>JADMLD010000549.1:2230000-3430000 GCA_017589585.1 Phylloscopus whistleri | reverse complement strand
AATGAAGCCCATATTTCTTTAGAATCACAAGTCCCAGAGCATGAGTGTGAATAATCTTTTATCATTTCAGGTTAAGATGTTTTATCAGCTACTGGATCTGCCACTTCTTCAGTCACCTTTTCAAGGACCAGTTACAGATCCCCCATGACATCAGTGAAATTTATGAGAGGAGGAGCAAACAGAAGAATAATGCCACATCTTGAGGGAAAGGAGATGACATTTGTCTGAAAGGCTGGCTTTATTTTGGAAATGGCAGCTGTTTGGAACTGATGACAGATTGGGAGTGTTAGAAATTGTCCCAGGCCAGATGGATTACTGATCTGGATCCAGGTGAATAGGTCAGAGGCACTTTATAAATGATGGCATCTATTCCCACGTAGCTATCACCACTACAGAGTAGTATAGGTAACAGTTATTTTTATAACATGTAATTGAGTTATTTTGGAGCAGTCCCACACAGGTCAGGGGTACTTTTCTATCATCTTCCTCCCCTTTTGCTGCAGCAATTGCAGTAACTTGAGACATTTCTAGTACTACTCCTAATTTAATTAGGATGGGCTGAAGGTAAGATATCTAGGGAGGGGTGGTAGGGAAATAGCTCTTTCAGTCAGCAAATCACATTCAATCTTTTTCTTTCTGTTATTTCCTGTGACCTGAATGCATTGATCTGTTTCATAGTCATGTTGTAAGAACTTTTTTCAAGGAACAGGAAGGAATCAACCAAATAAGAACTTGAAAGCGTACAAAAGGAGGATTTTCATCTACTCATGAGAGCTTGATACTTTCACTTCTTGCACTCCATTCTGCTGCATTTTTTTGTATTATCATGCATTTTTCCAGAGAACAAGTAAACTTTAATTTAATTTTAAATGGTAATAAAATAAAATGGAAAAAGCCTTCTCACTGTAATTTAGTCAATCAAATATATTACAGAAAGAAAAATAGTTGAAGATGTGAGGTTTTGACAGTGCTTGGATTGAATGAATACCCCTCAACTGTGTGAAAACTGCAAAGTCTTGTTTTGTCCTACACTGTCCCTCAACTCCTTGATGGCCTTAAGTACATCTCAGAAGTACAAGTTAGAGCCTCATCTCCCTCACTTGTGCCAAAATCCTTGAAAATGCTTGACAGAAAGCTCTGTCAAATGTTGTCTGTCCCCACACAGGCAGCAGAGCTTCTTTTGTGAATAGTGGCCTGTGTAAATTTAAAGTTGTTAATGCCAGGTTTCTACCAATAAAACTTAGATTTAAGAACCATGGGAAAAGTGAAGACAAAAAGTGCAAAAGCTTCTGACAGGAGCACAGCACTGTATTTTATGTTATGGTCCGGATCCCCTCAGTAGTTTGATAAAGCAGCTAGTTAGTTTATTCATGTGTTAGCAAAGATTCTGGTCCTAAACTATCATTTGGCAAAATGCAGAAGTTTTTCCAGTAAGTTCTAGCTAAGCCTCGTCCAGAGAGAAAGAAAACTGACACCAGTCAAAGGTGCAGAGCAAAATAAAGAGCATGTCAAAAGGTTGCAATACATTTGTTGCACTCAGCTGCTTCAAAGTCATGATCTATATGTAGCAATCATCTAGGAAGAGCTCATACATGTACTGTGGAATTGAGAAGAACTGTATTGTCACATAGCTGTAATGAACAGCTTAGAAAAGTTAATTATATGCCCTAAATGCCTTTGAGTCTTTCTTTACATCTGATTTTTTTTTTCTCAGTGCATTTTGAGACTAGTACAGAAAAATCTTGTCATTCCAGGATTCAGTTCTAAACCATGTGTCAGCAGGAAGGCTCTAATTTTCAAGTTTTCAGGAATATGTCCTCCCCTGCTCTTACTACACCGGTGACAAAATTGTTTAAAACCTCATCCACAATTGTTTTGAATCAGAGTATGTCAAGTGAGCTGTGATGTAACAGCTGCTATAGCAACGATTCATTTTGGTTCAAAACCTGAAATAAACTGTTGACACATCATATTTCACATGTTAGAGAAGACAAGTTTTGGTATAATGTAGTAATATGAACATATTCTACAGAAACTGCAGCAGTATTAATATATTCTATGGAAACTGAGAATACTCAAATATACATATAGCATAGAACACTTTAGGCTGAGAATAATTTTGAGAATATGGATTTAAAGCATATTAGTTAGCCTCTGCTTAATTGCTATTAAGTACTATACATAATTAAGCCAAATTAATCTAATTAAACTTCCAACTGACAAGGGTTTCCAGTTGGCTGAAGTTTTGCAGGGCTCTTTTGTACATGACAGCAAACATTAACCTTTCCTTTGAGCAGCTGACCCTTAAAAAGATGTCCCACTAAGAGATCATATCATATATAATATAGTCTAACCACAATCCTGACCACTGAAAGGTCAATAATTTCCATCATCTTTCAATGTTAGGAATACATTAGGGAGATTTTTTGCCTCTGTGTTTCTCAAGAAAAGCCATGTTTGGTGAGCTTCCTCTTCTTTGTTTCTATTTTCTGAATCTTGAATTATTAATTGCTTATACAGTAAAGCTGAAGGAGGTCCAAGACTGTCTGTACTTCAGACAGGATTTAACTTCTTCCATACAGAATGTTATTCTCAAACAGAGCCAAGTTCTAAGCTATTCAGTGGGAATATTGTTCAGTTATGAAGAACAGAACGTGTCAATGTGTAAATACAAATCCATATAATATATACACATCTATAGATGTATGTATATATATAGTCTATATTCTAAATATATAGATGTAATCCCTATGAAAGTCCATTCTAAAGATCTAAAGATGTCAGAAATTGAAACCACCAGTTATTTTGTTTACTGCCAGCCACTCAAAATTCTCCCATGAACAGAAATTTTCATTAGTTTTTATGTTTAAACTCTCTAACTTCTTTTTATGTTTAATAGTGCTTGTGTCTCTCATTGGAAAAGGGACATCAATGGGACCAGGAGGGCTATGAAGCAGTGTTCTCAAGGCACAACATTAATAGCCTGCCTAACTGCATGAAAAGATGGATTTTGTCTAAGCAGAGCTTTCAGGAATTTTTGTATCTCAAACAGAAGATATATCCAGGTGCAGAAATATGATATGCATGTCATGCTGAGCATGAGCTGGGTGCCAGAAGTATGGGAGTGCCTTGCTGACTCTATTTCTGGTTTGGGTCTGGTTTTTTTTGTTTTGTTTTGTTTTGTTTTGTTTTGTTTTGTTTTGTTTTGTTTTGTTTTGTTTTGTTTTTTTGGGTTTTGTTTTGTTTTGTTTTGTTTTTTGGTTTTTTTTGGTTTTTTTGTTTTTTTTTTTATCTGAGGCAGGTCATCTTCTGTACCTTGATTTCATAATTATTTTTTAATCTTTCTTGTTTGTTTAGGATGTCTTTCTTTCAGCGTAAAGACAGATATGTAATTTCTTGTTTGAACATTATGCAGCACTTCTATCCCAGTGAATACCTGGGAGCACTCTGATAACTACAAAATTCTTACACACTTGTTTCTCCTACCTCTTATTTTAACCTTTGGCATTCCATCATATTTGGTGTTGTCGCGATAAAACACGAGTGTTCTTGCATTTCCTTAATAAAAAGCCCAAGAGAACTGCTGTAGAAGAGTGCAACAGCTGCAAGGTGATGGTCTGCCTCGCAATGAAGTGCATGGAAAGATGTTCAAAAGCCCTTAAACAGGAATCAAGTGCTAATTCAAAAAGAACGAGGAGAGCAATGAACACTGCAATGATTTTACCCACAGGCTTGAGAAAACACAGATGGAGATTCATTGAATCTGTATTTCTCAGGGCTACTACAAGCAGAAAAAGACAATGCATATTTAGCCATCTTCTCAGGAGGTTGTTTAATAATAACAGACATTATGTTTCTTTACTCTGCTCCCAAGGCACTTTTAACAATTATATAATATGCATACATGTTAGGAGGAGTGTCTGGCATCCCTGGTTTTCTTCCTTTTCTAACCAAATGTCTCAACCTGAAGCTAGAGTCAGGTTTCTTTTTGGCTACACTCCTTCTGGCTCAAGGAAGGTAGAGTTTTTGGATGCACTTCAAGAGAAAGGGTGGAGAACAAGTTAACCAGAATACCTCATGGCCTGAACACTTCACTAATGTGACAGACATTCCTTGCTTGAAGAAAGCACAAAACTCCTAATTGCTGGATGAATTAGTGGAGTATTATGCAAAAGATGGATACCGAACATCTGAGTGTATGTTATCACATATAACTGCATAGAAGAAATAGGTGGAATTTTTATGGCACTCTGCCTAAACTTGAACTATGAGAGAGTACTGTCCAGGACGTAGTACAGGATTGAAGCTCCTGCCAAAAGAACAGCTCTTTCAACCATGCAGGCAGCTTCCAGGCAAAGTACAAAGATATACATATATTCAGACTAGGTTTATTTATTCCATGTATAAACGAATATTAATCACAGAAGATACTAAAAGTAATGATGGCTTATGATTGGTTATGGTTATTTCAGAGGACTTACTAACCTGAGATTTTTTGTTGTTATTCCATTTTGAAGTAATGGACCAGTACTTCAGAAAGTGAAGGGCTTTGGACAAATAAAATGTTTAAAGAACATGGCTTTCTGATTATTTATTTTCTTTACATCTCACCTTCAATTATTTCAGAAATATTTTACCTCTGCAAAATCTACCAAATGTATCATTGTACAACCAACACAGTTCTACTCCTGCAGCCAAATAAAACAAAGAAAAGTATTTGTACAAATGCAGTCAATTTCCCTAGAATTATTTCCAGTCTTTTGTCATGATCAGTACAGGATTAAAGTCCTCTCATGATCAGATAGATAAAATACCAAGGACCCAGTTCTGCTATCTTTGTATAGAGCAGTGGTTTGGTCTGGAGGAACAAACCAGAGTGTCATGGAACTATCATTCTATTTAGGTCAAGCACATTTTCAAATCAGACCTCTTGGATGTGATGGTGAGAGGTGCTACAAACATTTCTGCACTTTCAGCATCTAATTTAGCTATGGTTCCTGTGGTCTTAATATCCTGAAACCATAACAGAAATAAAAGACTGCTGGCAGGCTCTCCTGGAAATATAAGTGGGGTGTCCAAAGGCTTACTATTTATTTACACACCTAAACATCAATAATCCCCTCGTGTACCACTTCTACCCATAGGCTAAAACACATAGTTTTACATGAAGGTCATACTTGTCCTCATGTTTTGGAAACATAATCTGTCTTTTAAGGTTTGCAATTCTTGTTCCAACTGTGGATTTTTAAATCCCTCCACTTTCAAAGAATTAAAGAATTCTTAAGGCTTAAGGTTGTTTTCATTTGGGTGGGGCAAGTATTAAAGAAAGTCCTCTACAATGTCAATATATACATATAGACACACACATATTTCTCATGAATATTTGATAAGGTATAACTTGGTATCTGAAAGGCCAAGATAATATAAAAAACAGTGGCCAGCATAAACTTCTTTTTTTTCTCTGACCACAATTGAGAGGTGTCTCACCTTGACATGCACCACTGGTCAGAGTTTTGAATTAATTAGCAATAGCTGTGTTGAAATTCAGTATCAGAAACTCATCAAAATTTGGAATTGATTTAAAAAGCTGTTCATTTCAGTTTGAGTATCTTCCTTTTTCATATTCTTCTTCCAGTCCAACTCCAGAATGCTGCAGAAAGTCCAAGCTTCTCTACATGATTTCCAAGGAGAAGCTGATGTACTGTGGGCTGTATCTGGGTAAGCAGTCAAGCTGTTGGACATTTAATCTATGTAGGGATCTGATCTTAGGCTACAGTAGAAATATTTTTGCCTTTTTTCAGGCTTTGAGGTCATAAGGCTGATTTCAAGAAAAAGCTTTTCTTGGGGTGCAGTGAAGTCTGAAGGGCAGTCCCTGTTTCCACGCCTCTGTAACCTACCACATCTCCCTGGTACTGCAGACAGGGAAGTTCAGACATTTCCACAAGGAGCTTCTTCTCTGTGTGAGGTATGTAATAGAGCTTGACTTGTTCATACTTCTCAAAAACTCTTACTCAAAAATATAAAAAAGGTAAATAATACTACTTAATTTGAAGAGTTATTCCCCCCAAAAAATTATATTTTCTAGACAGACTTCAGCCTGGAAAGTCTATCTAGAGAGAAAATTCAAATCAGACTAAAATCTTTGGATTTCCAAAATTATTTTACTAAATTTATTGCTATAATCTAGAATAATCTTCCCTAAAGCTAAACATTTATAAACTTCAGATGATCCTGACATTTGAGGAGTCTTGCCCAATGCTTTACTTTCTGTTGTTTATGACCCAAGTACAGAAATGAAGTTTTCCAAATTAATTCTGTGTAAAAGCAGAATTAAGCCCAGAAATTGTTTGTTCCCTATTCTTCCCTGGTCTTCCCAAACAAATTTGGCAAATTGTTTACAGTCTACTCCATGTCTGAGGCCCTCACTGGATTAAATGTCTGTTTCCCTTTGCCCTGTCTGGCTTAGACTGCAGCCTCTCTGGGCTGTGGACTGCCTTTTCTGATAAATCTCTACACAGCACAGAGTACAATGGAATATGATTACTTGTCTGGAGATCTTAATATAAAAGGATCTAATATAATGCAAACATTAGGAGACATAATACCATGTCATATCATATCAATGACAGGAGATAAACAGAGTCAGCCTACAGCACTCTGTGTGCAGAGCCTGCAGAGACCCTGCAATGAAGAGGGAATATTGAAATGGAAAACAGTTTTAGGTTTTCCAGAGCTACAGGTTAATTCCTTCTCCAGTAACCAAGATGAATAGGATGAAGGCCATAAAACATGAATGCCCTTCTTAATTGGAAAACAGGCAGTAAACGAGCTGCCCCTTTAGGATCAAAGACACTGTTAAAAATGAAAGATATTATTACAGTTATTGTAAGGTTTTAATAGCAGCATTTATCAATAGCCCTTCTCACTGGGGAAATTGCTATAAATACCCAGCTGACTTATAAGCAACTATATTGTTCATAACATCAAATGGCTGGCCAAGCATTACCTTCTGATATTCTTTTTCTATTTCATTTTATGCCCTTGAACCTAAGGCTCTAGAAAATACATTTTTTAAATAAGGAGTAGTTCATCCTCTGATATATGGCTGAGGTAACAACAGAGCTGTTAATCTTAAGTAAAATTTACCTCTGTAAAAATTAGAGATGTCACTTACTCATCCCTCTCAGTGCTTATTTTCAAGGGCTAAATAAACATGAAAAATTGTCTCCTGAATGTCTGAGATATAATAACAGGCTGCATCTATTTCTCCCACCCCATCAGTAGACTATATTTGGAAGAATTATGCCAGATGCCTCTGGGTTCATGTTAGTTATTCAGCAAAATTGAAAGAGACAAATTAAGAGAAAGCTGTTAGACAGTATAATCCCAGGGCTAGCCTTAAGATCAAAATAAAGCAGCATGTTAAAAATAAATTGCATTTTGGAATCTTTCAAATTTCCTTTATAGGAAAGATGGTTTCAGTATCATCAAGGTGTTAATATGCAAATTTCTGAGGCAAAAAAATACTTTCCAAATGACTGTTCACACTTTCCTTGGGTGGAAATCTACCCCTTTCACTTCTGGTAGTGTGGGGATTGTGGCAGAAATTCACTGTGCTCCTGGGACCTCATCAGTACTGAGGTGCTTCAGGTTGGCAGCTGTTTTGCAAGGAGATTGTCTTGTGTGCTCACCTAGCTGGAGAAAACCTTCTGCACTTTTTCTTTTAGGATGCAGAGGTTAAGAGACAGGATAATGAAGTGAGGGCATATTTCTTCTGATCTGAACCCACTCCTTTGTCTTTCCAACTCTTGTTTTTCTGTCCCTCTTAATCATAGAACTAGAGGATAATTAAGCTGGAAGGGACCTCAGGAGGTCTCCAGTCCAAGCTTCCACTCAGAGGCTCAGCTTTAAGATCAGTTATTTGGTGCTTTACTCAGACAGGAATTCAAAACCTCCAAGGACAGAGATTTCATCTTTTCCATACTGCACTTAGTATTTAGACAAAGGCTCACAATGCCAAGTAAAGGACTACTTTCCCTTTCCTTGATCTACTGTCTGAGTTCCTGATGATGCAGCCCAGAACATTATTTGCCTCCTTTGCTGCCAGAGCACACTACCAGCTCATGTCCAGCCAGCCCCTCAAGTCCTCTCCTGCAGAAATTCTCCTCAGCAAGTCAGGCCTGTACTGCTGCAGGAGTTCATTTGTTTCCAGATGCAGGACTTGGCATTTGTCCTTTCTGAGTTTCAGAAGGTTCCTGTTGGCTCATTGCTGCATTTGTCTCTGTCTCTCTGGATCACAGCTCTGCTCTAGGTTTCCTTGACTGGTCCACTCAGTCTGGTGTCATTTGTAAACTCAGTGACCACGCACTCCATCCCCTCTGGTAAAGATGCTAAACAGGTCAGGGCAGGGCAGACCTGATGTACTCATCATCAGCTTACAGCCAGCTTGGTCCACTTCCTTCACAACCTGATTAATTAGCCCTTTTTTTAACCCATCTTATGAACATTTTCCTTGTTCAGCCTTTTATTATTAATGCAATGGTAAAAACTACTTTTGTTTCCATTTGAGTTTTGTCTCCTTTTTGCACTGTAGCTCCTTCATGAGTTTCCTGCTTGGACAAGCTGATGTCCTGCTGCCTCTCCTTGTTTTTCTGTGTACAGGGATGGACCGTTCCTGTACTTGGAGGATGCTGTCATTAAGGATCTACAAACTTATTCCGAGCTCCTTTCCTCTTTGAAGCTCCCTCTCCTGGTGTCTCATCTACCATTTTCCAGAATAACCTTAAATCTGCTCTCCTTCCTCAGGATCTTGAACTCCTATTCCATGGTGCCTATAACCAAGGGTATCAATGATTATTACAAACCAGCTAGTCCTGTCTTGTTAAGTGAATAGCATGTGTCATCCCTCTTTGGTGTAGTACCTATACCTGACCATGTATACTGTTGCCCTTCCAGCAGATATCAGAGAAAATAAAGTTCTCCAAAAGAGCTAGGGTCTGCGTACAGACACTTCTGTGTTGTTTAAACAAGGCTTCATCTACTCCCTCATCCTAAGGAGACAGTCTGTGACACAATTCTCTTTGTTCTGAATGTTGTGTATCCCTCCACAACAACCTTTCAGCAATGTGAGCTCAACAACTCCAGGGGTGATGCAGTTTGGTGGCCCCAAGCAGAGCTCCAGCTCCTCCTGCCTTTTCCTTTGGCAGTGGGTATTCATGTACACAGCCTGGAGCTGGGCCTTCTTTTCCCTTTTTTCCCCAATCCCAAGGTCTGCCTTGTACACATCACCCTGATATCACCCCATTGTGTCATCTTCTCTGTAGAACTGAGTATGGTGGATAAGGAAAGCTAAGAAGAAGAGATTAGATGCAGATACACAGATAGGTAGATATGGATGTTAGACCTTAGAATGGTGAGTTAACACATTCTGAAGACACGTGTCAAAGGCTAATGCAGCTGAGAACCCTCTGAATGTGCAGATATTCTGAAATGTGCTGAGGAAAGTAACTGGAAAACCGCAGTGCAAATCATGCAAGAGGAGGCTGATACCTTCCTATACAATTCCCCAGTTAGCAGATGGGTTTTGAATAATCCCAATCTCTAAACTAAATGAAATAAGTTCCCCTTAGATAGCTTGATGTAACACAGAGAAATCTCTTTTAAATCATAAATGTAAACCAGACCTTTTCATGATATATCAAGTTTTCTACTCCAGATGCTTTTTCTTTATTTCCTCCTCCCTACCACACAAACTCCACAAAGGCTGTTGACAGCTTTTTCTTTCTTAATTAAATAGCTATACAATCCAGTGTCATTAGTTATAACAATTTTCCATGTTTTAAACTATTACTAAGACCTGCATTGTTAAAAATGTATTGATGATTTGTAATTATTGCAGCTTTCTAAAAAAAATCTACTAAAATATATTTATAAAATGTCATTATCATGCCATAACTGTATCTACTTGGTCTATATCCTCAGCTTTACATTTAACTATGCATTTAAAATTTATGCATTTACTTCTTTGTCAGGCACATGTAGCTGGTTTTGGTTGGCTGATGGTAGGTCTGTGTGCAAGACTTGGCACAGTGAGTGCAGTTTGCTCTATTAACAGTTTTACCTTAAAATATTTTGAAGGCTGTGCTTATCAGGCAAGAAGAGAAGGCAGCTCCTGGCAGTTAGATCAAAATGTCATTAACTAACGTTAGTAGTCAGCTAAATTTAGTTATTTTGCACTTGGGACAGAGGTTTGGGATTGAATGACAGAAGATGGGGTATTCATAGATGATGATCTTTTTTATTCATACCCTCTATTTTATGAAGTTTATGGGTTTTATTAATCACAAATACTGAGCACTCATTAAAATTAATAATAATTTAGTGGTATCTCTTTAATTTGATAGTATAACCTGTCTGTTCTCCACTAAAATCACAAGGTCATCAAACATGAAAACTTTGCAGGCAGTGACAGAGCTTGTAATCTCCTACTTGCAACTCTGGGTTTGCTAAGTTTCATTGCTTTATATTTTACAATGCTCTTCAAATCCAAACAAACTGAAAGCATTCTGTCTTTTTTCCATCTGTCCTCTCTGTTCTCACAATGAAATCACTGACCATGAAATTAAGTCTGCAAGTAAAGTTCCGGAGCAGAGAGTGTTAGCAATATGAATAATGTATTGCTCATAATTTAAATTGAGTCAAGTGCACTGTCTATAGATATGACTGCAGAAAAAGAAGTAAGAATAAGAAATTCTTACAGTGGCCAAGTTCACTATTAATGGAATTAAAACTGTCATCAGACACAGTAGATTCATAATTGTATTTCTGAGTTATTTCCATTCCAGAATAATGACTGTAAACTGAACATTAAGCATTATTGAAGCATTTATCCTCTTCATGAGAATGAATAGTATTATTATTCAGTAGTATAGCAGACTGGTGTGAATGCCAAATGCTTTTAAAGTTTCCTACATAATTTGTAACTAAACCTCCAACAAAGCGATGACTTTCTCTGTTCAGCCTCATCATCTCAGCGACTGAAGAAAGAACAAAATAATTCCTCAGCCTACCCACAAAATAGGTGCCAGTGGCAAGGAGTCAGAATCACAGAATCACAGAATGGCTTGGGTTGGAAAGGACCTTGCAGATCACCTCATTGAAGCCTCCCTTCCATGGGCAGGGACACATTCCACAGGAGCAGGGTGCACAAGGGCTCATCCAACCTGGCCTTGAACATTTCCAGGAACGGGGCGTCCACAGCTTCTCTGGGCACCCTGGGCAACCTAGTGTCAATCTATTCTCTTTCAGTGTGAAGCCATTGCTTCTTGTCCTATCACTTGATGCCCTTGTGAAAAGCTCCTCTCCCTTTACTGAGCTGGATCCCTTTAGGTACTGGAAGCTGCTCCAAGGGCTCCCTAAGTCTTCACTTTTCCAGCCTGAACAACACCAATTATCTCAGCCTGTCTTCCTGAGCCTCACCTTCAGGAGAGGTGCTCCAGGCCACTGGTCATCGTCTTGGCCCTCTTTTGGACTCAGTCCAACAGGTCAGGAAACTATTTAGACAACACTCAGGTGAAACAAGATAATTCATACACAAATTAAAAATATATTCTCATATACATATTTATATTATTATTAAAGTTCTTTACTATCATTCAAAACACAATAAAGTTTACTGAGGATCAAAAATCTTTCACAAAACTAAAAAGGTAGAGTGATTATTGAAACTTTTCAGTACCTATTCTAACCACGGGACAACAGGGTTCTTGGAACAAGAAGTGTGTCATCTCATATATCATAAAACTGTCAGCACAGTCAGGTAGCACTCCTGACCACTGTGCATGATTAAAGTATAAATAGAAAAGGATAAAAATGGTAACAGCAATTGCTAGAAGCCAATTCTGAAATTCTTTCCACTTCTACTTTGTAAACTAGGACCTCTGGACATGCAATGCAGAGCAAGAAAAAACAAGAAATATTGGTATCTTGCCATCATTATCTTCTCTATTTATCATATATAATTATACAAAAATAATTTCTGTACACAGACCACACATGTTATATTCTGATCTTGCTATGATTCATTATTTAATTCCAAATAAGGAGTATTGCTTTGGAGATTCAGTTGCTGGAAACAATTAGAAAATGTCTATATCCAATATTCATGCTGAGTAGCTGAGTTCCTTTTCTTACTAGTAGAGTGCTGTCTGTCATGTCTTTGACTATGTTGTCTTAAATTACCTCTACCCTGTTTGGAAATGCCAGTAAAGGATGAATAGAAGTGGAGTCTGGTTTAAAACTCACACATGTGCTATTACATGGTCTCTTAGCATTATACCATTGATACAAAACTCATTCTCCGTTTACTACACATCTTTGATATTATGCTGTCGTTCACAAGGTCTTTGTTGTAGGCATCTCAATCCTGAGAATATTTCCAAGTGGTAGTAGGAAGCCACAAGGCTGCAAACACATGCTCAGACTGGAGGCCAAAGGCTTAAGCCAGAAAATGGCATATTGCTGTTTGTCTACCAGTTTTTTTTTTCCTTGATGGCCTTTTAATTTTTGTTTGCTTTAGCAATAAGTTTAATGGTGGAAGGTAGAAGACACCACCACAAAACTGGTGCAAAAGACCAGATTATCTGAAGAAATACTAAAAAAGATAGGGAAATGGAAAATATTGAGATAGATAAAATAGCCTTCTTCCTCAAACGGTGTCTGTCTGTATTTCCAATTACAGTGCTTCACCCTGTTCTAACCCTTTTTGCAACACAAAATTAAACACTTTCCATGCAGCCTCTGCCTGACCCTAAGAGGGATGCTTTTTTAGCACGGATGTTATATCTTTTACATATACAGCTTGCAAATCGTCTAAAAAACATTGCAATTAAAAGCTGTGTAAAAGTGAGCTGGGATTACAAGTAATAGTACAGTAAGATCTTAATTCATCTCTTTTTGTTATAGCTATTTCATGGAAAAAGGAACTCGATAGGCTGTCTTATACAAAAACAAATGGGCAGGAACAGAGAGATTGACTTGTGTTCCTTATCTGAAGATTGAGTTTCAAGTGCTAAATAGATTGAAGCTTAGAGAAAGGGCTTGAGAATAATCGGAATTTAAATTTTCTTTCTATCTTCCAACTTGATCCCAAATTTCTGGTCTTTCAGATGATTTGAAATAAGAAAATCAAAACCTTATACCATTGTAGTTTCTTGGGTAACAAAATAATCCAAATATAATAGGGTAAAGAAAAGCAAGGCATCTGGGGAAATGTAGCTTATCTTAGCACACACTTTAGAAGTTTCTATCTCCTTCTGGAACATGATGTATAAAAATGAGGAGTCCTGAGTACTAAGATGGTTCCTTTCTTTAAAAAAATAAAAAGGTAATAGTAAAGAAATTATTATGTTCTAGACCAAGAGAACAGAAACTTTTATGCTGCGATTTTAGTTTTAAACGTTCTAATGGGTAGGAGACAAAAGAAATAGATTATAATAACCTATTAAAATATAAATTTTCATATTTTTATAAACGTTGAGCTTCTTTTATATTGTCTTGCATTATATGCTGGTTTCTACTGACTGATGAGGCACCAGTTGATCTGTGATGTTTAATGTTTAAATTCATACCATTTGAAGCACAGGAAAGTACATGTCCTTCAAAATACCTCAACTGTATGTGTGCATGTGACCATGTAGATGTAAAGCCAGTAGCCAGGCTCTGCAGAATATGATATTACAGGGGCACTTAAGAGATGAATATAGCATTCCAGACCATATTATGATCCTCCTGGAAAACAACCTAGAAAAACTGCTTCTTCCATTTTTGCCTCTTCTGGATTTTGTCATTAGCAGGCTTTATGAATTTTTGGCTATGAAAAGCTGGTCCCTTAGTGATCTAGTATAAGTAAAACTTTAAAAAAACAAACAAATAATCAACAACAACAAAAAAAACCAGATTATATGTGTACACCTCTTCCTTATCTCCCTATTATTAGACAGCAGTTTGGGTGGATGATTTGGAATAGGTGCAATGAGTTGAAAGGGAAACATAAAATGAAAGTGCATTTCCAGTGCACAGAAAAGTGGGCCCTTCTCTGCTCTGTGTGTAGAATTCAAATTGCCATTAAGTATCCAGCCTGAAAAAATCCATCCTTCAGCAGGCTGACTGCTTAAATGGGCCTTAGCTTTCTTAGCACTTCTCATTGCTCACCAGTGATTCAGTAAGTGCCCTTCTACTATTAAAAATCAGTCCAAGATTTCAATGAGACAGAAAAGTTGGTTCAGTGAATTCCAGCTGTGTTTTCTCTAGAGTCTGGGCAGCATTGCTGAATGTGAGAGGAAATATGGTTTCTCTGCAGGTGAGCTGCTCTTTTTTTTCTTTTTTTTTTTTCCTTTTTCCAACTAATTGCTCCCCTTTTTCCTTTTCACTCCCCTATGACTGAAGACAGCATGCCTATCAGTGCCTGCCAAAGTCATGGAGAAAATGTTGCTGGCCAAGGCTGATGCAAGGAGAACCGCAGATCTCCGGCGCTCTCGATACGCACGCCCAGCAGCGGTGTTGGTATCACGGCTCCCATCAACCATTCCTTCCTAGCACACCCCCCTCCACCTTCCTTTTTTTATTCCCTGCGTTGTTCTCAGGCCAGCAGCTATGTGTAAACAGGATGTGGGAGCTGTAGTGAAATGTATTCAAGTGCTGTACACCTCCCTCCTCACCTCTGGCTGCAACGTGCGTCCTGCCTGCAACATCTGCTTCAGATAAATACAGGGAGAGTTCAAGCTGTGCAGGGAAGGGCACAGCCTGGAGTTCTTCAGCCTACTCTTGTCACTCTTTAATGTTTAAAAAATACAGACAAAAAACATTTTACTTCTAACTAGGGGGGGGGAAGGTTTCTTAAAAAAGTACTGTTGAATCATTGTAAAATAGCCTTCTGCCCTACATTTAATAATTGAAAGATAATCTAAGCCCATTAAGAATAATGCAACCTACTGGTTTTGTTTACATATTAGTTCTAGTAATGTTAACTGAAGGGTGCACATTCATATCTTGTTGATACTCCTAATGTAACTCGAGATGGACTTTCATGGTTGGCAGTGCAGTTTTTAAAAAATTGCCTCTGGCAGTATGGATAAAATAGATAATAGAGCTTTATAGCAGAGTCACTCAGAAAAGATTTCACTACAGTTTGAAAACTGAAAGCCACAATAATGTAAATGGTTGCTACTTTTCAGCAGATTCCACTGCAGGCAGTCTGGGAGATCCTGAGAATTCTGCAGTCAAAAAGGGCAACTTAGGAGTCTGAAATGACCAGGTAACCCTGAGTAATGTACAGCCAGTGCAGAACTGCACAACCTCATTAGCCTTTTCAGAATTTTGACATGTGTGTTTATGGCCATCATCACAGGCATCTCAGTGGACAGACTGATTTTTAATGTTAAATCTCCTGATACAGAAAAAAAAACCTGCATGTCAACATCATTCAATATAAAAAGAAAAAAAGGTGTAATATCCTTACTAATTCCAAGGGTAACAGAGCAGCCATAAATAGCTGTATGGCCACACTCACAGAGCCCATGGACATGCACATGCAGCAGGCTGCCTCCAGACCTACAGAGAGAGGCTGAAGGCTGTTGCTGGCACTGAGGAGGCCGTGAGGTGCACTTGAGAACAGAAAAGGGAACCCTGCCCTTCCTACTTGTCACCTGATCCCCTCCTGATCTCTAACCCTTCTTGCTGCCCACTCCATGGAGCATAAGAAATCAATTCTGTCCCCAGCCCTGAGGAGGTTTTGAGGCAGCACTGCCCCTGCACACCCATACACATGTACGTGCCCACGCACAAACACTCACAAGGGAGCCAAGCAGCAGCAGGGCTCCGTGCAAAAGGGAGAGAAAGGCCCACAAGAGGAAATCAGGTAGAAAATAACAACAAATCTACATTTCTAGTTTGGCAGACTTAAGGAGGATAGACATGTTCAGAGATAATAGAGGGTGA
Source organism: Phylloscopus whistleri (assembly GCA_017589585.1). Lineage (NCBI taxonomy): Eukaryota > Metazoa > Chordata > Aves > Passeriformes > Phylloscopidae > Phylloscopus > Phylloscopus whistleri. The sequence continues at coordinate 3,414,004 of JADMLD010000549.1, read as the reverse complement.
CTAGGCACTAATGGGCTTTTGAACCAAACCTCCGTTTAACTTTGCACACACCTCTTGCATTTATTTTCCGAAGCTCCTGTACAAATATTTTGATCAATACAGCTGATTAAACATAGCCATCTGCAATGGTACTGCCTAAAATTTCAATTAACCACATATTCTGCCTTTGCAATGCATTGACAGAAATAGCACTTCTGGGGTACCACTCACCTCTTGTTAAAGTAGATCTCTAATAAGTTCAGTGAGCATCCTGTTAAATAAGTTTAGCCACAAGGTGCCTGTTTTCTCCAAGGTCAAAAGCCAGACCCACATAACCTTGCCTACAGAGGAAAACATTTCAAATATTTGAGATGGCTCTTACACTTAATGACATAATTAATTTAAGCAAAATTTTGAGGAAAAACATTCATAAATGAATGAAGTAAAATTGAAATCCCATAAATTAAATTAAAAGAACCTCTTTTTTATATACACTGTACTCACAAGAAATCTTGCAGATGCCTTTGGAATTTTTTTATTTTCTATAATTTTATATATATATAAATAAATAATTAATTTATCTAAATTATATATAAATAAATAATTTATATCTATAAAACAGCCCATTCATTCAAATGTCTTTTGCAATATATCACACTCACAAAGGTCTCACCTTTTCCACCATAGAGAAAAACAAATCAGTAGAAGCAAGACACCTCAACTAATAATTCCATTGTAAGATGAGATCTGACTTCGGTACTCTGATTCAGCTGAAATTACTGAGAAAGTATGGGTGAGAAGACAAGACTGTGATAAAGAGCATAATCTCTTCTGCAAAAGTATTTTTTCTGGAGAACTGCTAACCCTATTCAGGATGAGAATATTTCATCTCTACAGAGAAGTATGGAAACTCAGAATCTCCACTTTTGTACACCTTTCAAACTGTACCAGTATCTAACAACCAAGATGAGATGAGGATTTCTACCACAAAGTGCTATAGAAAGGCTTAAACATATTAAAAAAAAAAAAAAAAAAAAAAAAAAAAAAAAAAAAAAAAAAAAAAAACAAAAAAAAAAACACACAAAGGGAAAATGGAGCTGCAGCAATGGGGAGTTGCTCAAGGTCACTCAACAGGTTGGTAGCAGGACTGGAAGTTGAGCACTTGAGGCCCCCCTAGAATCCTCTGTCTGCAAACTATCCTCGATTCCTACTACCACATAAGCCTTTTAAATCAGGGCTTCATGCTCACCATCCCCAAGATGATAAAGTTAGACGTCTCCTTCTAAAAACAAGCAGCACTTCATCCTTGCAGGGGGGAGCAGCAAGGCTCTTGAGAGTGTGATATGTCAAAGCAAACAGGCTGTAGCTCCAAGGACATAAAAGACAGACTACTCACAGTAAGCAAACTTCTGTAAGTAAGCAGGATTCAGGATTATAATTTCCTGCATAGACATGGAAAAACTAATACAGATATTATTCCTTAGAATGGAATGGACCCAGGCCTGGGTCTAGGCTGTAACAGGTCCTGTTTGCCACTTTTACTTAGGCTCAGTACAAGGAGGAAATTTATTACAAGGCCTAGGATGCTCTAGAATTTCTTACTCATCCCATTTTTAAGGGTAATTTCAGCTTTTTCTAGCTATCTCAAGTCCATTTTGGAAAATGCTTATTTATAAGGACTTGAAATTAAATAAGCCAAAAAATAAAATCGACAGACATTACAAAACAGTACTTTATCTTATTAACCTTCATCACTTCTTGCTTTCAAGTCACAGGAATTGCAAGTTCCAGCTTCTCTGCAACCACCCTAGCAGCACTAACTCAGAGTCCACTTGCTGTTAAGCTGACATTCAGCTCTCCAAAATGTATCTAAAGCTTCATAAACACGATGTCCCCTACTTCCAGTACAGAATCCTCGTTAGCCTTATAAACTACACACATTTTGCAGGCAGAAGGTAAAGGTCTGTTCTTGTAGTGGCCACTGCTGCCCAAACTAATAGGAAAGGGACAATGTTGTTTTCTTTACATTTCTGACATGACACATCACAAAGAAATGCCAGATCAGGGTCGAGTTACACTAAGCCTCACTGTGCTTTTTGGTCTTGTGACGTGACGTAAGCTCTTACAAAGCAATGAAAGAATTGTAATGTAAAGAAAGGCTTTTGAAAGTTCTGCTGCAAGGAATTAATTGTTGAGCATGGGAAGAAACGAAGTGGCTGGTGTTCCCCAAGAACAGAGTGCTGGCTCCAAGCTGTGCTCCAGGGTTGTGCCCTGCTGGAATGAACAGACCAACCCACATATCCCATGCCAGCAGCAGAGGCCACCCAATGCCACTGGAGAGAGCCAAGTGGCCGGAGGGGACTCTGTTGCCCAGCTGTTTGGGGGTAGCTGCAGTACAGAGACCCTGCAGCCCACACTGTCCCCTGCCCCCTGACTGTGGCTACTCTGTTTTGCTGCCCCTTTGGGTGACTCAACGCTGTCCTGTTCCATGCTTTTGTTAGCCAGTAGATGATATCTAGTCACTCAGGCTGGCTTAGCCAAAGCATGAATTTTCAGAAAAACAGGAGAGAGGCAGCAAAACTGTGATGCTACTGGCAGAGCATGAAAATAAGGAATGAAATGGAGCCCTTGCATCCTTTCCCACCGTGATATTGTTCTCTCCTCTTTACCTTCAAAGCTAAATATCTTAAACCCTGTAAATTCTAAATAAACACTATTACAGCTGGAGTGGATTATGAGACAAGGAAACACAAAGGAGTCAGAGAAAAGACAGGTGAAAGAAAAGCAGGAAACAAATAAATGTGAGGGTAAGGAGAAAAATCACAGAACACGGGACAGAACGTATCAACCCTAGTAAAGGCTTAAAAAGTAGGAATTTTATGCTAATTTCATGCACAGTAAAGGGTAAGGTGAGAACCAAATGTAAATGACACTTGTAACTTCAAGCAAACCTCACTGTTATTGTGCAACCCTGGTTTTAGAAGGGCCACCCTTGAGCTTCAAATCAACTCTTTCATCCTATGCGATGATGGGAAAAAAAGATTTTTTTCCTTTATTTTTTAAGACACTCTATAAACTTCACCACTTATAGGAGGCACTTTTTAAAGCAGGGCTCAACAGACAAAGGATGTCCTTTGTACGTCCTCCAAGAGTACTGTGTACACAGCTCTGGAGAAGGTGATGTTTACAGCAGCCTAAGTGGGGCTTTAGGTGCGGAGGCAGAAATTGAGAGAGAGAGGGCTTGGAAAAGAATCAGAAAATCAACCATGACAGAAACAGATCTAAATTATAATGGAAAGATCTCTTAGCACAGAGCCAGTCAAGAATAACACTTATTAAACCTATTCCTTGTAGTGCTCAGCAATGTACTAAAGTACACTTACTCCTCTGGGATTTCAGGAAGGAAGCAATCCCAACACTCCTCATGCACGCTGGGACAGTGATTATGGCTGGAAGTAAATGGAAGAGAAAGTTTCCTTCTTCTATTTGCACCTTCCATAATTCCTAGAGTGGCAAATCCATATTTGGAAGCCTGTCCGGTAAGCTTTTTTCAGAGTTGTTTTATCTTTAGCAAAACACTGCTCTCTTTCACAGAATTAAAAAAAAAAAAATCATAGCTCCTTCTTATATTTTTAGATTTAGTTTGTTTTGCTCTTTGTATTTTAAAACAGAAGTGTTTATTTGCAACTGAGCATTCAAGAGGCCATTAGAAATAAACCATGTGACAGCACACTGTAACTCCACAGTACTGCAACTCTACAGTACAAGAGACAAACTAACACCAAACACTTCTGTTCTTCAAGTTTCCCATTTTATAGATCCTTTCATTTTTCTACTAAGTCATATCTTACAAGCTTGCTGATATGAAATGCTGCTTTGTCGTGATGCTCACATATCCATATTGTTTCTTTTGAATAACTACAAGTTTTCATTAAAATTATTATGAAAATGAGAAGACAGTTTGAAGCTAGCCAACAAGAAAAGCTATGTCTTATTGCACACAGCGGGTCTTACTGTTCAAACCTCTTCCTTAACTAGTTAAGATGTCTGAGATATTTGCTGAGTGTCTCTTTTCTTTTTTAAGGTAGCTGAATATATGATAAAAAAGCTTTGATACACAATCATAAGATGTGATTCACAGGGTCTGGGATGTCATTAGGTGGTAGGCACAGGCACTAGTAAAATTACTTTTTCTTGGGGTTTTTTTGCGGTAGTACTTGTAGAATTTTTGCTGTTTCAATCTCTCAGAACCAAATATTGCCATGACAATAGCAGCTTATAGCAAGATGTTATACTTGCACTTGAGGAATAGCTCACAAATCATACACCAAATGAAGTATGGAACAGATAGAGAGCATTGCCTCTTTCGAGTGATACATCAGTAAAACCTGAGTTCAGATTTATCCATAAACCCAACCTTCACATTGTCTGTGGACTACCTTCTGGGTCTTTTCAGACTAATTCACAGCAATTAGTCTGAAATTTTCCTTTTCTTATTAAGAAAAGTTTACACTTTTCCTCTCAAATTCTCCGAGCAAAACTGCTGAAGGGAAGCATCACGCACCCCACCTGGGAGGCTGGAGAGTTGCCACCTCTGCTGCCTTGGAGTTCTGCTGAGCCAGCAGAGTCCTGGTGCACAGAGCAGGGGGAGCTCCCTGGAGATGGTGCTTGGGGTTGCTGGGTGGGTCAGTGTCCTGGTTTAGAGCAAATTTGGGAGGAAACCTCCGAAGGGGTTCCTCTGGAAAAGCAAACCCAAACTGCTCCTACTCCCAGCCAGTCCGGGAAGAAACTTTCTGAGAGAAAAGTGGAAAAAACTATTTATTTAACAAACAAGATGCCCACAAGCACAAAGAATGAATAATATGAAACAATAAAACCTCTCACTGCTCTGAAGAGAGATGGCAAACTGAGCCAGTCCTTGCCGTGGGTGTAGCTCAGCTCACTCAGTCTCTCACCAGCCCCACTCCCTCCGCAGGTCCAGGCCCAGCGGGCTGCAGGTGCCAGCCCTCGCTGCTCCTCTGGGTTTGTCAGTCCAGAGCAGATTTAAACAGTCCCAAGGAAAGGAAAAAAAACAGTCCAGGGAACTTCTCTGCCTCAGCCAGCTAAAACTAACTAAAAGCACAGGAGATCCCTGTCCCACCGCTGTCCGTGCCTCAGAGGAACACTGGAGCCAGGCCGTGTGGGAGTTAGGCAGTTTTCTCAAAACAAACTGCTGCTGCTTCTTTCTTCCCCTTGGCTCCCAGAACCATTTTAAAGGTACAGAACTCAATATACAGCACATACAGAACAGACGATTGGGGATACAAGCATCATAAAGTCACCCTAGGACAGTCAGGCACACAGGTGCCTAGATAGGTGGGCCAACAGGGCTCCCCAGCTGCTCTGTGCTGCACCGCTTCGCTGCCTCAGCCGTGTTCCTCGAGCACCCCACTCCTCGGGCAGAGAAGAGTCCTGACACTGCCGTGCCCCGAGTCAGGGCTGAGGGCCCGCGGCCAGCTCGCCGTCGTGTCCCTGCCTGCCTGGCCTGCTCCTGGGGAAGACGGGCACACGCAGCCCGCCGGCGCTCCGCTCCGTCCCGCATCCCGACAAACAGGCTCGTTCCTGCCCACACAGCCAGATCAAACAGCGCTCAGGAAACAATCTGGGGCCCATATTAGCGCGGGGTGCCGCCGCCAGAGCGGCGTGGCGGGGCGGGGGAGCCCTGCTTCTAGCACATTCCAATTGACAACAGCTGGTACGGCTCCGCTCCCAGCAGCTGCCTCCGCCGCATTGCCTCGCTCTGTGGAAAGCTTTGTTTTGGCTAGGGACGAGTTTGTTGAGCTTTCTGGTGCTCAAGTCTCACACAGAGACTTTCCCTTTGCCCACGGCATGTGACCCTGCCAACTTACAGGCTCACATCCCCAATACGAAAAACAACAACCTAAAAAAAAAAGGAAAAAAAAAAAAAAAGAAAGAAAAAAAAAAAGGAGGAGAAAAAAAGAAAAAAGTAAGGTTAATTAACCTCAGGTCTGTTCTCAGCAAAGCAAGGCTGCCATGGATAAGTAATAAAAATAGCTTCTCAATGGTCCTTGTGTTTGTCAGAGTCTCACTCTGTGATCTTTCAGTCAAAACCATGAAAGCGGGAGGGGGAGGAGAGGCTGATTCGCTACTGTCCTTTTCTTGTGCGTGTGTTCCCAAGGCTGCCGGGCTCTGTCCTTCAAATCATCTCCACCAGTAAATCATTTAGCTCAACCTGTCACTCTCGGGCATTGTGAGGAGACAAAAGCTACCCATTTAACCCCAACCATAGCTGATTCACGCGGTGGGGGAGGCAGGCTCACAAAGGGAGGCTAGCAGGGAAGGTGGCATTTGGGTTGGATTTCGCGTAGACTTGGTGCTGGTTTCCCCTCTATTTTTTTTTTTCTTTTTACTTTTTTTTTCTCCCTTCCCCTCTGTTATTTTAAATTAGCTGCACCTCTCATACTGGGATTGTTGTTTGAAGACCACATGTTTGTCAACAGAGCTGCTCTGCTTGAGTAATTTGACCTCAGCCTGGCTTCAAAGGTTTGAAAGGGCAAGAAACACACATATCAGCACACATCTACTACCCCTTTCACCTGAACAATGTTTTGGACCATTTTTGTTTCTTAAGGAAAAAAAAAAAAATGGTAACAAAACATCCAATTAGTCGCAGGGTACCAGAGCTATTTCAGTCAACCTGCTATTTGGGGAAATCTGCACTGCAATTATCAGGTTCATTTCACCTGAAGTATTGCACTAAACTGTCAGCTAAAACTTTGAATAATAACCTCTGCCCAAAGTCTGCACCTCAAATGGGTATCTCTCGAGTTGCAACAGGTTGTTCTCTCTGCCAAGCAATCACTCTACCCAGATATTTTAAAATTAAAAATTAGTCCTTTGACATAGAAATCAACTGTTAACACTTCTTTCCCATAATGGCCCTGGGCAAAGTTTAATCTCCATGTACCTCCCACCCGTGAGCAACACAAACCCTGAAAAACTAAACATGCCATCATAGAGCAACAAATTAACATTGTTGATGGTAAAATGCAGAGAGAAACCAAGCAATACTGCAGATAGATCCAAGTTTTATTCCTTTGCCCCACCAAATTCCAGAATATCCCTGATGAACTCGAATCTGCCATGGAGCAAACTGTAATTTTTGTATAAAGCATACTTGCAAATATCCACACTTATGATTTCTAATGATATTGTTGTTAACCCAGTAATTCAGGAACTATCAACGAAGTGTAGTGCTACATTTTAAGAACCAAGCAATGGAGCTGACAAAGACTCACAAACACAAAATACGCCACGTCTGTGCTCCTCCAGGGATATTTCTGATTTTTGTCATGTGTGCTCCAAGATCCAAGAAATTGCTATGTACTATACATTTTTGTAATCTTTTTAATGTGCCTTTTAACAACGAGAAGTTCAGGACGTGGTTATTGCTCAGTGTATAAGACATGTTTATTCTCCTGTTGGGCATTTAAAATGTCTTAAGTCCTCTTTTCACTATGAATTGTGTGTCAAATTGTTGGTTTGGATATCAAATTCTCTCATAACCCTGTCATTAGGAAGAGTCTTTGTCTGCCTGAGTCACTCTTTTGATTCCTTTGTTTTACTTTTTGTGTTCTCCTGACAGGTCTATCCTACACCTTTCTATAGCTAGCAGGGTAAAGCAGAGTTGGGAAAACATGTTTTGCATTACTGAGTTTGTAGTCTCACTGTTAGCTTTCTCACAGATTCCTCTTCAATGGAGGGTGGAGGGGTGGGGAGAAAACATGCTTTTCCCTGAGACTGCAGAGTATGTGAATTGTCTTCTCTTTCAACCTATGGGGCAGTCTTCACAGATTTCAACACAAATGGAAGAAATATCTGATTTCCCATTCCATCTGGATTCAGTTTCTTTCTTCCTCTTTGTATAGTTTCTTAGAGACATTATGGAGCTCACTTGAGGGGCTGCTTACATATGACTATGGCAGCGCTGGGCATACTGCCAGAATTTCACTCCAGGAGGCTGCAACAGGAATCTTTAATTAACTTGAACCAAAACACTGAATGGCAAAGAACAAAGGAGTGAGGCTGGAGAAGGAGAGGAGGAAGGGACAGAGCAGAAAATAATGTTTCCCATACTAAAATCTCCATTTTTGGTCATGGTATGACATGATCATTATGTCGCCTTATATGTATTTACAAGAGCATAGGTAATAATTCCCAACTCCTGTCTTATCCAGTGTATTTTGCCTTTCTTTCTGCTCATGGAATTAAGATCTCTGATTGACCTTTGCTCAACGGACAGAATTCTCTTGACCCTTATATGAACATATAGTTTGATTACATAAATCCTCTATAATGTACAAGATTCTGAATGTGAGATAACTGAATCTCTCACATCTTGAGCATTGCAAAACTGCACTGTAATATTGCAAGAGTGCACAGGAGTTCCAGAGGCTGAACAAGATCCCACTCTGCACGGCATGGTACCAGTATGGTATGTCCCTGCTCTCAAAAGTTTACATTCTAAGCATAAGCAAGAATTAGATACAGACAGATGAATAACATAACTACTTACTGAAACAGCATTGTTCATTGTTGTGAAATGTTTTCAAAACAGAATGGATAACGTTTCACACTCATTTTGTAGAAACATAGAAGATGCAAAGCAGCAGAAAATCAGGCCTGAAATACCTTTCTCACTTGAGCTCAAGGAAATGAGATGAGTGGTTTCTTTGCTGTCCACTTTCTGGTTAAATATGTGTGCAGAATAATTACTCTAAATGCAAAACTAATGGTGATTTCATGCATATTCATTCAAGTGAGTTTGTGATGGAGGCTCTGGTACTGTTCTAGCTAATGAGGCACAGTTGTTCAAATATTTGTAAAAACAAACATAGAAAGGACTTGTACATGCTCAACATGAACTTATTTACGCATTCAAAGGAATATTCGAGTGTGAATTGATTTGCCAGTTGGTGGCTTGGAATGTATTATATTTGCATCTCCTGGCTTAATGACATCCTCAAAGAATCCAGTTTGTGGTGCCTCTGATGTGAACCAGCACATGGTAGCTGGCGACAAGCAGGGGAGTCCTTAAAAGCAGAGTACTGACCCAGGCAGAAATGCTAATGTCAACGTACCCAAATTCCAAGGAATTATTTCATCCTCAAAAGCGTATATACTTTTTTCCTATCCTAAATTTTCAAACCAAATTAAACCCCCAAAAAAACAATCTTTAATTTCCTGTTTTAAACTGATGCTCAGTATTGCTGCCTAAACATTTCTGGGAAAGAAATCACGTCTCACTGCTCTGTAAAGCAATCATGTACTTACTAGGTACAGTTTGAAAACTTGGCATAGAGATGACTTCCAGAATCCCCTCAAAACAGAAGTTTCCACAAATGCTGAGGTTGTGTCATGTTAGGAGCACCTGCAAAAGAATATAATAATCTTTAAAGTGAATAAAACATCTTTGATAAGACCCTGCTCAATTTTACAGAGATCAGGGGGCCTGGGATAAAAGAATCATGGAATATGCCTTAAAGAAGTCTCTGAAATTTTTTTTGCAGCTACCTTCTTTAGAAGCCACAATACACAGAGAGCAGACCTGGGGAGCTATTTTTAATATATTTAAATTGTTTTCTTATTTTCTTCATCAATTTATTTATTTATAACTGTACCTATATTTATATCTATGACCCTTTTATGAGTTAGTTTGATTTGCCCAGCTTAAAAAGAGCATTGCATGAGCTGTACAAGAATTGCATTTAGGCTGAGAATCTGGTTTACACAACAAAATTTCTATCTGCCAAAATACAAATTCTGCTCTAGCAGAGGTAGCATAGCTTAACTACAGAATATTTAATTCCAAAACATTCAATTAAATTTGATGGCATAAGCAGAAGAGTTTCTCTTCCAAGTTTCCTCTCTCTAAATATATTTATATATATTTTTCTCTGTGTGCATAGATAAGATACATATGTGGACAGACAGAAATAATCTAATAGGTAACCAATGAGAAACTGACCATGCTTATTGAAACCTGTGAAGAATGAGAATGATACAAGTGTTGTTTTCCACCTAATCATTAGTATGCTGGCTCATTCTGGATTACCTATGCACTAAAATCTGTTTTAAATGTTTAAAGATATAAATACACAATGTTAGTTGTATATCACATGATATGTATATGACAGTTGATATGGCATCATTAGTAATTTCTGGCCTTGTTCTGGCAGATGGATTGATTTAGCAATATAAACCAATCTCTCAAGCAATAGAGTCCAACTTAGAAGTTTCTGTGAAATCCTGTGCTGTTATTTACATTCCTAAAAATACCAAAATGAAGAATGGTTTCAAATCCAAAGTGACAGCAGAATGAAACCTTCTGAAATCCCTAATCAGCATTCATCCCTCATGTGATAGGTTCCACTGACAGTAGAGATAGAGCTGAAGCAAAGTCAATTCACATTATTTTCATATGACAAACAGCCCTGATCATTTTGTACTGATTGATTTTTAGTTGTGTTGAGTGTTCACAATTAAAAGAAAAATTATTGATGTGTGTATTAACAACCTTTCACTACCAAAGTGAATATGGGCTACCCTGTTCCATTTTGTTTCACATCAACTTCTGTTGGAATTTAGCAATTCCCTTTTCTAATGAAAATTAGGCCATTCTGAGTGACAAATGGCTGTTAGAAATACTGAATACATGCAGTCACAATAAAAATAAAGTTACCATCATTAGAAATGTAAAAGTAATAAAATGCCTCGGCTCAAAAGAGATTACTTAATGGGAAGACTTTTTTTTACTAGCTGACATATCCACATGCTCAGCAAGATTTCACTCCATGGGAGCTGCTCATTGGTGTTGCCAGTACTGCTTTCCAGTTTGCTCTATGACTACAATTCCCACTAGTTTCCAAGCATTTCTAAATGAGGCCCAGCACTTCTCTACATTAAGGTTCTGCCTTACATCAGACTCCAGCAATTTTCACTTAAAAAAAAATGAGGGGAATATCTGAGAATTCTCTTAGAGCAGAATTTAAATTAAATCTCCTTATTAATGATGTATGGATTTCTTTCATTGTTTAGGAGGCCTGTGAGCAGTTGAAAGAAACAAGAAGGCTTTTAGTAATGGGCACTAACAGCACCATTGTCCTTGCATGGAAGCTCTTGGCCATTCAGTGTCACAGGGTCAAAAACAATCCAAGCTCTCACACCAAAGCAGTCTGTAGAAGGCCACACAGACCTCACAACACTGATTCTTTAGAGCTTGGGTGGGTTTTTGTGAGTGATGTGTTAAGTTCAGCATTGAAAGGAAAAGAAATTAATTTTTACTAAATTTTACCGTCATACAGACTTTCCAAGCCCATTTTTGATTTTCTGAGTTAGGTTGGAACCAGCTAAATTGTGAATTAGAATTATTACAAGACAGCCTTCTCTTCTAACACTTTTACTTCTGGTATATTCTCTGTCAAGCACTGGGCATAGTGTTCCTGCCTTGGAAATAATAGTGATAGAAACCATGGAGGTATACAAAGCAGGGGAGGGCGGAGAGAAAACAGGACTAGGAAAGGAATTTTTTGACTTCATGAACCTTGTGAACTGCTGTATTTAACTGCTAAGAAAATATTTGAGTCTCTTTTTATCTGGTTCTCCTCCTTTTCCTAACTTTTGCAATGTGTGATCTGGATGGATGCTTTAAGTTGCAGGTGGCAGTCCAAGAAGTCTCATGTACTTCAGGGGGAAGCTAACTGAATATCCCTGCATAACTGCGAAATAAACTAAGCTCTGCATTTTGCTGTATTTTAGCAGCCACAATTAATACTGAGTAATGCAACTCCACAACATCTACCAGTGCTAAAGCATGGAATTGTTGTGCTGTCACAAAGCACAGAACTTATGTTTTGTTGTGTCAGTGAAAAGAATGTAAAAACCTGAGAGCCCAAGTGTTGCCAATATACCAATAAATTACAAAAACTTATTTTCAAAAAAGCATGCTGTGTCATTCTCACTGTCAGAGAAATGTAATAGGATGGAAGAAATAAAAACCTTCTCATGCACAAAATACATGTCAATATTCCTGCTCCAAATGCATGTAGAACGCAGTGCTATTTTTCTGAAGTTTATCTTCTCATTCATGAGGTTTTACTTCTCGCCTGGCTTCACAACTCCAGCAAGACTTTCTTTTCAGTCTTTACTATTACCCTATCACAATCCTTACCACATGTGTTTGAGAGAGAAGTTTTGATTCCTGGGGTTCAGAGATATTATTCTAAACCGATTTTTTTTTTTCCATCTCACACCAAAACTGCACAGGAGGCATTCTGAAGCAGTCGGAGCAAAGTTGGTAACTGAGGACTTCTATTTTTGACTGATATTTTAATGCAAAGAATGTTTACCTCGTGTTTTGAGTGAAACTAATGGTAAACCACAGCAGTTCTGTTAGTGTTTTGTACAGTGATGCTCCTAGATGAAGCGAAATTTCTTTGTGAGGGGGCTAACAATACTGCAGGGGGCCATCTTGCTTCACTGAACTGGAACATCCAGTCTTTTGAGAACACTCACACATTAGGTCGTAAGATTACTCTCACTATAGCAACCTCCTCCACTACAATCCTTTTTCTTTCCCCTGATTTTGTTTTTTTCCTTTTAAAAAGACGGTGTTTTGTAAATTAACTCTGCCACTACCTATCATCTTCCTCACCACCTTCTATCCTTTCTCTTTCTAAACTTCCCTCCTTTTGCACCCAGTTTCAGCTGGTTTTTTTCAGTTTGGCTGCTGCACTTCAGTTTGGATGGAGTTGATTTCTTACAGAACATGGTGGTGTTGTTTGTTCTGCAATATCAGTAATTTGTCAAATTAAAAAATTCTGAGCACCTCTTGGTCACTTGATTTTCACTTTCTCTGAGAACCAGTCTTTGTCTCTATGACCCTCTAGCTGAGCAGTTCTGAATGAAAAGTAGACACTGTATGAATGATTTCAGTCTCATATATCTGACAAAACTGCTGCACTATTGAAGGTCTCAGGGTAAAAAGCAATCAGCTGGTTGGTACAAGAAAAGAAAAGACCTACATATCAATGAGCAGCTTGTCTCTCCAAGTAAGAACATCTGAAACAGTAGCATGACTGAAGTCTAGGGAGGAAAAAAAATAAAAACATAGAACTTCAAGCACTCTTTGAAAGTCCAGGGGAAGCTGTTCAGAGCATGAGCCTGACCAGATGCATGGAAACTTCAAGGCTCATGGATCCAGTACTCATGTCCAAATTCAGCTGCCTGATGAGTGGGGGGAAAGAGCCTCATCTTGCATGAAAGCTTACTTGCAGTTAGTCAGATCCTTAGGGGCAATGATGGGTACCTGTCCTGAGTATAACTCTTCCTGAGTATCAGTGATCCCTCAGTCCACAGAGATTCTTCAAAGGCAGGAAATGGGACAGAGAATACAATTTGTATCCCTGTTCCTATTTTTGGCATAGACACACAAAAAGCCTATAAGGACACATTTATGAGAATAGCCCGAGAAAAACATAGACTGGTTATTACAAAAGGTGAGATACACTCTAAGTATTTAACACAGTGCAGTTTATCCCAATAAAGATTTATCTTTTCTCTGACCTTTCTAGCTGACAAGTGAAATCCTGTTAAGAAACTGTGTCAAAAGAACAAGCCAGACATGTTGAGAGCATTGTTTTTTTAAACTGAAATATACAGTGCACGTCTGACCCAAGTACAGGAAGCAAAAGTCTAGGTTATGCAATGCACCTGAGAAGAAAGTTTCTAGACCCAGTCACTGCAGGAAGGGAGGGCCATTATATTAGTGGTGAAGTCTATTTTTGTCCCTGGAGAAATAAAAAAATGAGCTAGCCAACTACATATGAGCTGAATTTAGGTTGCCGACCCTTGACTTGGTGTTGACAGAAGCTGGGAAAAGAAGGAGGAGGCTTTCTTGGCTTGAGTTGTATGTCCTGCCAAAGCTATTTTGAAACTTAGTTGGAAATTTCCTTACGACACCATATGTGATAACAAAAGTAACCTTATAGACAAAATATTTGACTTGCTGCTTCAGGAACCCATACAGCTGTTCTTATAGCTCAGTATGAAGAGCAAAAGAAGGCAGTGCATCATACTCTACAGGACTGCAGAAATGCACAATGCTATGAAAGATCTAAAAATATTTAGTCATACATCACCAATATGCAGTACCAAGGCACCTTGGACAAAATATCTAGTGTATTCTTCATTTCATTCTTTTTTCTGATCTTTTTATGTGATCCTCCATCAAATTACTGAAGCAAAGAGAAATGGCCCTTTTAGCAAGAGCAATACAGTCTAATTTGGGGCCAGTAATACTAAACTGAAAAGTGTCCCTTGCAGCATTAATTTTTAAGTTACTCTGTAAATGCAGGGAGTATTTTCGTCACTAGAACTCCTTTTTGCTTCACATATTATTATGCCTGATCAGGATATGACTGTTCCTTCTCCATAAGAACAGGGCACTGAAATGAGATGGCTGGTACAGCCGGCTCAGGAGCTGGGCTGCCCTCAGCCAGCACAGCCCAGTGGAGCAGGAGTGGGGGAAGCAGAAACACTTGGCAGCTGACAGAGGAGCTGCCATTGCCTGAGTCCAACCCATCCCCAGTGTAGCTCCATCAGTCCCTGGTACAGGCCACAGATTTTAAATTACAGCAGAGCCGGCAAATGCTTTTGCTTCCACGTGAAGAACAGTTTGGTGACCTCAAACCATTTCCTAAGATAGAAGCCACACAGCACAGAGTAACCTAATTGGGCAGTCTAAGGGCAGACTATGTATGTTTATCACTATACAGAGAGATTTATCTATCAACCCTAAGGATAGCCCATGGCAGATGACCCTTCAGCAGCTGGAAGGGCAGTGTGAGAGTTTGTTGCCCTGCACTAGGGCCTGATTGGTACTGGTTCTGTGGCTGGACAGAGGTACCAGTGTCAATGTTACATTCAGAGAAAGAAATGTTAAAGTTCAGTCAATAAAGGCTGCTGAGGCCAGAGTCAGGCAGCTTTGGTCAAGCACTAAACTTGGAAGTCTCTTCCCCCAAGGGCTTCTCTTTTTGTCTCTAAAACAAAGGAAAGTGAAATGAAAACAAGAAATGCTGACTATATAGCAATGCATGATGTGACTAAGCCAGCTGTTGCTCTGATACTGTCATTTTTGTAGCCCAGCCTGTTCAGAATGAAGGCAAAGTCTAGTTTGTCCTACCAAACGTGTTGCTTTTGACAGGGCAATATATACTAGCATGATATTCTTTAGCCCTGTGAACCCACACACACGAAAGGAGCTCTGGGCTGCCAACAATATATAATGGATGAAAAAAACATTTACTATTTACCCCTACTAGCAAAAAAGACTAGTGGGAGTAGTTTGACTAGCTCTGTTATTCAGATACTCTTTCATTAGGTGCTTAGTTACTTCTAACACTTCCAAAAGTGCAGAAAGTTATTTACCAAAGATTCAACTTTAGCAAAGATGCCCTCCAGCCCTGAACTTACAGCTATTCATGCACTAGTGTTTTAATGAAAGCCAGGCCAAGTATCCCAGGGCTGGGGTGAGGCAGTTGTGGGGGGAGGTTTATATTAAAATGCAATACAGCACCAAAGACAGCGATAGAGACTAAACAAGAGGAAAATCTTCCCTCCCTGCACTCATTTAGCAAGCACATGGAAATAATTGTTGGCCCAGAGACACATATCCATAATTCCCATTGTGCTTCAAGAGCCAGCACACCAGCCCTGAGCACCCTTACAGAGCGGGGAGAGCATTGGAATGCAAATCCGCACACCCGAGCATCGGGATTTGCGTAGCCAGTGTTCTCACAATGAGCAACATTATCAGTCAGAACAAGGCTCCCAGGCCAGGTCAGCAGCCATGGAGCTTGCAGGAGTTCATCAGCATGGGAAAGACTTGTAAGCCAAAGCAGCTCTCCTGTCTTTAAAATAATTGATTTACTATTCATGTCTGATGAAGCCTGAGTTTAATCCAGTGGGCTAAAATAAGGAGATGCTTGTTGAAACAAGTAAGGGCTACTCATAAAATTCAATAACGTGTTGTTGATATTTTGATAGACATAAGTATTTAAAAGTTCATAGATAGTTCAAATAAAATTGTGTGTTGCTTTTGACTAGGTCATAAAATGACCAAAGCCAAGAGGTTTCTTCTAAGAGCTGTGTCAAAGAACTGAAGGCTCAAAGCTGTGTGCCATGGTAAGTTTTTCTCTGCACATGAGCCAGACCACTTGAGGTGACAAAAGAAGTGAGTAGGTGACAGGGCTGGGGAGAGGAGCAGTGATGGGGCTGGCAGGAGCTCCTGCCAGGAAACATGTTGTCCAAGCTTTCCTCTTTTTCCACCACATATGTGTGACAGCCAGCAGCAGGTCTGCATCTCCAGCCCCAACAGCATTGCTCTCTGACCCCACATGCCGTATGTCATGGCTGCATTGGTAACTCACAGACCAGGCTGCCACACTGCCTGACATTGTCAGAGAGGAGAAACACAGAGTTTCTAGAAAATAAAGTGCCATGGACCCAGCTACATGAATCAAAACATAAAATCCCACTTACTGTTTTGTCATTTAGATTCAAAATCAAACATTTAACAGACTGAGGTTCAATTTTGGGTTAGGGGCATGGAAGATTACTGCACAGATTTGAATTCAGGTTCTGGAAAATACTCAAATTTATGTAATCAGCACCAAAACACATCGTTGCAGACAACACTCAATTAAGGGTGTGTGAAAGTCAGCACTTTCACATTCAACAGGATCTCTCAAACTTTACTCACACTGGAAAACAGGTGGCACTTGGGAGGGCACAGTAACAATAACTAATGGAAACAGAAGATTCATACTCTGGCCAGACTCATGTGTGCTTATTTGAGGAAAAGATTAATTTAGGCCTTTAGCTCTGCAGTTTTTCTAGCTCTGGGATAAAACCAGAAAGGTCATCCACAAAATGGTTTTGCTAAATTCAGATTAATGGCTCGAGGCAGTCCATAAACTAGATACATTCACAGTAGGTGCATTTGAAAGGTGTCACTGGAAGACTGAAAAACTGCTTTTCACAGAAACATAGAAATAATTCCCAGACTGACAGGGAAATAATCAATTTTTAACTAGAATTCTGCTTTCAATGTTCCTTTTCATATCACACCATTTCAAAACAAAACTTAAAAACTGGAAGAAATCAGTTAACACCATACATATATATTTATATATAACACAATAGAATTTTGAAATTACTATACTGAACTGGGTGCATGTGGAGATATAAAAATAAAAACACTGATGCTTTTTATCAGAAAACAACACAGGAAATTAATAATGTAAGGTTTTATCATCCTTCCTGACAATAGAAGAAACAGATGTCCCAATGAACTCTTGTGGTAACTTTCTGACACGGAGACCATTTTCAATAACTAAGAAGCAAAAGCAGGGTCCAGCTGTTTGATTTCTCCCACATATTCCTCCCTGCTTTGCTTTTACTGCTGTTGCCTCCCTCTCTAGAGATCATAAATTGGAGCTGTTTATAGCTTAGAGCTCATCAGTGCTGTAAGTTTTCTTGACACAGGGTTCCAAGGGATGGTTTTCCCATATCCTTCACAACCCTCTCTAATTGGTGTGGCACTACGACTTGAAAACAATAAAATAAAAAATTACCATAGGAGAAATATTGTTGCATTTCAACAGGATCTACAAATTGAGTCACCACTAGGATTTAGCTGTCAAAAAAAAGATCCCAGACCCAAAAAGAGCTCTGACCCTAAAGCTGTGGTCTTAGGACAGCATGATTGCATACACTTCAGGGCACACTGTCTGCTCAGAAGCACTGGAACTCCAGCCTCTGCTAACATGCTAGTGCCCTTACAAACGATCTATTGTGCTTGCTGCTGTTTACAAACAGCACATGCAACCAGCCAGGCTTCAGCCTGTGTGCAGAAACAGACCAGTGAACAATATCACTGACTGTGCTCCAGTATTTGTGGAAGAAGTTGAAAAAAGAATTAGCAGGTAAAGTTCTACTAATGATAATGCAATTTGCTTACTTGCAATTAAAGTTTTAAAAAAAAAAACACCAAAAAACCAGTCACAGTTCAGTCTGTGATTTCTTCTTCATTTACTAGATAAAATATTCTGCACTAGACCCTTGAGTGGTGACTGAAGGTCTACTCTCACAGCCTACATGTATGACAAAGGGAACGTCAGTCCTGGAAAAAGCATGTTTGTCTTGGGTTTGTCCCTTCTGCCACATGCAGGCAGCACAGCTAATCTGCAGCAGTGGATAAACTCCAGCTGAGCCCAGTAATGCTACACCTGGCACAAGGATGTGGAACACCTCCCCTAGAAAGCACCGAGGTGTGAGGAATTGCTGAATTCCTTCCTCACCACAGTTTCCTTCCACAATTTTATTTATTTTTTTTTTTTTGTGCCAAAGATGTGAATGCTAACCAGCAATTTCAGCTGTATGTTTTTGTACCTTTCTAGGCCTCCTTCACCACAAGTTCATGCAGAGATGAGTGTCACTGCTGTCACTGCACTTCCAAGGGGTTATTGTCTTCTCTAGGCTCAGGCTTAATGCCTGTGTAGACTGCAAGTCATACCAAAGGTATTTTGAGTCACTGTTTGTTTTACCAGCTATCAAAACCTTTTAAGGAGCAAGATGGGTTAAAAAAATAATGTAACGAGCCATTAGCAAGTCTCTTCCTCTCCCCCACCCCTAATCTGCAGAATAGAGACCACTGAACCAGGCTGCAAATTAACTGTAATGAAAAAGGAGGGGAAGGGGGAGACGGAGAAGCAAAACATTAAAAATCCACTCTGAGCTTCAGAAAGGTCATTTCTCAAAGGGCTATTGACATTGGTGAGGAAAGAAAACACGCCAATGTTTTAAGGGGTTAAATCAACATTTTCTAGATGAATATTAGGCGTCCATTAATGTCTCTCTCTGTGTAGCCCACCGTAGTACCTATCCCATAGTTATCCTGTTACCAAAACGAGGGGGGAGAGAGACAGAAAGAGACTTTCCTTTTAATTCGCTTTGCACTCTGATGGTTGAAGACAAGAAAAAAAAAAAGAAAAAAGAAAAAAAAAAAAAAGGAAAAAAAACCCAACAACAACAAAACTTTTCTGGCTCTTTTGCATGAATGGTCAAAGGTACCTTTGCGGGTCCTTCACAGGGTGAACTAATCTGTGACAAGTGTAGCTAATCTGATAAGGCGGCCGCATGTGCGCTAATGTGCTAATATGGGGGATTCCGAGCAGGCAGCGCTCGGGAAAAACCTCCTCTTCCCAAATGTGCCCTGGCCTGCAATAGCCCTGGCAACATATGCGCATTTTAACACCCGCTTAGCAGGGACACAATGCGGTGGCCTTTGTAGTGCGGCACAGAGGCGCGATTCCCATGGTGGGAGTTTCTGCCTCACAGACATTCTTTCCGAGGGGATGCAGGGGCTGGTGGCCCGGGACGGCCCCGAGCGAGACGGCACGGCTGGGCAGAGAGGTGACACCTACGAAAGGAAAGCTCCTCCGCTTTTTCCTGCGCTGAAAACCTGGCTATTTCCATCAGGAGTCTGGGGTAGAGAGAGGAAGAGCCAGAGAAAGGTGGGAAGGAGGGAGGAATTGGTTTAAACATGTTGGATCAGGTCCCTAGCTGGGGTAAAATCAGCTCCTAGATTATGGTGCTTTATCTGAGAGGTTGACACCAGTTTGTAATGCTGTGAATATGCTCTGTTACAGATTTCCTTTAGAGGGGAATTCTTAACTTTTCCACTGGAAGGACTAAATGACATTTTCTTGTCCCCCTGATTATTTTACTGCACCCTTAGGAAAACCTATGTGAGAGAGTATTAACAATTTACTTTTAGTCTAGACTGTGCAATAGGGAAGAGGACTTCATGGACACTGACACCCCAAGAGACTTCAACACTGGTCATGGTTGTGGTGCCTCTCTGCAGAAATAGTTACGTGCCCTGCAGACTGCTCTGGAGCCTCCTCAGTTCCCAGTGTTCCTTTGTTTTCAGGTATCCCACAGGTACCCCTAATGTAAAATGGATACAAGAGTGTGAACCAACGTTTTTCTGGAGAAAAAGTCTACTCACCTAAGAGGGGAAGACTGCTAGCAATGTCTTGTGAATGGGGAACAGACCAGGGCTTACCAGCCACACTTGTGAGTGTGCCTTTGTCTGCTTTCTGCTATGGCTGGTGTCAAAACAGCACAGTTACCATGAGCTTGGCAAAAGCACCTGGACAATGAAAAAGCACCTACCAAAATACAGCAAATTCCATTTAAACTAAAGAGCAAAACTTTTTTATTTTTTAACCATGAAGGTGACCAAGGTGACTAGAGCAGGTTGCTCCGAGAGGTCGTAGAGTCTCCCCTATTTGAAGACAAAAAATAAGTGGACAATGTTTTGGGCAAGTTGCTTTAGTTGTCCCTGCCTAAACCAGGTTGGATGGGGTGATCTGCAGAGAACTCTTCCAACCCCTACTATTCTGTCATTCCAAGAGCTCAGCCTATTCCCCATTCATAAGTCCCTTAAAGAGTTATTTTTTTTGACTGACAACACCATGACAAAGGCAAAACACCACCAATATCAGCTCCTTTTATCTCAAACAATATTCCTGCTTTGACACAATATAAAAAGTAAAACTCTAGGGACACCTCAGCTGCAAATATGTCCTCAGAAAAATGCTCATCCAGAGCAACTAAGATTCAGAGCAGTTTGGTCCAAGACACAGAACCAACCTGGTTGAGTACTCCCATAAGAGCACAACTGTGGTTTTAAAGTTGCAGTTTTTTTAGCCTTCTTCTGTTTAAATCATATTCCCATATCAACCACAGACAGACAGCAGAGCTGAAAAAAGTGAGATTTTTCAAATACTGCGTCAAGTGGGATACATGTGAAACAATATCATCCCAGCTACTCGTATGATTTTTCTCTGCTCTCTGAAAGCACTAGTGAGCAAGAATAACTGTGGCACGTTTCTAAATATGTAAATGGACAAAATCTTATTTATTCCTTTCCACTTTGTTGAATTCAGCGATACTATTTTATGTCTGGGTTTTGAATGCATAACAATTGACCCCTACTGAACAGTGACGACATTTCCTCTCAGAGGAAGTCCTGAGGGAAGGAAGGTCCCGCATAAACAAACTTCCACTCAGTACAATAGCCTAGCCCACGATTTTTTCAGGGCATGGGTGAGGCTGACACTCTCTTCCTGCTCATGTAGTCCAGGGCTTATCGCAGTCCTGCTTCCCTGTAATTTAAATGCTTGCATGCTTCTCCTTCATTTGTATTTTTTCCCCACACCGTGCAGATGTATCCCACTTTCCTGTTGCTGTGGAACACAGCCACAATTTCCAACCATGTTACATAAATGACCATCTGTGGTGAAAAAAAAAAAATGCTGATGCACAAGATTGTAGTGTGAGAATTTTAGCTAGCTAGCAAAATTCAGGCTATTAATACTTCTGACACTTCCTGACAATAAAGGCAAAATGCACTGTTCCCCCTGTTTTAGAGTGCTGCTGCTGTGTGACAGACAGCCCTGGTCACTGTGTGTAGGGAAGAATCTCCAGGGATAAGTTAAATAAAACCTAGTTGGCTATGCCTAGATTTCCTTAAGCTTTCCAGCATACTAAAGACAGACTAAACTAATCAAAAGTTATTATACTGATAAAGAGAGTGGTATCTAATTACATGTAACTAAGGAAGAACGCTAAGATTTCATTAGCATGTTTTTGGCATCTTTGCATTTGCTGGCTCCCATAATCAGCAGTGCTGGAAATACTGAAACCCATGGCACAGATCTCTGCAACGACCATAGCAGTTGTAATAGTAGATGGTGGCAGTAGTAAATTGCCAGTACTCTTGTAGATGGTCATAAGAGGAAATAAAGATCCTCAGTGACTTTCACAGACACATGCTGAAGTTCCAAGTGCTAGAGGAGCACAAGGCTGGTGTTTCTGTAATCACCCAAGACTGACACTTGGTGGGTGCCTCATCCTCTTCAAAATACTGCTGTAGCAATCTTTCCTTTTCTCTGCCTCTCACTCCTCATCCTGTGGTCACTCATCTCTCACAGTGAGTTTCTCTTCTAAAGTGTCACCCTGCCTAGATAGCCACAGCTATCCACTGGCTCGAGATGGAGATTTCACTTTCCCCTAGATTCCAGCTTCCTGTACATTGTCCTAGTTTGATTTACAGTTCCCTTCAATCTACTTTGTTATTTTGAAACTTTAAAGCCGCAATGACCCAAATTAAACCTTTCCAGGATAATTGATTAAGAGTGAAACAGTGCATGTTTTCTCGGGGTTTTGTCTATCTTCAGCAAACACTGCACTGTGTTGTTTGAAATTGTGGCCAAAATGAAAGTGCTGGCACACTTACCAAATGGATAAAGTTTGTGAAACCTATACACCAGAATCAGGTTTTCCTTGGTAACCTTAATGACTTGTTCTGATAGGCATACACAGTAATATACACACCCAGCCTTCTGATAGTCATGCCTGAAGTACCTGCACAAAATCAGCCTATTCATGCACCAACAAGCAAAGGTGTGTACAAAACAGAACCCTGGGTGTTGCATGCATCTGCATGCACTCAGGTGCTGGCTTTCTCCAATGTGCACTTTGCACATACACTTATTTTTCTGCTCTTACAAAACACTTTGAAAGTATCTGTGCTCACTCACATGTAACTTCTGAGTCCTTTTAGCTCCAGCCCTTGAGGACTTATCAAATAGTTTTCAACCCTCTGTCAGAAAGCTTTTCTACTGTTACTTTCTGTGAGCTGCAGAATGGGATTTTGTTCATTCATAAATAACAGAAACAGGCAGACATCCATTAATAATAGATTAATAATAATAACAAACAGTACACAGAGCAGAGCAAATCTAGCAGTCTAGGGAAAATGAATAAAAACAATGAGGTTTTCTTTAACAGTAAAATTCAAGTTTCATTTAATTTGAATTTTTTCCCTTTTCTCATATATTTTTCCTGTGTACAGAAAACCTTTGCTTTGTAGTCCAAAGAAAAGAATGTGAATGAAAAGTACATACTTCACGTAAACAAATACAATCACACACGAGAGACAAGCAGTATGAGTTTCTCAAAATTTTAGGCACATCTCCTCTTTGCAAATTAGGTCAGATTTCCTTTGAATTTTACAGAAGTGGTTACACAAGTTTCTCCAAGTTTCTTAGTAGCCACTGTAAACTGCTTATCATAACCTTAAGAGATTCTGAGAAATCAAAGCACCTACAAAACCACTGCTTTGTTATTATTTTGAGTAGAATCAAACATTCTCAGTATGCAAGTCTGGAAAAACAATGAATGTAAATGCCACGTTCAGCCACTCACTTTTAGTCCAGAATGCATGTTTTTGTGTCAAAGGACTGTACATGGTACATAATCCTTAGCTCCTTCAGGATTTTTAATCTGCCGTGAAGCATATGGTAAAAAGGTAAGTGTTCCTTAGAATCATTAACTTGCCTAAAGCAATGTGGATGTTCTTTATTTCTTTCTTGAAAGACAAAGAGCATCTGAAAGCAGTTAACAGCCCAAACCCTGTAGTTTGCTGAGGCAGCAAGAAATGAACCTGGAAATGTCCCTGCAGGGCTGAGCTTTATGTTAATTAGTCGATTCCCAAGGCAGTGCTTGTATCGACAAGAGTATGTTATTGTTCTATTTCCTCAGGACCCAGAATGTAAGAGCACAACATATAAATACATTTATTTATCATCACCAGAAGCATCATGGGGATTGTGTTATAGCAAAGCTACAGCAGACAGAAAAAATGCAGAAACCCCAATTCTGCTCTCACTCCAGTAAGAGAACAAAATTGTCCTTTTTATGCAGTGCTGCTCACTGCAAAAGAGATTCCTTTCAGAATATCAGCAGTCTTAGGTCTAAATCTAGTTTTTAAAAAGCCCATTCAGTGGCATTCATGAAGAGTGGGGCTTTTAAAGTACTGGACTCACTCTGCTCCTGGTGCTGAGGCAGGGTACCTCCCAGAAAGCATTCCAGAAGAAAAGTAGCTGAGGATTTGCTTCCTTCTAAGGGAGTTGTGGAGCAGGTCAGCCTGGAGGACATGGCACTGCTGCTCACCTTCTGCCCCAGCCAGGATGGTGCACTGCCCAGCAGTGTCCAACCAAGAAATGCAAAAGTAAATGCCTGGTGTGGCACTGGCTCCTTTGTTTCCTCATCCTGGATTAGTGTCCAGGCCAGCTCCTGGAAACATGGTCATGGTGTGGGATTTTAGACACAGAGCAGAGGACCTGCAGAAGACAGCACAAACTATGTAATTCTGTCCACTGCAGTATTGTTTGGCTCTGTCCATTGCCATTTGCTGCTGGGATCAACTCCCATGCTGAACAAGGGTAGAGGAAACTGAAAGGGGAAATGAGAAACTACAATAGAGCTCCAGAGTAAACCCAGCTGAAAACAGAGACTTCACTGAAAAAAAAAGAAGTGATTTTTGGATAAGAGTTGACAGAAGCCTCCCTTCTGCTAAACCTTTGGCCTGTTAATGTGTCCGGAACCATTCTCCAGCACTAGAATGGTCTGAACTCACATAACCAGCCCTCCTCTTTGTACTTAAATCCAGTTGCCAACATCACTGCTACCTCTTGGGAAGAGCATTAGCTCCACAACAGTCACCCAAAAAATGTTTGGTCACTAACTGGAAGAAGCTGGATAACTAACACAAGCCAAAACTGGGCCAAAAAAAAAAGTGCAAAGAAGGAAACAGAAGGAAACAAACTGGCCGTTTGACAGTGCTCAAAATGGCCAGTTTGCCATGAAAAATAGAGCCTTTGTAGCAGCATAACGAGATGCTTTTCAGTCCATTCCATGTACTATGTCCAGAGACTGTTCTAGAAAAAGCCTAATTCAAAGCACAGCAAAATTGTTTTCAGTTTTCCCAGAGGTTTTAATGGGCTTTGCAACCTAGTCTTCCACATTTGATAATAATCAGCATTTTTCCTAGAACATACCAGAAATCTAAATTAAAAAGTGTTCTCATAATTTTGAAATCCTCATCTGGATCTGTTTCTGATTTTTTTTTCTCCAATGAGTACATACATCTCTGGTTATAATAACAAAATGCAGAAAGAGATTTTTGAGGTGATATTTCCAGTGATGAGTTCCAAATTTTTTTCTAGAGGGTAGCATGAAAGAATGGAGCATGAGGGTTTTTTAAACTAAAATGACAGTTAATCTAGTTTGAATGCAAATTGTGCTAACTGATTTCAGTCTGAGTCTTTCTAATATATGTTCTTTCAGCTTGTATACAATATTTAAAGATTTGTTACAAAACAAGTTACACAGCACAAACCCCAGCTGTGTAGCCTAACTTGTTAGTCTTTCTTTTTCTTACGCTAAACAATGAAAAGCCACTTCCCATAGAACTGTGATGTGCAATATTTCTGTAATCTTAATATAATTTAATTTGAACCACAGACTTTGTGTGTCCTCGTGCTTTTCTGGGATAAAATTTTCAGAGAAACAAAATCCTTAAAAAAGTAATTAATCATCTGGTTCTGGTTACACAAATGGCCCAATTCTGTGACCTTCAAACCTTCCTCCCCCTCAAAGAAAGCAATAAAAATGTAAAGCAGAGAGACAGATTTTTAGAGGTATTGAGGCTCTGGCTCCCGCTGACTTGTTAAAACTTTCTCAATACAGCACAGAGTATGTGCTGTGCCATGCAGCAGTGGGCTCTCAGTCTCCTCGTGCACTTTGATTTCCTCTTCTTGAGGGATGAAAGCCCTTCGTAATTTTAATTTTGCGTTCTTTACCTGTGATCCAAGCAAACTTTCAAGTACAGTTTGAAAGCTTGCTGTTGTCAGATTAAAGTCTGCAAATAGATGTTCACTAGGAACTCCTAGAGAGTCATGTGCTCTGCTTGAGAACTTAGTAGCAGCATCCTACCTTGTGCTTCACACCCAACTGAGTCTCCTCCTTATAAGGGAAAAGCTTATGGTCACGTGTGTACAATCTTCACCTGCCACACAGGATGCCTTAGGTTCTGGGTTTTTCTGTCTTGTTCTGGTGGGTAGTTTTTGCCTTTGTATTAAGTGGTGCTGGGACTTGATTACAGGGCGATGGGGGCAGGGCAGTTTTGGTTCTAGCAGGGGACTCGCTTCTTCAAGGACACTCTCCAAGCTCCAGGCCCTGAGGATAAACAATGTGGAAGAGAGGAGGCAAGCAGGAAGGATGGAACACCGTGATTTGGAGTTGTTGATTGGACAATGGATGGGGGTATGCAAATGGACTGAAACTTGTAAAAAGTGGGGGGAATCTTGTGACGCCTCCTCCTTTTGCTTCCATCTTGGAGCCATCCGGGCAGAGCCACTGCTGTGGCTTGGTGCTGCTGGGGTGTGGCCTTGAAGGCCTTTAATAAATGTTCACCTTATTCTTATAACTCTGTCTGGCCTCTGTCTCAGCCTTTAAGGCAACACACAAATTGTCAATTCAGTGAGTTGCTGATGGACTCCCCTGATGCACCACTAGCTTTCCACTACATGACCCACAGCAAAGCACCTCAAGATGATGCTGTTCTCCGGGAAGGAGTGGAGGACAAGTTCTGGGAGTGATTTACTCATCAGCAATGACAATTGTTCTACCAGGCCCAGATCTGGTCCCAACCAGGTGCAGCTTCCAGCACAGATCCCCAGGGAGATGCAGACGCTGCCCACAGCCATCACCAACCACAGCCTGGGCATGGGAACCAGATTTCAGTGCTGCTGAGACAAACTGCTTGCTTTTCAATAGTGGCAACAAGAAAATGCGTGTCCTTCCACCCTCAGAAAGTGCTGCTCACATCCAAACACTAAACATTTTGCACAAGAAGAGAGATTTTCAAGTAATCTCTGGATCACTTGAAAACCCAAACCCTGGATACTTTGTTTCCAGACAGCCCTACTACAACTAGGGAAGGAGACATGGGATTCAGTTCAATAGGTTCTCCAGGAACATCAGGATTTTGTGACTTTGTATTTTCCGATGCCAAAACAAGAAATCACCATCGCTGTGATGCACTGGGTTATAATTATTCCTGTTGAAATTAAGCATCAAAATATTGTGAAATAAATTGAGTTGTTGTGCCTGTTTGCATTTTAAGGGAATCAAATACTTTAAGAACCTGGTTTCTATAAATTCCAATCAAAATGAAGGCCTCACAGCCAATGAACATTTCCTGACTGAAGATGTTTTAAAAGATTAAAAATTTCTACACTGTAAGAACCAATCTAAGCCTTTTAGACTAGTCTAAACAAGCCTCAAATGAAATCTTCTGGTTACCATTTCTTCAAGAGGGAATTGAAATATAGGCAGTATAAGTTACTTACTCAAGGGTCACATGGGAATTGACTGACAGGAGCAACAGTCAAACTTTGATCTTCTGCATCTCAAATTAGACCCACAGCTACAAGACCATGTTTCAAATTCCAACCAAGGGCTACAAACAAATTGATCTTTCAGAGTAGAGCTATATATCCTCTCTATAACCATTCAATCTGCAGCAATAGATTCAGAAAATTATTAATGCTTATGCTATAAAGCAGTTCCCTTAAATCCCATTATCAGTAACTCCATACTGCTCTCACTTGTACTTGGTCCTGAACCAAGGGGATTCATTGCATGAGAGACACAGGATGCATGAAAGCAGGATGAGACCAGCAGTTTTATAATTGCACATTATAACACATTCCTTTTTATTCCTTTTTTTGTTGTTGGCTTTTTTTATCTCATATATTCCCTGAGTGAACTCATGCAGAGCTAAATTACCCCTTTGGGAAAGTACATACGTGAAAAAAAAATCTCTCCAGATGTCCAAATCATTTCCAGTCAATCTGTAGACTCCTCTTTGGCATTTCTAGGCCTGTGCTTTCTCAGAAGTTGTAACATGCTTGAGTGTTGGTGACTGCCTTATTGTTTATGTGATTAGTCACTCTTGGACTATTTTAAGGAGGTGATGTATATTTTTTATAAATTTTAGATAAACTTCATTTATATTCTGATGATTGATGCTGAACAGTTATCTGGCTAATTGCGCTTTCTAGTATATTTTCTCCAGAATTTGAAAAGGATTCAGAATGGACAAAAGCTTTTTTTTTTCCTTGCTGGTCTGCTTGCTTTTTTTTTTCTTCTTTTTTTTTTTTTTTTCTTTTTGAGGAGGGGAGCTGTTGCAATAAAGCTAACAAAACTCTAGGTGAACTACAGCTTTATAATAAAGCTTGTGACAAGCTCTGGGATCTAAGCCAAAAATCAAACCAAATGTACAGTTTACGAGGGTGAAAGGTTTTACTGGCCAGTCTGGTTCTCTTCCAAAATGCCTTCATTTCACATGTAAACGTTAATAGAAACAAACAGTGGTAGTACCATTAACTTCTATTTTTGCATCACCACCTCCATGTCATGCAATAAAGCCAAAGAAAGAAATTGCAAGTAGGAAATCAGGGCATGTGGGAAAAAAAATCAGGAGAGAGAAAAAAAGAATGAAACAAAACTCTATTAGATCCCTCTCTTTGAATTCCATCTGGCCCACTGAGACTTCCTCAAAATTATTGGCAAAATGTGTTATTATTTTGGGAGGAGAAGCGGAAGGTAAAGGAAGGAAAGGGGAGGGCTCAGGCTAACTCAAAAAGATCTATAATTACAAAAACCTGTGCTTTTGTTTCTTCCAAGCTTGCTTGCCTTTTTTTTTTTTTTTTTTTTTTTTTTTTTTTTTTTTTTTTTGTGAACACTAAGCCTGCATAGTGGGAAGCACATTGACTCATTTGTACATACCTGAGCGTCACTTTGTGACGAGCCCCAGTTTCCCCTCCATGGTTCTGGTTAAGACAAAACTCTTTCAGAAGTCTGTGGGAGTTGTGCCTAAAAAAGCCACAACACGAATCAGGAGACTCCCAGGGCCCCCTTGCTCACTGTGATATTATGCACGCAGCATGTCCATGAAAAATCCTGCCTGCACTATCCTGCTTCCCACATCCTCTCTGTTTCAGCTCCTATCCATTTGTTTGTTTCCTTCTCTGATTGCATCTTGTCATAAGCCCAAGACTGATAGCTCATTAAGGCAGTAGCTTTCCATTTACTTCTTGTTTACAGTATACTTCTGCCAAAAGTACATCCTTGTGTCAAGGTTATATATCAGTGCCTTACCATGATGTATTCTTAATTTTTAATTTCAGAGCTTTTCTAAGTAATTGTAAATAATCGTGTGATTTACAGCAATTAGATTTTCTTATATTTAAAAAGCTTACATTCCCACCGACTTTCCTGTGTGCAAAACTGGTGCTGAGACTGCAGCACCTCTCACTCTTTGGGTCATACCAATGCTACTTCTGCTTAGCAAAGTCATTTCCCTGAAGGAGCAGACAACATGGAGAGAACTATGTGTTCTCCCTTTGAGGAGCCAATTAAAACACTTACAAGCATTAGACACAATCACATTATCAAGACAGGATATTTCCATTTGTCCATGTGCTGTAAGCACAGAGTGTAGGAGCTCTTGAATTAATGTTTGCATTGTTTGGTTTTGGGTTGTTTTTTTTTTAATTAAAGAATTAATTGCTTCGGATCATCTATCTGGAGTCCTGCTTTTGCAGAAAACAGAGTGTAGAGATATAAAAATGTCAGCTCTTGTTGGATCCTGACCTCTTAACTCTGGGGATTACCTTAATGCAGCATTCATATATGTTCAATGAAACACAATAAATACAATGATAACCTTAGTTCAGAGGAGAGTTGTCCTACTTCATCCTTGCTCTAACTGGTTTTATTTCTCCCTCTCTGGGTTAAGTTAACAGCACATCCTAAGGTATCTTTTTCCTGGAAACTGAGTGGAATCTGACAAAATTATGCTTTCATCAAACTACCAAAATGCATTTTGCTACAGAAATCAGCTTTAAATCATAACAAAATGAGATCTTTACTGACATGTCCTTATCCTGCCTTCCTTAGTATTCAACTATTAAGAACGTGGCACTTTGTTTGCAGAATGTCATCTTTAAAAAAAACTTCATTAAATCATTCAGCAGCCTGTTAGAGAAGCTGCAAAAATATTGGTGGTGTTTTCTTGATGAAGACACTTCCCAACAGGTCTCCAGGACTGCACTCACCAACCCCCTGTGCACACCGATCTGAGCCCTCGTGCCATTTCAAAGTGCTCACAGGATGTCTCACCACTGACTCACATTATGTCCACACTGCAATTCGGATGTGCAGCTCCCAACAACATCTCTCTGGAGGCTTCAGTAGACTTAACCTACTCTGAAAATGTGTGGTATCTCTTTCAGATGAGTTTGTGCCCCTGAGTTTTGGGAAATTTGAACCTATAGGAGAGGCTTTTGTCTCTTCTATGTAGGGACTTACAGAACCCAGCTAGGAACTTTTTTAATGTGTAGCTACAAAACATACAGGAGAGAGAGCAAGCAAGGGCAAATAGAAACAATGGAACCTTCTAAAATCACTGTTACATGCAACACTTATTTTTGCTGTTGTTGTTTTCAGAAGTTTTCTTCTGAAAAAAGTATTTATAATATATAACACTGTGCCTGGTTTTACTGAACACAATAAATTCAGGTTTGATTCATGCAACTCACAGACTCCATAGAAAGGATTAAATTAAAGGAAGTGAGTTTAAATTAAAGACCTGTACCTGATACAGACTTACTCATGGTCACCTTTCATACAGCTAACAGACATACTATGTTACAAGGATTAACTTCATTTTCATAATGTCCTCTGCTGCAACCATGACATTAAAAGCTGCTGGGAACCAGCAGCAGGCATACCTTCAGTGCCAGTCTCATTTGCCACTCTGCAAGAGTGGATTAACTAAATAATAGTAAATGACCCAAGGCAGGATGAAAGCAACATGTGGGAAATAAAAACAAAAAGAAAAGAAAGTACTGTGGAAGGCCCAGCAGAAGCAGAAATTAATTTGATGATTAACACTCAGACTGCACAGCAGCAACCTGGAAAGGAATGCTGTAGTGAAATCTTACAAGCCAATACAAAAGTGAGCAAGAAAAACTCTATGCATTGCTGCAAAAATTGTTTCTCAACTAATGTAATTTAACACTGTCATAGATGTACAGCTAAATTGTCATGCCAACCCTCAATTAAACAACGGCAAGATAAAGAGAGTTCAGGTTGATGATGGTTTGTTTTGGGTTTGGTTTTTTTCCCCCTTCTTTATTTAGTCATTGTTTGAAATTGGCCAAGAAGCTGAAATAATTTCAAAACTGGAGAAGGTAAGTGGTAAAGCCAGTTTCACATCTGCTTTCAAAAGGTGCAACTTCACACAGCCATTTGCATTCAGCTTACACTGAATTACACTGAAGGTTAACTGGACTGACCATAATGGATCAGACCCAAAACCTACGGTTTAGAACCAGATTTCTGTGGCCTACCAACACCAGCAAACTCAGGGCAGTTTAAGACTTCAAGAGTAGACAAAAGAGTGGCTATCTCCCTTCCCTCCCAGCTCAGCACAGCACTGATTCCAGCACAATTGCTCAGATCTTGAGATCAGTGCTGCTGCAGTGACATTATTGTTACTGGAGTTAGATCAGCTGACAGCAGGTGGAGATGCTTGATGTAATGGGGCTTCTGAATGACAGTGTAGACACCCTCCTTAAAAACTGAGGAGTGGTCCCAGCCCCAAATCTGACTTCTTGATCTAGACAATTATAATTGGGAGTATGCTTAACTGGTTAAAACACAGCTATTTGGACTCCCAGTGCTCCAAAGGTGTTTGCACGCTTCCTGCAGTTCTGCGTCGTTTATATCCCTCTCCTTATATTGTCTTGGGAGTTAATGAATCTTGCATTCCCCTCTCTATGTAATAAATTCAGTTTAAACATGATTCACTTCTGACTCCCCTATCTTTGGAGGCCAGGAATATCTTTTAGAACCCTAAATCTGTGCCAATATCTGCCATACAAAAAACAGGTGGGAACAGATCAATGCACTGCAACACTGGAGAGAAACCCCTGCCTTTGCAGAGACACTCAGCAAAGAGAGAAGTTTTCAGAAGCAGCCCTCTCTTCTGCATATTTTCTGGATGGTCAAGTGGTACCCAAGAGTCTCTTACTGAGAAAGGTGACTCACTAGTAAACAGTGCTCACAAGTGCTTTATTTTTAGTGTGTAAATAAGACCCTGTGAGACAAATGCTTAAATTCCTTAAAGGATATGGACCCTACAGCAGTCTGGCTGCTCAGAAGGGATCTAATTTGCTTTAAATTAAAAAATCTATGCCTCTATTAGCTCTCCCGGGACCTGCCTTTAGCTACTAAACTAGACTTTCTGTATAGACCTCGTTATATATATATATATATATATATATATATAACTTGCTCCTGAGGCATAAAATCATGTTTCTTTTTTAAAAAAGGGAAGTTCACTTTCAATGTTACAATGATGAGAGGATATTAATGGAATATTTTTTTCTCTGATTAGAAAATTCAGTCCCCACTCTTAAAGGGACAGAGAGTCCATGGCTCTACTTGAACACAGTAGGAGTGATAGTAAAACAATGAGTGTTCTTTTAACTCTGTAAGATATGCAGAAAAAAAACCTTGAAATGTGAGCAACTTGACAAGGTGTCAAAATACTAATGTCCTGTTTATTCAGTTTTTTCCTGTTACCTTTTTGTCTTGGACAGCACAACTCTTCCATCCTATGCTGGAACACTTTACCCACAGTGTGGAATTCCTAAAGGTTTTGCTGTTTCTTTATTCTGATTGCCTCAGGAGTGCCTGATGCCCACAGTCCCCCAAGGGAAAAATAAAAGGTGTTGAACAGCAAGGCATCCCACAATCTTGTCTCATCGAGGAACCTGGGCAGATATTAAAAGCAAACTGATGCCAGAACCCATTTTTGTGTGTTAAGAAGAGGGTAAAGGTAAACCAGAAAGGTTGAAAAGGGGGATAGAAATTAATACAGTAATAAAAGTTCAGGTTGCCAATATTCAGCCTAAAGTATTCAGCTCAGTGTTTTTTGTTAAAGTTTTGTTTAAAAAAAAACAAACAAAACCCTAAGAGATAAAATTTATGGGGTGGGAGAGTGGAAATCTTTTTTATCTGCATTAATCTTTCTTTTTTCTACCTCAAGAAGACACTCTTCATCTCCCCCAAGCATCAGTCCACTTGGCTGATTATTTCAGTTCTGTGGACATTCTGCTGATAGCTATAATGTAGATTCCCATGCCAGATACTTGAGTTAATTAGCTCGTGGGCTGCTAGTGTCAGACTTGTTTAGTGCAGGAAAAACAGCTGACAACAAATCATCACTGTGTGAGATCTTGATTATTGTTTGGATGCAAACTGAAACATGCTGCCATCGCCTTACGAGTGTTTTCAATCACAGAAGGATGTGATACTGCTAACACAACGAGGCTGGCTTTTCTTATGAGAAAGGAGTGGGATCATTGAAGGACCCTGGTCTAACACACTTGTTATTTACTCAAACTTAATTTAGGTAATCCTGTCTTCTCCTGAGTGGCTGAGGGCCCAGGTCCTTCATTTTTAAAGGGGTCCCCAATAACTTGTTGCCAGAAAATGGAGATGAACACTAAGGCTGCTTGGTGTGCTATATTGTGAGTCTGTACTCACAGAAACATTGTTAGGATCATAGAACATCCTGAGCTGGAAGGACCCAAAAGGATCATCAAAGCCCAGCTCTCAGCCCTGCCCAGGACAGCCCCAAGAATCACACCATGTTATGTACATGTGTTTCATTGCCTAGGAAGGTTAACTCAGAGTTGAATACAATACTCCTGCTTCCTTTATGTGTGACTCTCCAAATTATTACCTCTTCCCATGCTGCTTAGTTTCTTCCAGAAGTGCCACTATTCTTTTGAAGAAAATATACACTGCTCCCTGTAATTATCCTTGCTTTCAATCTCCCCTCTCTAGCACAATATCCCCATGAGGTACAACACAGATGAGATGCTCAAAGTCTGCAAAATAAAGGACTGGAATGACTGCACAATGCAAGAACTTTCTGCAACTTGTCTCTGCAATCTTTCCAACTTTGGGGTTAATTTTGGAAAAATATGGTGGTTTTAGATAACAAAAAACATTTAGATTCAGTGGTGTTAAGATCAAGAAGATATGCAAAAAGGTGTAGTTTTGCTTTTGCACTTTGACCTGGACATTCCTGCAGTTGTTTGTTGTATCACTCCAATGTTGTGATTCTCAGATTCCAGATAGCAACCTGTCTAAGTCCTAGTTAGAAAATGAAAGGGACAACTATCACCTGAAATGTGGGTATATTATTTTTTCAGCTTCATCAAGATATCCTCTTGAAAATACTTTCATCTTTTTTCCCCTAATATCACTACATTATTTTTGTAATAGTGTCACAAATGAGGGTTTAAAAGTTGTTATCCAACTTCTAATGAAGTGTTCCAGCATTGAGAATCCCACCGACTGCAATAAAATTGTATGGAAAACATGCTTCCCTGACATATACTTCCCAACAGCATTTGGGAACTTCCATGGTCTAATCAGGAAAACAAAGGAAGGTCATGAGTCTGAACCAAGAATCAGAAACCTGGCTGAGTCAGGATGTAAGAAAGCTGCAGCTCAAATCTCCAAGGATACTTCAGTGACCTGTACTGACCTTTGGAAAAGTCACTTCTGAATCATCGATCCTCAGTAGGCTGATAGCTGGAGAATCATGGCACAGATAAAGGAGGTTCTGTGCTTTGCAAACTTGCACAAGCAGCAACAGGCAAACTCTGGCCATGTAATTTGCCTCTTTATATGTAATTAGTACAATATGTAATTTGGAACCCTTGGAGTTAATTATACAATGTTCGTACCTGAATTTATTCTGTGGGTGGCAATTTGTGCACTGTGTTGTATGTCTTGAATCCATAAACAGAAATGTTTTGGTGATAAAGCATGTCTAGGAGTATGGAAACAGACTGAAAAGGAGGCAGGGAATTCTTCTGCATATCTTTTAGGGGAAGCAGCTAATGGCAGGTTTTGAGATATGGAAATGCAGTGCAAAATGAAACGTCACTATCAACCTATTCTTATTACATTCAAAGAAAATATTCTTACTACATTCAATAGAAAAGCTAGAGCAGAAGAGCACTGAACATGATAAAAATTTTACCTGGGA
Source organism: Phylloscopus whistleri (assembly GCA_017589585.1). Taxonomy (NCBI): domain Eukaryota; kingdom Metazoa; phylum Chordata; class Aves; order Passeriformes; family Phylloscopidae; genus Phylloscopus; species Phylloscopus whistleri. Next base: position 3,378,849 of record JADMLD010000549.1, on the reverse strand, counting down.
CTTGTTTGAAAAGATCCTGATATTGACTGACTCAGTAATTTCCCTGAAAATTTTTAAGCCTCCTATATAACTCAAAATACAAGCCCAAATTTAATGTCTTCATCCCAAGGGAAATAAGGATGCCCACTGAAAAGATTAATTATGTACTTTTCAACAGTTACATTCCTCCTAAAACATAACCTTTGCAGGACTGGTGTATCTGGATTGCTAAACAATGCCATGGGGTAAACCCATTTCTTTAAATCACATGTGGGGAAAGTAAAGAGCTGGGAATTCAAAGGGGTTTGAATTATTCATTGCAAACATTTACTCTATCAGTTTCATCAGATTACAAGGATATAGTCAAACAGATGTGACCAGGCAGTTGGACAGGGGAAAAGGTGAATATATTTAAATACCAGCTTGTCAAATGCACCTTCTGGACTGATTTTCCATCACACAGCATGACTGCTTGTGCCAGCTCATCACTGGGAGCACTCAAAAGCATCTGAAAAGGAGCTGATGGTTACAGAAAAGTTTCTAAGACCAATGTTACAAAAATGGTCCAGTAAACAGTGAGAGCAAATTAGGCAGGTATTCTAAGCCTTGGAAGTGATCCTCACTAGTCAGGACAGTGCCAGGTGCTACATTGATGGTGCTAAATCTAGTGATAGAAAATGTTTAGGAAGTATTTGCTCAGGACACTGCAAAACCAAATCAGAGAAAAAAGCACCACATATCAGGTGCTCAGAGCAAAAAAGGAAGATGAGGACCAGTGCCAGTTACTGTTTAGAGAATATAAAGCAGTGTAAATCGCCACAAAAATTCCTATGAGACTGAAAATTTGAAAAAGTAAAAGTTTTAAAATGGAAATAAATATAACAGTAGAGAATATCACCTCTGTCTAATAGGGTTGTTTAAAAAAATAGAAAACTCCTACACTGAAATGAGAACACAATATAATTCAACACCTACTGAAAACAGCCATTAGGCAGAAGATCCTGTGTCATACCTATCCACCAGAGAGTTGCAATTTAGGTAAATAATTTCCCTTGATTAAATAAATACACCTATCAAATTCCCATGTTGCCTTTTAAGATGCCAGGTCTGCTGCTTTAGGACAACCCCTTACACTCTCTGTGTTTTCAGAACATTAATGTCTCCTCCAAATAACTCACTTGCAGTCCAGCCTGCATTTTCAGAAGTAAACTGGGCAGGTATATGCTCTTTAAGCTCAGGCCACAAAAAAGGCAAGCTGTTTTAATCATTTGGAGCTGTGATGCTTCAGACTGTGTAGAAGACCAGAGTTTACTCTGGAGAACTCTGTTTCACTTCTTCCTGGTAGAGTTTTCAGAGGAATGATAAACAGGAAATTTATGTATGAGGTTGCCCAGAAAAGTAATGGAGAGCTGTAACTGTTTGAACTTTATTGCTGAGGGTAAGATAACCATGTTTGGTCTGGATCTAAATTAATAGCAACCTTTAATTTAAGCACAGGGATCAAGAGTGAACTAATGACTCTTTGGGTCCCCTTGCACAGAAAACTGTTTGAGACTTAGCTGCAGAGCTGTTAATTATGGATCCCACTCAAAACTGTGGCTTTCCACTGCTGAAACACAGAGACATACAGTCTGCTCTGCAGGGAGAATTTGGAAATAAGTGATAACCCACGACATTTCTGAGGCAGGTTTTGTACTGTGAGAAAGAAACCTTTTAGGCCAGGTGGTATAGTCAAAAGAAAACTTTTAGGCCTACAAATGTGTTTTTAATGTGTGGCAGAGATTTGTAGCTTTTTCTCAAAACCTCTTACTCCCTATACTAATGGTAACTGATGCATCTGAGTCCTGAGAGAATTGTCAAATGCTTTGGATACTCAACTTTAATCCCTCCCTGATAAGTGGACAGTGTGTGTATCTACTTTTCTGCACATCACAGAGTTGGAGGCCTGAGCAGTCAGCAAGTTAAGCATTATCTTTTGTTCTGATGAACACCAGAAATCTATATGAATTGTTACCATAGCTACTTCCCCAAGCTAGGCATTTCCTCCTCACCACAGAAGTTCACAAGTCAGGTAGATAATCACATAGCATATTGAGCATATCATGCCCATGAGCAGAAGGGTTTGAAATAAAATGCTGGTATAACACAGCTGTAACTAGGGATAACCTCCCACTCACCTCATGAAAGTGTCTCTTCTCTCTGTGATTGCTGACAGAGGCTTTCCAAATGCATGGTGGGGGAAGGGGGGTACACAGCATCACAGAGTGCTAAGTGCAGAATTCCTGTAACTCGGGATGGTGTTAAACAAGACCTCTGACTAAATAGCTGTGTGGGCAGCCATCACACCTTTCATTCTGAAACAACCACCCTCCTCAGGTTTCTTTTCCTTTACAGTCGAAGTTGCAATGGCCATGACTGGAAATGAGTGACTGCAGCTGAACTTTTTGATGCAACTAAGTTGCAATGATTCAAGGACCTTTTGGAAAGGCTTTTCTGAAAGACATTGTTGAGTCTGCATAAGCAAAAATCAGGAATTGAATCTGCAAGCTTTGCCTAAATCAAACATTCAGCAACCTTTAACAGCACTCATGATAACTATTTTCCTTCCCAGCAAAATGCTCCTAAGAGGACAGCTGAGAGGGAGGTGTGGGGGGGAACAAAGCCCACCTATTTTCTGTCACTCTTAATATTTTTGTGTTAAGCCTTAACTGTTGCTTGCCTGGCCTGTTTTTATGGCTGGTGTCTGCAAATGTTCACAGGGCTGAGTTTTACTTTCAGACATGCTAGCAGGAAGCAGGGCGTGGGGGAGAGGGGCAGATGTGGCTTTCCAGAACCAAAGGGTTCATTTGCATCCTCTGGCCTGAGTGCCAGAGCAGCATGTGAGCACACATAGGGAGAGAGCAGCTAGACAGCAGAGTTCATATTTCCAGGGCTTGGAAGTTGCTTGTCAGTGTAAAATAGTCACCTTTCCAAATAAATTTTCTTTTAAAGATCCTGAGCATAAGCAAAATGTATCTCTCTGTCATTATTCACTCAGCTCAACTTCTGTGGGTGTGCTCCTTCTGTAGCTGTGCTCCCATCAACATTTTGAAAGTTCAAAATATTGGAGCCTACCTGTGCACACAGTGTGAGCCTATGATTCATGAAACACAGTTTTGAATTCAGAGACAGGTGTGGTTTTAAAAAACTGCTTTCTAGCCTTACTCTGAAGCAGATTAGCATAAAATACCGCTATCTACCTACCCAACAAAGAGTTTTTTGACACTAGATTTGACAGACTTTAAAAATCTGCCTTACCTGTTGGCTACTATCCAAGGCAGCAGCAGGACTCTACAACTTGTACAGTTCCTCTCTAGATCAAAATTTCAGCTTCATGTGTGCACACATAACGGATCTTTTAAGTATGAAGTTCTTGCTGGTTTCAGTCCAGAAAAGATACAGTAACAGATTCCTGACAGTAAAATTATGGTTTCCAAGGAATTTCACAGAATCATAGCATAAGCTGAGTTGAAAGGGGCCCTCAAGGACCAGGAGTTTGACTCCTGGCCATGTACTGCACTGTGCCCAAGTTACACCATGTGCATTGTCCAAATACTTGAGCTCTGCCAGGCTTGGTGCTGTGACCACTTCCCTGGAGGGCCTGTTCCAGTGCTCAACCACCCTCTGGGTGAAGAACCTTTTCCTGATATCCAAACCAAACCTCCCCTGACACAACTTTAGGCCATTCCCTGGGGTCCTGTCACTGGGCACCACAGAGAAGAGGTCAGTGTCTTTCTCTCCTCTCCTCACAAGGAAGTTGTAACTGCAATGAGGTCTGTCCTCAGTCTCCTCTTCTCCAGGCTGAACAGACTTCAGCCACTTCTCACATGGCTTCCCCTCAAGGCCCTTCATCATCTTGGTTGCCCTCTTATGGACACTCCCTAATAGTTTAATATCCTTCTTGTATTGTGGCACCCAGAACTGCCCCCAGCACTGGAGCAGAGGCTGCCCCAGCTCAGAGCAGAGGAGACAATCCCCTCCCTTGCCCAGCTGGCCATGCTGTGCCTGGTGCTCCCCAGGATAGTGCTCCTCAGGACAGTGGTCCCCAGGCCCTCCCAGCTGCCAGGGCACTGCTGACTCAGATTCCACTTGTCATCAGCCAGGACCCCCAGGTCCCTTCCCATAACACTGCTTTCCAGCATCACATTCCCCACTCTGAACATCCAGGGTTGTCCCATCCCAGGTGCAGAATCTGACACTTTCCCTTGCTGGACTTTACATGGTTGGTAATTACCCAGTCCTCTAATTTGTTGATGTCTCTGCAGGGCCTCTCTGCTTCTGAGGGAGTCAACAGCTCCTCATGCTTTGATTTCTATTACCAGGTGTCACTAAGGACCATGCACTATCAGAGCACCCTAAGGATGAATTTAGCCCATGACAAATGCCATGGACCATTTTGGGTACTGAAAGCATGTCATCAGACCATAATTTGTCATTCTTCACAGCACGCATCTTGCCTCTGGGCTGATTTGAAAGAGCCAAAAGCAAAACCCAGTAAGGCCACAATGTCTCGAGGCAAGGAACGGCAGAAATGTTGTAGGAAAGCTCCACCTGAAAGGATTCCTTCTCAATTTTCAAAGCAAAAGAACACGCCAATAAGCTTGCCAAACCAAAACCAGCGCATACATTTCCTTGCATAAATACCTTTATCACCACACTGGTAGATCTTGTTGACCTGGGTCAAACATGAAGAGACGAAATCCAGATTGGCAGATGGTTTAGCCCCTACAACAAGTCACACAGAGCCAGAGGAAGCCTGATACATCATTAAAAATCCCAAAGCCAGTATTCATCTCCAAGGCACAACATATATAGTCCTCACAACCTACAAAAAGAACATGTTGTCTCTCCTTTCCTTCTAGGTTATTTGACTCCCAAGGAGCTCACTGGAAAGCATATAACAGATAGTACAAAAAGGGCATTTATTATGAAAACGTTTGATGAGAGGAAATAAGATGATATCTCTATGCAACTTAAGGATCTTAGACATATAGTATTACAGGCAAGAAGCATGGATGGCAGGCAGAACTCTACACATCCTTCTCAAGAATATTAAAATCCAGCTTCTTCCCTGATAGCCATCAATGATCAAAAGGCATAAACAATCAGGCTTTCTATGCTAATGACTGCACTGAAATACTTCAAGTAGTTTAACCAATTAGAAGGAGCACCAGCCATTAAAAGGAACCTTAATGATGGATTAGTTATTCAAAATCCTTTAAAAGAAAACTATGTAGTTTTCTCATGTGTCCCTAATTTTTTCTTGATTTTGGCTGTTTTCCTTTTTTTAAAAATAATAAACCCACCCCCCAAATCTTCACAAACTCTTAGAAAGTATGAAGCTACCAGCCTCCCTGCCTTTATTTTCATCAGTTTAATTTGTAAATCATTGAAAGTTAATATATTTGTGGTTCACACATGAAAAAAGACTTGAAGTAATCCAAGTCTCTCCTGTGTGGACTCTTAAGGCAAAGTATTTCTAATTGCTATGAACTGGCTAGGACAGAGAAAAAAACTCTTAAAATGAAATCACATATCTCTTTAATTACATTTCATGAAGAAGCAATATCAGGGTTAAAGTCTGTTTGAAATAACACAAAAATCTTTCAATAAAAAGTTATTGTGTGTTATTCAGATGGGAGTGGAGAAACAGTGGTAGTTCATTGCTAAGGAATACTTTGACTGCAACATATTTCATAGAAAAAGTATTCTTAGCTAAACATGTCCCCCAGTACTGATTAGATTAACAACTTGGCCATTATACATTATGTTCACAGAAAGTCACACTCAGCTGTTAGCTCTGCATAGGTGCATGGTGAGCCATCAGTGCTACAGTACACGACAACATATTGAGTAACACCACGGTCAGGTCAGAATTAGCATCCCAGATGTTACTGTTAGCACAAGCAATGCAGACTGTCTGGAGGGTGTGCGATTCCTCTGCCAGCTTGTTTAGCTCTAGAGTTAAGCAAAACCACTTTAACTTCATCTTTGTTTCTCATTTACATGTGTGTGATTTTCTTTTTTATTAAAGAACCCAAAGCCAAAAAAAAAACCCCAACAACCACAACCGAAAAAACCCCAAACCCAACACAGATTTGGCCAGGGTTGTTTTTTTGGGGTTTTTTTTTTTTTGGTTGGTTGGTTGGTTGTGTTTTGTTTTTTGTTTGTTTTTTTTTCTGGAGGGCTTCCTGGCAGCTTTTTGCTGTGTCCAAATTCACATGCCATCATGGACTGGCCATACCAGCCAGGCCTAGCTTGAAAAACTCCCAGTGAAGTCCTGCATGGCAGCTACAGAGCAGGAGAGTCCCAAGCCTCCCAAAGCAACATTGCTTCCCAAGGGGGGATTCAATCCTCGCTCAGCCAGGCTGCAAGGTGTGTTTTGAAGGCAGGCAGGCTAAATATGTGTGAGGCCACACTCTGTGTTGATTCCTGCCAACTTCAGGCCTTCATATTAACCTGCAGAGCACTCAGCTGAAGGGCAGTGCCCTGCTAATGTGCCTGTTCAAGATCTGGAGAGAGAATGAAATCCTGGAACTTTTTATTAGCAACCCTTACTTTGGTTGGGAAGAAAATGAGGTGTTTTGAAGCTGAAACTTCTGGGAGGTTATATACCACTCTCATAATGCTAATGCTCATGTGGCAACACAAGCATGAGTACTCCTGCCTTTAAAGGGGCTTGGTTTTGTCTCAGAGCAGAACAGGAATGTTTAGGAAAACACAGAAGTTGTGCAGGTTAGAAAAGTATTTCCCACACAGCTCTAGTTATGGGAGGCCCCTAATGGTATTTAATATTTCAAACAATTTTGGTTTCAATTAAAATAATAGATGGGAAAATGAAAAAGAAAGGGATGGGAGGCGGGTCATTTTTTCCTATCCTGCAGGAAAATTCCAATTACTTAAATTATTCTTTTGCAGAGAAATGAAACAATTGCTGCAAATGGGAACATGAAAATGTCATCCAATCTGCTTCTGAAATGCAGTTTATGCAATGAAGCAACATTTGTGTTGATTCCACTTATTCACTCCATTTTAGAACATCAGCCAGACAGCAGTTTCAGTGGCACTTGAAAACTATTATGACTGCTGGCAGTCAGGGTCCCCCCTTCACCCCCTTAGGGTCCACCTCCACCTCATTTCCCAGAAGCACCTAGATGTTTTAGGGGCACAAACAGTGAAGGGATTTAGGAATGACTCTTCAGGAGGCAACATAAACATTTCAGTCCATTACCCAGAGGCACTTTAGGCACACAGGTTCCCTTGATGCCTCAAGAGAATGTAGGAGCTGCTCTGGAAGTCTAAGCTCCGGTGTTGAAGGTTTACAGCTCTAAAACACAACATTACCTAGAGTACTTATTGCTGAAGATACAGTGCAGCTTTTTAAAGGTGGGCATTAATATGATCCATACACTCATACCGTCACAGTTTGGGTTGGAAGAGGCCTTAAAGACCATTCAGATCCAATTCCCCCGCTATGGGCAGGGACACCTTCCTCTAACCCAGGTTTCTCAAAACCCCATCCAGTTTGGCCCTGAACACTTGCAGGGATGAGGCATCCACAGCTTCTCTGGGCAACCTGTTCCAGTGCCTCACCACCCCCACAACAAAGAACTTCTTCCCCCTATTCAGCCAATTATTGTTAACACAGTACAGCAGGATTTAACACCAAAGCACTGAATTACTGCTCTCCAAAGTTCTTGGGTCCTTCCAAACCATCCAGTCAATTGGAGGCATTAGCTATATCTGAAAAATATGGTCTAAATGTGATCCCTGACTTCCTACAGGCTCTGGCAGGTATGACTTCAGGATTCTCTGGATGGTTTTGCAAATGTTGCTCAAGATCTAGTCCATTGTCTTCCATAAAAGCAAACAATAAAAGTATATTCAGAGAGATGATTCACTTTCCCCTTGCTCTTAGCAAGAATTCTGCTTGAAGCTGACAGGAAAAGCATTAGGAACTCATATGCAGCAGTCAGAATTTTTATTCCAGAACATGTGAGTACTGTTTCAAAAAGATAGCAAATGAAACCAAAGCCAATAAAACATGTACTGCAGTTTAGCACCTTACGAAGCATTGCCACCTTCATTTCATTACTGGATACTTGTTCTATCATAGATACTACTTTCTGGAAACTATAACTTACAAGAAAGACTTCAAGGAGAAAAATCTTAAAATGACCTCAGAGAGCTGTGAGAAGCACTGTAAGCACTCATGTTTCAGAAAAATAATCTAGTTTTCACCAAATCAGTACCTATATGTAAGCAAATATGCCTCCCAGACTACAACTGTAAGCACAGACATTAATTTTGTTAGCTTCACTAGGCTTTGTCCTCTCTTCACCTGAAGCAGCACGTTTGCAAAGACAATCCCATGCTACCAAGTAAATCTCACATCTACACTGAGGGTGACCAAGAGCTTTTCAAGTCTTGACTCTGCTTTATCTGCTTCTGTCCTAAGTCGGCCTGGTGAAAAACCCACATGCAGCTGAGGCTGGGGCATGTTCACTTTCAGAAGTCAGTGAAAGAAAGGGGGTGTGGAAGAGAAACTCATTGCTCAAGAAAATAGTTTTCAGTCAGACTCCAGTACTGCCTAATTCCTGTCTGCATCAGCCCAGTTAAAGCTGCCTGTGCTTAGGGGCGATTGGCAGTCTGCTCTGGGTTCCTTCACTGCACTGCTAATCTCCACTAATACTCTCCCATGCTTCATTTAATTTCACTCTCAGGGCTCTTTTTCAAATTCTTCCTCAAATCTTAAACCAATGCCCTCATTGTTTAGGATTCCTTTACCCTGACAAGTCTGACCTCAGATATCCTTTCCTCTTTCCTGCTCTGAAACTCAGGCAGTCCACTTACTCATTCATATGGTAACCTCACATAATGGTCTCCACATTAATTAAGTAATTTTGGTTCTTTAAGGTACTACAGAGGGGTTTTCAGTGCCTTTCAGGCCAATTGAACTTTTTTTTGTTGTTGTTGAACAGACTGGAGAGTACATGGAAGAAGAGCCAAGGAGAACATGCTCGCTCTCCCTCTGGGCCATTCCTTTCATGCTGCTTCAGGGTTAGGCCAAAACAACATCAGCAAGTCTAATTTGCCCCAGCAGCGGATGGGAAATGACTAAAAACCCTGCAGATTAATTTGTGTCAGATGTATGCTTTCAAGCAAGTGAGAGCAAGAGAGAATGTGAGAGCATTTACAGAAAAACATGCTCTTTCTCTGGGATTTAGAAGGGCCCTCTTGTTTCAGCTCTCTTGGGAGCTGGGTGGCCCCAAGCAAGTGAAAAGTCCTACCTTTGCTTTATGTTCTCCTTTTGTATTTGATGCTTTTCAGTAATCAGACAATTCAGAAAAAAAAATGAGAGGGACAAAAAGAAGCAAAACTGCACAATGCATGATTGGTTTTGCAGTATCTGATTCTTCTAGCAAAGAATATTTTGCACTTTACAGGTGAGATGGTCAGAAAAAAAAAAGAAGCCTGGGGATTTTTTTTTTGAAGGGTGAGGGTTGTGTTCCACATCACTTCAGAAATACAAAACGTGGTGGAAACCTCATGTCACTCTGGAAAATAGTAATGATTAGTGTTATGTAATCAATAACCTAACAGGACTGAAACTGCAGATCAATACATGATCCTGACCAGGAAGCACAGGTCCAAACCAGTTTTTCTGTTGAAACAGTAGACCTCAAGTTGCTCTCTGATTGCCAGCTGTGATAGTCTAACAGGACAACTCCTGGAGTGGCCATGGAAATCCAGCAACTGTAAGAGTTATTTTGGTTCTACTTGGTGTGACTTAGTTGGGAATAAATTTTTCTGTCTATGACTAACACATGGGCTGAAAAACACCACGACTGGCAGTGGTTAGGCTTCTTCCTGGTACTCCCAGCAAGGCCAAGAGCATTCATCTCTGTGTCCAATCTCTCTGGTTAATGGTGTTGCGACACTGGAGATGAGTCACGTGTGTGCTATCACTGTGCAGTAACATTTCTGTTGCTAAATTAAATAGATTTAATTTTGTACATTCTTGGAACTCATATCCAATCTGATCCGCTCACCACATCTAAAAGGATTTGTTTACTTTTTAGGCAGCCTTGCTGTTTAGGTCTCAGATGACTGCCTTGAAAATTCTAGGGAAGCTCAAAATAAGTCTCATAAAGAAGTGCAACATTAGCATGGGCTTTTTTCTGGTGAGAGACAGTTCTGCTTCAAAAATTTCAAGCCTTACTCTTCATTCACACTGTCCCTAATCCTTGTTTTATCATTATTATGAGACAAAAATAATAACACCCAAAATCCTACCCGAAGTCTGAATCCCAATCTGATTTGGCAGCATAAACATAACCACAGAAAAATCTTCCAAGACAGCTAAAGAGACAAAAAGCCCCAATCTAAAAAGAAAGCAAAGAAGTTTTGTGGAATTAGACCTCAAATCTCAGTTTCAGAACAGACTAGCACTTAGGAGCCTGTCACAACTTTCAACAAGATGTCAGATATAGTTAATACAACATTTAATATTGGTGCAGTTATACTGGTACTCTTAGCAGTATCACCTACTTCAATCTAGAAAGGAAATAGCAGTACAGGGAAGAAACAACATAGGATGCATTCATATCTATAATTGTTGTTGTACTGGGATGTTTTTCAACAAAAACACATACCAGTAACCTAAATGGCTGTGCTAGTGCCAGATCTATATGAGACCAAGAGTCTCAGAAGATTTACACGTCTGTATCACACCAGTTTCACCAGTGTTTTGGCAGGTAATAGTATTTCCAGGCCTACATATAAGCACCAGATCACATCTGAGAAAGAGAGAAAGTCTTTAGTTCCTTGACCATTTTGAAAATAGTCTTTTTAGGGTTGCTGAAATGTATAAGAATTGGCAAGTTAAAAAAATAAAACAACTCTCTTCAAAGGAACAAAATCGAACACAGCCATTCAGAAGAAACAGTAACAGAAGGAAAGAGAAACCTGCATTAGTGATGATTATATTGGCAAATCTTCTCTGTCAGTAATGCATACTTGTGGAAAATGGTAACTACAGCTATAGCAATTCACGTGATGCTGTCTGAATATTTTTTATCTGAGACAAAACTACTCTGTTATCTTCATGTATACAGGAAAAAACCAAGTTCTGAAGCAGATTAATTCAGTAATATCTAGATTCCTAATTCCCTGATTTAGGTCCCAGGAGAAGCTTAGAAACTTTCAGTGGAAGGAGAAAGAGGAATTTCCTTATTTTATCTGATCCATACACAAACCTCAAGTCCACTGAGGTAGTTTATCAGTTTTAGGGTGCCTAGTGCTGGAAAGTAAAAAAGGCAGCCCATGCCTGCAAATAACCTCAATGACTGACCTCATTCTCCAGCTCTAAGTTTATTCACCCCACATTCACATCAGTGCTAGTTTCAGCTCAGGAGAGCAGCTCAGGCACACAGCCAGGGTTCTGCAGGGCAAGCCTGCTCAGCCCTTGCTTGGAGCAGCTGTAGGAGCCAGAAACCACACCTTGCTTCCTGTCAGAGCAGAACAAGCCTAGAAGTCACAAAACCCATCTTCTGGTTACACTGCCAGAAATGTGCATGTGTGCACCCACTCCAGTACTAATTAATCTTTCTAGCACCAAAGCCTCAGTCATCTACCCCAGGCCAAACCGCACCATGGGACTGACAGTCCTCCTGAGACAGACACAAGGGCTGAGGAAACACCATCAACCTTTCCCTCATCTCACCTAAGATGCTCTCCTGCTCAGATAAGGACTGTGACTACTGCTCACCTGGGGCTGGGGGAGCAGTCTCAGTGAGGACTTTGGACTATTTGATCCTCCAAGACTAGCAGGATTCATGAGCTCTGAACCTCATGCCAGATAAAAGCTCAGCGAGTCTTTCCCAATCTGTGCCCGATCTAAGCGCAAACTTGCAATTCCTGGACAGTACCAGAAATACAATTGCAACACTTCTGAGAGCAGAGCTCATAGTGCTGGGCTGAAGAGCCACACAGACTGCAGGGTCTTTGTGTATGGTGAGAAAATTGTACATGGGTAGGGCAAACTGAGTGATGGTTGCAGCTCTCTCAACCTTCCTCCTGCCAGGAAGCCCCTCAGCCCCACCAAAAGTCCATATCTGTTGCCAAAAATTAACCACCACTGTCAAAAAGACTTCCAGTATTTTCCTGACTTAAATATCTGAAAGGTAGTAGAATCCCAGCTTAATTACTCATCATTGCTATCACTATGATATCTGCATTATATTTTTAATAACACAAGAACATTGAAATAATTATGAAAGCTACAGATAACTTGAAATCTGATAACCCTGAACAGCTGCTTGTAAATATTTCCTCATATTATTCCTCATTTATTGATCCTTTGAAATAATTAAGCACTTAAACAGTATTGTTTGCTTACATACCGATGCACATTTCTGACATGAATGAACACAAAGTGAAAAGCAACAAATTTCTTATCAGGAAGGTACATTTGTTCTGCATTTTGAAGAACATCTGTAGAAGTCTGAAGGCAGAAATTGTATCCCTGAAAGACATTTTACCATGGCTAATTCTTAGGAAAAAAAAAATAAAACAACCACTCACATGTATTTAAGAGGGCTAGGAGACTTAATTTTTGCTGTAAGTCTCAAAGATTTCATTTTCAGAGAACTCAGCTAAGGATTCTGTATAATTCTGTATAAGTTCTGAGTAATCAGGTCCAATTGTCTGAAATCAATAATTATGAAAAAATAGACCCTAAATTTTACCCAAGTGCTTTACATGAATGCCTGATATTTCTCCCTCCTTGTTTTTAATTTTAGATTCAGTTCACTGTTCACATTTCTAGGCATTAGCAGACATTTGATTGCTATTTTTCCCTTATGTTCAAACTTTTAGGTCCTAGGCCAAGCCGTGGCCTCAGCTGTGAGAATGTAAACCAAGCAACTTTATTCACTTGAGTGAGTTTTCATTAGCAAAGGCACAGGCAAGGCTTGGCTCTCACACCTGATGTGCCTCACCACTTCAACTATCTCATGTTGGGATCTCAGAAACAGAAATGCTCAAGTGGTCATAACACTGGGCTAAAAATGTGTCTAAGTCTATTCCAGCTCAGGCTTTTACTGAAGCACCATTTAAGAATTGTTTGGTAAAAAAAAGGGGGCTAGATTCTTTGACCCAAGGTTCTAAATTTACCATTTGACTATATATCTTTCTTTAAATACACTGTGACTCAGACATGCATTCACCATGATTTGTGTACACAGGTTTCACGTGCTCAGCCCTGTTTGCTTTCTGTGTAAAACAGGAGAGGTCACTGTATCTGGAACAAACCTGAACTTACAGCTAGACCAATAAGTAACTTGAATGCAAACAAATCAAGCAGTCTTGTCCAAAAGTCAGCATGAAGCAGTTGATTTTCCTCACCGAACCCCTGCAAATGAGCTAAGTGTAAGAAGGAAAGCATCTACTTTTGGGGGAGAAAAAGAGGAGCTTTTAGTCTGATAAATGCAATCTCACACAAGAGCTGCTCTGCCTGATCAGGTCACCCTACTTCTCCCTCCCCAAATTCCTCATGCTCCAGCAAACTCTGAGTCCCTTCTCCCAGCTCTTGGAAGGAGAGGAAAAGTTTGCTATAGGGAGAAAGACTTTATAGCTCACCAGCTGTGTGAACAAACTCAGACATATTTGGCTTCTGTGAACTTGGCTAAATCAATGAAACATCAGAGCTCAAACTTGATGCTTTATTTCCTTTAGTCTGAGGTTCTGCTAGCTATAAACGTGATCTGGAACAGCACGTGTGAGACTGTAAAGCAAAAAAGAAATGAAAACAAAATGTGATTGTACATGAGATCAATTCCATGCTGACGTGATAATACGTTCAAAATTCTCATTTCTGTAGAAAGCTGACCACAGGCACTTCATCAATCAGTATTTCGATTTGTAATGCGTTCCGTATGGTTCCCTGTCATTGCTTAATGGGGAACATCCCCTCTGAAAACATCTGACTCTCAGCTCTGCATCGAGAGAGCTGCTCGTGTTTCAACCACGTTTCCCAGAAACTGAACACTCAGCAACATATTCATTTTTTAGTGACAGCCACCACTAATGAGAAACAGCCACGGGTTCGTTGAATCTTTTACAAGCCAAAGAAATTTATATTAGCGTCAACAACAACAAAAAAATCTCAGATTCATTTACTGAATCTCCAAAATCTCGATTTTAACACCCTAAAGCTCATACTGGGTTGGTGCTTGTACTTGTATTACTTTTTATTTTATTCGTTTTCTCTCTAGGTTGCTTTTTTGTTGGTTTTTTTGGTTTGGTTTGGGTTGGTTTTTTTTTTTGGTGGGGAGTGGTTTGGTTTTTTGTGGGGTTTTTTTTTTTTGGTAGGTTTCTTTGTTGTTGTTGTTTTTAATGTCTAGTTAGGCCAGTTGTTCTGACATGTGTTCTGCCTGTCAGGAGCAGGAAGCTGGGGCATGAATTGGAAGGGTTATCATAAGCTGAAATGTGGTGGGAAAAAAATAAATCCACCAGAAGTAAAAAACTCATACAGCACCCAGTGATGGCATTAGGTTAGAAAGATGTAAAGAAAGCAATTAGAAAATCAGTGGCATTTTGTTGGAGAGCTATATTATTTTCCTGCATCAGTTTTCTTTACTCAGAACATCAGGGAATTACTAATCTCAAAGCTTCTTGGGTTTCATTGCTTTGTTTCAGGTTTGGGATATTTTTTGGGAGTTGGCTTTTTTGGGGGTGGGGAGGCATTTGTTTGGTTTGTTAATAAAGAGAAGCAGCTGTGCAATATTTTGACTTGCCAATATATGAAACTTCTAAAAAATTACTGGACCCACATGGCAAGTTGTGAGGAAACTAAAATTTGAGACTACATGAAAACAACAACTGTTTCAGAAGATTGGAGGGAACAGTCGTACCTTTATTTAGAAGCGTCTCTACTGGTTGTTCAAGGCATTGCTTTGAAATAGTCATTAAAAGCTAAATTAAAAGCAAAATATAAAAATGACTGGATGTTCAGGATGCCACAGAGTCAAATCAGCAGAATTTCTACAGAGAAAACTGTCTCACTCATCTTCTAAGACTTATTTAAATCTACCAACAAGACATTGACAAAGGATAATTTATTTCCATAGTGAGCCTGACAGACACAAAGCAGGACACCAGGCAAGACACAGCTATGGTAAGAATAAGACCAGCAGCTCTCCCAGACCATGGGCCAGATTGTCCCTTACTCCCAGGGACTTCAGCAGGATTTGTCCCAGGAGTAAATGCTTAGAAATGGAAGGAAGGGTTTTACAACTGCCTTAAATTTATGTTATGATCTTCTTCAAGGCAGCGTACAATTTCTAAAAAGAATTTTAAAAGTATTATAATTAATAGTATTTTGACAGCTAATCAAGTCAAAGACATGAAAAGTCAACTAATATATTAAGTTCAAAGCATGATTAATTAAAACTTCTCATTTTTTTTGAAACATACTTCAAAGGAATGCATTATGTTTCATCACACTAAGAAAGTTTACATTTGCCTCCTGAAGTCACTGCTTTTAAAACAATGTTCCCTCCTGAATCTCACTTCAACTCCAATGGCAATATTTCCATCTTCACTATAGAAACCAATAATGTTCTTGGTTTTTTTCATAAATAAAGAAAGAAATGAAATCCCAACCTCACAAGTAACACCAAGGCCCCCTAACTTTTTTTAGATTACTTACCAGATTCAAATAGAAGAGACAAGAATTCTATCTGTCAGGGTAGTAACCACCAAAATAAAAAACCCATAGAAAAAACTTGTGAGCAGCTGAGTCTCTGAAAAAGCATATCTAAGCAAGGACTTTTCTAAAGGATCAGAATGTTTCGAGCACTTGGAAATATAAGAGAGAACAATGTTAGAAAGTAGAAATCAAAAATCTTGATAGCTAAAAAAAAGCATTTGAGACAAAAGATGAGGAAAATACTAAAGCCAGGAATTAAAAGAAAGCAGTCCAGAGAAAGACATTAAGCAGAGATCAAAGCATCTTGATGAGCATTTGCAGGTTTACATAAAGGACATTTACTGACCTTCTAGACATGAGCAATTATCGTTTTACAGAAGAAAAATGGTAGACAATTAAAAACAAACAAAAAAAATTCACAGGTTTGTTGATAGATTTCTGGAAGCAAAGCCAAGGAAAAGAGAATGCAATGTTGTAAATTATAAGCAAAGCATACAGGACTCTAATCCATAGCACCAAGTCCAGGCATCACAGCCTCAGAAAAAAGAGAGCAAACTCTCAGGGCACATGTTAAGTATCAAGCTAATCCAGATAACCAGCTTGCAGGTGCAAAAAATAAGGTTGAAATGATGTTTTCTCAAGCAGCTGACTGGAAGCACACCTGAAGTTGACTTTTGGTGTGTGCCTCACCACCTTGCTGATCACTCTTAATTCTCTTGACCTTTCAGTTGCCTTCATTCAGAAAGTTCATGTGTGTTGAACTGGGTCTCTTTTGTTTCATTTCATCTCTTAGCTGTCTCAGAACGATTTTTTCACCTGGTAAAGAGTTTGTAGGCTTTATGCATCCCTTTTTTTCCTGTGGGGTGTTTCGGGGTGTTTCCCAAAGGTGTCATCAGAAGTAAACTTCAACAACTGCTTGTGTTCAGGAGTATTCTCTTCTAAGCACTCACATGTCTGCCTCTGAAAAACAGATTATGCCAGATTTGATGCTGGCTAAATTTTCAGCTGAAACTTTCAAAGATGTTCCATTTTTTTTCAATAGGTTAAAGCTGTCAGGCATGCACTCAGCACATTTCAGCTATTTGGAACCCAAAAACTGCAGCAGTGATGGTAAAAGGTCTGCTGCTACCAATGTCCTACCTGATGTGGTGCAAACAGAAGAATTATCCCAATCCTCCTGCAATGATAGGGAGCAAGGTAGAAGTGTTGGGCCATGCATATGCATAGTGTTTGTCTGTCAGAGAGAAATTATTCAATGTTTAGTACAGAAAAAGGTAAAAGTGAGATGAACTATGAATTATTTTAGTCACAATAGTAAATGTTTAGCTAGCTTGCTCAGGTATAATCCTGTTCTGATTTCTTTTGAGAAAAGTAGAAATGCTACATATATGTATTTAAGTATTTCTAAATAACAACAGCAGTAAATGGTAATCCCTTGGCACCAGAAAATGTGCAAAACATGTTATTTTGCTTTTCTTTGGATTATTGCATTCATATTAAATGTCATAGTACTGCCATCCTCATACGAAGTGAACAAATTGAGAGAGCCAAACTCTGGCTAGTTGCTTGTGAGAATAATTTCAGAAAACTGAACTTTGGATACTCTGCCAAAACTGTCTTCCTGATTTTAGGTAGCAGGTACAGTTCAGAACTTTATTTCCTGCAAGGAAAGATAAAAACCTGATGTTGGAGTAGGTAGGCACACTGATCCAACCAATATCAATGGGAACAGCATCAGGCTTGAATTTGGAAAAACAGATTCAGTTGTTTTTTCTTTAAAGGAGTTCAAGGCCTCTGACCACAGGTAGAGAAGAAGAGCTTGCAAGGACCCATTTCCAATGTAATGCTGAAATGAATGGAAGCTCACCTTGCTCCTTCTGGACATAATCATGTTCCAGAAAAACACCTGGGACCTTACTGACAAACAAGGCATAAATGAGTAGAAAAAAGTTTTTCCAATGCCTTCAGCAAGAAACTCCTCTGTTCTGTTTCAGGAGTTCATACCTCCCACTCAAGCCTGGTGAGGGGAGGAGACACAGTGTGTGCCTATCACATCTCATTTGCCAGGTACCTGCAGGGCACCAGCCTTGTGCTCCTGCTGCTACCACAGGCTCCCCATTGCTGGTAATTAATTATTTATGACTAATGAGGGCTTTCCCCACATTCCCATTACTTATGATGTTGTGACTGTGTTGTTGCAGAAGGATAAATCCCAGCTTGCAAGCTGGTTTTTATTCACACAGAATTATTCTTAGTAGGTAAAATCTACTTTGGCATGACTGTTTGGTCCGTATTACTCTTGTTTCCAGAGCTATGTGGCTCCATTGTTCCATCCACCACCAGTAATAAACTTACCTTGTTATTTAAGCAAGGACAGACAAGCTGCCACTCTCTTCCTTCAATCTGAGGGTAGAGAAAGTAATTTCTAATAATATTATTGTTTTGGTTTGTGTTTTTTCATCCAAGAGTGAGGGAGAGGGTGACTCACATTCTGTTTGCAGTTCAGCAGCTGCCTCCTACCGTCCCCCTGAATCATCAGTTTGGTTGCAGCATTTCTGCCTTGGTCTTTATCGTTTGCAGAAAGGGCCTGATTAACCAGCCCTTGGTTTCACAGCCTTACAAAACATCCTTGCACGATTGGCCCAGCCAGCTTCTGTTAAGAAGGGACGCAGTGAAATCTGGGAATTGGATTGCCGGGGGAATCTGTAGTGTCAAAAGGAATTTAATCATAATTATTCCTTTCACTCCTTTTGGCGCTGATTTAGGTACTTGCTTTGATATGAGGTCAGTATAGGAAAGAAGAATGGCCATTTTTAAAGGGGTCTTTCTGCAGCCATAGCTGAATATTTTAAATAAGTGCCATGTGAGCCTCTTTGGCATTCTGAACTTTCACTTAGTGCAGAATATCCTCTTAGTTCTTAAAGATCAGTATATATCTGTTGTGCTCAAGATTAATAAAAAGGTGGCATAAAAAGTAGATGCACAAATGATGAAAATTTGAAAACTTTGAAATAAATTATAGACAACTATCAGAAAAAACTGATACAAAATTTCAGGTATGGCCTCCTGTCACAGTCTTATTTTCCATGGTATCACCAACAAGGAATCCCTGTAAACAGTTGCTGATGGCACAGATGAATCAGAACATCAGAAGTGCAGGTTCAGGTCCCACCTGTGAGATTACAGAATGTCATTTTGATCCTATTTTCATTAAGTGTATTGAGGAGAACCTCCTAAACACTCCTGGCTCCTATCACAAGCTAAACTTTGTGAATGTAGCTTTGAGTGCATAAAGTGATTTAGGGACTTAGTAAAGACATCCTGATTTTCAATACATTAGAGTCCCTGTGGGGATCTGAGACTTATGCCCCATTATTAAGCCTGACCTTTAGCATGCCCTGATGTTCAGCATCCTTCAGTAACTTTGAGAGGGAATTTATGCCATGCTGCTTGCCATGTGTGACTAACATAGCAATGGGTTGATTTTCAGTTCTCGTTATGTGCCCTCTCCTTAAAAAGTGCTCTACAACAACAGCTATTAGTGACAAAAATAATAATCACCACCCTAATTTATGTTATTAGTTACATGGCATTACAGGACATAATTTAACACTGGCTCTGCCCATAAAAATTGTAATTGTCCCCCAAAAGGAAGACTGCTAAGCAATGATTAAAAATGCCATATTTATTAGGATTGGCCCACTTAAAGGGAGTACGTGAAGCTTCATAAATCTTATATTGCTTATGCAATATGCAAACACTAATTTTATACCAAGTATGTGACTTGACATTAACAACCTTTCAGTGTGTCAAAGGAGGTGTCACTATTAAAGAGCAATTATTGAATGTATTCCTCAAAATACGAGAAACAGAAAACTTTAACTTGGTAAAATACAGATAAATGTCTTCTTGGCTACCACTCTTCTACTGATTTGACACTAATTCCAAAATACATAAAAACTTATGCCAGGGTACACAAATATAACATATCAGAATTATACAAGTATAGTAATAGCTATTTCTTATTTAATATTGTCCTTCCATAGGCAGTGAATTCAGAAATGTGTACAGCTTTCTCTTCCTGCTTATAGAGTTCAGCATAAGATAACCAAATTGTGATGAAAAGCACTCTTGTGCTCGATCAACACAACATATTTTAATATTTAGGCAGCATGGTACCTCTGACACCTTTTAATCATACTGTCCTCTATGTTTAAAATATTTAGATCTTTTTAAAATGTGGTGTCAGGTACTTTAGTTAGACTGATGCCACCTAATAAGCTTTATTGGAATTCAAAATATCACTTTTTCATCCATCTTTAATCATTCCCTGGGTACAACGCACGTATGAACATTTTGTTACGACAAATAAAGAAAATCATTTCCTAGCATGGCCCATATTTATTCAGGATTCACAATCCCTTCCACTACTAACTGCAAGTACATTGCTCTGAATTTGTGCAGGGGAAGTTAATGCCCCGAAATCAGCATTTTCCACAGCAGCCCCATGGATGGTGCTGAGCCAGAGGCACAGCTGTTTGAGCAGCTCTTTGTGCGGGTTACCAGGGAATGGCCACAGAAAGCCTGTTTGTGTGCTGCTCGGGGGGGAGGGCTGCTGCACAGGCACTGAAATGTATTTTCTACTCGTGTTGGACAGTCTCCTTCCAAGTTTTGAATCTCCTGGCACATTTTTATACTTCCTGATGACCTCATCATCATCATATAAAACATGACTTGAAGAAAGAGAAAACAGGTGGGGGCTCAATTTTAGTGCTTCCCCTTCTGCCCTCACTGCTCCTTCCCACCAGGCTGCCCTCCTTTTCCCCCTCCCTCTCCACTTCTGTTACCCAACAAAAACCAACAAGTGAAAAACTAACCAAGGAAATGTTTCACAAGAAGAAATTCCATGGCACCCTCTCCCTGACACACACATACACACAAAAGGGAGCTTTAGTAATAACCACAACCATCCAGTAAATCCAAAAAAGCCAACATAATGAACATACAAAAGTGTGAACTGCTAAACTGTGATATTCACTTAGGTCTTGGCAGAATTGTTTTAAAATAAGTAGGGTTGACACTTGATTAGAAATAGACACTTTTTCTTTCTTTTTCTCTACCTTTTTTTGTTTCTCTTTTTCGCTCTTTCCCCCCTCTGTCTTTCTTTTTTTGTCTTTTTACAAAAATGAATTATATTTGAAGCTCACTGGAGCATAGATAAATGTGAGCTAACATATTTTTAACTTGATTACACTCTGCAGTGATATATAGAGGCACATAGCTACAGTAAGTGATTCCATGGAGAGAGAGGGGGAGGGAGAGGGGGAGGGAGGGGAAAGCCCTCTGCGAATATGATAAGGAAAGCTGGGATGAATTGTGGTCTCTGTTCTCTGTTATCCAAGGGTGGCTAGCTGCTGCTGCACTAAAGGCCTTTATTCCCTGCCTGTGGGAAAGTGGTGGGCGAAGGCTGCATTCTCAGTTACACTGCACATGCAGATTTTAATTAGCTGGATTAAAAACAAGACCGTATCATGTCCTTTAGCAGTATTCTATCTAGAAACAAAAGATTTTCTTTCCTGGCTTCTGCAAGCAGCACAGTACAGCATTAATAAAAAAAAAAAAAAAAGGTCATGGCAGTTCAAGATGAAAGGTCACACATGATAGAAACTCTATGTGAGGGGGACATCATGTTTATCTCTGTGATAAAGGAGCTCTGTCCAGGCAGGTCAGCATGCTGTGCCTCAGCAATAGGAAAATATAAACATATGGAGTGGATAGAGGGTGGAATGGGGAGTTTGGAAAAGTGAGTTCAGTTGTGGAAGTAGAGAAGGGGTGGTGGGGGGGAGGAGAGCAAATTGTTTGAGAGAGAATATAAGCTGAAAGGATCCAGCTTTAAAACAGCCAAAGAGGGTCAAAAAGAGCCTGAGATGAAGCCTGGGGTGATGGCTGCAGAGCACAGCTCACAGCCTGTGCAGGGTGAATGAGCATTGAGCCAGCAGGCAGGGACTACCAGCACAGGCCACTGGGCTACGTCCTTGCACACCAAAGCCCACTTCAGCATGGCCAGAGCCTGCTCCTTTCCTCCACAGGAAGAATGTGGACTCTTCCCTGGGTCGAGCTTTGAGACCCTAATTCCAAAACCTCCCCAGACTGAGTGCTTGGGCTGAGACTGGGGTTTTCATGTTTTTTTTGGACCACCACAACTATTGTGTTGGGGGTTTGTGTCTTAGGTTTCTGTTGTTTTCTTTTCTTTTTCTTTAGTGGGGAGCCAGGATTTCCCCCAGTGAAGGCCAAAGGAATCTGCATGTACTTCCAAAAGAGAGTTAGCAGCTCTCTAACCCACAGCCTCCAAGGCTTTGCCCTGGAATCTACTGAGCTCTTTCAACACCACCGTTATCAGTAGGAGGGAGATGCAAGACCTCCTCAGTTTCTCACAAGATCAGACTGCAAAAATAAACACATCATGGCCTTACAAACCTTAACTGATGCACTGGTCTCAGTAGGTCTGAGTACAGCCACTGCCATGTGCAAGCATCCATGGGAGAGTGCTTGAAGATTGAGGGGCAAGACAGAAAAGGGAAGGAAAAGGGAGGCAAAATTAGATAAGGTTAAATGTTCCTCCTCTGCTTTACCATACTTCCTGCTTTTCAAAATCCAGCTCAGAGAAAAATTACCTATTTCTGAGTATATCATTCTGGGCAACAACTCAATTCTTTGCTTCATAACATTTTTATTAAATAAGATTTGCACAGCCTGGGCCAGGTACAACTATGCACGTGTAGGGCTCTACAAACTCCTTTATGAGACTGATCCATGAATAGGTTAACTATGAAACAGACTTTTTACCCAAAAAGGAACACTGGGTAAAAGCACACAATCAAGTTCTAATGGTTCAGCAAGGTGCTGTACCTCAAATGACCACATGAATTAAGAACACACTCATCCTGTAGCAAACCTGAGGCAAAATATGCATTAATTTAAATGTTGTTGAAATCAGTACCTGACAGCTTCAGAAATTCAAACACATACCTGAGGTCTAAGAAAAGTAAGGGCTAGTGCTGGAAGCTAAATAAGGGCTAGTTTCTGCATAAAACAATACCATTTTTTTCATTCTGAGCAGCAATTCAGGATAGTAGTTACCTACAAACCGATAACGCAATGATTAAATTGTCCCAGTTCTGCTGCTGCTGCTGAGATCATTGGAAAATCATGGCTTAATTCAATACACATAGGTAATTTTCTGTAATCTCAGTAATACAGCATGGCCTAATACAATAATTTTGTACGATGAGCTTTATAAAACTACTCGGCCTTCACTGCCATTTATCTTCAGAATAGAGAAAAGGATTCAGGCATGAATTGCCTGATTCTGATTTATATTGCTGCAGGCAGAAGGATAACACAGTACCGTGAGGTACAGTGTTCCATGGGATAATTGGGGTACCATTGCACAGAGTTAGCTCCAGAAACACAGAGCATGAGCTCTCCAAACTACCTCACACTGTATGAAGCACATATCAGGCTTATCCAAACCCAGCCCCAGAGCCGACTTTGAAAAGATCCTGATATAACAATGTATTCATGTCCTTTTTGCAAGGTTTAAAATAAATTGCCTTCCCAGACATGTGAAATAAGTTGCCACAGAAATCAAGGGGAGTTTTATGTTCACATCATTTTAGCATGTGTATGTGACCTCAAGCACCTGGTGTGTTTGTATCTCAACACCTCATTGCTTTTTACCCCTAGATACAAACAAGGGTGCTGGTCATACAAGCTCTTAGCAACTTCCTCAAAGCCATAGGAGATCCTTCATCAGGGAGGAGAGCTGAAGTTGGCTTTTCCAGAAGCTCAGCCTGTGTGCAAAATCTTTCAGTAGTTCAAAACTAACAAGTTTTGTGCAGGCAACAACCCCATTTTATTATTCTATGAGATTTCAAAAATTTTCAGTGCTCATTTGGTAAAAAATAAAATGAGAAAAAGAATCCAAATATGAAGGAGGTGAACAACCTAATGATTATACTTCTCAGCAGCTTCTGGTCACTGAGGCGTTTCCTGTTGACTCCTGGCAGAATTACTGAGGTTTCCCTCTGACACTAAATAAACTGAACAAGACCAGCAAGGCATGGGCCCGAAACCATCCATACTACTAAACTGGCCCTGGCATGGTTTTGGTGCAAACCTGCTAATGCTCCTCCAGACAGCGCTAAAGTCCAGCTTGGGTATTGACCTGGGTCAAACACAGATATTTTGGATGTGGCCACCGTGATTTGGAGGGCAAGAGAGTTTTGCTGCGTGGATTCAAGCTCTTTCATGTCTGTTGGCCTCCAGGAAATTTCTCTGACTGATTTTGTTTAACAGTTTAGATGTAGTCAATGTGTCCAGGTCTTCCTTTCCTTCCAGTCTTGCAGAAGCCAGCAGTCAGTGCTTCCAAGCATTGGCAGTGTTATATGGCATTCAGCAGGGCTACAGAAGTGACATGAGGTGACCACGCAGCTCTCTGAAATGCAACAGAGTTCATGATATTTTAAAGAAAAGCACTATAAGTGAGGGAGTGGATCTAAACATATCCAGTAGAAGTAATAAAGAAACCAAAACAGAAAATGATAGAAACAACTGAAAAGTGAATAGGCCAATTCATTTCAATTAATTCAGGGCTAGTTCTCTGCTACTATAAAGCTGCCTGCACAATAAATAAATAAATAGACAGTATGTTTTTTATAAATACAAACTGATATTATGTAAATTCCAGGTACACTACTAACAACAATAAAAACAGAAAGCATTACTTTAAGTATAACGCAACCTGGTAGATTCTGGATGGAAGAAAACATTTTTAAACAAAGTCTCTAGTTTAAAGCAATAATCATCAACATAAGGCTTATATATAGTATGTGGCAGCTGTAACAACATTCATATCTCAGTGTGCCTGGTCTTAGGCAGAGCAAGGGAAGTGCTGAAAACAGTAGCATTCCTCATGGATCTGCTCCAGATCCCACAGAAGTCGGGGAGAATCTACACTCCATGCTTGCTTTCACACTTGGGCAGCACAGCTAATGTTGAGCAAACAGACCACAGCTATGTGGCTCTCCCAGCAAGCCAGGCACATAAGAAAAAATATCTGCTCCCTCCCTAAAGTCAGTATTTCTGTGAGGAGGAGGAAAAGAAACACAGATGTGGCACTACAGGTAGCTGGTTCTTTCAGCAGAGTCTGTCTTGCACTGACCCTGACAACTGTAAAAGCTTGGAAGCCCCCCAAGACCCATTGGGTAAATAACCACGGTGGACATTGTTTTTGGGGGAGAAAAGGGAGTATGGTTTTATTTATTATTATCATTAATATGATGTTGCAAAACATTGTCCCTGCTAGAAATGATCATAACAAAAATATCAAATCATCAAAACGAACATGAGGCTTGGGCTCAGCTGCCTTACGTGTTCTGGAAAGGTCATTAGTTTAAAGTTTCTGCTGCTGGGAACTGAGAAACAATGCCATCTCTCAGGAAACAAATCCTTCTTTTTAATGCTGCCCTGCCCTCCTGATGTTCCTACCACACTTCAGATTGTGTTACGGGGGAAGAGAAGAGAGCTGATCTCTTCTTCAAAAAACATGGCCACTGCAGTGGATAAGAAGAAAAGGGCTGGCTCACAAGGAAGATCATTCTACAGCTTCCCAGTGACAGACTAAGGACTGTGAAAAGTGAACTCTGGCAATTTAAGCAGTACACCAGCAAGACATCAAAAGCACATGTGCTCTTCCATATCCTCAGCCTACATGAGCTAAAGATCCCAAAGGAGAGCTGCAGCAGGCAAGGCTGTATCTACCTAGCAGAGAAGCAGACTGAAAGTTTATTGTGTTCAGCTGGCTCAGCTTTCCCACAGTATTTTGTCTCAATATGCGTCAAGCTAAGAGCACAGATTCTCATTGCTTGATCAGATGCATTCACTCAGATGTTTTTTCCTGCCTACTCTACACTAGGAAGTCAATATAAGATAAGAAGCAGCACAGGAGACCTCCTATGGTGGTACACACTAAATGGAAGAAATGGTAGCCCATTGTGTGCAAACTTAAAATCACACTTAGGAGAGATGGCAGAAGGTAAACTAATTTCCAAGTCATGCCTAAACTTACTAATTCTATCTTTTCAGCTGCTGAGCTTCTGTTTTTAAATTTAACAGCATTTTTTAGAATTCATTTCAGTTTGATGGTATCTATTCCGACCAAAATTGCACACAAATATGGACTTTGTAAACTTCTGACCAACATTTCTGATCTGAAACCCCAGGATTACCTCGGTAAGTGACAAATCACTGGAGGAAAAAAAAAAAAAAAATACAACAAACCTCATAACCGACATAAAATGATAGTTCCACAAATGAGAAATCAAAATAATTGTTGCAAAATGTGTTCTCTATGGATCTAGATTTAATAAAGCTTTTCTTTACGGCCTCAGAAGTGATACTACTGTGGCAAGCACAATGCAAAGATGCTTTGCTCCCAAAGACCTGACACCAGCACTGCTATTGTGTAGCACTGAAGCAGTGTTGTAAATCAGGACTCATTCCACCAAAGTCAATGGAGCTAAATGACCGTAAAACTGGTGTGAGAGAGAAATCAGGTTGTTAACCTTTAGTGAGAGCTTGCACTTGTCTCACAACCTGTGCTTGGTCAGGCTGTATTTTATTTGTTCAGAGCATAAAATGAGAGCCTCAAACTAGGAAATCAATATTTGATTGTAGCTGAGCTATGCTTGATATAATTTCATGACACTAAACTTTTAGCATTAACTTCTCGGCCCATATCCAAAAATATTGCCTGAATGTGAGTGGAGGTGTCTGATTCTAACCTCAAACAGCAACTTGCACCATCTTCTGACCACAGTCTAAAGATATGAAAACCCAAAAGCAGCTACAAGCTTCCTTCTTTGACCTGGAAGAGAAACTTGACAAGGTTTCTCCAGAAACAAGAGAAATTTCTTACCTCTCAAATAGTGGTAGTAGATTGATTCAGGTACTTTTCTTGGAAAAAACTTTGTATTTTATGTTATACTACTATTGAAAACAGGAAACTGAGGCCAGGAACCAGAACCTCAGAACATCTACCACCCCCTCTACTTTTTGAATACAGGCTTCACTTTCTATTTTATTACTCAGAAGATAATTTTTTTGCCTAAATTTTCAATGGGCTGAGGTGCATAATATTGACTGTTGGCCGCTGGAAGGGATTTCTCCTTCAGGAGCACTGAGGCACGTTCATTGCACTGTAAGTTCGAAACACAGGTAAGAAATTTAGGTACTCCAAACTGCCCCACACAGGACATAAAATCCTCTGAATTCAGGTAACGTGGCCCTGTGAATCCGTGGGCCATGAGGATAATTCCTCCTTGAAATGGACCTTTGAATTCCATGAGAATGTGATCCCAATGCTCACTAGCAGTCAGACAGCACACAGCATTTCAAGAGCCCTTTTGAGGGGAAGAATAAAAAGGATGTTCAGAGCGAATGCTGAGCACACCTCTGACCACTCACCTCCAAAAAGGCATAGCAGAAGGAGGAGAGATAAAGGAGGGTGCAACAAGGATCATCTGATGCGTAGAAAAGCTTCTCTACATGGAGAGTTTAGGTGGCAGAGGATTCCTTGGCTTGGAAAAAAAGATGACCGATGAGTAGCTGACATAAAATTATTTTTAAAATAAAGAAAATATACAGGAAAAAAATTATTCAGCCTTCTTAGACCATAAAAGTTAGGAAGACTTACTAGGAGGACCAGGACTTGCTAGACTAGGAAGACTGAGGGACACACTGTTTTGTTTTATACAGACACTCAGTGTTGTAAAGGCCAAAACTGTAAAATACCCAAACAAAATACAGCCAGATAAACTTTTAAAACAAGGACCCACAAAGGGATACTGACCATGGAGTTATGGATTCATTCACCCTTCCTTTCTTTGCACATATTTTGATGATGGGATCATTTCTCTCTGCAGAGATTCCAAAGTTCATTTATTTATTTTTTTTAATTATTTAGTATTCCCCACTGTCCCAGTTATATATTAAGATAGCAGTCTTATGTACATATTTAATGGAAAAATTATTAACTACTTATTAAGAAATTGGCACATCCAGATCTGGATTTCAAGTTCTTAAATGTTCAGAGGTATCTGGAACGTATTTAATGATTTGTGTCATTAGCTATATGTTGTGTACTAATTTAATACCTATCAGAGAGTATGTGCAAAAATTGTTCAGCATGGAGCTCCTGATTTCTGATTTCCAGCTACATTGTAATTTTAAGGCAGCTATTCATGCACTTTGGTTTTGGCCCTCGTGTGGGTAGTGGAAAATCATGATAAAAGAGCCATCAAAAATTTGAAGAAAAAAATCAAGGAAAATAGACCTGGGGTTTTTTTCATTTATTTTCTTTTCTCTTTTTTTTTTTTTTTCTTCTATCAGAGATCCTAAAGAGCAAAGGCAAGCCCAGAGTTTTTGCAACTCCAGCCCCATAAGCCTCTGTCACTGTACAGAGGAGAGAAAGATGTTAGAGAGGAAAGGGAATGAGCCCTAGCCTGGGTCAAGTGGGTGCATTTCAAGGGTTTCACTGAGCTTGCACCGTGGCTGCCAGTCTACCCTTGCACCAAATGCCCTTTCCACCCTGTTTTAGTTTGTGTTTTCTCCAGGTGTGAAGGAGCTTTCTGTTTTATCACAGGGTAAATCTGGGTTTGGCAGATACAAAAAAAAAAAAAAAAAAAAAAAAAAAAAAAAAAAAAAAAAAAAAAAAAAAAAAAAAAGTGCATTTCATTTTCTCTGGGAAATGTAAACAGCCTCCACACAGCCAGCACTACCAGTTAGTGTAACAGCAGAGAAAGCTCTGCTTGAAATCTGGATTTCACCTCCTGAGTGGCACATACAGATGAAAAAAGTAAAATAATTACTTTGAAAAGGCTCATCCATTTATCTTGCTGGCACAAAGACCTCTTTTACTTTATTTTATGGGATCTTAAGCATCTCGATTCCCCTTTTTAATTATGTAAAAAAAAAAAAAAAAAAGCTACTATGTAAAAAAAAAAAGGCAGCAAACTCTAAAAGCATTCAGAGAGGGAGCAGTAGCTTTAGCCTTCTGTTTGTGCAATTCCAATAGGTGTATTTAAATGTAAATGCTACCCTTTCACCCTTGAGCCACCTATTCTTGCAGGCAGCAGAAAGAGAGCATTCATGGTATAATGTCTTTATGAGGACAGATCTTATACTTAATTTCTCATGTGAATCCAACTCTTTTATAACACATTTTTGTGAGATTAAAAGAACAATATTAGTCTAGTGGCTCAGCAGCCAGATCACTGCTCTGTCACATGGGAGACGTGGGTTCAAAGGGATGGCAGGCAACTGCGCTGGGAAGTGCTTGATGGAAACAGCAGCCACGGAAAGATTCAGTCCTCCACTCTCACAGAATTGTTTAACTCCACATTATCTCCTCCCTCGGGCCAGACAGAGCCTCTCTCGCTCCAGCTCCTTACTGGAAACCATCCAGCTGCTGCTCCCTTACACAGAGCTGTTGGAAGGCTTTGAGACCCCAGCTCTTGACACCATTTTGGTGAGCCTGCATTTATTTGCTCAGCAGGGAGGATTTTCGAGAAGGAGAAGGAACTTTCTGAGGATGCATTTCCAGACAAAGTCCCCCTGCCTGCTCAGCTTCACTCAGTGACCACGAGTGACAGCGTGTCGGGGTTACCCGTGCTCGTGGCACGGCTGCACAGAGGCACTGAGAGTGACAGCTCAGCTCCAACCCTGCCGTGTCAGGGCAGAGCCTCACAGAACCCAGGGAGCCCCAAGTCATCTGCATTAGGAGTTTTATTTCTCAAGTGGGGAAAAGCCTCAGTCCATTTTGGCTAAGTTGAAAAAATAAATTATTTAAGCACAGGCCAAGAAAACTGTGTCTTACCTTGCCCCTACTAAATCAAAATAAGGCGCCTTTTTTTTTTTTCCTTTTTTTTTTTTTTTTTTTTTCCCCTAATAATCTTTTTTCCTCAGTCTGGAGCACGGTTACATGTGACAGACATCAGACTTCGGCTTCATGACACCTCCATGCAAGAATAAATACATTTTGGAGCACGGCCCTAAGGCAGCTGCAAGACAGCTGTACTGTGCACTGGTGTATGCCCGGCCCTCCTGATTAGTAGAATTATTATTCTTTATGTGATGCTTCTCAGAGGACACAGTGATAAGGGGTCTTTGTGCAGAGTGACATTCAAACGCTTAACAACATGATATTTTTCTCCTCAGACCTTACAGCCCAAGCCACGTTATATTTTTCTTTAGCAGCTCTGTGACGCAAGACAGAGAGTTCTGTGTATGCCCCAAGCACCAGCACCAATGTCAGGCATCCCACTTACCTCCCTCACTTCCCCTTCCCTTGATACAGAGCATATGGTTCATTGTGGCACCGAGCACAGGAAAACTGAGGGGAAGTAGCCTATTATTTTAGGAGGTGCAGGACCAAGCACCTGGAACAGTGAAATACTTGGAAAGCACTTCTGTAAATGTTTTAGGCTGTAATATATTAAACAATTAAGAGGTGTTGGTATTTCTCTGCTCAAGGGCATTTAAACAGGGAAGTTCCCTTTAAAGGCACCAGAGCAGAATGTGTATGGTCATGCTCTTTAAAACAAAAACTACCTGTTTTTTTCCCCCTCTTTCAGCAAAATGTCCAAATTTCAGCTGACTTGCTCTTTCAGCAGAGGAAATTAAGCCAGATTATTTTAATGCTGCTTTAGATTGTTAACTCCTGGAAAAAAAACCAAGAGGGAGGGGGGTGGGGGAGTGGGGAGAGGGGAAGGAAAAAAAGTCCAAAGAATAGAATTAGTTACCTTGAAAGCTCCATTCGGGTAATTTAGAAAATTGTTTTGCTAATAACCTTAATGCATTGCTTGTGTACCCAGGACTGTCAGCACTACAGGTTACTACAGGTTAGTCAGTAAATTGCTGACACCAGCTACAACCAACCCTTAAGAAATCCTGTATCCCTTACGTCTTTGCTTCTGTTTTCCTGACAACAATACACGAGTCGCTATGCAACACCAAGCTAGCATGAAAGAATAAGAACTTAATATTGACATTTCTTAGCCAAGAACACAGCCAAAATTAAGTGCAGTTAGCGAATGCTTAGTTAATTCTTAGAAAGGTCTTCTTCATGCCCTTTATAGCACAGTGAAATGCAAGTTCTTTCAGACAGGTACACAGAGAGAGACATGCTTACACCCACATACGTGCCCCATGCATAGGTAGCCTACATACACATATACACATTTAGATAAATTCCAAATAGACAAGCTCTAGGAAGCTTTGTAAGAGAAAGAAGAAAAAAAAATACCTACTGGTCTCTATAACACCAACAAGTCTCTGGAAAAACTTCAGAATTGCCTGTTCAAATATTTTCTAAGATTATGTTAGCAATCGTTTTCACCAAAATATTTTTCTGGCCAAAAAAAAAAAAAAAAGATGACTTGATAGACCCTAAAAATTGTTAACAGTGGAAAATGCCTGCTTCAAGTTTCTTGTAAGAAAACAAATACAGGAATTAGCAACTTCTGTGCAGTTTTAGCTCCGAAGAAATTATGTCAGGCTTTTGCTTTAATCACTTATCTCAGGGCAGCCCGTTTGATTAACAAGAAGAAAAAAAAAGTATTAAAACTTAGTGAGTTACTGGAATCTTCTGGAACTGAAAACTATACAGATGGTCTGCAACATATTTGTATAGAGGATGCTCAATTGTTGATGGGTTCCCAACTATTATAGTGGCATGGTAAGGAGGCAGATACTGGGCAGTGAGCACTGAGCAACTGCTGTCACTGAGCCTTCCCCTCTTGGCTGCATCCCCACTTGCCCAACGAGCAGTTTTGGTCTCCCAGAGCAGAGACAAAGGTTGCTTTGGAGAAGCTGGGAAGCCTAAGAACACCATGTAGATTTAGGACTGGATAGGAGGTATTGTGCAGAGGCCATGCCCATTACTCATCCGCTGGCAACGGGCTCTCTTCCTTTTGTCTGGAAAGACGGTAAACTTTCAATGCCATCTGAAAACAGAAGGCCTTTCACAGAGTGCAAGAACTCTGCCATCTCAATCATGTGAAAATATTGTAAACACTTTCCCAGCCCCCATTCAGCTGTCCAAAAAGCAGAGTTAGAAAACACCAAACAAAACAGGAAGGAAAGAAAAGAGTGTGCATTGCGCACTTTGGTTTAATTTATATTTTTTACTCTGAATAGGAATTTTTCTTGGAATTTTCCTTTTTTTTCCTTAATGCTAGCGAACAGGGTTAAGTAGCTGTTAGGGAGAAAAGGCAGTTAAAAGCCTATTCTATGTTTTATTTAGAGGAGAATAAAAAGGGTCCAGTGCCCAGCAGTTTCTCTCCAGCAGAGCAGCTCTCCTATTTCCTTACAGCCCCTGCAAGAATAGATTTCCAATGTGCTACAGGACTTGAATTTCTCTTTCAGTACTTAGGTTGACCCACCCCTATGAACTTTTTCCAGGAGGGTCTTCTCCCCAAACATTTAAACATGGCAAGTGTTGTATTACCCCAACATGCACAGAGTGGGAAGGGGCTCACATTCACAAAGAAGAATATGTTCAGAAACTACCTGCACATGTTTACATATATATGTTTACATGTATATCAAACATACAACATATGCAAAAGTATACCTGTCATTTGCACAAGTTTCTTAAACTACTGGTTTGCCTGATGACACCTTTCGTGTACGTTGTGCTCTTGCACTGCACCCTTAACTCTGGCCAGTTGTCTTCACAGATATTTTCAGCACATCAGTTAGTTGTGTGAAAGCAATGTAGTTCCTTGCCCAAAAAATGTTGTGTTCGTTCTGCTGAAGCCAGGGACGACTTGAAATTTCGCAGTAACTTTGAACCATGGTAACACATTAGCACCACAATTCTTCACTATTTGAAGTATGAGGTTTTCATTTAGATTGGTCAACTTAACACCAGAGAGGGGCAAAGAAAAACAACTCTGCTGGTGGGAAACACACTTTGTTCCTTTTTTGTTCAGTTTGGTCCTGAGTCAATGCTGAACAGAGCACAAGTAGGTAAACCTGGATGTATTCCTGCTCCCTCAAAGGCAAATGCTCTGCTCCTAACCTAGGAAAGGGTCAGCTGCCATCTGTGACTTCCAGAGGAATATATCGCCCCTATCTTATTTCTTGTGAGTATTCAACAAATAGTGCACACTGATGGAAACGAGTGCCCAACAAGACAGTGAGAACTGACAGCTGTAGTAGCACTTCTCATACAGGAGAGTCTCTTTTACCTGGTTTTCCTTCACTCTCTGCAAATGCAGACAGTTTGCATAAGCAAGAAAAAATACTTTCTTACTTAAATAGACTGATATGACATGTCTTCCATACACACCATGAGAACACAAGCTCATAGGTTAGAGAGTTAGGAAAAGTCGTTGCCAATAACTGAAGCAGGGGTTGATAAACTGCCCAAAATTATAAATTCTCAAATGCATTCCTTGGGACTGCCTTGCACATGCTATCTCAATACTCCCCTCCTCCCCTCTGCATTTTATAAAAAGAAGCTGCAATAAATTAGAATTTTATGAGACTCCAAATAAAAACCTTCACTAAAATTGAAAACAAGACATGGATGTAGAAGCATATGGAAGGTTTATGAGAGCAGAGGAAAAAAAA
Organism: Phylloscopus whistleri; assembly: GCA_017589585.1. NCBI lineage: Eukaryota > Metazoa > Chordata > Aves > Passeriformes > Phylloscopidae > Phylloscopus > Phylloscopus whistleri. The sequence goes on along the minus strand of JADMLD010000549.1, from coordinate 3,345,422 downwards.
AATTATCCCAAGGCAATAAAAAACCTGTCTGACTCTTTCTTGGTCTTCACAAACCAAGAATTACTAGAGACAGATGAAGAAGTTTTGAACAATGCGGTACTGGTACATCTTCCAGCAAAGAGACATTCTAGTTTTTATTTATTCTTCTGATGCAAGGCAGCCTGGTAAGAACTACTCTAAGGCACATTTTCTGAATTTCTTTATAAAATACTTCAAAGTTATATATTGAAATGAGATACCTTTCTGCTTTGATCCTTGGTATAAGGCAAACCAAGCAGAAGTGGCTTCCTGGCCTTTCATACAGTTCTCTTGGGAACTCAACACTGCACCCTCTCAATTCTTGCACTAGCATTTTAAGTATTTCATGGAATAAAGCAGTTTTGTTTAATTTATATTTTCATCTTTGTTCCAAACCTCAGAGTGATTAATTCTGATCACTATATATACAGTTTTACTCCTAATTCTTTTTTTTTTTTTTCCACTACTTCTCCTATCCTCACTACTCCCTGCCTCCAGAATGGTGTGGGTATGGGATTTTGTTTAGTTAAATGATAGCGTGGCTATTAAGAATTGTTTTGCTTTATTTTTAAATACAATATTCCACATTCCGGACATTTCTACCAAACACAGAGGTTTGAAAGTGAAGAACTGTGCAAGCGATGAAATTTGGGTCTGGTTCTAAATTGACAAAAAATACTCTAAGAATTGTTAGATTTTTCTTCTCTAAAATGACTGAAACCTGAGGGCTGTTATAGGGATATGGTTTAGCATCTTATGTTAGAAGTGAAAATCCTGTAGTACATTTTGTTCCTTGAAAATAAACGCAGGTTGTACTCAGTGCCCAAATAAAACCTCTGAACTGCTAATTTTCATTTATACAGGATACAAATGATACTGACCCATAATGAACAATATAATATTGGCTTAAAAGTATACTGATTTTACACTCCTGCTAAACTGATCAGTTGTAAAATGGTTAAAAGTTGTAGCCATTAAATTATCCATGTTTCTGATATCCAGGTAAAAATTAATTCAAAGTGTGTTCAAGTGTGTGCAATGGATGGCAAGGATTGCTCACCATGCCACATCCATCAGCTGCCAAAGGCAAATAAATTCTGGAAAGAAGGTGAGAAAACAAAGTCCCATATCAGAGTGGGAGAAGTGTTTTTACAGAACAGACAAGCTCATGGCCTGGGGAGGTGGTGTTTCTACAGAGAAACTGTAGAAGCTGCCCAGGGCTCCGTGCTCATAAGATTCACTCCATGTTGGAAACAAGAAACAAATATCTGAGGGTACCTGGGGTTTTGCACCTTCCTTTTGATACAATCTTACTGAAACTCAGGAATCCTCTCCTCAGTGCTGTGACTTAAGCAAACCATTGAAATATCATTCTCTCATCAGAAAACCAAACAATATTGTGACACGCAATTCATTAAGATCCCTTGTTTGCATGGTACCTTACAGAAGCTGAGAATTAATATTCTTGGGTCTTCTTCTACATTAGAGAGGCGAGGTGATGAGAGAGGAGAGACAAGATATTCAGAATTTGAATAGGATTGTACTGACTTCTATTTTACTAGTTTTGAATGTCCTTTTTTTTTCTAGCTATTTCAGCCCAGTCCCTGGTTTCCTGTGTGCAATCCCACTAACTCATTCAAGACATTCTCCTCTGGTATCCACAGAGATGGCAGAATATCGCAATTTTCAGATATTGAACAAGATATCCATAATTATTCAAAGATGGGCCTATAAACTCAGCTACTGAATAAAAACAAACTATACACTTTTTTTTTATCCCACAGAGGATGAACTTACACAAGCCTACAAGAATTGATGTTAGAAATTTGAGAGTAATGACAAAAAGTTTGTTTTCTCTTCATTCATTACAATAGCTGTAACAAATTCTGACTTTTTTTTTTTTCAGACCATTCCTAATAATTATTCTTTCATTCTAATTATTTTGCCGCACAAAATACTCATACCTAGACACTACAAAAATTAAGAGTACTGCAGGGAAAATCAAGCAGTCCTGGGGGTCTATTAAGATCTTGTGGATGCCAGTCAAAGCACGGTGCTGAGCTGGAGCTCACACCTTTCATCAATGGTGACGAGTGGCCACGAGTCCCTCCCTGAGCCACACAGCTCGGGGTGGGGCACAAGGCACCAGCACCCCATCTCTAAGGAGTTGTCTTGGGTTATGGAACCAAAAATGTGTATTCTATTTCATCTGCTGAAAGCAGTTGGGGAGATGTTTTTCTTTATTTCTTGTAACTCTGGGGAGAAGGGGGCAGGTGCCTTCTGATAATGGGCCAACTGTTAAAAGCAGGTGGGGCAGTGTTTCTTATCTCTTTCACTGCCCTGTCCTCCTTCCAGGGGGGGATATTTTCTGCTAATGGGCCATTAAGGCTCACCAAGGACAGGACACATTCCATCATCCCATTGTGAGATGCTCCACCCAGTGGGGGGGAGCCAACCATTCCTACTTGGATAAAAACTGAGACGTAGGAACACCAGGGATCTGGTTCCACTGGATTCCCACAGGAAGACTGGACCCTTCTCACCATCACTGGACCCTTTTCTCTCAGGATCATCTCTGCTCCAACAGAACCACATCTGCCACTCCAGGAGGACTTACTGTGGACTGCTTCCAACACTCTGACCAACAGGGTGTCAGGTTGTAGCTCTGACTCTGTCAGGGTTTCTAGGACTGTTGTTTGTTTGCCTGATTGTTTGTTTTTTACTACTACATTTGTATTGTTAATATTCCTAGTAAAGAACTGTTATTCCTATTCCCAAATCTTTGCCTGAAAGCCCTTAATTGCAAAATTATAATTTGGAGGGGGTGAGGGGTTTACATTCTCCATTCCAAGGGAAACTCTGGCTTTCCCCGGCGGATACCTGTCTTTCAAAACCAAGACAGGAGACTCCCAAAAGGAAGGTGGCTCAAGTTCATCACTATGGACCAATTCCACAGTTTCCCAAGGCAAATCTGGACTCTATTCCCTCCACGCAGTTCACGTTGCCCACTGCCCCAAACATCTCTATTTCCCCTGCTCTGTACAAGAGCTGTAAGACAAGTCTAAACACAGCTGTCAAGTTCTAAAATCAGCATCAAAGCTCAGTAAAAGCAAGAGGGAAAAACAATATGCTTTGTTAAACAATAGTGCCTCAGATCTCAAAGGGTTATACAATGAAAGTAATACCCCCTTTGAGTTCTGTACGTGGCAAGCGTTACCTAACATCCTCAGTCAGAACCCCGCTGTTTATGAGGTGATGAGAAAAGAATACAGCTCCCTCTTGTCAGTAGGACATCTCCACTGCCCTGCAGGAAATTTTCTTGCTATATTTCAGGTGTATTGAATCTTCTAGACATTAGAGAAGCAAAACATGCTTCTCTGTGCACTCTGGAGCCACCACTTCCCTTCAGTTCATAGGTTTGGCAAGATCATAGCAAACACTCTTTTACATCATAAGTCACTCTTTTACATCATAAGTCTTACCTTTGGGCTGTTTTACTCCTCCCCAGGAACCCAAAAGGATAAAAACAGGTTTAACAAACCAGAAATAGAAATATTTATGTTTGGAAACGTTGGGATTTCTAAACATTTCTCATTCTCTTTCCCACTGATATGGACTCCCAGTTTTTGAGCCATGTGAAATGGTTTAAAAGTTACTTCTCAGGGGGAAAAAAGTTTGCCTGCTACATCACCCCACACACATAATTAAGTCTTTCTGTTGCACTACAGGTAGTACAACTACCACTGTGTGTGTCTGTACATAAGATACATTTATGTATTTGTTTGTTACATATTCATTTTGTCCTATACAAGTCAGCTTTTTTTTTTTTTTTTTTTAGTTCTATAGGCATCCATTTTTATGCTTAGTATGAATCCTTATGATGGTGTAATATGATCATCTGTTTAATGTAAGCTACTGAATTCACCAGTTTGTTGACACCCTGGTCTCAGTATATTCCTTTAAACTCCAGTAAAGATGCAATAAGTCACCTGAATAGATTTTATTGGCAAAATCCATTTCTCCTCTCAGCTGAGCAGGGAGAGAAGCTTAGAGCTGACATCAGAGAAATTCAGTGCCTGCTTTTCAGGAATCTAAGGTGAGACTGATCCTCTCTTTTCTGGGAAGGATCCTGAGCCACTGTGTTGGCCCAGAGGCAACAGGTTCAGGAAGAAAAAGTAAGTCTATTGATAGGCACAAGAGTTTTTTAAACACCCAAATGAACACATGAGTTGCACAACTTTTGACCCTAAAGGGTCTCTAAGTGGGCAAATCAACCTCAACATTTGCCTGTGCAGCAGGATGGATGCAGGCACGGGAGAAGTGAGAAGCATTTTAGGGTCCAGACAGGAAGAATGTTAGGATTTTAGCTGGTCTTCAAATAAACAAAAGTGGAGGAATGAGGGGAAAGGGATCACTTTTCTCTTGGTACAAAATAGCTACTGTATGATGTCACATTTCAACATCTACCCTAAATGAGCATCCCGGGCCATCAGCCAAATAAATACGTGATTTGTGTATTCCAGAAATACATACACTTTCACCAAAATTATTCCTTCCATTCATGCCATTCCCATTTCCAGTTTCTTCACCAGAGAGGGGCTGTGAAACTATGGGCTCCCTGGGACTATTTCCCTACCCGTGACATCACATCACAAAGCATCTTATCTCTGCAAAATGCCTGTAGGTCTGCAGAGGAAAAAAAGAAAACACACACACCACCCTCACCTCCTCCTCCCCGTGCTTGGGCAGGCTTCTAGCTCTCAGCCTGGCTTTTGCTGTTATGCCCAGTTTGAGCCCAAGGAAATTCCAATGCACTCCTCTTCCTGAGGCTCCCATTTATTTAAACAGGTGGGGACCAGGATCTCTGTGCCTCCCAAAGTGCTGCTGCAGCTGAAGCAGCAGCTACAGGTATCAATTAAGAATGTGCAATGGGGCAAGAGAAACACAGGAGCCCTTTCTAGAGCTGAAGTGCTGGCAAAGTCAAAAACATCGCTCAGATACTCTATAACTTGCTTAACTCAGAAAACCATTAGCTGGCATTGTTGCATGAACTCAACAACAATCTTCTCTTTAGGGCTGTCCCACCATTCTATTATCTGTCATTAATTTTCCATATGTTCCCCTCACCACTGCTCTTAGGCTGGGTTCGGTTTACAGGGTTGGATCAGATTTCTTTACAAGCCAGGACATTTGCTGGCTTGCTTACTAGCTTGAGGCCAGTTATGTTTGAGTGAGGCCCAAGCAAAACAAGTGAGATTTGGTGACGTTCCAGTGAGTAGGCACCAAATCTACACGATACAAGGTTGTTGTTTTTTTAGAGTTTTAAATTTTTAAAGGAGAAGCTTTTCCATTATTACAGTTTTTTTTAATTTTTTTGTTCTTGTTTTTAGGGGTTTTTTAACAGCTTCTGGTTGATACTTGCTCGAATGTTGCAGCATCCCTCTTCTCATAATAGAGCAGAACTTTATGTTCTGTTTTCTTTGCACTAGCCATAAGGCAAAAGTTTCTCAGTTATCTATACTTTCAGCCACAGATGGGAAAATGCATCAGTATATTTGGAAAAGCGTAGCTGATGAGAAGAAGATGACTAAACCATTTTGTTTCTAGTCTTTCTACAGGATAATGAAGTCTACTGTTTGCAACTCTTTCTTTCAAAAACAGTCAGAGTTCATGTGAACCCTCTAATTCAAATCCGATTTCTAGAAACATTCCTTACACTGTCACAAAGTCGATAAAAAATAATTAAAAGTGAAGTGTTCTTCTATCCAAGCCTTAAAAATAAATTAAAGTGTACCTGTATAATCACTGATATGCTAACTATATCCTGGATTATTTCATTCCTTTTTTCTCCCTTTGTCTAGATTTGTTATTCTCGGCACATCTGAAATGTATTTTAAATGCTGTGGGACAAGGACTATTGTAAGCTGCCAAGAATACTTGGGGGCCCTATGGAAGTGCTGAAGTAGAATTCCAAAAGAAATTTGACACTGGAAGACCTCCAGACCTTCGAAAAACCCCAGTTTTCTATTCCTCACTGCATAGGCACAGAAACTTACAGTAGCAGAAGCAGAGCACAGTCCAAATGTGAGAGAAAATGAAAATGCCAGTGTTATACACTGTGTTTCAGGTTGAGTCAAACACAGGGTATCATGCCAGTAAGCAACAGTTGGAAAGTGTCCTGAATGCAAAGGGGTTCTTTCAAAAGTATATGTCTTTGTCTGTCCCTGGCTGGTGCAAAGACATTCCCCATGGGTTTGCTCCATAAATTCCAGCATAGTGTCATAGATGTTGTAACAGATGTTATATGAATGCTGCACATAAATGTCACAATGTCCATATTGTTATTTTTAGCAGCACTTATCAAGGTAAGCAAGCACAGACCCTGTAAAGCTAAGCATTTACATAAATACAGATAAATATTTTGTTCTGGACACAAGCAATGTTTAGGCCATACATTGCTGAAAACCTCAGCTCCTGACTTCCAGGAGTGTGCTTGCATGCTGGAATCCAGAGGTTTGGGAAGCAGAGAATAGCAGACATCCCAAACAGAGGACTGAGCAGGAGCTGCTCAAGTGAGCCATTAGGAAATGCAGAAGGTATTAGAATTAGCTTAAGCCTCTCTGGAATTTGGTCACCTATCTCAAGGCAGGGATTACCATCCTCCTCCACTGCCATCCAGACCTCCTCCACCAAAACAGTAAAGAAGTGGGTGCTGTTGCTGCCAGACTTGCTTTCAGCAATCAAGTTACAACCAGAGCACTCCGTCAGACTGCAGGAGAGCTGGGCTCACCTCCCTCCAGGCATCTGAATCTGTATTTTCCCCACCTGTGCTGAAAACTATCAGGCTATAGGTTATCCTGCTGTAGAGAGTTCCTCCTTTTCCTTCTCTTTTGGCATGCTTAGGAAAGAACCCAACCAAACCTGAACATCATATCAAACCTTTTTTGTTTTCTCCTTCACATTTAATATTCTCAGAGAGACACTTTATTAACTATCTGAGGTTATTTACAAAATAACAGCATATACTTCTTTAAATAATAATATCCCAAATTGCATGTGTTTCCCCACAAAGCAAATTAGGGTTTGATAAAGGAAAGGTTAAATAAATAATCCAACACAGAGATGAGAGAGTAACTACCATAGTCAGCCCTCTCAGGTACTGGAAGTGTTCTGCACAGCCCAGTAGCTTGTCTCACCACACCACAGAGGCATCCCTTTTTCTTATGTTTGCTTTATGACTTTTACATGTAAAAATGTATACACATGGGGAAGAGGGGAAGGAGACTGGAAGAAAAGAGCCTCTGTGATGAAATGAAACAGATCATATAGGAAAAGGCAAGTTTGCAAGTCCTTGGCAAAAGTGCAGCTTTTTGGTTATTATGCCATGTAATAGGTTGGACAGAAAGAATAAAGGGAGGAGAGAAGAGTCCACATACTGATCTCAGTGAAATCCCTGCAGAGATCAGAACTACTGTGGAACCACCAAAAAACACAATCAACCACTAAATGTGGAGCTGAATGAGAAAAGAGAAAATTAGAGGGGATAGCTGGGAAAGAACAGTCACAGAAGCCAAGAAAGGGCAAGAATTCAAGGAGCTGGTAGGGCGAACAGAGAGAGCAAGTGATAGGTAAAGAAAGATGAGGTTGGAGAATAGACCTGTGACTGGATCAGGAAAATCCCAATGAGGGATTAACTACACACTAGGGGTTTCTGTGCTTAGGTACAAAAAGCTTTACAAGCCAGATTTTTGGCAAAACTTCACGAGTCCCACACTGGAATAATTAAAATAAAAGCTGTTCACTGAAGTTATTTTTGGTGGGCATGTTTGGATCAGAGAGTGGAGTTGTTGAGCACAGTATAATACATGCCAAAAGCCCTATTATGTGCCTGCCACTGAACCCTGCCATACTTGGAAATGTGTTCAAAAACTGTGGTAGAGAGTCCTTACTGGCTTCACACTTGAAGGACAAACCAGTGCTACACATTTAGTTGGAGGTCGAGGCACGGGGCCCGGGACATTTCTGCTGGAGGTGGGGGCCCTCTCGGGGCTGAGTCTAGGCAGGGAGACATTTGCTCTGCAGCAGATCTTGGAGAGGGCAAGGGAATAGTCCTAAACAGCCTAAATAGGCTATTCCTACTCAAAATTCATATATATATATTCTAGAGTGGCAGGGGCATAGAAATCAACAAAAGGTTATATATCCTATGTGTTGTTATACCATGTGGTGACCCTCCTAGGTGATGAAATGGGGTGCTCATGCCAAACATCCCCTTCACAGCTGAAACAGGCTGGCAAAACAGATGGTAAAGCCATCTGATTAAGACCCATTAGAAAAATATCACTTCATTCAGGTATAACATTTTTGTTTTCTTGCAGTGGAGTTCCTCAAAGGAGCCTGCAAAGAAGTTGGTTGCTCCTCTGAGTGTTCCTTCACCATAGGCCTTTTTCCTTGAAAAACCACATAGTACTAAAGCTCCTGTAACTGGAGACCAACAGGATACAAAACTATTCCTGAGAAAACAGTTGTGAACCAGAAATTCAGAGGAGTTCACAGAAGGCACCTTTGGATTAAGGATGTACCTGGCCCAGAACCTAACCATGGCTTGTATGGAAAAGCTGTAGACTTTTAAGCTGATTCAAACTTCTTTAGACCCAAACACCAGGTATAGGGCTTGAAGTGGTTAAAGCAACCTGAAACATTGCAACAACTGCCACTATCAATCTACCAGGGAGCACAACCTCCTGAGAACACAAAAACAGGGCACATACCAAATTTTCTACTGGAACCATACCCACAGTGCAGTACTGCTTCTCCACTGCAGTTGACCCATGCCAGCAACTTTTCCCTCAAGAATGTCTCCTTCCTTCAGGAGCTCCTGATGACTCACAAGAGCAAACTGCCTTCCTTTTCTGTGAAGGTTTTCTTCCCTCAACACTGGACAATGCAGGTCGATGCTTTATGCAAATACAGCTTCCAGACAATAACCTTCCAAATCAGATTTTTACTGAAAGAGAAAAAGAAATAATCTGAGAAGGTTTTTAAAAAAAAGAAAGGGTTACATATATTTATCTGTTCAGTGGGGGATGGGGTATGGTAGTTGGAATTTACCAAATTCTTATTTAAGCAACTTAGAGTCTCCTAGCATTTAACTCAGCCATGAATGTGTTAACTGCATGTGGGAGGCCTCAGTTCTTGTTGTATTTCTGTCATCTGAAAGCTAAACACTGCATTAAGAAAGTTCAAATGGTGGCTTCATCCTCAAAATGACAGCAGAAAGAAAAATATTTGCACTTTTCCCCCTCTAAGGAGAGGATTGGAAGGGAGAAGTTCTCTCAAGACACTCCTTTATTCTCTTGACAGCAAGAGCTGTGCTGCTGAGACTTCCTCCAGTCACATGTTACTAATACACCAGCTTCTCCTGTCTGGACTCTATGCTGCAAATATTGTTCTTCCCAGAAATTGCAATGTCCATTGGCTTTATTTTCTGAACACCAGACTCCCTCTGCTCCACACCCCAGAAAAAGTCTCAGGTTACTGCTGTGCAAAGCTCAGAAGCTATACAGTAAGGTTGTCAAAGCTGGGATTTGTCTAGAGTTTGCAGACCAGAGCCAAAGTCTCCCTCCAGCTGCACCATATAGCTCTGATACGCCCTCCGTTGTCATGGAGGTTATTTTGTAGATCAGAAAAAACAATCATCTCAATAACCTCCACTGATCTTTTTTTTCTGTCCAGCAACTGAATCTGAGACTTCTGGGGCCAATTACGTCTTCCTAAAAACGCAGTCTGGATTCAGAAAAACTGTCTTCTCTGACACTCTTTCTCACTATTTTTAAAAAGTAGGAAAACATCTATACAAATAAACTCATTGCTCTCTTTTAAACCTTACTTTGAAATATTTTGAAACGCCCACTTGAAACTTAACTGCTGGTTTAGGCTGTGCTGATCCATAGTGCTCTGTTGGTACTCCTGCCTCCTGTCTGTGTTCATCTCCTGACTCCTTCTGCATGTTCAGACTGTGAGCTCTTTAGCACCGAGATTGCTTTTACCTTTTTTTTTCAGTTTGTGCAGGAACAAGCACCATGAACCTAAGTGCTAAGCTAATAAAAAAGATCAACAGGGAAGACAATTTTCCTTTGTTTATGAATGGCTGGTCTCTTCATGACATGTTGAAGTTCATTGTGCACAGATAGGAAGAATATTATTTGAACAACAGGCATTAAACATCAATCTGAATTTTAATCTACAATGTTCAAAATTATAAATTACTGCGAATCCTTTGACCTCTTGGGAGGTCAAAGGACACCTTAAGAACAATCTTCTTTGAATGCTTTTGACATAGGGTAAGTCATAAATACTATTTCCAAATAGATCTTTTCAATTTCTCTCTTTTCAGCTTCTCCTGTCTGGCAAGAAGGATTGATTTTGAAAGATTCAGGGGCCCCAGGCTCCGGGCCAGATTCTGTTCTCCTTGGCAGGTCTGTAAGCCCATAGCAAGTCCACTGACCAAAGCTGAGCCCCAGGAGGAGAGAACAGCATTTAACACTTCTGTAGGTCCCATGCTTTGCTATATTCTCACTTCTCTCCACAACCTCTTCAAAACACAGCCCCAGACTACCTGGCAGTGTCTGCTGTCCTTGAGCACTGTGAACAGCAGGTGCTTCCATCAGCTCCCTCGCACTTCCAAGGGGCTGGAAAGGCACAGCAGCTCCAGCACTGGGCCTGTCTGGTTTGGCAAAGTTACCAGAGATAGACTCCCTGCTGCCTGACTTATTTTCACGGAGCAGGAATATGAGTTACTGTGGTAAAACCTTCCACTGAGTGGGAGACTCTCAAGCTGGGCCTTAATAGGTTTTCATTTCTTGCTAGCAGGGCCTGGGTGCAGTTTACACAGACTGGCTGATGGGCTCCCACATTGCAACCAGCCAGCCAGTTTGCACAAGTCTCTCCTTCTAAAATATGTGTAATTTATTTGAGCTGATAGAGAGGATAAGAATCAACTGTTTCCCAGTTAATAAAAAACATACAATGAGAGCAGAACTCTGCCAGCATATCTTGTTTACCCAAAAATGTTTGGCATTAAATGTGAAATCGGAAATGAACTCATTATCTGATTATTTTCATTTTGAAGAATTAACTGCTTTGGGGGAAAGGCTTGTCTTAAACAGTCCCCTTGTATGGATGACTAATTGCAAATACATATCTCTGAAGAGCACAGCAAATGCTCGTGAGTCCCAGGGCAGGACGCAGCACTATCAATTTGGCCAAGAACATTAGGAGTATCCTCTCACGTGGCTTATTTCAAAACAGAAGGAAATACATTTAAGCTAGCAGCATCATGCCCAAGCAGGTGAGAAGAGTTTCAAAAGAGGCCATGCTCTGGAATTATTACCCAGGAAATACAGATAAGAAGTGCTTAACAATTACTTGTAGTAGATTTGCCCTTTCCCTGCAAAAAAAAAAAAAAAATAGCAGTATGGGTAGTTTTAACTTCTGAGGGGTAATATTATGTTGAAAACAAGTACTCTCATTAATGCAAATAAGCATATATCAGTAAAAAATGAGAAAATGGTATCAAATACCCATTCGGCGCTAATAATGTTTTGGGAAAACTTCCCATTCTAGGACAAAACCTAGGTCACTACAGATTAAGAGAGAACTGAGTTCAAGGCAGTGCATTGGGCTACGTCCCCTTGTTTGTCTCCTGCTGTTTCTTTGATTCATTCTCATTTGTTTGATCTCAGCATTCAGTGTTTTCTGGTTTGCCCTCTCTGTAGCTGGTTCAACAGCTGCTGCTCCTTCTAGGGTTGCTGAGTGCCTCCTCTGTACTCAGAATCTGTACTTTCTTTTCTTCCTGAGGACTGGAGTAAATTTCAGAAGGGGTACTGTGGAGCCCTCCACTGTGTGTCAGCACAGTGCAAGTTAAACAAGCATGTGTTCCCCATCGAACATTTGGTTCTTCTTTTCTTATTCCAACTGAAATATTCCCATCCTCACATGCCCTGTGAACCTATCTGCAATAACACCATGTGAACATCTTAAACTTCCCATTCTTCTTAGCTACATCTGATTTTTTTTTCCCCCTGCTAGCCCAACAATCTAGAGACAAAACTAAAACTCGAGGAAAGCAGCAAAAGTCCCAAGTTGATTCTGGGCTGCCCAGCAAGCCAACACATTCCTTCACAGGCTTCATGCAGCCCATGGACTGTGTATAGTGCTGGCAGGGGCAGCCCTGGTGCCTTCCCTCCAACTCAGCCAGTACAGAAAGCAGGTATCCAACAATCAGTGAAATCACTATCACTGCACACTTGGTTCCTATCACTCAGGTCAGATCTCTCTACAGAGCAGATCCAGTTAGGAATGAGAAGTTACCATGTCTGGGCCACCAGAATGCTACAAGTCCCATTTGTAATTCTGCCTTAGTCTGCATTCTTCATTAGTTGAAGTGGACAGGGAGAAAGTGACTCTCCAGAGTACACCTTCAAACTTCTTAAGGAATTTTAAAGGACAGATCCCATCAACTGCAATACTCACTCTCTGTGATCACATGACACAGGAAAATGCACAAATATAGGTAGAATTCTAGAGGAGAAATAATGTATCATTGCACATATGGACTACAAAACAACATCATGGAAAATAAATTAACTCTGGAAACATTACATTCCCATCAGCAAAGACACACATTCACAGCCTAATGCTGCTATGACAATTTTCATGTACTCTTGTTCCTTTTTCACACAGCAGTGCACACTCCACTGCCTGCCTCCTTCTCTCCAGCTGGTCTAAGGCAGCAAAGGGTCACCAGTACTGTTATCTTTCAGTTCCTGGAGGCTCCCTGCTCTGGCAAAATGCCACACTTCCTGAGCAACTCTGTCTTGCCCTAGAAGCTGAAGAAATATTCCCTAGCTGAACTGTTAAACTTTCATTTCCTATCTGATGTTGTATCAGCATGAGCAGCACTTTAAAGTCTATTTTGGTGTTTGCTCTTTTTTTCTTTAAATCTCTGAAAGATGCTACTTTGGATCGAAAGCTAGAAACGATCACGAGCTTGATGAGCTCTTTGGTATAGCAAATGTAAGCTTTTTAAAACAAAGAATTTGAGATTTTCTTTCCATTAAACTGTAGAAGGTAATTAACAGGGAAGTGTAAACAGCAAATGTGAACATAGCAGAAAAGGCTGTTTGACTCTCTTTTATTCCAAATGAAATGGAAAAGAGGAGGACTAAAAACCATCTTAAAGGAATTTGTCACGTGTTGTTTGCACTTATCTTTTGCATCTTGTTCTTTCACAGCCTATTAGACACTGGAAGAGAAGCTGCCTTTTTCAACTTCCTGCAGTAATTCAGACCAAACCATGTCACCCACAGCTGTATTTTTCTCTTCTTGAATACTGAAGTTTTCACTGATTTGTATGTTTGGGAGGTTTTCTAATTGTTCTTAGTATGACTCCTAAAACAATTTCTAAAAGTTTGAAAGTCATATCTGCTCCCCACATTACCAGAAAACCTACAATGGTACTGGTTTCCTTCACTCTTGATGTTGCTGTTACTGACACCTTTCATCACCTCTAAGGACTTATCTAGATAAGTCTAAGGACTTATCTCATTAAAGAAATGCAATCAGAATATAATGACAGTCATCTCATTTCCATCACCACTGCTGGCTAAAAAAAGCAGCCTGTTGATCAATATCCATGCACAGAGAAGAGCAAATATACTCTAAAATTTTCCTGGACACAATGCCACCTGGAGTGCTCTCCTAGATTTGTTGAATTTTAAATTGTTTCTCTCAAATTAATTTGCTTTAATTCAATTTTGTATTGAGACCACTACAGTGAGGTGGTCCTGTCACCTGCTGCCTTCCCCCATGGAGAACCTGCAGCTGAAGACCCAGTGTGGCTTTGGTTGGTGTTGATCAGAGGCCCTTGGCAACTTCAGTCCCCAGCAAACCAGCTGATTTATTTCTAGCACACCGTGCTGTGTCACGTAGGCACACACAGTGTGAGACCATTTCCTTCCCCTGCCTAACCCTGGAGCTGAATGGGTGGGGATGTAAACAGCAGGTGGGAGGAGGCTGTGGTCTCCCTGGGGAGTAACTGCTTGATTGGTCCTGCAGCAGCTGCCATGAGAGACAGACACACAGCCAGCCATGGGGAACTGGGGCTCACTCACTGCTGGTTTTAGCTGTAATGAAAAAACTTTGTTTGAAATGTTGAATGACTTGAAAATTGGTCTGTCTGCAGTAGGTGTATATTTTAGTTCTAAGTTTTTACATCTCTGCAGGGACTTTGGCTTGTCCTAAGTGGGAATGCCAACAATATATTCTGTTTCAAACAATCTGGAATCATTGAGAAAATTACCTTCCTGTGCTTACCTTACTGTCCATTGTTTGAAGTTCTGAATCACAATGTTCCTCTCTGAAAGCAGTTTCCCTCTTACCAAAAAGCTGGGTCATCAGAAATACAACAGACACCTATATAACAAAACAAACCAAAACAAGCCATTGAAGGCAGTAGGAATCCAACTTTTAGCATGAAAGAGCTTTGACTTTGGTGCTTAGGGCTGCATCCCAACCTCATTTTCAGTGTTCTCCCTTCTTTTACAGGTCACAAGAGGCATGGTACACACACATCTCCAGGTGGATGCCTGGTCAGTAACAACTGGAACATTTGGCATCACAGCCTGAATAACAGAGCAGATCTAGAAGGTCAATAAATTGCACAACTACTGCTGTTTCTGTCTGTCTTCAAGGAGTCATGAAGAGGAGGGATAGGAGTTGTCAGTCCTCTCTGTTAAAGGCTGATCTCTTTGTTGCCCCACAGTGTTGTTTTTCATGAAGCTTTGTTCTCAAATATTTGATTTTGCTTCCCTGATAAAAATATGGCCAAGGGAATTGTCTGTTAGCACCTTGCATAGTCAGTGGACAGATTCTAAATATCCTGGGGTGGCTTTGTTTGTCAAACTTTTGGGCTAGGGAGAATAGTATGAATCAGCTTTTCCATCAATATAATTTGCCACATCTTCTGGAACCACTCAGTGAGTGTGGGTACATGGGTTGATTTCCACACTGCTGCTATTGTTTTTCAGGTTTTCTCTGATTCTTTACTCATAACTGAATGCCACATGCCTAGAGAACAGGGAGAAGATATTGAACCAAAGATCAGGCACACAAGCCATCTCTCACAAGATTTTTCAGGTTTTCTCTGCTGATATTTTCCTGTCAAGTTGCATGCTCAAATGTGCCATTGATTTTTGGGTTTTTTTTGCACATAGGGTATTCTCTGTTCTTAGTTAACCAGCCCCTTAGGGAGTCAGTTTTATTCAAAATACAAAGCAGACACTACTATGACAGCCAAATATATTGTCTCAGAGAAGTAGCAAATAAATGGATCCCATTTGTCTTCAGGTTAATTTGGAAGATGAGGATATGTAGCAGAAAACATATCAAGTCCTATTGCAGGCTCTTGGGAAAGTTGTGTTATATTAACCCAATTCCATCTGCAGCTCTGGAACTTGAGAGCAGCAGCAGAAATGGCCAAGTAGCTTCCAGCTGAGTAAGCACACATTTTATATAGCAGCTTGTTTTAATAAAGCATTGTTCTCTCTTATATTGAGGGTCCTAGGGCTGTAAGCAGCACAAAATCAAAAAAGCCTGTGGAAAGTTTAAGACTCAAGAAGAATAATCATATTTATTACTGTTAGAATTCACCAACAATGTTTGCAGAGACACTTAAATGGAAATCCGCCTGTCTCATGCTGAAGCATCACAAATGAAGCAAGATACCAAACAACTTTTCAGTCTGACTAGGACATCTGCTCATTCTACCTCCTAATCCATCTCTGAGGACAGCATTAAACAGTGAATGAGTTGAATTTTAGTGTGCTGCTGAGGTGCAAGGTTAAGGACATATGAAAAAGATTCAAAAAGTATTAAGAGAAAGGACCATATGCATAATTTCTTTGTATTTCCACAAGAAACATAAATGAAAAGTTAAAAAACAACTTCAAAAATCTTCTGGAGATATCCACGTGCAAGGAAGATTGAAACCATACGAGATATAGGCATTGCCCCAGGTCAGGGACACTTCTGAACACATGTAATGGCTATTCTCATTAGCCTTGATAAGATGGAGTGCATCAAAGGAGTTCATGAAAGCCAGTCCTTCCAGTGGCATTTGTGTTGCACAGATGACATCTGTCATAACAGAAAGGCTTGTTTTATGAACCTTTAGTATTGGACCAAATGACAACAGGTTCCAGCCTAGGTGGCTGTGGTGACTCAGACACATATACAGCATTGGCCTGGTCTGTACACCCCATGTTCATTTTTCCATTCTCCATATCACTGTGCTACAGGACATAGGAGGTTGATACCCTCAGCTCCTTCCAGGCCCATCCAGACTGAATTTAGAGCTGCAGTAGAACAATCTGCTTGGTTTCTTGTTTCCAAGGTACACCATCTTCTCTTCTATCTGTACTGTTTTTTAAATAGCAAAAGCTTTTCCCCATGCTTTGCACGGATTTCTGTACATTGGCGATTCTTAACATCTGTAAGCCTATCTGCCACTTTTTTTTTTCCCCCCAAGTGAACTCCTGAAATGACAGCATGACTGTTCTGCAGAGAAGCCACAAGGAGCTGCAGGATGCTGGTGACAGGAGGCCCTCCCGCCTCAGCGCCGTCTCTGGCAGGGCGCTGCAGCCCGCGCTGTCTCACAATGACTGTTCTCCCCTTGCTCAAAGCACTCAGTTCACAGGTCAGGCATGAAAATTAACAACCAGCATTTCTTCTGTAGGGTAGATGCAATGCTAGAATTGTGTGAGTGGTGCCTTGTAGCCGCCCTAGCCCGATCTGGGGCCTCCCATCAGATTTTAAGAACAGAAGAAGGTTGGGTCTGGCTGATAAATTGGGAAAAAGATGAGAGGGGAAACCCCCAGCACAGCAGGAACTGATGTTGGTGGAACAATAGCTGGAACTCTGACTCATTGCTGAAGCAATGTCCAAACATGAGCATCAGAGGACATGCTGTACTGCAGAAAGAGCCAGCCTCTGTATAAGCTGCACACCAGGAGACCTAAAAAATTCTTAATTTTGAAAAAGTTAAAAATCGCTCTACACATTTTTCAAGAGTGAGACCATTATTCCCCAGGTGGTTTTAGATTTGGTAAATACATTTTGCCAGACTCCAGCAATTTTAACTGGATTTTAGCTTGTTCTTTGCTTTTTTGTTTTCTACAGTGGTAACCCTGCACCATAAGCATAATTAACAAGTCTCTGTATTCACTTACCATGTAGTAAATGAGTGCTTTAAAAGTATTTCCTGACTTAAGCTATGTCATCATGCAGAAAGTTTGAAAAGTCTGCTGAGTTCAAGAGCACTTGGATCTGTTGAAATGCCATAAAGGAATGCTCTGTTTGGGGCAGGTAGACAGTCTGATTGTGTGCATAGTATAATCACAAAGCCAGGGGGAAAACAGAAAAAACTGAGCTCACCTGCTTGCCTAAGGTCAATCTTTTTGTTTCTTAATCCAGCTCTTGCTCTCACTACCTGAATGAAATCATACTTGGAGAAAGCTTGTCCTTTAGGTCAGAGGTGCAATCACAAGACTGCCTTTTCTCTTTTGCCACGGGTTTTGCATTTCAGGAGTTGATTAAATAATTCCTGCATAAGGTAAACAGGACTCAGTTCAGCTGAATAGATTTACCCAAGATTTCTAGTGAACCTAAGAAATGCAAAGCAGTTTAGGCAACAAGCTCAGTTTCAGAGGAAGACATTCACGGCAGATCCTTACGAATGAAAACACCAGCTGAGTCAAACTATTTCAAAGCCAGACTACTTTATATACGATCAGCTTAATAAATGGAAAAATGTGTAAATCTGCTCCTTCTAGAGCATTATAAAATGGCATTACATAGGAGATTGATTTCCAGAGCTCCCAGGAGTATGCACTCTTTTCCCGATGCACATGTCTAAGCACCATTAACACAGTTACCAGGGGGACAATATACATGTCAGTATAAAGTACATGATCAGAACCTTCTGAATTACAACTCCCTAATTAGTGTCCCTGTGTCAATTATCCCATTCAGGATGTCAAATATTTCATGAGGATTAAATTTCAAAATACACAGTCTCTCTGATATATAAAATCCCAAAAGGCTGCTCAAACATATATCAATGTTATTATATCACATCCAGCAGGTGAAAGATTAAACAGTCTGCCACATAGATCTACAGTTTTAAAGCTACCATGCTTTTGATACCATTTAATTTGGCTCTGCAGTTTCATCCATATACTTTTACTTGTGGGGATACACACTGTGCCAAACAGGAGGAAAAAAAAAGGATTCTGGTTTTCAGTCAACATATTCTTTTTCAAAATAGTGCCAGCATTGTAATTCAACACCCAAATTGAACCTCTCTGACCCCTCAATCCAAAAAGAGATTGGAGAGAAGAGGGAGAGAAGGGGAGGAAGAAGGGGCTCTACAATGCCAACATCTGAGAAATCTGCCAGGAGTGTTTGTAGCTGGGATGTGAACATATCCAGTTAGAAGCATTTAGGCTTTCAGATTAAATCAAACTTCCTCTAAGAAATCTGGTAACACATTAATATTCAAGTTTTAAAACAAACTTGGCCTCCATCTATTAGAGGAACTAGATCTCTAGGTGAGTAAAATAACACTGGGCTGATTCTACAAGGCAGAGGAACACACCTAAATTAAAATCTCTTTGCAGTCCCCAAACTGAAATGTTTCCAGAATGAAGATGAACTGGTGAATTCAGACCTAAAATATTTTACACCAAGGACAGTTCTAATGCCTCAAAGTTTGAAATTTTTTAAAGTTGAATGTTTGGCTTAACTTGTTAACCTTTCCCTGTCACTTTTCCACAGATGTCTCGATCAAAAAAGTGGTTACATAAAAACGTTCTAATGAGCAAGTTTACTGACTGAAACCAGAACAAAGAATCCTAATTGACTATTCAAGCAAATGCACAGAAAGCAACTTTTGAGGTTATAATTGTAAATATTGTGTCAGAAACTCAGCCCTCACAATGGCACTCATCTTTTTGAGATAGAAGCAAGCCCGATCTACTCATTGTCATTAGAGAACACAATAGACTACTCTTGGACAAGCAACAACCCAAGTATTAGTTCCAGAAATAATTAAGGAGATAATTTAAAATATCAAAGGAAAGAGAATCGTGTTTGGCTACAAAGAGGCAAACTATAGCAAATAAGTTGTATATTACAAAGAAACATCCAGTCCCAGTAAAGGGTTTCTTGTACTCCATTTGTGCTGTAATATCATATTGAGACATGCTAAGATAAGAACTTAGAAAAAGCCAGATGTTGTGAAAATTCAATGTTCTAAACTGTAGCATCTTTTAAGATCTCAGGCCAGACTTTAAAAGAGGAGAAATTAAAACAAAACAAAACAAAACAGAAACCAGAATGCCTCAAAATGCCTAAAGAGCTTTACACATCCATGAGCTACATTTTACCATGCAATTTCAAGGATATTTCAAAGTCCTGAAGTAAAGCTCCTGCCCTCAATGCTCTCTGTAAGCAGGAAGCCCCTTTATCCCACCCCTGTGGGAGCTGTGAACCACTGTAGACAAGGACTCTTATTAGACACACACAGAGCAAAAAGTGCAGTGTGGCTCCTCCCTGTGCTCTCATCTCAAAGAAGACCCTGAACACGATTCCAATGCAAATAACACCAACAACCACTAACAAAGTATTTTCCCATTAAAATGGATCCCTTTTCCAAATTACTTTTTTTTTTTTTTTTTACATTTGCTATTTCATACCAACTCTATCAATAAAGGCAGACATCATTTTCATCCTGTATTATCCTCACAGCAGTGCCTGAATTCACCAGTTCATCAGTGTACACTACACTTTAATAAACCAGGGTCAACCGAATTTCCTCCTCCTAGTGCTCTCTCCCCACAACTTCTTCACGTGTTTCAGCTTTACTTTGAAGTGACTTCCTTGCCTGGCATGCTAAAATCCAGAAACAGAGTGCCTATCATTATGACTGCAGTTCATGCCCTGACTAGTCACAGCAGAAGGAGAATTAGACCATAATCTCCTAAACAATGTAGAATCTGTAAATCAAAACCAAGCAGCTCTTTTTTGGCATGTAGATCAATGAACCCATGTGGGGGCATGAAAATCCAAGAAACTCTTCTAAGGTAAACTCAGCCTCAGTGTATGAATTTGTTCAGCTTGGATTTTTTTCTCTCCTCTGCCCCTTTATGCCCTCAAAAGAAGTGTTCAGAAAACAGTTTTTATTCCGTCCTGGAAAACAACAGCTTCTGCTGGATCAGAGGACAAAACAGGCACACACAAGTTTAGGATACAAGCAGTACAGAGATTCAAAACAACTTACCTTCACTGCTACCCCACCTAGTCTTGATGGTAAGGATGTTTGCATTTCTTCGCTCTAAATATAAAAACAAACAACAGTGGCTGTTCTAATCAAAGGAGTATTAACATGTTGCCAAGAAAATTTACAATGCATTAAAACATTTATACAAACCCTAGAGTTATTTCACTGAAGAAACACAAACTGCCATAGCCATGTACGAAAAATATTTGGACAGAGTCAGAGGAATGGACTTGAGCCTGATAGAGTAATATACAGTTTTTCAGCATGGAATAATAACTTCCACAACACAGTGCATGATGGGTTTCTACTTGCAGAAGAGAAGCCCTATCAGGCTGACTGATATGTCATCCTGCACAGAACTTAACTGGGATAGCCCAAGTCCCACTGACACTTTACAATGTAAGTTATTTAAATCTCACTGGTGTACAGGGAGCTCACTTCCAGTAGCACAAGGGAGACGAAATATAATCCTCCAAACAAGTGTCCATAAAGACCAATTTTTTCCTTATCCATCCTAATGAAAGATGTTGAATCAAAGGCTTATGGAAAAGAGATTTAAAGTAAAAATTTTTCTCTGTAGTCCTCTTTACTTTCTCAGCTTTGATGTCTGCCAGGTTCTTCAGAGTTTCTGGGTCTTTTCCCTAATGGCTGCAATGCTCTGGGAAGGGAGAAGGTGACAGAGGCCAATCTGCTGACCACATACACCCAATATGTGCTTCCTAAGTCTTCCTCTTGGTGACATTTCCAAAATGGAAATTTAACAACTACCATAAACAAAAAAAATCTGTAATCCTAACTCCTCTTTCCACTCAATTTTTCATGCCAGTGTGGCCCGGTGTGGAAAGAGAGGGCCTCCAGAGTATCAGCTTTAGTAGATGGGGGCACACGGGATAGCGTGAAACAGTTGGAAGGCCAGGTTTAAACATGTAACCTGAAACACTGGAAACTAGAACTCACAGCGGGTCTTAGCAACAAAATCAACAATATAGGCAGAGCATGACATGTGATCACCAAAGCAGAAGCAAGGTTGCTTAAATATAGCCTCTGTAGGTATTAGAATATTTCTGAGAAGTACACATCAAGTGCGAGACAGATGCTACTAATAAGAAGAGCTTTAGACATTTATTTTTGTATTTAAATATCCAGCTATATTTATCTGAAAGACTTAACCATACCATTCTTGACAGAAAGGTATGCAAGTTACTTACTGCTGTCTAGACAAAAAAGATTTAAAACTGGAAAAGATAAAACCTTTGTAAAGGAATGGAAAAGTGCTTTTAGAATCCATGAGAAGGGCAGTATCTCTGCACTTGAGTCCCCAGAGCTCTGGTTTTAAGAGCTTTCTCTGTTGGGGAATTTAGTGTATTCACTATTTCATAAACAGTTTCCTAATGCGTGTTCTTGAACCTAAATTGTTTGGGTTTAGGGGCAGAGGTTAGTAAGTTATGAAAACTCTAGAAAGCTGGGAAAATCAATCAGTCTTACAGGCAGGAGTGTTGTCTGATGATCATCTGACACTTTTGAAGTTGTGGCCACGGTGTGGTGAACCACTTCAAACTAGGATATAAGATATGAATCATCTACAGTGAGTAAGCTGTCCCACTTCCAAATTTCCTGGGGAAAAAAAAAAATTGAGACTACCTGGACACTCACGCTAAGTGTTTGGACAGCTTTAAATGATCCTGTGATCTCAGTGAAGAAAATGTTCTTGAAATGAGTTACATGTTTCACCTCTATTTATAGCATAACCATAAACCAGACCTGCTAAACAGAGGTTTCCCAATCTCTGCTACAGATATTTGGTACCATGTGGTACACAAAGCTGGAAGGAAGTAGCATACAAAAGAGTTACCACAGACTTCAAGGAGCAGAAAAGTATGAAAAATTTCACAAACTTCCCTAAATATTCAGAAACCAATATTTTTTTTGGATAGTGGAAACATTTCTCTACCACTACACCCTTTAAGCATTTAATCACCAGCCTAAACAAACAGACTGAGAGAAGTGTTCGAGTAACACTTCAGAACATCAAGTCCCTATCAAGAGAGAGAGCTCTGGATAGACACAGGAATGAAATTGGTAGAGTTTGTTTCTTGATCACCCCATTTGCATTGCACAGCAGGAAAAAAACAGGGAGAAAGGCCAGGTGATGAGAAGTCAGTGTGCTGGCTTTATACAACTCCTGTCTCCCATTCTGCAGGGAGCAGTGCTGAAGTTCAGGTCATGGACAGAGTGCACAGCAGTGCCCAGAACACAGTGCAGCCAGAGAGCTGCACTCCAAAAAGCAGGAGGACAGATAAAGGTGGCGTGATTCAGTCATCTCTCTTTTCCAAAAACTTCCCATGGACACTTGAATAATAACTAACTTTGCTGAATACTCACCCTTATTCCCTGAGTAGATTAAATCACTTCAGAAGCTACAATTTATGTTATTGTACTCGTTCTAACTTGAAATAGTGATCTTAAAATACTTCCTGGTATATAAATCAGTATAAGTTTAACAAAATTCACACAGCATGAATGCTAAGCAATAGCTTCACAAAATTGAGTTCTTGTACACAAGTACTGCTCTCATTGAATAGGAATTTTTCCTGTGATTCACTAAATCTCTTCATGGAACTACATGCAATTTGAAATAAACAAAGGTGCAAAACTTATTCCCGTCTTGATACAAAATTATAGAATTTGAGCTGGAGAGTACTTTAAAAGGCAATTTTGCTGGTCCTCAAGGCAGAATCAGTTTTTGTGTCACTTGTTACAAATGTACTTTCTCAATGATTGTGACTTCATCACCTCTCCATGCTTGGCTATGTTTATGTTTACAAAGGTTTTCCTAATAACTATTCTGACTCTCCCCTGGTGTAATTTAGCTTGTTCTTTCTTATTATGTCTGCCATGAACAAAAAGAACATATTACTGCTTTCCTGTTTAAAACAGTGTAGTTCTTTTACATCCTAATTTTTGCCCTGACCCTTCCATTCTTCTTTTTTCTTCTTTTCTGTGTGCTTAATAACTACAAATTTTCAAGTTCTCCTTGGCTACGGTGCTCCAGAGACCTTACCAGTATAAATTCCTAGAAGATTACTTCTGCAGGCTGCATTCTGGTTTTCATATACATACTAGCTGGTCATTTAGCTTTTTAATAATTCATCAACTCATGTTTAATTTGATTCACATTCCCAGATCTTTTCCAGAGAACTGCTGTCTATTGTATTACCCCATCCTGTATCTGTGCAGATTATTTCTGCCTAACACTTTGCATTTGTCCCTATTGAACTTAATCCTATTTTTTTCAGATGATGTCTCCAATTTGTCAAAATCATTTGGGATTCTAATTCTGCTTTCCACATGTTCAGAACCACCCCCATCTCCTGTCATATGCAAATTTACTGCATAGAATATTATTCCTTTATTCAGATAATTCATGAGAATATTTAACAATATTTAATTGAGAACAATCCCCTGTAGAAACTCCTCAATATATTTCAATTAAACAATATAATCAGGTCACTATTATCTAGTTTCTCTTTTAATCTAGCTTTCCATTTACTCACAAGACTTCATTTCCTTAGCTTTCCGGTGAGAGAATCGTTTAAGAGAGTCCCAAAATTTAAGTAACTTAGGAGCTGGAGTCTTAGTCTTTCCTGTGGACCTGTTACCTCATGAGAGCAGGAAGCTAGTTTACTTTGTCGTAATTTAACGAGTTATTAGATATTCCCTGTCCATGCTGTGTTGTATTTTCTTAGGAATGTTTAGAACATTTTGTATTTTTTCAGAGGGATTTTGGTGATTTTCTCGTTGAGTACGAACTGACAATCAAATATTGGCATGGAATATCATGCAAATTAATTTTATGCAAAAACCAAAAGCACTTTTGAATTCCTTGTCAGCAAAACACATTCTTCAAATATTCACTATTATTGGGGCAGCATCTGTAAGAGCTCTTGAGTAGGCATGGAACCATGGATCTCATAGAAATGATGTATCTCATTGATCAGCATACTAGAAACATCCCTGTGTGCTGATTTATGTCTCAATGCCTCAAAGTGGGATAAAGGCCCCCACAAAGTATCTGGATACCATGTGGTGGTGAATCAGTTATGCTCACTCGGATCACACTCAAAGCACTTATGTCATATTGTTGACTCTTCAGCCACCTGCTCTTGACAAGGAGGTCTGGCACACAGTCTTTGGAGCATACTTGATTTGCTCCAGTCATGCCCTGCTCTGACTATAAAATAAATTGTCATCGTTTTCATATTAATATCTTTTGAATAGCCAGCCCTATCTGTACATATTGCGTAAATGAGATGGAAAAGGTGCAGAAGACACATGGTTTCTTTGGAGGAATAAGTTTTGTGCATCAGTCAGATGGTATAGGCTATCTAAATACACATCTGTCAAATGAAAATTGAGTTAAAAATGAAGTGGCATAACATCCCAGGTCAAATTTACTACTAAAATAGATGATGTACTTTTATCCGATGACAAGTCATGTGGAAGACCAAGAGGCATGCAGATGTAAGAATCTGATAGAATTACCCTAGAAAATAAAGAGGTTGAATTATTAAACTTTATGCAAAATAAAATACAAATGCACAATATACATAAACAACTCCTGCTTCAACTCCACACATAAAAATTAAAACAAAATCTGCACTAATCCTAACAATGGTTACTATAGTCATTCTCATTCTGTGTCTAGGTGGGGGGAGTTCTGTGCTAATAGGAGGGGGAAAAACCCATAAAATTTAATTGTTTTAATGAGCCACATGAGAATATAAATCAAATTATAGATGAGTATTTACAGGATCTATTGTATTTGGTCAAGAATATTACTGAAGTTTTCCGTTCGCAGATGATTTTGTGCAAAATACGTTGCTGGAAGAGCATCTTCACTTCTGAAATGATGCTTAAAAACAGTTGGAAAATAGAATTTCACAAGTTGTTCAGAGAAGGATTTTCTTTTGAGTAATCTAATTTAAAATTGAGTTATTCCAGATTTATATTAAATAGCTCAAGTGAAAAAAATATTGGGTTTCATACGTGGCACATGAGGCCCTCGCTGGCCATTTACTTCTGGTGTCATTTATGATGTCTGTGCAAAGAATTAGATATTTATGGGGTTCTCTACTTGCAAATTTATCCAGAGTTTCAATTTTTTGATTTCTATCACCCAATGATCTCATTCATTCAGGATTAAAAACACTTCCTTCAAAAGTGTTACATATTCTTAATGAATTTGTAGTAACAAGGGGGAAAAAAGGAAAAAAAAAAGTAAAAAGAGTAATTGTACTTGAGACTGGAATTGAGACCAAACACGTTCATCTGCAGGACTGTTTTGTTGAACATGTATGAATTTCAAAATTCAATACATATGGACCTGGAGACAGAAACATCTCAAACCACAGATCAAAATTGCTGAGGTCTTTAAGAAATGTTAAATGTTCATGTTATCCATGGCCTACAGGACTATCAGTTGCTTCATTCGAGACCAGGAGGAGTTGTCCTGTCAGAAGCAGTGACAGCACAAAAGGAAAATAATCTCAATTTACAGTACAATTACCAGTCCTGGGGGATCAAAGATAAATATACTTCCATGTAGCTGTGATCAATCAATATTAATACAGCTAATATTCTGATCTTTGTCTTACAAAATTTAGCAACTAGCAAAGCTAGAAAATTGTAACAAGATCATTTATTACTACCCCTTCCCTCTTTTTGCCCTATTACTGACTACCTGTAAAAGGTTAAGATGCAGTGGTCTGTGTCAACTTCTTGAAGATAACATCCTACTGAACAATAAATGGAAAAGAATTGACAGATAAAAAAAATTGCATACCTGTTTCTTAGTAACTGTCTAGAGCTACAGTGGAACAGGGCAACTTTCTGCATTTTTCCCTCACTCCCCCCAAATCAAACCAAGCCTTGAGGCAATTTCCTGAAATGACACTTTTAGCTAATGGGAAAGCATATTATAGGATGCAGAGAGAACCTATAAATGGTAACAAGGCTAAATTCCTCAGCTCTGGACCCCCATAACCTGTTGTTAATCCAGACACTGAGGAAATGGTGGTGTGATGATAATTACTTCTCTGTTCCTCCAAAGGAAGTGCTGCATGGTATACTTTAAATAGAAGGAAAGAATATTGTCTTTTTAGTATTTTTATCATGCATTGTTAAGCCACTGCATTCCTGGGGTGCATCCCACTGTGATGAAGCCAAGGGTACTGTCTACCTGATGAATCTTAAGTGGGCAGCAATTTACAGTAGATGGGACTGATGAAATTTATTCCAGTGTAGGTACCACTGGTGTCTGCTGTATTCCAAATACTTGCAACAAGAAAAAACATGCCTCACAGAAAAAAATATCAGATATGCAAAAAAATTTCCAAGAAATTGGCTTTCCATTGATTTCAGCAGGCAATGGGAAAAGATCTAGGTGACGTTATTAAACAGCAAAATTTCACTTATGCATACTTTTGGGGGAAAAAACCCTCACCAACAGCTGAAAATCCCAGAGGTTCACCAAGACCAGAAAAGGAAGACTCACATAAAATGGGGTTAGAAAGGACTTCAGGTCATGACCCATGCTGCATGAAAAGACACTGAAACTCACTGCTCGCAGCCCCCCTCATGTTGTTTCTTCTCTCAACAGCATTTGAAAAAAAATAAAATGTATTTTTAGCGTACTTCTACTGAAAGCTTTCAGCCAAACAGCATTCTAAGCATCTTTCCTTTAAAATGAAATAAAGTATTAAATATATAGACAAAGGGAGTGTTAATATAGGTCAGGATGGGCTTATATTAACTAGGATGCAGGTTCCAAATATGACCAGCAGTTACAGTGTCAGAAATGCACTGAACTCAAGTCTTGTGTGGTTTATAATTAAGTTTTTCCACTACAGAAAGCAATCATGCTGTGAGAAGGTCATACAAGTCTTGACCAACAAGAAGTCACAGTGCAATAAGGAGGCTTCTGTGCTTTGGTTCTGCCTTGAGCTGCTCAAAGCTGTCTGTAGTGAGAGCAGGGCAGGTGTGTCAGAAGGCTGGAGAGGATTTTCTTCACAGGAGCAGTAGAATATTTTATTGCCTGCAGTGCATATGTGGTTTGTAAGCACAAATGCCTTTGCCTACTTTTCTTTGAAGACACCTGTAAATGGGGAGGTGAAAACAATACAAGGATCCTCAGGTCACAAAGGGCACACAGATGCCTGCTCTCCACTCGTCTGCCTTCCAGTAGGGTGAGCCAAGTCCTCTCCAAGGTGAGCCTTGACTCATGTCTAGCATCTTTTTCTTCATTTTGGATTATCCCTTACCCTTAGCCAAACTTCTACAAGTATCTTTGATCCAGAGGGTGAACTGCAAATCCTGGAAGATCAAAGTTACTCTTAAGATTTGAGTGGCTTGTTTCTTCCTGTGAATCAAAACACTGGAAAGTAGTTCATTCCTCTTTTTGCTCCTGTAAATTTGCTTCTTCCCATGGAGACAGATGAGGTGGCTGCAGATGGAATTAGACAGTCAAATGTTTTGAATGTGATTTGTGCAGCCAGCTCTGCTCTCAGGAATCCAGGGCAGCTAATCTTGAAAGGAAAATGAGCACATCCTTCAGAATCAAATACCTGGCATGAGTTGTGCAGTTTAAGCTATCTGCCATTAGTTACAGCCTCAATAAACTAATCTAGAAAACAGCTTGCTTTCCCAAACTTGCAGCTTCTCTCAGTCTTTTTGCTTGAATAGCCATAACACGTAGTGGGGACATAACTCTGGATTCATCACAGATTTAGGAGATGGGAATTCCTCAAACCAAAATTTTAATCATGATAATTAACACTTCATGTATTTTCCTATGAAGTATTTTGTCTCATTGTGTTTTACAGTTTTACAAATACCACATACACTATTAAAAATAACAGAGAGAGACTATGCTTAAGAAGTTGCCTGCAGGTGGCTATCATGTGAGCAATAGACACATTATTGAAGCAATTCTTTTTCACATGTCTCTGTCAGAACAAGAACCACTAGAATATTAAGATTCTTTTGTTGGCTAAAAACCTCTGAGGTATCCAGCTCTCCTGTTGCTGGCCTTTAGTGAAGACGAGTTAGTGTCTTCTAAAATTTTTATGGTCTACAAGCTGTCTCTCAGGACAAACAGTTCCTTTTGCAGGTCAGAATCAAAACCTGTTGCATTAAATTTTACTTGCTGTTGCCATGCCAACATGCTCTCTTTGCTCACACTTCATTTTATACTCTGAATGGCATGCCTAATAAAAAATCAGGACTTTCCATTTTAGCCATCTCAAATGTACATCTGGACTCCATCCCAGACTGTAGGTTCCTTTAGGAAATATTCTAACTCCAGTTAAAAATACAGTTCTTAACTATTTAAAGGTGGCTAGGCATAATCTCACAGCAGGACTGAATTTTAACACCAAACACTTTCATAGGAAACTAATATTCATATTTGCTGTTATTGTGGAGTTTGGTAAATCACTAGGGCAAGAACATGAAGTTGTTTTCTATCATGAAGGTTGCCTATAAAAACTTTAGGCAAATTATGGGGAAAAAAAGAAAGAATCCTGCCTCTAGCAAAGAATCTAAAGAAAAAGATGAGTTATGCAGACAGCACGGGTGCACTGGAGAGCAGAGCAATTGCTTCCATGTGAAAATGTCTGAAGTTTGCCTTGGCTGATGGTGTAAAACTTTATCCAGCTAATTTCACCATGGGCAGCCTGTGATGGTGTCTTACTGCAGACACAGGCTGGGCTCTTCTGTTCCCAGTTCATGCTTGGTGTGGGGAGCAGGGCTGAGGCACAGGAATGCTGCCCAGAGCATTCCAGTGGGCAGGGAGGCACTTTGCTTTGTCCCTCACCAAGCTTCACCCCAACCAAAGAAAACAAAGAGCAGGTTTTGAAGACACTGTAAACTTTGCCCTCACAGCTGGAGGCAGAGTGAAGCAGTGGCAGCCAGCAATAAGGGACAGGCGAGAAGAAAACAAAAAGTGATGGAGAGAGACAGCCGCAGCACAAAGGGTTCATTCTGTGCCTCTATTAAGAAGTCTGAAAGTCCCCTACTGGGGAAAAGAAACCATTAAAATGTTCATTAGAAAGAATATTACCTTGGGCATTTATTATTTATTGCAAGTCTTTATAAGCCATTACTCTCGGGATGTATTCCAGTAAGTCCCCACGTACTCCCTGTCCTGCTCCAGTCTGTCAGCAGACCAGACATCCCACAGCAAGTGCCAGTGATGCTCACTTTACAAGGAGGTTTCTCTTACATACACAGCTATTTGAGCTGAATCCATTGAGTATTTAATTTTAGATTATCTAAAGGAAAAAGTTAAAACAACCAAAAATAAAAGTGAATGTACTCCACGCAGTTTGTTCAGCAGGGACGGTGGTTTTAAGAACAATAAAATTACATTGGAAGTTCTGGTCATGTACACAGTACCCACCCCACAGCTCCAGCTATGTGTCTGCAATAGCTTCTTAGCCCCATAACATGAAACCCTCTACCTGGTTCACCTCTAGTGTTTGCTTGTTTTTATCTTCTCCAGAATTTACCTGTAACACAGTTCTTCATTCACCATTTGAAACACAGAGTAGGTTGAAAACATACAAATTACATATAAAGCTTATATATTTCTACCTGCACAGCATGAAAGGCAAACACCAAAGTCTTCCAGGAGGCTTGACATGTACCCCTACTTTCTCATTTCTTACTGGAAGTAGATACCAGCTAACAGCATACAAAATTTCCTTTTATATATTGATTTGTGTATTTCTTAAGCCAGACACACCACCAAATATTCTCCTCATATCCTCTCTGATCCTGCTATAGGGAGCATGGCCTGCTGGACCATGACTTTTCCAAAGGTTCTCCAGCCTTAGTATACAACCACACGTCTGCCACACTGCTCCAGCTGAGTCTGCCATTAGCTGATAAAGGCTCCCTTATACAGCAAATTCTGCCAGAGTGCCCATCTGAAATGGAACAGGAACAGCTTTAGAAAATTCTCAGCACTATTTATCATGTCACTCTGCAATTACAGGAATATTCCTACCAGCTGGTGCTCATTTGAATGAAAAGTTAGAGTCAAGATAACTCAGAGGTGAAAAATAACTTTATATTCTCTAAAGAGAACCATCCAAAGATTTTTGAGTTGGTCATACTAGCACTTGTGACCTGCACATTTTCAGAAAGTTAGGTTTAACCACTTATTAGACACTACAAATAGACTAACTCAATTCTAAAGATATTAAAAGGGCAGCAAACTGCTCAGAGAAATCAAATCCACAGTGCACCTGAATCTAAAGCACTTGTTACAAAATTCCTATGCATTCGATATCCTGATCTTCCTAAACTAAGATTGGAAACATCCAATATCAGAGAGACAATAGCTCACATAAATCAAATCTCCTCTACTGATCTAATTCTGCTGCTTTCCCAGAAGTATTCCTGCACCCAGGAATTCCTAAATTATGAGAATGAGAACTAGGCTGTCCAAACACATCACATAGCCTTGATGATATATAATGAACAAGCAATAAATAAAACGTTAAACTCCACTTTCATTCTGAGCCAACCAACAGAGCATTAAACCTAGCAGTGATTCTTTTACCATTAACCAGTTAACATTTAATGATATATTTAATGATATATTTAATATTATATATCAATTAAGTTACTGATATAATAAGGTGTATTTCCATGTGTTCAGTCACTTAAAACATTAATATAGGGAATAAAGAAAAGATGTGCTAAAGTATGGTGTGATGAGACACACTCATAGTAAGTCATAGGTATGTTTGTCCTTTACTCATATGCTACAGGGTAGATTCTGGGGAAACTTTTTCTCAAGGTACTTTGGGAAAAAAAATTAAGTGTTTTACAATCGTACCATTTTATTCAGTTTGTCTTGTACTTGGGCCCACTCAGTCATAACTGTTGATTTGACAGAATTCATTCTTTTCCTTGAAATAAGAAGAACTACTTTCAATATTGCAAAATAGATTTTTTTACTGGATTTTCTTTCACAGCACTGAGCCTGAACACAGTGTCCTAGGCACAAAAACAAAAAGGATTGCTATTACCTGGCAATATGGCATCAACTAAGACAAAGGAGTAAAATTTATTTTCACTTTAATTATAGAATTGTGTTGTTGCAGTTTAACTTGTGGATTTGGGGGGAAAAAGTTGGTTCTTCTGTCTATCTGTCATAGAGGGAACTACACTAAACATGTTTTTCTAGCTTCCTTCTTAATGAATGTGCATCTTATAAAAGACAAAAATTCTATTTTTTTCATGTTCAAAACCTATGAAAATTTAGTCTAGGTTAAGATTTATAAAAACATCAAACTCAACAGACTGGAGAGAAAGAGAATATTTTCCATTATTTCATCTCCATCATCAGACAGGACACAACTCCTAAATTCTGGTGCTCTGTTCTCTCCATACATGTAGGTGCTGTCAGTCAGCCAAATGCAGTTGGAGTGTAAGAACTTCCCTTGACAAATATTAATTGATCTCTGTGCCTAAGAACCTAAGGATATGATAAGGATACGATGGTACATGGTACATGGAAACCAGAGTCAATATAACATAATGCTGTAATGGGAAAAGAAAAATGAATTTCTGTTCAGTGTGTGATTCTGGAAGTTACTATTTGCAACTTGCCCACTGTTAAAATCTGGCCTTCACGTGTTTTTTTTTTAAAAAGAGGAGTGACTGCACAAGGGTCTCTCACTCTCTGCAATAATCCTACAGTATTCACAGGTTTAATCAGTTGTAAAATACTAGTTATCTAGTATATCTCTATCACTTCTGTGTGCCTGGAATCCCTGGCTAGAGACAGATGTCTACTCTGAGTGTTTTCAATAGATTTCCTCTATTACACCTCCTGAAGTTACTTGAAAGAATTTAATATTCTCACTTCCCCCTAGGTAAATCAATCCTGTATTTTTTCCTCATGGAGTTTATTGTCTTTTTCTGTATTCTGTTTAGACTGAGGTCAATGGTTCTGGTCTCTGTTTCCTCCCCAGCTACCCCAACCCACTGCCACGTTTCCAGGCAGGAAAGCCCCAAGTGACAGTCAGTGGCAAAGTGAAGGTCAGAGATTTCCCTGGCTGTCTTTCGGCGCCTTCCCGCAGCAGCCTGAGTCAGCAGTCAGCTCCTCACAGATTAGATCTGCCTGGCCTCTTGAGAGCACACACACAAAAAAATAAAACTTCATGACTGATGACTCCTGCATGAGGAATACAGTCATTTCTAATTCAGGCCTTCACCCTACTTTCTTCACAAAGTATTAAATTATTTTCTCTTTAATCTGGTTCTTGTCCTATCACAGGTAGGATAGGATGTGAACCAGCTGAAGTAGGTCTGAACAGAAATTTATAACCATTTCACTTCACTTTATCCTTTCAGTTAAATTCCTATTTGGATAGCAAAATTGCATTTTATGCACTTTTAACAGTTGGTCTTTTCTTCAATCTTTTAGCACATCCTTAAAACTTCTGACTCAATTCACATCTCAGATCCAGATTTCAGTTTCTGTTATTCTTAAAGACAATTTTTAGTTAAGACTCCTTCCCCATAAAACATTTTTCTGGAAGTGGGAAGATTTGTTTTAAAACTGTAAATCTAAACTTTCAAACCTGAATATTGATTCTCATTTCTGATTATCTAACACAAGTCAGTTTACAGCCTACAAAAAGTGTGTCCTCAGTATTCTCTGATATTCAGTGGAGTTACTGGTGTCAACAGGATGTAATAGAGCAATAGAGCAGTCTTAGTCCAAAGCCTGTCTTGAAGCAGTTGTTTGATGCTTACCCAGTAATAAATTATAAATATAGCTCAATTATAAGGGGAAGGCTGGCTGACTAAACAAGTAAAATGCAGAGTGTTGCTGCAAGAGGTGGGTGATTCTCATGCAAGGTCAATAGATGGAGAACATGAAGATCTCTGCAGCATTTTTCTGGAATTTCCTTGTTTGCTAGCACAAGTTCAACTGAGACAGACCAAAACATGGTCACTTCAAAGCACCATTTTTTATTTACAGCAACAAGATGTACCCTGGAGCACACAGCCTCATGGTCCAAGCACTGCTGAGGACACCAGACACCTGCCCTCAGTTTCCCTGGTTCAGTGCTGCCTGCATTTCAGAGGGACTCATGGTCATGTTATGCTCACTTCTGCTGCCAGGGCAGGCTGGCAAGTCTCAGCCCAGGTGGCAACTCCTGTGTGATCATACAGGTGCAATGGAGATGGGATTCCCAGCAGCCAGGGGCTGCCTCAGCTGGTCAAGCTGCTGAAGGAAACACTAAATGGAGGAGTGTGTCAGGAAATCATCATTTCTCTAAGCCACACATCTTTAAACTCGCTGCTCATCACAGGAAATACTTATTAACACTTTCTATGTTCAGAGACTTCACACATACCTTTGTGTGAGGGTGTTTAGTTCAAGCTCACTTCTTTGTTCCAAGAAACCAGTGTTAATACCACCATTCACCTTAAGCTTTAGCACAGAGGACAGAAGACTTCTGAAGGAAACAGGGAATCAGAACCTTACACCCACAGCGCCCTTGGGATCTCAAATCCATATATACCTCACTCAGCAGAAAACCCCAGAGTACTTCCAGGTAAACTTCAGTTGTTCTTATTTGAGGTGAAAGATACAGCTCTGAACATTTTGGTGGCAGCTCTGACACAGCTCAGTGTTGCATTATCCACACTTCTAAACAGAAGCAGCTACACTCGCTCATTTCTGTGCTCCAACCACCTCTGTCACCATGAACAGAACTACAAAATCCAAACCTTCAGGAAATGTCAAATCAGGGAAGCCCATTTTTGGGCTTCTGATGATGTTTTCTCATGATTAACTTATAATGGTGTTTTCACCATGCCAGGACATTCAGTCTTGCCAAAATGGTATTACTTCTGAGTACTTAAGTACTTTAAATAGTACTTAAATTACTTACAAAATTGTGTCTCTGGGCTTTCAGAAGCCATGATGACTACAGATAAGCCTTCCAAATTTTCAACCTGAACTGAAATCTAGGCATCTGAGTCTCACTTAAGGGGCTTAAATCTTCCCTTTACCCAGCACAAATGAGCCTGTTTATGGCTAAGAACTCTACATAGCCTTGTAGATTAAGCAATGTCAAATGTCTTGCCTATCAAAGTGGCGGAGCAGCCCTGACATAGATGTAGTTTGGGTCAGCTAGCATTTGGGAGGGTGCCAGGTTGCATATAATTCCTAGACACAGCTCAGAAATTAGTTAGCATAGGCAGAGACTACTTCCAAAAGTCAAATTGGGAGTTCTGAGTGTAGAAGAGTTCAACAATATGGACACAGGTCCTGCCAGTTGCAAATATATTTAGAGCTAAACCCTCTAATATGGCAGTGAGGGCCAGACACAGAAATCCTTTTGTGTCTCAGCAACTGTGTCCCACAGACCAAGGCAGCAAAGCAAAGAAAAAAAGTACACATGTATTTTTACATGAAGAAGATTTGTACTATGCTGGGAACTTTCTGTTCTTGGAGACAAAAAAAAAAAAATTAAAAATTCTGTTAACGACAGGACATACCATATTCTTAAGTTATAGAGTTGCACTTGTAAAATGGAAACACAGGCTCACAGCTGATAAATAGCCAGACAGAGCATCCACAAGCTGATAATAAGTATGTGCTCAGATAGCTCAGGGACTCTGAGGATTGAAATCATGACATACTCTACATGGCAAAACAGTTATTTAAATACCTCCTCTTCCATGGAGAGTTCAACCATTATTCAAAGAGAGGAAGCATATTCACTCCTGAGTGCTCCAGACATGGGACAGTTATGAAAAGCTTTCTGAACAAATGAAGCAAATGTGGTATCCTGCAGGGAGACTGAACAACAGCTCCTGTCCCAGCCTCAAAACTGACTGTACCTGAATGAATGGAGACTGGAAGGTAACTGGGTTCATGGACAGCAGCATTTACTGAAGCCTGTCACTCCCTCCCAAGGGTTACTTATGAAGGTTAACAACTTTATACAATGGCAATAAATACAGCTGACAGCAAGAAAGCAATTAGATTAACGTATAAACAGTTGAGGCTATAATGCTATTAAAAGGGACATTCAGGGAAACTGCAACCATTTCTACAGCTGTTTTGGAAAGCCTCTCTTTGGCAAAACATGCTGGATTGTCATTCTAAATGTCTGTGCTTCCCATGCTGGTTTCCTGAGGAAGGGTTTGTGGACGGACTTGTTTATTTATGACATTTTTTTTTTACCCCTCTTAGCTGTAGCTGTGGATTCCCCAGCCTTGTGAAAGTAGTCATTAGTTGCCTTTTTTGGCTAGGAGAAATCAGTAAATAAACTGGCTCTTGTCCAGAGGGTTCCTGGAATTTTCTACCAACCTTGTGTAAGAGCTTAATAAAGTCAAATTCAATTTTATGTAAGATTTGTTCCAAGGCCATAGGTGCTTTGTGAGAACAAAGAGCAAAAGGACTGAAATTATGTTTGCTATTCTGAAGCAAATCATACCAAATGAAATTCACATGGAACTCGCTAAGGTGATCATCCTCCAACTGGAGCAAGACCACAGGTATTGGGCCCTGTCATTTTAAATGAGAACCAAAGGAAATCAGCATCACCTACACACACATACCCTGAGGCTATTTTGAAGGCGAGTTCCTTGGCTGTGCCAGCCTAAAGCAGCAATAAACTTCCACAAAAACAATGGACAATCACAGCATTTATGACCTTCTGTCCCTCTAGTGTTGACCTCCTTTTTTTCTCTGGGAAACAGAAAGCAACCTTTTCTTTTATGTTTTAAAAACAAACACTTGATGGCAAATGCCTCCTGCTCTGGAGGAAGGCATACAGAGCTAACACCTAATGGATTTTAGTCACGTTATTTAATATGCTACTAGAAGAAGAACAGATGCTACAGCAAAAAGTGCATTCTGAACCCAGCATAACAGCATAAAATGTAGTAAAATATTACCTCTTCAGAAGATATTTATGCACTTGGCACCAAACACATGAAGCTTAACAAAATACTGCCTTACGTAGAGTGCAAGTCCTATTTATAGAAGTTATGTCCCTGACAAAAGTATCCATCATTTTCTGAAGTCTGCAATTCTGTGATGATTATCAGTCACATCCATAATGTCAACAGCTGGTCACCCACACAGTGCTGTACAAACACCAGCACAGCCTCCTGAATGCTGTTGTTCTGATCACTGATTACAAAGTTTGGCCCCCATGATTACATACTTATTGGGTGAGAGCCACGCCGAGTGCTTATTTCTCATTTCAGCTGGCTGGAAGGACTTGCCCATTCCTGACAGTCGTCGGCTCTGACTAAATTACAACCCCTCCTCATGCTTCAGGATATCAGGAGCTGTGTAAAGGTTGCCCATCTCCTCAAGGAACCGGAACAACAAGCTGACGTCAGCCCAGCGCTTCTTGCTGTGGTATGTTCACATGCTGGCTGATACCAGACTCAATTTAAGATCTTGTTCTTCAGATCAAGGCCTGGGCCTCATATATCTCATGTACTACCTCGCTTGACAGCTTACCATGACCTAGCATGACAGCTGTGGTCATTGGTAATCACTGCCAAAAGGGAGGATCATAGGAGTGGGTGGAAAGGAAATCAGACATTCCTGGCAGCTGGCCTGCAGCTCTGAGGCTTCCTTTCACCAAACATCAGACTGAAAACAGATCTCCGCTTGCTGAAGAGAAAAGTATGGGCTTCCACTTTTCAATCACTTTTCCTTAGTGCAACATAAAAATGGTTTCCTTTCTCGGAAAAGGAGAAGAAAGGAAAGGCAAAGGAGAAAAAAATACATGTGTTCACCCAGCAGAGTGAAAACAAAGGGCCAGAGAAGGCTGCTCCTCCCTGGTTTTTTACTGTCATTTTTGTTAGCAAGAGTAGATTAGGCAGGCAGGGAATGATGGCTCTTGGAAAGCAAAACAGAGTAGTGTTTATCATATAAACAGCAAATTCGAGTTACACAACACAGAAAAGTTTTAACTTGTTTTTTGATGAGCATGCTACACAGAAAATGATATATTACAGCAGAACTTAATAGGTGATTTTACTGTTAAATTTTCACAGATTCAGTAAATACCTGCAATGCAGCTCCCCTCAAGGGCTCAGCAGAATTGCCTCTACCTCCAAGGAAAAACCAAAGTTTTTTTCTCATAAATAACCTGTCTGAACCCAAGGAAATTCTATGGTGTTTAGTCCCATAAACATGTCTCTTAGAAATGTGGAAGAGCTTCTGCTTACTTGGCTAAAATTTCATCTTTTTTTAGGGCAGATGGAAGAGAAAGTAAGAAAGAGGAACAACCACTGACGGGAATTGTGAAATCACACGGTCTACAAACCCATTGATTTGAAAACAAATGAGTAAGATTTAGTGGCTATGTACACCATGGTAAAACCCCAAAATTCAAGAATTTCCCCAGCTTCTGGGCCTGCCAATAATTTCAGAACAGTATTGTGAAATCCTATGGCTATTTGTTCCAGCTGAGCCTGCTTGATTGGAATTCCTCAGCATTTAGACAAATTTCCTTAACAGGCATATGATACAAATAATCACTTCAGGAGACAGCTGAATATATAACACATGGGCTCTTTTTTAAAAAGCGACTGTTATTATAAAAGACAATAAGCAAAACAGTTCCCCAACAGATTTTTGTCAAACCAAACGTGATCAAAACCGTCCCAAAGTTCCCGAGGTTGTAGGCAGTGACGGATTAAAAGCCTTGCTCCAATCCCATGGCCACAACTCTTTCAAGTGCACAAACATGCAGAGACATTTCGAGCACTACGGCGGCGCTGACTCGGAGCATTGTTAACTCCCACCAAAAGGCTGTGGGAAGCAGAGAAAAATGATAGAAGGCTTCGTTTATTAATCTGTGATGAAAACCAGGCTTCTGTTGATGAAGGGGGCAGGGGGAAGGGTAAAGATAGGCTTGTCTGTTTAATGCTTGGCCCAGATATAGGTGATTTTTTTAAAAAAAAAGAAAAAAAAGCAAGCAGCTGAGCACATTGCTTCTGGCTGTGTCTTTCTGTAGGTCGCCGGTTGCCAGCACTCACAAAGCACAAGTTATGTAATGAGCTCCTATCAGGAATCTGAGTTCAAAAACATTTCATGAACTCCCATGCTGTTCTTGCTGGAGCAATTGTGTCTGATAATGAAAAGTCTGTATCACTCTGATTCAGCTGTCTTGGCCCTCTCCAATGGCAGCACTTTGTGCTTTCCCTCAGTCTCTTCTCTCTCCCTCACAACTATCTCTGCCTTTTTCTTAAGAGGTCTCTTCCCTAAGCCCCTTCACTGGCTTTTGCTAGAGAAAAAGAAAAATAGAGGAGGAAACATAGTTTTGCCCCTCCCATACCTCCAAAACAAGCTGGTTTTCCTTGCTTGTCATTTGGAAAAACCTCGTCTTTTTGACAACTGCAAAAGAAACTCTGGGTTTACAATCAAAATATATTCATCACAATGTAGTATTGATAGAATAGTTTTTCTGACTTAATTTTGAGAGTAAAGACCTACATTTCAGAGCAGCCTTTCTCCCAGAAATGTGTTTATTCCTGATGAAATAATTTGGAGCACTTTTCAGGAAAACTCTGCAATTTTTCACAGAAATAATTATTGGGTTACTTCCTGAGTGAGGAATTTCATTTGCAGCCACTCTACCATTTTTATATCATTAAAATCAATCCAGCACATGGATAATTAGAGTGCATAAAGAGGAAATAATGCAGGACAGCTCTTTCAATCTGGATTCATTGGGAGTTTTATGTCAGTACATGAATGTATAAATATTAGTCAATATATTTCATCAGGTAAATAACAAAGATCCTTGGTTAAATTTAGATTTAAAAAAAGAATTAAATAGAAAAAATAAATTTAAATAAATTTGCAAGAGTCAGCATATCTGTACCAAATATCTCATCAAAATAGAGGCTTGAACTCAAAACACTATTAAATTGTGGTTCCTTATGATTCTGTTTGGAGTGTAGTTGCTAATATACTTAACAACGTATGATTTTCATTCTTCAAGAAAGAATGAACATTTATTCATATCATTGTGTCTAAGTAAATAGAAAATTTAGGCCACAGTTTCTTTGGGAGGTTTGATCATGACAATCAGTGAAAAGATTCCCATGTCTTTCAGCAGAATTCAACACAGACACTTAGATTCAGGATATCTGGGCAAAATGCAATTAATTTTAAAGTAAGGATTTGTAAGGTACTGGAAAAGCATACTGATAGAACCTTCAAAGCACAATTAGACTGACTGATAAAATTTCCATATGCAAATCTCAATGCATTTCATCCCATGTCCTGAAATAAAGGAGATGAAAACTGAAGAATATAAAAGTTATTTCTAAAATAGCAACAGAAGTTCTATTATTCTATCAGACACCGTTAATTTTCAAATAATTATATTTACAAAGAAGTTTTTCTTTGTTTTACCTTAAATTTCAGGGATTTTGGGTTTTTTATTTGCCAATTTTAGTTTCCTCAAGTTGAAACGATGGATCCTTGAAAGAAGGAACAAAAGTTATCAGGCACAGTTTGTTTTTAAAAATTCATTCTGTTAGCCGAAGATCCCAAGTACTTCTGCTCCATTTGTGGTCTAACAAGTCTCAAGCTGTATGTGTGGAGGAAGATTACCTTTTTTTTTTTTTCAGTAGAAAGAACACTTAAAGTTACTAATATTAAACATGGATGGCTAGATGAAATCAAGGTTCTTTTCACTTTAGTACCTCCAAACATTAGTTAATTCTTGCACTGTGAAGCTAACATCAATTAATTTATTCCACTTTGAGGCACAGAAACATTGACCATCTTCCCAAGTCAATGAGAGAATCAGCAACAGCAGTCAAGTGCTACAGGTTTAAGATCTAGTTGTAAGAATACCTTAGAAATTAAACAAAACACAAGAACTGCCTATCATGACTCAGACCTCAAATCCCACAACCACTTCAAAAACCTCCTGAGTCCTGTTTCCATGAGCTCCCAGTGAAAACCAGGCAACACTGTTTAAACTGACTGTAGGTCACAAGGCTATACACGACCTGCTTGAGCTTTTATATCTGTAAAACTGGTACCAACCTCTCTTAAAAATGCTTTGCATTTTTTCAAATTAAAACAACACAGAGCTGTCCTGATTTTGGACCTATGCCTACAGAAATCATAGCTCACAAATTTAAGCACTGTTTGTAGGCTGTGTCATTCCAATCCAGAGCTCTGAGAAAACTGAACTGGAAACATGGCAAGTGTCAGCTTGCTGCTTCATGAAAAAGCACTGTGAATGAAACATGTGAAAGCAGCAGCTGCATAAGCAAAGAATAGGAATCCTGGTTTGTTTGAACTTACACTCATTGAACGTCACACCATAAGCAAAATAAAATATTTATTGCTCCAAGGTCTTATATAATTTGGTTTCTTTTCTCCCTCCAGCGTATTAAACTTTAAAATCTCAATGACTCATTATGTTGCACATGCTTTGCAAAATAATGCTGATGAATCTACATAAAACAGTAATTTGCTAAAGATTTTGTTGTCTTTTTAAAGCAAAAGAAAACACAAAAACACAGTTATTGAGTATGACCAACAAATTTTTCACGTCACAAATACAAGTCCTGGAGTAAATCTTGAACGAATTTTTGATTAGCTGCAAGAATTATAATATAATGTTAGCTAATACTTGAAATCTTCCCTGGTATGCTTGAATTTGCCTGAATTTGAACAAGGCCTATGATGATGTTCCTGGGCCTAGTGGCATTGGCACTACTACCAAACAGAAATCATGTCAGCATTGCTCTGAAGTGAGAAGAGAATGAGACCATTTGTGCTTTTAAAGTACTCCTATGGAAAACAAAAATTAACCAACTTAGATGTTCACATGAGTAAGAAAGCAAGTTATGCCTTATAAACCAGAGTGGGAAAAAAATGTTCTGAAATAAACCCTTAATAAAATTGTTACCGAATGAAGATAATTTATTTCAGTACCTAATCATCAAAACACGATTTGAACACATTCTTAAGGTCTAACTTCAATTTTAAAAAACATTGCTCTACAGCCAAAACAGATAATGGATTTCAGAAAGCTGGGTGATTGGTGGAAAGCACTATGGTGAAAGTAGTGAAAATAGCTAATTTCACCAGTTTGCTCCACTCAGTTTTTCAGCACCATCCGTTAAGGTTTACTGCAAAGATTTTCATCAGGACAGATGCACAGCACAGCAACCTCCCATTCCCTGGTAAAGTTTCAGTCTTGTTTTGTAGATCTGAAATTTTCCCTAAAATGACTCCTAAACTGAAGCTTCTGCAGATTCTGAAAGTAGCAATACAAGAACGATTATCAGACTTGCTATTCTACATTATTCTACATCAGACTATGTTATTCTACATTCCAAGTCAATCACATTAATTTTGTGCAACTAGTCAACGAATTATAAGGCATGGTTGTGTTTGTACTTCTGTTGAATCGAGAAGACTTATTTTTCATTCGTTTTCATTTCAATCTTCAATTAAATCCTCTACATTCCTCAGAAATACGTGCTAAAAAGCATGTCAGTGGTATATGGCAATTCATTTCTCTTTAAGTCTCACCCCATGTCAGAGTAGTAGAAGGTATTTGAGTAGTAGAGTTGATATTTGTTTGAATGCTATGGCAGTCCTTGTTGGCAGATTCATCCCATCTGCTTTTATGTAAAAATTATAGCCTCTAAATCTCGTCTAGGATTCCTGCACCTTGTTCATCAGAAAAAAATTAGGGGCTACCAGAGATGAATTATTCCATCCTAATTTAGGTAGTTTACATAGTTCAGATGAATCACTCCCTGGACACAGGTTTTTTCTATTAATGAAAAAAGAAAGCTAAAAAAGAAAATGACTCATGGGCATCTAAGTTAAATTTAGAACATCAAGTGTAGGTGAAATGCATTTTACATTTACTGCTTGGAACTCCACTTAGGATTGGGCTTAGACTTACACCACAAGCCTTCCTAGGCCATGGTAAGAAAACTCACCCTAAATCTCCACCCATGAGTGAGAAAAAAAATCATGGATACCAGTGACTTCTATTAAAAACTATACCAGTCCCAATGGCATAGTGATTCATGGGCATTGCATTGTTTATGGCATCTAAAACAAAGGAAAACCTGTATTCTCCAAAATAAACACTGCAGAAGTGCAATATTAGAGAAGTTTA
Source organism: Phylloscopus whistleri (assembly GCA_017589585.1). Taxonomy (NCBI): domain Eukaryota; kingdom Metazoa; phylum Chordata; class Aves; order Passeriformes; family Phylloscopidae; genus Phylloscopus; species Phylloscopus whistleri. The sequence continues at coordinate 3,302,774 of JADMLD010000549.1, read as the reverse complement.
TAAGGTTCCAAGTAGTTAATAATAAACAGGACAAAAAAACATGTCCGTATGCTGGCAGGACACCACTTCATGAATCATGCACCTACTGCACACAAATATTTGTTGGGCAGCTCCACCGGGGATTTTTGATGTGTCAGAGGATCACAGGCTGCATTCATAGCATGACAGCTGAGAAGAGAGCATGAGCAATCAAAGAATAAATGTTTTGGGTTATAGTAATAGCCATTTTTAAACCTTTGGCAAGATCTTCCCCAAGGCCTTCCAGTAGCACTCCTGGTACTCCAGGGCAGCACTCTGTCCACTAGTACTCCTAGATACAGAAAGCACCAGTCCCATCCACAAAGACACCCAAAAATAAGAGAATTATCTTAAAGCAGAATAATTATGCATCCCAATGAACTGGCAATTTAAACTCATTATGTAGGAATTGACAAATGCACAGTAATCTCAACATGTGGCAGAAAGTGTTGTGGCTAGTATCAGCTTCATTAATTGTCTTCCTAGATAATCTAACCATCTTGTGATCAGCACAGGAGAGGCACAAGCATTGTCAGGTGAAAGACTTGAGGCAACTTCTGACTGTTGGCCAAAATCTCCCCCTCCTCTTTCCCTCCCGTAGCATTCAGAGCATTCTGACTCTCTGCAGTGAGGGTAAGTGATCTCAAAGAGACTGACAGAAATGAAACAGCCATCTCAGAAGATGGACACATCAGATTGGACACATCTCCTCAATACTTCTTTTGCCCTCTCCATTCCATGTTACTATTGGCAGCAAAATGCTACAGAAGACACGTGAATTTTAATTAAAATAAAATGAAATTTTAAATACAATATATGTTTAAATATTTAATGAAAACAATAAAACATAAAAACAACTTTTAATTCAATGATGCTGCAAATATTATCTCAACACGGGCTGAAAAGGTTGGAAATGTTATAACAAAATCAGTAGCACAAGAAATCTTTCACTTAACACGGTGTCTGAAACAGAAGTTATGGTTTTAACAATAGCAATTGGGGAAGGAAAGGCTACTACAGATATGGCCTGAGAAGACTGTGCACACTCAATGCTAGGAAAGGATCTTTTTCTCAGGATTCTTTCTGGCCCTTCCTCACTGTGTCCCTCTCCAAACACAGCATTAGCTGCCTGTAAAGCCAGTGAACAGGCATGGTATTGCATAAACAGAGAGGACAGCACAAAGCTCGCTTAGAGTACACTCTGAGTAGGAATTATTTTGAGATGGAGAAAGGAAATAGTTACTCCAGTGGCTGAGAAAATCATGAATGCTGCAGGAGGAGCTCCAGTTAAGACAAAGGCTATGAAGGCCCTACTGGTGTTGTGGATTTTGTGCCTTCCAGGATGTGCCTACATCGAGGGACACAGTTCTGGCTACCAGCAGAAAGGTACTTTGAGCAGCATGAATCTCTTTACTAGATATTCTGCTAAACCCTCACTGAAAATATGGAGAGATAGAAGCCAAATTCATTCGGTGTTAGACTTCTGCTAAACCCTCACTGAAAATATGGAGAGAAGGAAGCCAAATTCATTCGGTGTTAGACTTCTTCCTAAAGGATGTGGGGAAGTGGAAACATTCTTTCCACAGTTACTACTAACAAAAAAGAGGCACAGCCCCTAGAAAACTGCACAAATGTTGACTCCATCTGGAAGAATGTCCTCATATATGTCCACAGTCAGATGAAAAACTCAAGGAATGAAGAACAAAGGACACCTAGGAGGGATTGCAGACAGGCAATAAACAACAGCTTGCAACACAGCTGCAAAGATCAATACAACTCTGTGTTGAATGCACATATGCATCTGGAGATAGTGCAGACTGGACATTTTAACAGTTAATACAATTCCCATATGATCCTACATGGAATAATACAGTCAGCTGAGCATCAGATTACCAGAACCATATGATGAAAACTAGTGCAGTTTCTGAGCCAAGCAATGCTTTGTAATAGATTACTATTTAATTTTCTGTATAAACATATTTATAGCACATCTAAGAGGTCTTAGAGAAAGGACTGTAAACAGCAGCCTGGTAGTATTTGCAATGTAAACACCAGAGAATGAAGGGAGCAAATTACAGCTCTAGGCAGAGAAAAGTAATGCATCTATAGAGAAAAAAAAAAAAAAAAGCCAATTGAACAGAAAGTATCAGGCATTGGGAAAATGTCTTAAAAATATGAGGGAATTTGCATTGCATGAAACTAGCAGAACAGAAGACGAGATGACTTAATAAATAATTTCAAAAATATGCTTTTCAGATTCTACCCTGTACTAGTTTTCTAACTATTGATTGGAATGACATGAAACCTAAAGAAATTAAGGACATCCACAAACACATTCAGGAGAATAATGAGGAACATGTCTGCAATTTTCTGTAACCCACTTTGAGGGTCTGCTTGCCAGAAGAGTGCAGAGACACCAAACTCATGGTAAGACATATGGGGCTAACTCAGGGGCTCCAAAACAAAGCCTCACTAAAAAATTATTCTGCAGTTTTTTCAGGCAATAACAGCATTTCCCAGCTTTAGAATTTAATTTTTTTCAAGTTTGGAATTAAAATTTTTCGTTGTTTTGCATCTTGTGGGTAGAAGTTCTCCAAGGTCTGTTTCTTTTCCCAACTTAGGTGTATAAAGCCTTAGGAAGCACAGTGAGTCCCACAGAGACTTCAAGAGCAGCAGATAGAAAATCAGTCATGCAGTCCTTGCCTTCAGCACATCAGCTGACTGACTGCACCTGAAAAATTGATTTACCCAGCACAGAGATTTATAGATTCTATGTCAAAATTGAACTGTTGGCACAGCAAATTATGTTGCATTATTCACTTCATCCTCTGCAAAGACCCGTTTCTGCAAAGGCAAAGGGATGCATTTACCTCTTTTCCATCTTTTCCAGGACTCTACTGTTTGCAGCAATTGCTGCTTGCCTGCAGACTTCTCTAATCACTGAACAGAGAAAAGAATTCTCCTAATTGCTGAGAGCTTTTGGTTTCCCAAAATAGTTGACCTTCTTCCTTTTTGAAGAAAAAACTTTCCTCTGCCTTTCTGCCTGTCTCCCCACCCCCTTCCTGCTGGCAGACATGAGAAGAGAACTGTGTTTGTTTTCATGGTAAATGAGAGGCCAGAGCAGTGACAAGGCTGATCTCACAGTTTCCAGCTGTAATATTTGATTTCTTTACAACTGCACATATGCAGAACTCAGAAACTAAACTAGTCCAGTAAGAGCAAGATGAATAAAAGTCTCTCGGCTCAAAAAAAAAAAAAAAACCCACAACCCCAACCCCCCCCCAAAAAAAAAAAAAACACCAAAAAACAAAACCAAACAAAACAAAGCACCACAAAACCAATCCAAAAAAACACACCAACCCTGAAAGTTCTGAGTGGTGGCAGTATGGTTCTTCTTGACATGAAAGCAAATACTCCCCAGCTAAGACACAAGGATTAGTTGGGCCAAAACTGCTGAACTGCAGCTGAGCCTCTACTTCCACAAATAAGGATATGTCAGATTTTCAGGTGCTGAAGATCCCAGATTTTACAGTAAAACTAGACAAAATTCAGCTTTTTAGATCACCTGAAACTGTCCTGGTAGGGCTCAGGGAAATAATTTCAAGTTCCACTTAGAAAGAAGAGGAAAAACCCGACTATCATTATAAACTTTCCTTATCTCCCACTAACAGAGACAACTTTGTATCAGTCATCATGACAATGCTGGTCTCCTGCTTTTAAGTTCGTGTAACTTTAGTGTACAGAATTCTTGTCTTTAACATTTCTGATATTAAGGATTTACATTGGTCACTTCCAAACATTACAAGGCTTTTTCTACTTAGTTTTTCTTTTAATTGGACAGCAAGAATAATGACAGAAAAACATCTGAACAGAAATTCAAACCAGATAAACAGGGTTTTCAAAATAAACAGTTAATTTTTTTGAGAAATATTTTTATGAGCCCTAAAACAGGTCTGATCTTCTGCTGGAAAACTCAAAATTTCTCCAAATGTGTAAGAGCTGAAGTCTGAGGAGGAAAGGAATTAAATAAATTAAATATAATCACTTGAGTGTTTTTGACAGGATTGTTCAGAATGTTTAGCTAATGAGCATCCAAAGGTGAAAATCTGAAACTGTGCTCCTAGCCCTGGCATTAACTTCATCATCTTTCCAGTTTTTATTAATGCTAAGTTCAAGGCAGAAGGATTCATATATTTATTTTTATTTTATTTTACTTTATTTTAATGAAAATGCTTCTCTCATGCACAGACTGAGAGAACTGAGATTCAAACTGAGATTCACCAAGCAACACACTCTTCTGGAAGACTGTGAAATCTGAAAATCTGAAATGTGAGACTTTTGCTCTCAGCCCAGCAGCTGGCAGCCTAACTATTCTGTGGCCCCAGGAAGTCAAGGCCCCAGGAAGCCTCCAGACTCACCAGCAGGGACCTGGAAGCCCTGAGATCTCCTGGTTCTTAGCTACAGCAGCTCCCAAGCAAACTGGCACAAGGCAGGCTGTGTTGCAGACCATTAGAAGGGTTTCTTTAAAAAGAGGCCCATATTTCCTCAGCAAGCCTTTTTCACCTCCCTTGGCAGATCAAAGCTGACCCTTTGTCGTACATTTTGTTTCCTTCTGTTCAGCTTGATAACAGAAGATGTTTTGTTGGGAAAGGCTCTGGATAGCTCTAGCTGTCCATGTACTCTTACCTTTGAAAGAACTTTTGGGTTTGTTGCAAGATCAGTGACATAGGAAAGGCTTCCTGCACACAGCATGGTAATTAGTGTGGTGAGCCCTACTGTTACTCTGCAAGTTACCAGGCAAACCTGACTTTTGTTCTTATTTTTTAGAGACCACCTAGACAGAGTTGGTGTGTGATCCAAAACCTCTGATGAGAAGGTTCAAATAGCAAATATTAAGAGCTAGAACACATCTGCAGACCTGGGGACCTGGGTATTTCCAGCCTTGCCACTAACTTCTCTGGAGCATTTTTTCACTGAGCTCTTCATGGGAGTTGTTGTCATCCTTCCTCGGTATAGATATCTGCAAATGAAATGATGATGGGAAACACATTTCCTTCACATCACAGAAACCTTATTTCAATTTGAATTTTGGGAAAAACTTGGGAAGTACTAATTACTCCAGCTGGTTCATTCCAGGACAAGCAAAGAGAACAGAAGAACAAGGCTCTTCAGCTCTTGTTGCAAAAGAGCTAAGCAGACCCAAAGCAAAAAGAAGCAGAGATATGAGGTAAACTCCTTGGATGTGCCTTTGCCAGAGGTTGCAGAGCACTTCTCACACTCTCTCTCCCTCTCAACCAGCCCCATTCTGACACCATAAAGCAGAGCAACTCAAAGTGACCCTGGAGTAGGCCAGCTGCAGGCAGCTTCTCTTAACTGCACTCCAGATGGGAAATGTTCTTACACAGCCACGTTCCCTCTGCCCTCTTCAAGGCAAGCCACAGGAGGCCATTGCCAAAGGTGCCCATTCCTCCACTCCCTGACAGCAGCAATTGCTTTGGGCCAGCACAGCCCTCAATTAACTCCTTGCACATCTAGAGAAGCAACACAGAGACAATCTAGGACGAACCGTGTGCCTCAGATACCGACCAAACACATTATTAATGTTCATTAATGTCTGCTTGCTCTGTGAAAATGTTTCTCCTGCATAATATGTGTATCAAATTACTTCCACACTAAGCTTCTACTTACAGACTTTCTAGTGTGATTCAGTAAATTATTTACTCAGCCCCAAAACACTGCTATCTTTCTAAGTATGCATTTGGCTATCTTTTTGGATGTTTACTGTTTGTAATCTTCAAATAAAATTATTGAACTGTAGAGTTCATTATGGTGGAGTCATTTTGCAGCACTTTATTCCATACATGGGATTTCAGGGAGATGATAAAAAGGAAAATAATCAGTTTATTTTGCTCACACTCCATCCATCCCGTTTTGTTCATATCTAAAAGTACTAAGATTTTCTAGAATAAGAGGTTTCATAGCTAACCTTTTCCTTATCCCTCTTTGGCCCCAGTCCCCTACCAAAACACAATCTCCCACACTGACAGAAAGAGCCCTTATGAATACAAATGCCTGTGGAGAACTTTTTATTTGGCAGCTGTATAGCATTATGGACTTATTATCCACGAAAGAGTTTTACTTTCCTCAAACTGGAATTAAAGTGCATTAGAAAACCAAGAAAAATGTTGTTATTGCACATCACACTGGGTCAGGCAGCTTTAGAAAATCCCCAGAAGTAAAGGAGAAAACCATTCCCTTTTTTCCTGTACCATCAGTATCATCTGACCAACTGCTAATTGTACTGCTGAGGTTTTTAAAGACCTCTATTCAGGTAAGTGCTGGCCAAAAAAAAAAAAAAAAAAAAAGCCCTCTCATTCATCAAAGCTCAAGTACTTTCAAGAGTAGCCTAGTAACACAGAAAAAACTTGAAAATCCTCAAAGTCCAGCCACCTATGGAGTGATCATGTGAAAAAATGTCAAAGAATCACTTTTGTAAACGCTTAAGACAACTGCTACTGAGTGGTAAATACAAAATACTGTTTAATTGCAATTTTCAAAAATTCTTCCTGCTTTCAGTCATTATATGTCTGTCCCTCTGATAGAAATGGGAATTCTTTCCGTTTTCAAGCCTGTGCTCTCCTTTCATTGCAATGAGGACCTAATTCAGAGCTTTAAACTGTGTTCTGCAATGCATAATTAATCTGGCTTCATAGAGACCTGGACAAAAGACCCCATTCAATCTTCAGCTCCTTCCCCCTGAGATATTGTTATTTCTAAAAACTCCTGCCAGCTGGGCTGGAGGGAAATCTCAGCACTGTGGGAGAATGAACAAACTACAGGCCTCCAAGGGATTTGAAGTAACTATCTGACTAAATTGGATTAGAAAGTAAGGAAGGGGAGGGGAAGGAGGGCTTATTCTGAAGTCTACAAAAGCTCATAAAAAATTCTTAGAAGATTTTCATATGGTGAAGGGAAGAGAAATATGCAAGTTTTTATAACAAAACTGAGAAAGAATTTTAAAACATGCATGAGCCAATACACTCGGGGATATTTGAAGGGATTACTGCCGGTATTATTTCAGGAAAACTGTTGTGTCTGCCTTGGAGCTTTGAAATGGCATTTCTATGCAAAATCTGGGCTGCTCTGCAATCCAAAATAGTCATACTTTCCTTCCAGGTATTTGATACATATCCTGTTTGAACTTATAATGTAACCTAACCATAAGTTGCTTTAAGTTTCCTCCAAAGCATATCGCAATTAAAAGCCTCTGCCTAGAAGGATTTCAAAGGGCCATGGAAAAACAAATTCAGTCTTGTTCAGAGAGCCAGCACCCTGCTTTCGTTCCCCCCAAGCTCATTCTCCAACATGTGTCAGTGACGCTGCCCAGATCACCTGGCCATCTCTCACACTGTTCACAGGATTTTTAGCAGGCACATACCCAGGAATATTGCCCTATTTACCAGCAGACCTTTTGGAAGACAAGGTGGAAAAAGCTCACAGCCCTGCTGGGAGAGTGGGTGCCTGGAGGAAAAGATGCTTTGGGCTCTCTGTCCCCTCTGGCTGGCTCTGCTGTGCCCCTGACAGGGACCAGCTGCTTGCAGACTCTCTGCTCCTGCAGCGCTGATGCTGTGAAGTTATGTGGGCTTAGCTAGGACAAAACTTGGCTCACTACCTCCAGAAATATTTTCAGAGGTCTTTTAGCTACCCTAAGCAGCACTCCCCATATTAAAATGGGCAGCCCTTACTTACAACAACAGTGACTTCTCCACGGTCAAAACGAACAAAAACTATTTCCTAAAAGTTGATCTACTTAGAACTCTCATGTTGTTACAGAGTAAATACTGTGGTACTTTTCAGAGGTCTGGCATGCACTGAAGAGATTATCATGCACAATGAAAAATGCACCCTGCTGGATGATGCATCTGTGTAAAGATGGGTGCACAAAAATTACAACACATCAGAGCAATCCTAATCAGTCCTAAGCAAAACCAAACATTTATGTTTTTTCATTATCACCATTTGCTCTTTCTAGACTTATTGTCACAGAATAATTTTCTATAATCTCCCTTTGCCTTGGGGAGGAAGCGCAGGGAGGAAAGAGGGGAGCAGGATTAAATAATTTTTTGAAAAGGAGAAAACGAGATTCAGCAAAATCTTTCAAAAGTGTGAAGGCTTTTTTTTTTTAAGGGTGTCACTTCATAAAGAAACACTTGTATGTAACTTAGCAACAGCAACAACAAAAGTACTGGTAGCTCATATTCCAGACAAACAGAGGAATGTTTAAAACATTAAGTTGTTATATAAAATCCATACAGCCCCTTTCCAGTTTCTTTAATTCCTGGGGTGCAGGAAAAGCAAGAAAACACCACCACTCTTTCTTTCCCAGCCAACATAATGAGCCACTTTGGATTGTGTGCAACTGTTATCACAACTTGTTGGATGCTGTCAAATCCGTATCAAGGCATCACATCAAAAATCCTTACTCACAACATTAATCTAACAACACTGAATAACACTGTGGCGGTGAAAGGGACAGTGAAAGGTTTCACATCTGTGAAAGAGAAAGCCTGGTGGAGGTAAAAAAAAAAAAAAAAAAAAGTGTCATTCAGCTAAACACATCCTGAGTAGTGCTAACACAAAAGTAAAAAGATCTACCTAAATTAGCCCTGACTTTTCTCAACTGACAAAAAAATCTCAAGGTCTCGAAATTGGCAGTGAAGACTGCAAGGAGCAAAGGACAGACAGTCCAAGCTGGGGCAGAAAAAGTCAGTGTTAAATCCCATCTCCACACTCTGGACTCTGCATTGCACTGCTCTGAGCATGAGCTCGTGCTGAGAATCTGCTGGCAGATCCTCCATAGGGGCTTACCCAGCACGGTCAGGACCTTCCTAGCAATGCTCAAGCAGCCTGCCTCACTCCCACACTGACCCATCTTCTCCAGGCCACCCATGCAGCTGGCACTACATGGAGTGCCTGTAGAAATTCTGAAGTGAACCCAGGACAGGAGCAGAGCCAGAGCAACCATTATCAGTGTGCAGGGAAACCCCAAATCTGCTGCTTCGGTGATAAAAAATAACTTGTTCTCTCTGCAAGGATGACAGAAGTTTGGCAGCAACACTGGGCAGGTGATGGAGGGAGAAAGAGGGGAGTCTGGCAAGGCAGCAGATTTCTGCAAAGGGGATGAGGCTTGGCCCTCCTGCAAGGAAGGGAAAAGGGTGTGGCTGGAAAGGAAAGCAGAAGAGACTGGGATTGCTGCTCCTACTCCTGTGTTAAAGGTGGAGAGGGCATGGAGCAGAGCTTGTCTGCCTCCTGAGGAAGAAGGTCCTGGCCTCCAGCCACACCACTCCACAGAGAAGGAGTGGAGCACAGGTCAAGGCTTTTAGTCATGCACCTCCAAGAGTATTTCTTCCTTGGAGAGGAAAACCAAGGCATGCATGACAAGAAGCAGGATTTCAGAATCCTGCATCTTACAGAAAGGGTCAAAGAGGAACCCGAAAGTTTTGGACAAAATGTCTTCATCCCCAGGCATTTGTGCAATCCTAGGAAGCTAAGCAGACATCCTGCTGCTCACCCTGCTCCCACACTCGAGGTGATGCTCAGCCCAGCCCCTGCAGCTGCCAGCGGACCCGCACTGCAGTTGCTCCCTCGCTCACACTGCTCACACTCAATCCAGCAGCTGAAGCAGCCAGCCCAGGCACAGCACAGCCTTCTGACTCCCTCTGAACAACACTAGGGAGCCTCCTGGGCCCAGCCCAGCAACGTGGGGCCAGCACTGCCACGGGCACCGTGGGGTCTCCACCGCCCCCTGCTCCCAAGGGCTCCCACCCAGCCACCGCTGCCCCCAGAGCCCTGCCACCCTACACTCCATCCACCATGAACAGGAGGGGAAATTTTAACTTGGTTTTAACTCTGCCACATTGAAATCCCACCAAAAAATCCTCTTAAAATAAGTTAATATCAAAAGAGGAAGCAGGGCTCTTCAGCAGTAACTTGGTTTGCTATGGGGCACTTCAGCTCTGCTCCTCAAAATCTACTGTCTGCCTCATCTCACCAACCAAAATAAGACACTAACTTCCTTTCTCTTAGTGCTTACTCCATGTTTTAAAAGTGTACTCAAATAACTCAGAGATAATGTAGTTCCTTCTTTCCCTCCACCCCTCTTCTTCCAAACCTTGGGCTTTAATTGATCTCCAGTACAAAATAAGAGCACAACTCAAAAGGGCCTGAGACTAAGAAAAAAATGACAAACGAAAGGCCAAATTTTCCCATCACTTACTCTGATATCACCTTGGGTTAAAAAGAAAAAAAGAAAAAAAGAAAAAAAAAAAAAGAGAGAGAGAGAAAAATTGAACTGTTACATCCTCAAAAGGAGGCAGCACTCTGTCTTCTATAAGTATTCCAGATCTAAACAGCCCAAGGAATTTCCAAAGAGAGATTGCCACAGCATGATGAACAGGCACAGAACCACTCCAGAGCACACCTGGTTACAGTCCCATGTGCATCCTTAGGAGCACAGAACTGAGCATGCAGTCTGTGTAACCCCTCTTGTTTTCAGCTGCCTCCTTCATAATTTACAAAGTGCAGTGACCCCCCCCATACCACCTTGTCCTAATCTACCTGTTGAAATGTAATCCTTCAAAAGTTTGAGTCTAGTAAATGCAGTTACATAATGTCATCTAAAGGGTTTAAAATCAGCATCAAAGCTTCAAAATGGTGCTTAAATGGAACACAAGAATGAAAAAAAAATGTTTCTCACTCAGCTATAACCATTAGTTGTGCATAGGAAATAACTCAGGATAGAAATTTCTAACTTTAAAGTTCAACAAATCCTGCTGAAATATGCAATATATAGAGCCATGCATTTTAAGCATAAAAAAAATAAGTTCTTTAGAAAACAAACCAAGAAGACAGTGGTGTAACAACGGCTCAAATTCTGTGAAAAAAAACATTCTTAAAATTTGTCCATTTTACAAGTGTCCAGTATTATACTAAGGGCAGTGACATCCAGAAGAAATATTTTGGCTTGTCAGCTCTAATAAGGGGGACGTTGCAGAGACTCTCAGGGGAGCAGAGATCGAATCCCAGTCTCAGACACACCGTGCTTAGGTCAGAAGATTCCCATTTGCTTGGCTCTGTTAGCCCAGGTAGAACAATCTGTTGTATTGCTGCTTTGTGCCCAATCTAGGATGTCCCATGTAACTCCTGCTGCACCAAAACCAAAGTGAAATAAAATCTCTATTATCAGAAATGTGGATAATAAACCCTTTAAAAACTTCATAGGCAGCATTTTAAATGAAAGAAGGAGAAGAGGCAGGTCCAAATGCAAACTAATCTGTTTGATCAAACATTACAAAATATTATCAACATCCAAATTCCTTTTATCCCAGGACATGTTCCTCAGATTGCATAAAGGCATTACATATCCCCATATTTCAGTGTGGGTTATTGATGGTTCACAGCCCTAAAAAGCAGCATAGACCTCTTGTGCTTATGCTGTAAAAATACTCTGTGGTCTTGCTTAATAACAGTTGTGGAGAGCACAAAAATAGTCGGGGGAAGGAGCTGGGAGCAGGATGTACTGTCTGCTGGCGTGGTGCTCGGTACACGTTCCACCAAAGTGCAGCTCGGGGAGCTGATGGGCCATGACACAAACACACACGTGTGCTCTCCCTCCCACCCAGGTGGTATTTTTGTTTCCAACCTCCCTTTCCCTGGGTTGCAGGGAAGTTGGACGGAGCCAGCGAGCGTCACAAGGGATGCTTAGGAGCTGGCAAGCTCTGGCCTGAATTTTGCCCACTGACCACAAAGTAGAAAGCAGTTTAAAGCTCAGGTTGGAGTTTTTGTTAACGAGATGTCATTAGAGATGGGGGACGTGAGACTGGGAGCACGTGATGGAGCCAAGCCTTGGTTCCTCTGACATGATGAATCTGAGTCAGACCTGCCAGCAATGATGCTCTGCAAGAAGGTTTGAGGGAGCCACGTGGGCCCAGGGCTTTGGTCAGCAGGCACATCTCCTGCCCTACTGCCATCCAAGCACCCTGCAGTCACTACAGCAGTCACAGTGATGAGTTGGTTCAAGGACCACACCAGTTGAAACAGCCTGGAGTGGGCTGCTCAATGCACTAAACTCTGCATGGACCTGGGGTTTAAAAACTGCAGCTCTGCAGGCAATTCATGGCACCTACATCATCCAAAACATTTAAAGAAAAGCTGTAATGGAAGTTGTGCCACTATGTATTATTCCAGAGACATAGAAACTGATCAAATGGCAACTTCAAAAATGCCTTTTTCTAGTAAACATTTGTTTCATCCAGATAATGGGTTTTATTTCAAAGATGAGTGTTAAAGGCATCCATGTTCTCCATTCCTTCACCAAACTGGAGAAGAAGTACTAGCACCACAAGACACCTCACCAAAACAGAATCTATTTGGTCCACTGGAGCTATGAAGCCACAGCATGAGACTCCTCTGTACACCAGGACCAAGTTCATGGATGCCATTCTCATGTAACTCACACTAAAAAAGAACTAAAGACTAGTGGAACTCCTAGATTTTTTAAGGGGCGGGGGGGGAGCAAAACAAAAAAAAAGGAAAAAAAAAAACCAAACAAAAAAAAAAGGGGGAGGGGGAAAAAAACAGCCCCTCCTATGCCCAAGTTTCTGAATATTACTGGGATCAGAAAGTTGAATAATGAATGACACCTTAAAATGAAAACCCATCTACATGATATTTTGTGTGCCCTGGTAGATTTAATTCCCTTTTCAAGCACCCTTAAAAAGTGAATTAGGAAATGGAGGTTAGATCAAAGTTGGCATGGGAAGAAACAAGAAAACAAAACAAAATCAACCACTCATCTGCCATTGAAACGTTTAATCTAAACCTTCTTCTGGTTTAAAAATAGAAACTATTTATAAGACAATGCGTGCTTTAATCAGAATGCAAGAAACAAGCCAATAATTAAAAGTTCAAAATAAAGGTTTAAACTCAAACATAGTTTTGCAACTACAGTTACAGCCAGATTACAAAATTCCTTTCACACAATGCACATAGCACCCTTTGAGACTTAATGACATTCTGCAGCTGGGGTAGTATGAATCTGAGTTCTTTCTGTTCTGACTTATTTACTTCTGCAAGAAAATTCCCCATGGCAACTGGCCAAAGGGGCTTGTCTCCTTAGTGTGTGAAATGTGAGCAGATACAAACTTGACACCATATTTCATCCCCTCGCCTTCCCTCGTGTCTGCATTCCTAACTGTAAATTAGGGGGTGGCACTGACTCTTCTGGGGTAGCAGGAAGCAGCTTATTCAGAAAGATAGGAAATGACAAAGGAGGGGAAAAAAAAAAAAAAGTCACATTGCAATGCTTCAAGACAGTTTCTGAAACTATAGTGAGATTCTTCTGAGCCATAATCAGGACAAGCTAAAATTGTGCAACAGCTGATTCTCTTCTCATAATGTGACAGTTTTTCCTTTTATTGACCTTTTAGAGATGCATTTATCTCTGCATCTAAACAGAAATCAGTAAAAATCTGTCAATACTTGATAATGTACATCTGTACTTGCTGCAGCACCCCTCTCAATTTCGGTCTCTTTTCAGGAATGCAAGTTAGGTTTTTCCTGTGTGGAGGGTCCACTAAAACACAGAATACTTCTGCAGCACTGTCTGCCAAAGCTGATTATGAAAGAGGCAATTTGGAACATGGAGCCTCAAGCTGGACTTTAGAAAACAAGAGGCACCTGGGAAATGATGTGCAACTCTCGGAGACTAAATACACTCTGGCAAAACCAAAATTCCCCTAAGGACCTCAGTCAGCCAAGGGTGAAACCATGACCTTGGACACATGTTTACCCTTCTTGGAGCTGATATGCATAATACATCTGCTATTTCAGCTAAGGGATACCATCACCCTGGTTTTCACTCCAATTCCTGACTGTACAGCTATGTTTAGTAGTGACATCAGTATAACTTACTTGAAAGACATTTTGTTAACAAGGTACATTTTCTGAGAAAGCCTGAGTCTCAAAATACTGCTATCAACTTCTAAACACACTCTAAAATGTACCACAGTTACGGGTCTATGTCTAGCTATTGTGTCCTACACACAACAGATTTTCAGGCTGCAGGCTGCCCTGGACAGAACCATGTGATTCCTTCCAGCATATGGAAACACCCTTCCAATTCTATTTGTAGCCCCCAAAAATGTCAGTGCTATGGGTGTGACAACATTTTAATTCATTTCACTTGAAATGAGGATGTATTACTACAAGTTTAAAGGAACAAGGCCAAAACCAAGGTTCTGACAGTCCAACCGTGTTTTGCTTTTTTAAATTCAGAAACAAACAAGATGAAAAGGTTTTGTTCAGTCCTGTGTGCTCTCCATGGACTGCAGAGGACCCAGTCACTGGTGTCAAGAGCAGCTCCCAGTAGCTGTGCTCACACCTCAGCTCCCCACAGGGGCTGGGATCTTGTTCAGACTGGCTGCAGTGAAGAGGCATTCCAGGGCAGGGAAGCTGAGCCAGGTGAGTACAATCTGCATCCACTTATCCCAACCTGCACAGCACTCCCCATGCTAGCCCAAGCAAGTGAGAACAGATTAATCTGTGCAAAAATTATGCCAAAAACTGTATCAGTGTAATTAACTCTACTCAAAATGTTTGCAAAGTTTAGCAATTTAATTCTCATTTAAAGAAATGGAAAACGAGGTTGGAAGTTTTGAAGAAAAACCCAGGGAGCTGTTACCAACAGGAGGAATCAACAGGCTGAATTCTGAAGATGTTCCTCTGCCTGTGCTAAGGCTTTCTGCAGAAAGTCTCCCATTAACATCTGCGTAACAGCTACTGGATCTGTGAGATGTAGCAATCAAACATGAATGTGATTAAAGCCTGGTTGGCCAGGGTTTATAACAGAAACAGAAATGCAAATGTCAAATAGTGAATGGCAAATTAGAGCTCCCAGATTATTTTTATTGTTTCAGTAGTTCTCTGCAAAACACAAAAAAACAAGTGATGTAAGCATTTTAAGAGACTCAAACTGTAAATTCTTTTGGTACTGCCAGAGAAGTGTTAGATGCAGTCCCTCATGCTTCTAGGAGAATACTTCTGAAGCAACTGCTCACTACTGAGAAGAAAAGTTAACTATCAGCTAACAAATGAAAGGAAGAAAGAGAAAAGCCAGTTCAGCAAGAAAGCTTTAAGTGCAGTTTCATTCCTGAGAGAGAATGGAGGCAGGTGAAGGAGAGAGTTTTTACAACACCATCCAAAATAGGTGACAAGGAGGAAGGGGAGGGGGGAAATGGTTTTGTCTTTTCTCTGGGAGGCAGAGCAGCAATGCCAAGATTTGAGAACCTAGGAAGCAGTCTAGGGTATTTGTAGTTCTACCTTGCCATTCAGAGCAGTGTGGCAAAAGTCATCACACACTGTTTTGGCATTGCCATCAGTGCTATAAGGGTGTGGCACAAGATTTGTCTATTCTGAGGGGAGAGAAAGGACTGCTCCATTACTTCTTCAGCTCTTGAAGCTTCTGCCATAAAAGAACTTGAATCTTCAGAACTGCACACCAGCTGAAAGCTGGCAGAAAACTATAAAACCTCTGTTGTCTCTGAAACATTTCCAAACCAGACCCTCCTGCTTCCTTGGCTATGAGGAAAGAGAGAGGTTGTAGTACTTACTCCACTATTTTACACCTAAGGAGGTCTGAAAAGGCCAACTGTGACCCAATAAAAAACTGCTCCTTTACAATAGCAAAATGATCAGAAGAGAGTAAAAAGTACTGGCTGGGAGGCAGGGAGAGAACAGCAGAGGGGTCCATGCTCAGAGAACGCCTGCATCAGTGTCTAAGCAGCATCTCTTGAAGGACCAGCGTAGCACATCTGTTCAGAAAAGAACAGGCTTGTAGGAATTTACATTTTCTCATAAGCTGCAATAATAAAAGAACATTTTGAAAGAAATAATAAAAAAAGAAGGAGTTAGGGACAGACAAATTGTTCATCAGCACTAAAAGAAGTATTTGGCAATACTAAGTCAGCTGTTTCATATCATTTCAAAATAGATGGGTTTGGGTTACTTTCCTCTTTTCAAAGGTCTTTTCCCCCTCCACAGCACCATTACTCAAGTTCACATAGGAGGTCAAAACAGCTAACGGGAAAAAAAATCACAAACATTAGCTGAGGTTCAGAAGGCAATTACTCTATTTGAAATGATTCTGACTTCTATTAAAGGGACCTGCTTGGTTTTTTTTATTATTATTATTTTTTAATAGAGAAAATTTTCTAAAGGAGTTGGCACTTGGAGAGTGGGTGGCTTGGGCTGACTGAAAAGATGTAGAGTCTGAAGTATCAGGCACCATACCAAATATTCTCAAATTTTCTTTAAACTCAAGTTAATTTTTTGTCCTACAAAGGTCTTTGAATATACAGTGCAGCAACTAGGATTCCACAAATGACTTAAACTACCCAACACAATGTATTAAATGCATGCTAGGTGTCCCAGGGATTTATACACAAGCCTCCCTAATTTCACAACAGTGTCTTTAACAGCGTGTTTTAACAGCTTTAACAGCACCATCCTCCCAGAGCAGCTTCTTCTCCCCACACTTCACTCACATTCACCACTTCGGTCCACTCTGATTTCATGTTCCTGAAGTGTTCCTGAGTGTTTCACATTCACTCCAGTACTTAGGCACAAGATTATGGAGGACAAAGCTGCTAATGGTCTCCAGAACAGGGAAGCCTCTGTCCCTTTCCAAGCAAGACAGGAAAGTGCTGTTCCAGAGAGATGAAGATTCAAATTTTAAACCAACTTTTACAATTCCACAACAGCAGTTGTCAGGTTTCTCTAACCTGGGAAAAATCAGCCCACAGGGTGTTATTCTCCCTAACATTCTTTTTTCAAAGGGAGTGAGACACTGAAACCTCCACTTCTGTTCACTGAGGTAGGCCAGTCCCTCAGAGATGTCCCCATCTTTTGATAACTCCACTCAAGCTCACTGTGATTTTGCCCTCAGACCCCCACTTTAGCATGAGTTAAGCCCACCTAGGCTCATTGAAGGTTCATTGAAGTTCTTGTGACCTCCATGCCTGAGAGGTTCAGCAAAGATAAAAAGCTGAAAGTCCTTTGAGGAGCTTTCACTTCCATTCATTAACCACAAGGGTCATACTGAGTAAGGAATCTTGCCTGCATTAGATTTTGCTTTTAAATTATAAGATAAAGAACAAATCTCAGGTCTTTTGCTCCTGGGGAAAAGGAGGTGGAATAAATTTTGACTCTTGTTGATATTTTCAGCTGGCATTTATACAGTTGAGACCCATATTGTCATCCATGAGCCTGGCACCTCAGCAACCCATCACAGCTGAGCAAGCAGTTAAATCAGAGCTGAGGCTCTTGTCTCAGCAACATCCCACCAAAGAATTCTCAGATGGCAGAAATTTACAGAGGCAGAAGAGTGAGATCAATGGCACTCTCCCAGACTGATCTTGGGAAATGCCCTGGAGTTTAGGCATTCCCCCCAGCTTGCTGTCATCTGGTGGACTTTTTTCAAATCACTCTGACACATTTACCCTAAGGAGGACACTATTATTGACAGGAGAGCCCAAGCAGCATCAGGTTGCTGAGAAATCAGTAGAGATGTCTGCCTGCAGAGTGAGAGCTTCCTTTCTCACTCATGGTGTTATAAAACTGCACTCAGCTGTAGCAGGATTTCAGAGTATTTCAATTTCCATTCCGACATGCAGCACAGGAGTGCCTATGGAGCCAAAAGAATTTGGGCCAAACCACTAAGAGTTTTCATCTTTACTAACATGTACTTGACCACACACTGCTGGGCAAGGCATGTAGTCAGCATTGCTTATATCAGCTTACTGTAAAGACCACAGACTTGTAAATTGTGAAGCCTAGCCTCACACAGAACTGGGAAGGAAAGGAACTTCTGCTGATGTTGTGCTGAGTAGCATTTTTGTTTCCCAAAAAAGGAAGTGTCCTCATAATAGTAACATTGTTGGATGTATTTACTATCAAGCTCACCAAGGCACTTGCTTTTCCTTTTTATTTTATTTGTATCTTTCACCACAATCATATTAGCAGCTGAGCAAACATCATTCCTGCTTTGAAGGAGCAGGTTAAAAATACTGTCTCCTACTCAAAAAAGATGTTCTGCTCATTGGGAACAAGTCTATGCTACAGCTCTTCAGCACCTCACACCCACCCATCTACAAGGACTTCACCCTCAGCGAAGTGAGAGCATATGCAACTTTGCAACTTCCCTTCTGAATAGATAACCAGCTTTGGAAATGAGGAAATATGTACCAATTATTTTAAAACTGGTAGCCTAGGGTTAGACTTTCAGGCTCATTGTTTGCTTTTCCAGAAATAGAAAACTTCCATTATGCATTTTCAAAAATGGATATTCAGCATCTCTGAATTTCAGCACTCTTTTAGGTATTAAGGTTTATTTTTAAAATATTGATACTCGTATCTTTTTCAGAGAGTCATCCAGCTAAATTAAAAGCTAATTTTTTGTACAAGTTATTTATTTAGGCATAAACATTAACTATTTATTCATGTCTGCAAATACAGAGGTAATGATTTGCACTGATAATAGACTAATTATCACTCTCTACAACCGAGTCTTAAATCTGTATAAACAAAGGTTCCCCAAAAAAGCAAGATGATCCACAGACACAAACACACACTTGTGCACACACATTTTTAGGAGAGGGACCAAGGACCTGCCTCCATTGCTACCCCCATCTGGCCAGTTCCAAAGATTGCTCTCTCTACCAAAGCCCTTTAATGAAGCTAGTAAATTGCAAAGACTTAAAATAAAATATAAAATAATGATCATTCTGTGTATGTTCTTATTCTGAATAATAGGAATTTCATCTAAATAAAGTCAGGCTTAAAATTCCCTTACCAGAGAAGATTCCAAATGATTTATCAAAATTCTGCTTCAGGTATCAGAGCAGTAACAGCATGGTTACGATCCCAATCCCACAAATTATAAATATCAGTTCAATCTATAAACTCAGCCTTTCATCTTATTGTTCCAATACAGCTTAATCCAGTTTAGCTGCTTCCTGAGCTTCCAGGTTCGGAAGAAGTAAAGAGCTGAAACCCAGCCTGAGCATGTGCAGTGTTCTTCATTTTACCTCATAAACACCGTGCTCCTGGACATTAGTGGAATTGCATTTGAATGCAGTACTCCGGGGTAAGACAAATGCAATGAAACCTTCCCATGTGTGATAATCACTCTAACAGTGATATTAAAACACATAGCTGCTAGCACCATGACAAGGCAGAGCTACAGCCCATGCCAGACCAGCTGGATATAGGAATTTAACATTATCTTGGTGGACATATCTGGATCTAGGACTCAGCTCAATATATAGCAGAATGAACAGGATAGGGAAATTGTTTGCAAAAACGCAAATCAATTTTCTCCCAAGTTCCCAACAATATCTAGTTCAGGTTTTGATATGAGCCACTATCCACAGCAAAGAGAAAAAATTAATTGTTGCCCTGTTCTTCTAAAGTTCTTCTAAGCCTTCTGATGTTTACATTTTTGTGGTGGAGTTTCTCACGCACTTTTCATGTAAATAACGATTGTTTTTCATTCCTTTCTGGAGGAGGAGAGAATTGATGGACTGTTGGTTTGACCAGTGTGGTTGGAGAGGACAATTTCATCCTCCAATCCATGGAATGATTCCACTGTTGGAATTCTATAAATGTCGAGGTCTGTAAATAAACTTTTTCTTTTTTACCTTGGACGTCTCAGCATGTGAGTGTCGTTCATATTTTTTCACATGATAAAGATCGGAAATTCCTGTCTTCATAGGAGCATTTTTTGCCCCTTGGAAGACTAGAAAGTACAGGAACTGCCAAATTTTTTGGGAAAAGTTCAGCCCTTTGTCATGATCCTCCAGTAATCCAGATACATACTTGCCATCTGCAAGGAGTCCATGTTTAAATGCATCAGTCCACTGGACTTTTGTGAGCACAATGAACAATTTTCCTTTGTCTACTTGCTTATTTATATTCTAGATTATAAAAATGAAAAATAATGAAGAAGAATTCAAGACTTACACTTGTTTCTCCTCTCAAAGGAAAATTCTTAATTAAGTTGCAATCTTAATTAGTACACAAGAGTATAGTAAAGTATAAGGAAATAAAAAATTCCAGCATAACAAAAGCAGGATGTATGGAAAATATAAACAACTTGATTCAGTAAGCATGCAAGGGATTGAGGCCTGTTTGTCACCAGATCTGCCCAAGCTTCCCCCTGGAGTGAAACTCAAGAAGCACACATGGACAAAGGCATGTCAGGGCTTGGTGGGGAAGCCAATACAAGAATAGCTGCAGTAGTAACAGTGTTCCACATTCATGAAGATCTTGGATTACCAAGATAAATTCAGCTACAAGACTCACCCTTGTGAATTCTTAACCCTTTCACTGCAGGATGCCTTTACAGATGGCACTGGGGGAGAGAGTGAATGCTAGGGAACCTCAGGAAGGGCTGTTTCTCCTGGCTGATAACACATCTGTTATCACTCAGATTTAATCTTTCTAGAAATTTAAAGTCTTATTTAAGAGGTAATGGATATTGTTGTGGTTATAAAGTACTTTGCCTTTAAACCATACTGATGTGATTAAGTTGGTTATTTTCCTCACATACTGAGGCATAAGACTTGCTTATGCCAGTCTCCACAAATGAAAAATTAAAATAATAATTTTTTAAAATGTTTGTTTATACTTCTTCCAGGCCATTTTTTTGAAAGATTTCACTTCCTTCAACTAACGAAGGACATAATTTGAGGTAATGGCTTTCTTTTCCAGTTTCCAGATGCCCTGCTAGCTGCAGTGTTAACAGGCAGCAGCTACAATTTCCTTATCTTTCTGAATTATAATATCACAAAATATTTATTTCAAATTTTTTGGTTTTATGCTAGCTGGAACCTATAATCTTTGCTTTCAACAGTACATTAGTGAAGACAGCATGGGGGAAAGAGCATTCCATCACCAAGGCATCTCATTAAATTTCTTATTTTAAAAAGATATTAAATAAGACCTCTTAATAAATGCTTTATTGTGTGCATGACTGTGGGTTTTAAAAAAATTCCTTTTTGTATTTGTTGTACAAGAAGCAGATGTAATGTAATATTTGGGAAAAAAAGCTTGGTTTGTTGTTTTTTTTTTTTTTTTTCTCCTGAAATTGATCACAAGAAATAGAGGAAATAGAAAGAAATAGAGCCAACAAAGCCTGCTGATACAGTAGTGAAGTTCAAAACCTCTCAATGGGTCGAATTTCAGCTATGTTTCTATCAACAGAGGCTTGCTGCATCCTTGCTCTTCCAGAATTTTATTTTGTGACCACTCTGTCAGCATCCATGCTTCATGTGTAACATGGGGATCCGTAAGTAGTTCCCTCCATGACAAGAGAACTGTAGGAATAGAGCCATGAATTTTGGGATGAGTGAAAAACAAGCACTGAGAGATGACATGCAATTATCAAGACAGAAAAACTCACGGTAAGTATCAAGACTTGTGGTCCACTGAGAAGGATACAGAGATATTAAAGTCAGGTTTGTGCCAGATAACTCGCAAGAACAGAGGACACTGAAAGCTCCTTGTGGCTTCTCAGCAAAAGGGTGGGTGTTGGTGTACCTTTCTCCTTCCAAACAGCTCTCCTGAGGCTGCAGTGGAAAAACCCCTGATAACAGACTGAAATCAGCACCACGAACAAGAGCTGGGAAGGCCAGCTCGATCCTACCAGCAGCCAGTCCTTCCTCACTCAGATCCAAGCAGTCAGGTTGGATCCCACCCTGAACTCTTCACCTCCTCTCCAGCACGCTTCCCCTCTAAATATAAACTGCACTGCTGACATGATTGCAGCTGGCACTAATCTTTTTAGATGTTTTCCATGTTGTCCTTGGTTTTGTGTTTGCTGCATTAAATCAGGCAAAATTCTGGCCTAAGCAACAAAGAAGTATCAAAAAATATATAGATGAAACAAAAAATACAGATTAAAAAAACATAGGAACCAACAGATGAGTGTAGGAAGGGAGGAAAAGAGATTCATAGAAAGCAAGTGATTTGATGAGCCTAAATTAAGTTGAGCTAACAATCTTATCTGAAACATTAAATGTCTTGCAAGTGTTAGAATCTCTTCCATCTGTAATTCTAATAGAAACAAATCCGTACACTGTGAACAAACATATTTGCACCAGAGATATTTGAACTCTTATTACTCATTAACAAACTAGTCAGAACTGAGGTTCCCCTGGTACTTGAGCAGCTAGAAGGAAAACCTACAGGAGAAAAATTACAGACAGCAATTGCCTGCAGCTTGTGTCGTTCAGTGGAAGTACACGAACTTCAGCTAAATTCTGTGTACACAGCTGTGGGAGTACATAAAAATCTAAAAATTACAAGCCTTTCTAAGAACTCACAGCAAAATGCAAACTAGGATGAATAAAAGCAGGAAAGCATTATGTATCCTTAAAGAGGAACTCTCTCATGCTATTAGACCTCTATCTTCTTCATGAAAACACACCTAAAGTGATAGCAATAAGAGGCAGCTTCTTTCTCTGCTGCAGTGTGGTGAACACTGCTGTGGCATGCAGACAATCCAGGAGTGGTTCAGCAATCATCCAGAATTGCTCTGTGTCACTCCTGATTTTTCCATTGCCATAAAAATAGTGGAGGTGTGAGTTTTGGAGGTGAGGCAGCAGGAACAGGGTTCAGAGTTCTGAGCCAAAGAAAGGAAATAGAGAAAGACCTGCTAAAAAACTATACCAGCCCAAAACACACGTGTGAAAAGATGCCAGTATTAGCTGAGCAACAAATGGACCAAAGAGATCTGAAAAATGGCAGAGTCCTGTTTGCCCAACATTGCCTGCTGTCACTAACTGCAACCTTACAAAGAGAACAAGGTTCTTTATTGAAGGAGGTTTAGGAGACAAGGTGCCTGCAGTGGCATCCACTGCATGTTACAGTTCCTCTCACACAGCACCTGCATGGCCAAGCCAAATGGTTAAAAGGCATAATCAATTTTCATTAAACAGCTGAAGTCCAAGTACCTACATGCTCTAGATGTGTTTGGTTGTCATACTGTGGGCTGCTGCACTTCTCATCATGACTACCAATGAACAACATTTCCCATTAATATTTTACACAATTTTCTTACATCTCCCTCTTATTTTATCATTGCATGCCACTTAATCCACTCAAACACTTGCACAAACTTACAGGGAGAAGAGGTAAGGGCGCTGTTGCTGTTTGAGCTACTGTACTGTTCATCATAAAATGTTTGGGCAGAAGCTAGTGTACAAAATCACGTAACCATATCAAGCTGTAATAAGCATAATTTTATGTATTTGAATGCTTTTACACATTTGTTGCATGCTCAAAAGGAACTTCAACCTTGTAGCTTTATCACTGTGATACCCTCTGTTTCTCTTTCTTCAGATGGACATCTATCTCAAAGACTGACTCAGTGCACATGGAAGGTCATTCTGCTGTAAAGATAAGTGAGGAAGAGGGATGAGGTAACAAAATAATACCAGCAAAACAAGAGGATTTGGTTCTTTGGAAAACAATAACAATGTCTCTAGATTTGTAAAGGACCATGCCCTGTGAGCTTTGTTTTGCTCCCAGTCCAACCAGCCCTCTTTCTGCCTCCAGGAGCATAAGGATAACCAACAAAATCCCTGCTGAGGGTTACTGGGCACATGCTTGAGTGAATGAGAACTCTTTAATGCATTTAAGAGTTAGTAACATTATGTACATTATAAACAAAAAGAATAGCTCATTTTTTTTGCCTAAAATAGTCTCTAAATACTGTGCTTCAGGACACAAAGAGATTCCCTTTGATAGTCAGTCTAATTTATATCCTCTATACCACATTATGCAATGACCAGTTGCTCATAAAGAGGCTTTCTTGCTGGAAAGCACTAGATATTCATTGCCACTGGGGTACTAGGACACAAATTGCCAGGTTTGGAAAACCACAGCTCCTGTTTTTCTGTGATATGTCCTTAGCCAGCAAAGGATAAAATTCAGACTAATGCCCTATTAACTGTCCTGTTAGATAACTAGTACTACAGCAGTAATTTCAGTTAACTCTTTTTTAGAAGATCTAGAGAGAAAGCCCAACCTCCCAGCATATGCCCCTGCACAAGGTTACTCCCTTACCACAGCAAGATCTGTAAAAGAAAACTGCACTCTCCTGTTTCATTGCAAATGCCAATGTTTGGCTGCAAATGCACCACTTCCACTGGAAATTTGAACTAACAGATCTATGTCTGGAAATCACTGAGGGCACACTCAGCTTTCCTCAAACCTTGCTGAGAGGGGAAAGCATGAGGCAAGAACAGTCACAGCTTCTGCAGCTTCAGCACTGCTGCAAACTTCTCTGCTCTCTTTTCTGTTCAAAGCTGTGACATCTGGGGCTGCAAACTAGCACCAACAAGAATTTCTAATTTGTCTCTAATCACATACAGGCAAAGGTATCTCAGCTCAATAAATCAAGATTACTGACTCATGCACCAGCTTAGAAGTATTCATTTCTGTGCTTATGAAGGGAGGGAAGGAGGAAAGGAGGGAGGGAATGGGGGGAAAGGTGCAAGATTTCCCATAGGCTGTTAATATGCATAAGCAATTAATTATTCTTAACTGGCTGAAAAATGAACTGAAATGGAGCAGAAAACCAAAATCTATTAAAAACAAATGAAAAAGCACAAAGAACAACCTAGACCCTGCATATTCTGTACATGGTACAACTGAGGGATTTGGGGTATAACTGTTGATAATGACTGCTGGTGGGAGAAGCTGGATGAGCACTGCTCAGGGCTGCAGGGCTCTGCCCCCAGGGCAGATTTCTGTGGGCTGTGGCACTGAACACTCCCAGTGTGCTGTAAGGGGCTGGAAGGGCTCTGTGCAGTTACACCTCTTGCCAGCCTGCAAAAACAACAGCCATCCATCCACCACTCCAGCCCAAATGGAAAACCTGGCAGGAGGGGAGCAGGCATTCACACTGATCTGCCTGCCTTCTGCTTCAAATGGCACGTGCTTGTAAACAAACAAACAAAAGTACATTTCGGGGTTCAGACTCTTGACAAGAATAAAAAGGAGATGTTTTTTATTATTTTTTTTTTTTTAATGCATGGGCTAAAATCCTAATATGCAAACCATCAGTCAGACTCTAATTGCCTAAATTACTAAAAATGCTTTGCAAAATTATGGCAAATACTCTACCTAATGGCTGACATGAAGATATTAAACTGCAAATTAATGACAACTCTGCTATGACATTAACAAAGGAGACTCGAGAAAAATGAAAAATTAGATCATTCTGGAGAGCAGACAGGAAAATGCACAGCTTTCATGCATTGCCTACATGTTTTCAATGAAAACCACACAAAATTTGCCTGAGTTCAGATTTCATTGCAAACATGAAACTTAGCTCAAGGGAAAATTTGCTAATGTTTGCATAACTATTGAGTCAATTGGGGCCCAGCCTCAAGCAAAGCTTTATGATCTAAAGAACTATAAGAAATGTACAGTTTCACATCAAAACTAGGTGAAATGAGGAAAAAAAAATGACAGTTTCATTTTGAATTATGATGACATTTTAAATAAAACTTCAGAGGCAAATGTAATAACACAGACTGCACGAGCACAAGTGAAGAGTGAGGATGATGTGCTGCCTAAAATAATCATAACAATTTTAAAAAGTTTAATCTTGCTCTAACAAGGCCTGTCAGGATAAAAGCTGTTCTCATGCTCACAACACACCTTGAGGGGCAGGGCAGGGGGCACCCCCAGTTCCATGTTCTAGGTAAGAAATGCTGCACAGTGGTTACACGTGAGCAATTAAGCTTGACTGTGAATTGAATTTCTCATCTACACATCCTTCCTCTCACTCAGATTTGCTTCTGCCTGCAAAGCCAGTCACACACACACACCTGTTTCAAGCAGCCCACCAACTCTAAAGTTAGTTAGTCATTTGGATATCCTCACATCTTCCTCTCAGCATCTGGTGCCATCTATTTTCATGCTGTACTTTCTAAAGCAGTTTGCTTCCACGTTTCTGCTTCTGCCTTATTGAGTCATTCTGGGCTTTGACATCACTGCAGTTGAATTCAGCCTGCCGGGGATATTCAGTGATGGAAACTCTAATGTGCAATCAGGCTGGCCTACAAAATAGTTGGCAACACTACAGCTGCCCAAAAAAAAATTGCATTGAGTGTGTTCCTTTATACAGAGTCACTAAAACACCCTCTCGCATACTGCACAACCTGAGGCCCCCCTTAAGTCAAGTGAAAAATTACAGTAAAATGTGTGCTTTGTATGTCAAAGTAGGATTTTACATTGAGATAAGTAACAGAAGAAACGTGGCTTATTTTTATCTCAGTATGCATAATTACAGTCAGACGTATAAACTGTCAACACGTTGCTAGGGAGGAGGGGGAGAGTAGAAGGGGATTTTTTTTGGCAGAAGGAAAGGAATGATTTTCTGGTTTGCGTTGGTTTTACAGTCAGCTAGTTATCGCAAGATCCATATTCTTATGTCAGAAAAAAAAAAAAAGAAATTCCCCATTTTATGGTGAAAACATAGCTTTTAACCTCCACCATGTGAAGATAATGATGGAAACATTAACAGTCACTCTCCTTTGAGAGTAACTTATTCCTGGAATAGAGTAGGCTCTGCCAGCAAGATTACATTAAAAAGTGAACAATATTAGAGAATCCCAATGACAAGGACTGTTTAGCAAATAACACAGCAAAGAAGAATTTTCTGACTAATTTTGTTCCCCAAGCTAAAAAATGTCAAAAGGTTGAATTCCCCAAATGGAAAGATCACTTGGCCCAGATTATAAAATACACAACAGTTTCTTCTGACATTATTTAAACCAGCACAAAGGTCTAAACCACATGAGAGGGACATTATTATTCAGAAGCATTTGGGAGAGCCAGAGCAATAGCCACATTGCAGCTCAAAAGTCTGAGGTGGCATGAGCTCAAAGTGGACCTCCCCAGATTCTGGTTCTGCAGAGAGTCACACCAAGAACCAGCACAGCTGCATCTCTTCAGCTCCTTAGCAGGTCCTGTGAGAACCCCTGCAGCACCTCCAATCCAGCAGCATATTTTCTATTTCCAGCCCCATCTCTGCTAGCAGGAGCATCTTGCAGCCCGCCCACCCTGCCCCCTTTAGCATGGTGTGGACATGTGCTTTGCACTCAGTGTAAATCACTCCAAAAGCAGACAGACCCTGGAGTCACAACTTTAAATGATGCCTAAATCTCATTTTAAACCTGAGCCAGGGTCACCGCCTGTCCTGATTCATTTCTCTATTGTACCACCCCAGCAGCAGCTGGTAGATGTGCTCCCAGTGCCTTGTCTCTTGGCACCTTGTGGAAAACTCTCTTTCCTTGTATGAGGAATTGCTCTAATTCTTCCATTTGCTTTATTCTGTGCAGGATATTAGGTGAGCCTCATCTGAACTTACCAGGACATTGTTAAAACCCAAAGAACAGAAATTCTGGTTCTGGAATAAAGCAAAGTGTCAGAGTGACCTACTGTAAACCCATTTATATCACACCCTGAACTGAAGGCACGTGATTCTGTCAAATGAGGTATCAAGCAAAGGGGCACTGTCAGCAGCCACTGCTTTTCTAAACTGTTACAATAAATCTGCAGAGTGTTTCCTTAAACATCTAAGCCTCTCAAAACCCCTGTGCAAGTCTCCTTTTCGACATGCACGGCATGTCATAGAGACAATCAAAAATAAATAACTCTTCCTTGAGATGATGGGCACTTGGCAACGACAACTGGAGTTTCTCAAGGCAGATTCAAGAGCAGACAGGCTAAACAGACTGTTTGAGAGTCATAAGCTAGACACAAAAGTGGCCAAAGGGAGCCAAAACCCTGACATAGGGAGTGCATCCAAATTTTAATGAACTAGTTCAATCAGCGAATCCTGGAAATTCAGGATTCACCCAATAAACTCAGACTTTGTCCCCCAAATGTCCATTAACTGATGAGACATTTTTAAAAGGCTTTAGGTCTTCTTGGCCTGGCCATTTTTTCCTCTCCTTTTTTTTTTTTTTTTTTTTTTTTTTTTTTTAGGGAATGACTAAGTGCCAAGCACCATAGGCCAACCCGAGCTCAATATGTTTTATGTACTTAAATGAGCATAAGAAACAAAACACAGAGGACCATTTTGTATTGTTGCAATTACAGTTGATAGACTCCAGAAGAACAGGCTATATGACACGTCAAGAGAAAGATGAATATGCAAACTTAAACTATGCACTTGGTGTGAGCTTCATAATTATGCACTCTGAGTCTCTCAGAGCTACAGGCCATCAGCCAAGAGCTACATAACTCATTTGGCAGCAAACAGGTACCAAAAAAAGCCCATCAAAATCCGTCATCAGCTTTTTTTTCTTTTTTTTTTTTTTTCAAGGAATGGCTTCAAGGTACTTTGGAAATGTCTTTAAGTCCCCTGGCTGCCATAGCTAAGTCACCTTTCAGCCTTGATCACTGTTTCTATAACAAGAAGCATCTAGAATGGATCTTTTCTGCCATGTTGAACAGGCAAGTTCCTGACTTTACCTCTAAAAAGTCTTTTCTTCCCCTCTCCTCACTCATTCCTCACCACAATACCAAGTAATTCTATTTTTAGCACAGGAAGTGTCAAGAGAGACTGTCAAGGGTGAGCTGACCCACCACAGTTTTACATACTTTTAATAAAACAATTATCTTCAAAGCTCTTTGTTTTCTCAAAATAGAAGACTTCAACCAGGAAGCACAATGAATAAAGGGGGAAAATGCAGTTATTGGTCAGAAAGAAGACAGTAAGCTGGCTGCTGCCAGGATGGGGAAAACATAAATGCTGAAAAACATTTCAGCAAAAAAGGGGGCTCTCTTTGCCATTATTTATTTAAATATTAAGTGAGAAGTTCTTGTTCACTATTTTTTTAACCGACCATGGCATCATTTCAAAGCTGCTGGTAAATGTTTCAAAACTCATTTGAATAAAATAATGCAGATCTAAATTTAGCCTTTTATTGTTTTGATCCTGTCAACCTTTTTTTGTGGCAAAAGTTTTTCTAGCATCATTCAGGTCTGCATCTGTGGCCCTACCCATTTATCTTGACTTGAAAAAAAAAACCACTTTTGGAAGATGGGCAACCAAAACTTTGGAGTTCTGATCTTGTAAAGAATCATGCAGACACAAAAGTTTTCAGTATTGCATTGATCATGTCCATGAGTTAAACGGAGAGAGACAGACTGTGACTTCACATTCAAGAACTGAACTTAAAGAAAAAGTGCAAGAATGGTCTTGCCAAATCAAGTCCTCTCCACGCCACCCTAACAGGGAAAGGACCTGTATTGTAAAAAGTCTCACAACCTTTATCAGCTGTAATCCCTGTTGTCAGAATTCCCAGCAGAAAGCACGAGTGGGCTGAATCCTTGGTATCCAGAGAAGTCAGTCACCTGTCATTAACAGATCTGTAGGCATCTTGATGATGTCAGGTTCAAATAAACGTGTTCCACAAACATCATTAATACCCTGATCTTTTCCTAAAAACACACAGTTTGCAAATACTCCAGAGAGAATTTTCGTATGTAGAACCCACAGTTATGTTTCCTATGTTATACATATGAAAAAATATATAAAAAGCAAAGCCCATTTCTGCAGGAGCACAGCATTTTTCACGTTTGCCAGAGGCACATGAGGCAAATGATCCCTCTCTTTTGGTCTCCAATACTCCTGGTCCTCCACTCAATATGCCAGAAGCTCTCCTGCTCCTAATTTTCCACTGCACTGCCAGTGCACAAGTATTAGGCAGAAGAAATCAGACACAGAACTGGTTTTCAGTTTCTGCTGCAGGTTTGAGACCTGAGAGAGGTGCACAAACCCCACATTACCATCCTTTGTGTTATGTAAGAGCAGATGCAGCCC
This sequence comes from Phylloscopus whistleri, assembly GCA_017589585.1. Lineage (NCBI taxonomy): Eukaryota > Metazoa > Chordata > Aves > Passeriformes > Phylloscopidae > Phylloscopus > Phylloscopus whistleri. The sequence continues at coordinate 3,272,794 of JADMLD010000549.1, read as the reverse complement.
GTGTTTGACTGGAGCAGTGGGGTAGCTGCCACCACAGCCCATGGCACCCACACCACCACCTCCAGGACAAGGAGCTGATACAAACCCAGCAAATCAACATCTTCACAGAGAATTACAGAAGAGGCAGAGACTTACCAAAATTATTTTATTGGTGTAATGTTAATAACATACACCACAGCATGGAATACTTTTCCCAACGTGACAGTGACTGAGTGCCATCATTGTCACACTTAGGATCTTTTTAAAAAAGGATAGGAGAGGTTGGCTTTGCACTCAGCAAAATATTTGAATTTAAGCAGCTGTGTAATTTCTTAGTCTTTAGCCTGCCTTCAGGCAACATTTGAAAGTGAAAGGATCAGAACAATAAATCTGGATGTCAAAACAAAGGGTTCATCTGTAAACAGCAACCTGACAAATCTAACAGACTGGTCTGGTAACTATGACAAAATAAGAAATGAAATCTCCATGTAGATCATTTGAAGAACTGACAGCGTGAAACTTGTCTCAATGGTGTCTTTATATGTTTGATGGGCATGCATACATGTATAAAATCAATCATCAACAAGTTTTTAAACTTTATTTTCAGCCACAAAAATTCAGTAAGTGGTATCATTTTAGATAAACCACCAGCAGTGCAGAGAAAAGTAACTTAACTTTAAATAAAGTGAAAATCTTGCTCAGACTTTTCTTTATGCTTCTCCAAATTTAGAGATAATTACTACCAGCAAGAGAAGGATTTATTTCTTGCACTCTCCTTTTAATGAACAGAAAAGCCTAGATGACAGATTACATAGAATCATCATTAGATGTAGTCAAATATCTTTTTGCATGCTCAGAACATATAGGCTGAACTGTGCAACCTCAGAACTGCTCCAGCTTGCCAAATTCCAGGATGCAAGTTGTGACAGTGATGCAATGAAGCTGTACTGCCCTGTAGCACCTTGACAGCAGGGAGGACCCTAGTGCTGTTTCCCGTGTTAAACCACAGCAACATCCACTCATGACTACTGCTAGTAATCAAAGCTTGAAAAACATCACTCACCACTGCAGATGCCCAGTCATGGGTGCTCCAGGTTTCTGCATTCATTCTAAAAAGCCATTTTAAAAATTGATGTTGGCAAATATTTTTCAGATGCTGCCTCAGGCCTTCTGATTCTCCAGTAACAATTATAATAGCTCTCCAAATGAACAAGTTGGTAAGTACTAGACCAAAAATACAGCACAGGAATAGTCCCATGGAGATCAATGGACTACCCAAATGCATTAAATTTAGCAGGAATGGTGCCACATGAATATTCATTTGTCTTCACATTGATCAACTAGAATTCTCACAAGGTGTTGAAGGACACATTTCCTTTTCACAGAAAATGCCCCTAATTCTTTGCTTTTCAGGGGGCTGAGGATAAAAGAAAGAAGGAAAGTCTGTATGCAAAGAGATGCTTTTAGTTTTGTCCCACTGAACTTTCAGGACCTACAGTGGGAGATCAAAATGCATCCATGACTTGGACTTGGTTGTTTCCAAATAGTTATTAGTTGTCCCTGACTGTTGGCTTCTAAAAAAAATTTAAATAATAAAATAAAATAATAATATAACCATGCTGTATTAATGAGGCTTTAGATACAAGTCCAATTCCTCAATTTGCCAGAAAAGCCATACAGAAGAAACAAAACTCCCCTAACTAATATTTTAAAAACCACAATTTGCATAAATTATTTGTGATATGGTCAGGTACATCTCAAAATCTAATTTCACATCTCCATTTAGATGTCAAGAGTACTTTGCATCAAGCACCTACTAAAAGAGTGACAAAACTGTTTTTCTCTTTTCCAGTTCAGTATTAGATGTGCATTATACCAGCACTGCTGCATGGGTATTATGAGAAGCATGTTCCCAGCCTATGTCCCCATTTCACAGCAGGGTACACAAACTTGCACTGGTTTCTGCTGCATCTGCCAAAAGACTCAGAATGACACAGATCTTTAAATCAGAAAACATGTGCTGTGCATTTAAAGCCTTGCTCAGCTCTATTTCCTATTGCTAGATTAATGAATAATAACACCCCATTTGTGTGTTTCATTATGAAATATGATATCCTCACACAGACCTAATCATACAGTCCATCGAGTAAGCAAAATTCAGAGGAAGACAATAAAGGCTGATATCAGAGTATGACAATAGCATAAGAATCACAGGGGACTTCCCCCTGAATTTCAAACTTTCTTGGTAACTACCCTAGCACTGAAGATGGAAATGAACTGGACCACAAACCTCTGAAGAACAGATTTGCAAACCCCTACCCAGGCTCAACAGCCATAAGATCTTCCATTCATTACAGGGCCACCTAAAAAACTCCATCAAAAAAACAGTGCTCTGTTTGAAGGCAGGTTCCCACATAGATTTCACCCATGTGCATGAAAAGAGAAAATAACATTTCTTCCATGATGAAGGCAGTAAGAACAGAACTGTTGGAGAGATCCATGGATCAAGGTCAGTTGAAGAGGCTGCTCACTAAGACTTCAGCAAATCATGACACAGGCAGGCACAGCCTGTAGTTTCCAAGCAGCTCAAGCAGGGACTCTGTGTAGAGCCAACACCTTCCTGAGGCAGAAGCTGCAGAACCTGGCTCAGTACCTGGCTTTAGGAGACCCAGCCACCCCTCCCCAGCCATGCTACACCTCCAGGACAGCTGAGCACACTCTGTAGCAACTTTGGACCCTGCTGTCTCCCACTTTTCAAATGCTGCTGGTTCCCTAATGATGGCATGGGTCTTGTGTCTTTAGTCATATAAAAATACACTGTTTGCAGGGTCAGACAGGTGAGTCACCACAGAGGCAGAGCCTCTTACAGTTCTCCATGGAATTTGTGTTCAGTGGCAAATTTTATGATATCTAATGATGAAGAAGGAAAAAGTAGCTGCATTACAAGACCTGATTCTTCTTCTGTATAGAGATTCTCAGTTGCTTATGATGGCTAAGGATCCAATCTCTTAACACATTTGACTATTGCAGTCCTCTAGAGAGAGTGATCAGCTGTAATGGCTTTGGTGTGGATGAAACTGCAGTGCTCTCTGGCTACTTGCAAGGACTATTTCTCACCCCCAGTACCAGTATCACACACCAAATGCTTTGGCTCAGTGCAAGGCAGGAGAGGCTGCACTGAGCACACAGCCTGTTCTGTAGCACTTCCTACACCAACACTCTCTACTCAAAACCATAGTTCCCTGCTAGGAAAACTTCTTTTCACCAGCTTGTAACAGACAGGAGCAAACAGACTCCAACTCAGGGCTCAGAAGACTGTCTGAAGAGATGAGGAAAGCCTCACTACAGTTTCCTGCAGCTGTCATTGCAAGGATTGACATGCCTCATAAAGTCAGCATGGCAACTATCATTTTATTTTGAGGTCTAGTGATAGCAGCTTTCCCGTGTAACATTTTCTGATTCTTGCACCAACCATATCAGTCATCTTTGCTATTTCAGCAGCATCAGCACAAACAATTTCCTAAGTAGTCCTATACCGCCAGCTCAAAAAGATGGATTTGTTTATTCATTCAGACTCATTAAACTAGCTAAATGTTGGCTTTGCCTTAGAAAATACTCTGTGATTATTAGGCAGCCACAAGAAAAATAAGCATCAGTTTTCCACAAATCTACCTGTACTCTGAAAAAGACCCTGTGGCTTCTAGTGTAAGGCTGGGGGGATCAGTGATATACAGCTTACAAGCTCAGGATACACATCCTAAGCTATTTGTACAGTTCTGTCTTTCCTCTTAAACATAAATACCCCAGATGCAGGGAGGAAAAAACAGCATCTCTGAAAAGAGTAAAGGATCCTTCATTCTTCCTCTAAATCTGCAGAAATTTAAAAGACATCAAGAGATGAGAAGGTCAGCTTCCCTAAAAACACTGTGTGAGAGTTCATGAATGAGGAACTGTGCTTCAGAAAACTCTCTCACAGCACATGCACCACCACAAACACCAGGTTTAAGCACAAACTCTTTTCCTTCCAGCACCTGATGCCTTCATGAGCTAGAATATCCCAGGCAGCTGTACTCATGGTTTGGTACAGCAACTCTATCCTGAACACAAAGATTTGCAGGAACAAGTGACAGAATTTTGCTGCAGGCACTATAACTAGACAACTTTTCTCTGAATAGATGGAAAATGTGGGGAATATGGAAGAAGATCAAGAGACATAGTTTGGTTTGTGAAAAATTCAGGTGCTTTATTTGGAGTTCATTCCCAAATCTTCTGATATTTTGTGCTTCTTCATTTGAAGAGAGAACCAGATCACGTGCACTGATTTTTATCATGTCTAGCCATTCCACCATCCCCCACATTTTCCTGGAAACAATACCACAGAGAACACCAGCCTTGGTATCAATAAAGCCCCAGGTCCAACAACAAATACTGCATGTCATCTTGCATCCCATTTTTATTCAAATCAGCATCAGGTCTTCACACAGAGGTAATCATAGACAGCTCCCACACATACATGCTTAGCAAAGGCATAATGTAATATACAACAAAAGAACTGTGATCAGACAATCCTACAAATTAAATTTGTTTGGCCTATGTCAGAAATCAAATATTTGTGACAATTCTCAGTCTGTTTAACACCTTTTATCTCAAATTTAAACAGGACAGTTGGCTTGACATCTTACTAGCTTTATAAAGAGGCAACATGTAGATGACAAAGTAAACAGGTATTTATAGATACAGATATTTTTCTCAAGCTGACACCCAAAGCCAAATGATCTTTTTATTACCAATTTAAGTCGCTTTTTTTTTTTTTTGTCCATTTGGCCTTGAAAGAAAGCAATGTACTAAGACTTTGCTTGCCCTTCCCTCTATGTAATGTCATTGATTTTCTCAGCTGAAAACATGGTGCCAGCTCCCAGCCATGGGCAGTGAGTCAATATACCTGGTGAGGCATCAGCTGAAACTTGCAAAGGGTAACAGATCATATCTAGAGCAAAATGTATATGAAGAAGTACTTTTTCTAGAGTTTGGCCATGTTGCACTGCTGCTCAGAAAGGATGGGCAACTGGTTATAGATTAATAGAAAAATTAGCCTGCAAAAGTCTTCAAACAGTCATTGAGATGATTACACCAAATTGCTGTTGTCCCAAGGTAAGACAAACCCTACCTATGTCTTTCCTGCCTGATGGTTGTCTAATCTACTGGAATTTCTGTTACTGGACATCCTTTACAGCTTCCCTAGACAATTTTTACTAGTTCTTTACCAGTAGAACTGACCTAAGCCTTTCTTATAGTAGTTTATGCCCATTAACTTCCTCTCCTACCTGCCAGGGCCATGGTTACCAAATTGACTTCTTTGCAGCTGCTAGGTACATACTTCAAATCTATGATTTCCTTTCTCATATAGGTTAAGAAAATCTGATTTCAATATTCCATGCAGATGTTTTTTCAATCCCTTAAACCTCTGTTTTAGTTCTTCTACCCAACTGATTATACCTGCAACAAATACTTAAACCCAGGAGAGTAACGTGAGATCAGAAGCTGAGCTCCAAAAGCTGTGACCTTTTAGAACCTTCCAAAGCACCTGCCTTCATCCTCCTTGCAATCACACAACCCTGTTGATGCTGCTTAGCCATGACAGTACCAAACACTTTCCTGTGAAACACTGTTCTTTGTCCTGCATCTGTACTGCTGCCTATTCACATCATCCTCCTCTGCACTTACTCCTACAGAAATATATCTCATTTCTTCAGAATGTTTCTTCAATTTTTAGATGTTCCTAAGTTTGGGTGTTACCCACAAACTTGAAATGTGTCACCATACAGATTGTGTAAATTTTCAACAAAACCAATGTCTCGAGAAACCTCCCCAGTGCCCTGCTCAGGGGCACATTGTTATAACACAGGTTCTTTGTAACATCCTTCTTTGAATGAGTTTGTCACTGCCTGAAAAAATCTCATCTTCTGTTTCCCTCACTCCTTTATGAAGGTATCATATAAACCAGAGCCATAATTCCAGCAAACTCAAGACCTAAAGCATTTTAAGTTATGTAATGCCTTTCAGCTGTTTTTAGCCTTCCCTCCCACAGTCACCACCAAGGAGAAACCAGAGACTCTGAAACTGGACTTGTTACCAGAAGCAGCAAGAACTTGAGCTTGTGGTTACACTTTCAGCAACGATACTGCACAAGTAATCTTAATCCATCTCTGCTCTCAGCTGCTCATTCACACTTTTGTACTGCTTAGAACTAACTGCATGCACCACACTTCTGTGTGGCAGACAGAATCTGAAAACCGAACAACCCAAATGCTCGTGCAAGCACAGGAAAGAGGCAACATTATGGTTAGTGCTGAAAAAGAAAAGTTTCCTAAACCACACCAGTATTTTAATATGAACATGAAAGTCAAACCTAAGCTTTTGAGACTGAATTTCTTGTGAACTAACTAATCACAGGTTTGAAAGAGAAATCCAGAGCTGCTTAAGGTGTATAAAGGTATGAATTTTGTCAAGAACCAGGCAAGATAAAAGTGGAAGCAGCGTCTTGTGGTGCTCATCACCATCTGCATGCTAGCAGTCACCAACCCAAGAGTCACGAGAGCAGAGGTGCAAGGAAATTCAGTTTCTTTCCATGTGCCAGTGAAGAGCTGTGCACACTGCAAGCTGCAACCAGTGGGCCATGCTGAAACATCAGGGACCTGTCTGCAGTCAGCATGGTTAGAGCCTAGACTGAAAAAAGTCAGCCTTTTTATAGTTTTTGTGATTCTCATGAATTTGACCTCATACCAAGATAAGGAATTCATAAATTACTTCAATTTTAAAGAAAGCTGGAATCCAGAATTTATAACCTATAAATAATTCCTCTCTACATTAATGTAAATTTCTGAACAGTGGAATAAGTTTGCCTGTATGCTTCAGAACATAATGCATCCTTCCTCATATATCATGTATATAGGACTCAATCCAAAATGCCATTTTCACAGACAGTCAATGCAAGCACCTTCCCTTTCAAGCCATGGGACAATTTCACAACTGAATATAAAGTCAGTGCTGGAAAGAGAATGACAGTACTTGTTTTTTTTTTAATGCGGCTGTCCTCCCTGTCACTGGACTAAATGGTAAATCTTTAAACATGCTGTCACATCAAACAGCAGAGACAGAAACATTAATTTGCCTTCTGCTATTTTGGACATGACAGTAACTTTTTTTTTAATTAAGTTTCCATTCATCATCAGGCTTCAAACATGTAAGTCCAATGTTCTCTATTTGATTATTTTAATTGTCCCTTACACAAGCCAGCCAAGGCTATTATTACTTTTATTTCTGTGTGTGAAAAGGCAAAGAATCATGAAATAGCTTACATTCCTAAAGCCTGTTGCCATTGGGCAGGAGTGCTCTGGATCATCACCACTGGCAACAATAGACAGTGCTGTAAAAATAGCATGTACACATGCAGCACAACAGACCAGCTGGCCATCTTAGGACAAGGGAAATTCGGCTCTTATGACCTCAGAAATAGTTCCCTGTGCCAGTTTAAATCTCCAACAGAGGAATTTAAATGAATGTTGATAACTGCCCAAATAGACTCTACCTTCAGTAATGAGATTAATTCTTAGTGTTATTGCCAGTTCTGTCTATAATAAAGATGGAAGGTCTTTTCAGTAACATATGGAAAATCATTATAGCCACAGTCCAAAAGTAATTGCTTATGGGCAGTGTGCTGTTGACTCCCTTCAGTTTGTTGCTTCATCACTTCACCCATGACCTGGAGGAATAATTTCTCCTTCACCAACATAGCAGCAGCTCAGTTTCCATACTCATTAGTGTCTGGTGTCTCTTGCAATTATAGTTCTCAGCAAATCCAAAAGCCATAGAACATCTAAACATCTATGAAATTCTGTGTCCACCATGACCATGTGGTACTGAATTCTCAGTTTATGTTACGTTTACTAAATTAAATGATACAACAGATTTGGCTTTCAAAAACAAATTTGGAAGATGGAATATTCCAGTTGCCATGAAAAAACCCAGAGAGTAAAATCATGTTGTATTGGCAGAGAAAGATATGGGCAGCATGATTAGAGAGAGCACAATATGCATAATCCAACTTCAAACTTCCCAAAGACAATCATGATTACACCCTCCATGAATGGGAGCCAGCTACAAAGTTTACAGCCCTCATGAAGTAGAAACAGAGAAAATCTGTGGGGTCAATTCAAAGCCATAATTACAAGTATTACATCTTTCACTCTTCCAGCTCTCAAGATTTTACCAGATGTCACTTAGACATGGAAGGGAATGGGGCTTAGCCATGATCATCACCAATGTGGCTGTTCCCCTGCTGCCTGCACCCCACCCCAGTCAGCTTGGAATTGCCTGGGCATTTTCAGCTTTAGACACTGGATAGAAATCTCAAAGTCTTGAGGAAAAAAGAAAAAAAAAAAAAAAAACCTGTGGCTAAGAGATTTCATTTAGTGCTCTCTACTTGTGGAAAAGCAGGCAGAAAGCAGCAGCAGCCAGTCCACTTGACATGGGATGCATGCATGCCTCTGAGTTAGCATGGCACAGTAGTGCCTTGCTCAACTGGGCTAACCAGGAGCACCTAGGGAGGAGAGAACCAAAGGTGCTAAAAGGTTACACAGCCATAGCAAATATCAGCTCTCCTAACCCTATTTCTCATGAATCAAATTTGTTTGCAAGTTTATTATTTAAAAATATGAAAATAAGAAGAACTCAAACTGCCTTAAAATGCTATGGATTGAATGAAACACAATAAATCAAAGTAACTTGTTTTTAATAAAGGAAATCTCTACTTAAAAATCAAGACTGGACTATTTTTTGCCTTTTTTGTTTTTGAAAGACTTCCTCTAGTCCCAAACAGAAATAATTCAAGGAAGTCTTACATAAGAGATCTGATTAGGTGATCCCAACAGTCCTCTCTGTCTTCAAAACCTATGAATCTGTTTTCAGACACAGCATAAAAATCAAGAAACTGAGTCCCATAAAAAAATATCTTGAGGAGTCTTATCAAAGGAAAACTGATTTGTATATTTCTATGTCAAAGCACATACATAAAAAGAAAGTTTAAATATGAAACAACCAAGAGATTTCAATTTTAAAAATCAATATTAAAAGAGTGGAGATAAATTCATATTCTGAGAGGATAGATGTATAGCCCTCCAAAATTTTCCAATAATCTTCTTGGTTATCCTTACTTCAAACCAGGTTACCACTCCCTTAAGCCAACACACCCACCACACCTGTACCTGTCCCTTGCAGTGAATTTTACAACAATGTTCACATACAGCCTGACCTCTGGTGCAGGGCCTAAGAGGGCCCACTGTGACCTGAATGTCAGTATTCACACACCATCTGCTCTTTCACAGGAGGAATAAATTCTTTCTTTCCATATGAACACTGAAATCTGACCAGAACATGTAGTCACAGCAGCCTCTTGCACTGAGATGTGTAAGGTCAGATTTCCTGACAATGATGCAATAGTTCAGTGTATCCACGCCCTGCTGCTGCATATGGAAAGGAAATACATTGCAAGTGAGTATGGATGTTAGTGATGCCTGGGAAAACATGGCACACAAGAGCCTTGTCCTTAATATGTCTGCTTGAGGAAAGGACAAAGGCTACTGTAAATCCAGTCCCAAAGATACCATTACAGTAAAAAGTCTAGGAATTTTTCTTGACAGTAATTTCCTATACCCCAATATAGATGCAGGGATACACACCTCCATTTTTTTTTTTTCTTATTTTCAGAAAATTCTTCCCGTCAAGCCATCTGACCTGCTTAGAACAGGAAAAAAAAGACTAAATAGAGCAAGATATTTTTAGCATTCCTGAAGGAGCTGCTTCCAAATGTCATTTATTATAGAGCTACGTGAAATCATCTCTCTGGACACTCACTCCAGAATCTAGGACAAAGTGAAGAACTTCAGCCACAGCCCACCCCAGAGAAGCACTGGATTCCCTGTTCCAGCATAATGCATTCGATTCAAATTGGTTTGTTCCTCAGCCAAGGGACACAGCAACATAATTTACTATTTCCCTTTTGAATATCCAATACAGAATAAATCTGATCTGCTGGGGAAGTGTTTTGACAGTCTAGCCTAAAAGCACATCATCTGTTTCCTGGAGCTTCCTTCCAAAGCTTCAGCAGCTAATTTTACACCCTTGCACCCATGAGGTCTCAGGAAAAGGCAGGTGGAAGGGAATTAAATCGTTTACAAAGAGTGAACAAGAACAGCAAACAATTCTAAAAACCAAGTCAAGAGTTTATATCCATCACCTTTTTGTTGCAAAGCACCTTAAATTTTGCACCTCAAAAGTAAAATTGTTAGCTTGTAAATATTATTCTAACAATTTTTTCTTACATACCATCCCACCCTAATCCCTCACAGCACATTCTGCATTTTGAACCAAATCTCCACTTGTTAGCGAGAGGAAATACAAACCAGGTAATATTGCCTAGCAATAGCATGACTCATCTTTCTCTAAAATCCTCTGCTTCTTTCAGGGTGACAGTTTTCTGCCTGCCCAATATTTTACAGGCACTGCTACATGATGAACGACACACAAGAAAAAGCAACGTTTGGATTCAGGTTGCCTACCTGTGGTCTTCCTGAGCTCCTCCCAGCCAGCTGCACATAAATTACATATACTGGCATCACATCACAACCTCTCATGATTGTTCAGTTGTAGAATGATGCCTGTTCAGCATTCACTGATGCTGCTTCTCCAGCCTCAGTGAAATTTATATAAGTAGAAATTGGATGTGTGGTGCTTTTTAGGATCTGCAAGTATGCTTTTAGTCTACATGTAGTTTTCTCTACTGTGAATTTTAGGTGGTTTACAGAAAAGGACCAATTTTCAACACAACCAAGTGGGCAGATGTCTTGGGTTATGGAACCAAAAATGTGTATTCTATTTCATCTGTTGAAAGCAGAAATGTTCTTCTTTATCTCTTGTAACTCTGTGAGGAGCGGGGGATGCCTTCTGATAATGGGCCAACTGTTAAAACCAGTTGTTTCTTATCTCTTTCACTGCCTGTCCTCCCTCCAGGGGGATATTTTCTGCTAATGGACCATTAAGACACCCCTAAAAGCACACATCCCCAAACTATACCCTCCCCAAAATAGTACATCTACATTCCATCATCCTATTGTGAGATGCTCCACCCAGTGGGGGGAGCCAACCATTCCTACCTGGATAAAACTGAGACTCAGGAACAGAAGGTGTCTGGCTTCACCGGATTCCCGGAGGAAGACTGGACCCCTTCTCACCATCACTGGACCCTTCTCACCATCACTGGACCCTTTTCTCTCAGGATCATCTCTACTCCAACAGAACCACTCTGTTCTGTTGGTCAGAACTGCCACAGAAGGAGGACTTATTTTTGGACTGCTTCCAACACCCTGACCAACAGGGTGTCAGGTTGCCTGAAAGCCCTTAATTGCAAAATTATAATTTGGAGGGGGTGAGGGGTTTACATTCTCCATTCTAAAGGAAACTCCAGCTTTCCCTGGCAGATACCTGTCTTTCCAAACCAAGACAGCAGACGTAGAAAGGAATAGTTGTGCAAAGAAAAACTCTTGTATGGGCAACAAGAACAGCTGTGATAGGACACGCTAACAATGGCAGGTCAACTGTACTTCATTTTATTCCTTATGACTCAGCTGCCCATGTCTGACATTCACAGCACAGAGGTCTCATGTTGCTAAAATCTGGACAGGAAAAAAAGAAAAAAAGCTAACATTTTATTCACAGTCACACTAAAACTGTGTTTTACTGCTTTTTTCTTGTGAGGTGAAGGAGAAGAAAGCCGAGAGAAATTATATACTTAACTAGCATGCAGCTCTGGAGGAGGATGCAGTACTCAATGAATACCTTCATTCACTGTGAAAGGCGTATAAAATACTGATATGGACCTTTCTCAGACATCAGTTTTTTCAACCTTTAATATTATTTCACATCCATTGTAATTTATCCTCCATTTTTTTCTGCCATTTTCTATTTTTTCCTAATTTTCTTTCTTTAATTCTCTAATCCCTTATTTATCGTATTTCAAAAGGGTTGAGAAACTGACCCATTTGGACACACTTTAAAAAGTTTCTCACTTCTTATGTTTTCAGTACATACCAATGTATTTGATGATAAGTAGAAGAACAAGGAAGCCTGGTGACAACATTAGTCGGCCTCCAAAATCACCTGAAGGTGCAATAAAAGTCAAAGAACTGATTTTTTTCCCCTTTTCTCCTTTAAAATGCTCCTGCTTTCAGTTGTTTTTGCTTGTGGAATGTACAAGCTTGTCCCACAGGACATTGGATGCCATGCAGCTCTGTCATTTCATAATCAGACCCAGAATGTGCAACCACAGATGGAAGGAGGAGGCTGTTTTCAACCAAGTTAGTGGACCCATTTTGAAGCCCTGCATAATCCATCATTCACATGCAGATGGTTTAAGCAGATCTCCTATATGGCTGCTAGAAAATACCTTAAGTGGAGGGAAATCTGTTAAATTGGCCCCTTTTGTATATATATCACTGCTTGGACAAAGTAAACAGTAGTGACAGAAGGACTTTTTAGCCACCATCTTCCAATGTAAATTTACCCAGAACACTTCCTGGATTTTTTTTTTTTATTATTACTGTTGCTGGTTTTGTTATTTTCTTAAAGCTCTCAGCCAATGTTGGCAAAGTCTGAAAACATGGACAAGGCCTAGTAAAACTTTGGGAGAAGATACTGTCAGGAAAAGTAAACCCAGTCTAGCCCAAAGTGATTATTTGTTAAATAAATAAAGTGCTTTATCATCCTGTAGTTGGGTAAGATTAATTTTTTTTTCCTTTTTTTGAGTAGTCGTGAGGTTTTGCCAGTTTAAGCACAAACATAGTATGAAGAATTTTTAGTTCAATAGTTGTATGGTTTTCAAGGCTGCCTGACTCAAAAGTAAGTGAGATCATCCTCAGCCCTGTGCTTAAATATTGATTGGTGTCTAGTGAAATCCAAAATCCTCAATTAGGTCCCAATGCCCACTGTAGAGTACATCAGAATAAATTAGTGTCAAAGATGGCAATTAAGACAAAAAGTGAGGCAAGAAACAATCCAAGTAGTCAGGAGGAACTGCTGAAAAAGAAGATATGCTGAACAATATACTCACCTGTAAAGGAGATTCACAGTCCTGAAACACCTCCAACCAATAGGAAACTACATCTGCTCTCCATCAGAACTGCAATTGATCCCACTATTGCTACAGTCCAACAAAGAGGAAGCTTTCCTCCTCCTCCTACCACAAAGGGTTAACATGAAAGTATGCTTAAAACATTTGTGATACTTAATGGGAGAAGAAACATCAGACAGAACACCTTAAAACTATTTAGACAAGATTAATTATAGTCATCAGGGACTGATGGAGTTTTATTGAGAAAGCTTCAGCGATTTCAAACACCTTCAAAAGACAGCAAAGCCTCCAGGTGAGAAAAGGAATCCAGGAAGTAGAAATGTAACAGCATTGAATGACATGAGGAACTATGGCCTATTAGGATCTGGGTATCTTTTAGGTCATGAAACAATTTGTAAGCAGATACACAACAGTCATGTCTCGAGTCTTGAACTAAAAAGTCCATCAGGATCTCTCAAAGTAATATAACTGTACATATCAGACCATTTCCAAATGTTATATTTTCACTTGCTCAGGTAGAAGTCCAGCTGTGGAAACTGTTGCTCACAACACCAGGAGGTACCACAACCCAAAAGTGTGTGATGGGACAAGAAATATGGGCACAGACTTGCCAAGAAAAAACAAAGAAATGTTAATTTAAATTCTTTTGCTGACAAACAGGATATATCCCTAAGAAAATTATAGCATGTGCACCTTCTGCACCCACACACAAACACTGGGTTTTGTGAGATCTTACTTTAGCCCACTAATATTCTCCTAAAGAGATTGGGGAAATAATTATGAGACGGACACAAAACTGGTTGGGAATAAAAAAAGCCGCTACTACTAAAAATGTGAACCAGGCCAAGAGAGAGGCTGCTCAGCTGAAGCCCCAACACCCCCTTACCAAGGAACCTGGACTAATTCAACAGAAGCAGCTGTCCTATCCAAGACTGTACTGTGCTGGTGCAAAACAGCATCTGCCATGTTTGAAGTACATCAAGTACAGAACTTGATCTATGTGATATCTCCAAGTTGAATGGAAAGGTTGTGAGGTTCTACATCTGGGCATTTGCAAGGAGGTCAGAAGAGAAGCCTTCCAAATCCTGCCCAAATTCTCTATGCTAATTCTTTGGTCATTAGCTCCTCCTGTCTCAGGGGCTGAATCACCTAGCTCGGTTACAGTTTCTCCTAGGCGGTTTTGTTGATTTTTGGGGTTTATTAAGGTTTTTTTAAAGTCTCCTTAAATATTTATTGGATTCAGCACTATACCAGATGTGCTTTTAAATGTCTGAGGCATTGTTTGTAATTAAATCAAAGCTTTGTTTTAAGAGCAGATACTCAGGTGATGATCCTGAAACAGCTTCTGCAACAACTTGGAGTGAACCAGTTTTAGGGAGATTATCCTGCAATCAGGTACTCCTTTTTACTTTATTTCAAAAAATCACAGAAACCTTACATACTTATCTCCAAATTAAAATTTAAAATCATGCTTTGCTGTTCCATATGCTCAAAGTTATGTAAGTATGAAATAAAGCAGAAAAGAAAAAAAAAAGTTTTGTACACTGCATTCTATTTAAACTCTGGATATCTTAAATAAAGCTACAGATGTTACTTGATTGCTATGCATTACTATATATGTTATTATGGCAACTGATGAGTTATGGATACAACATTGGTATCTATCAGCTGTCAGAGCTTCTGCAGATCCTGCTAAAATCCAGGAGTGCCTTCAGTTCCGTCAGCTCTGCAGAAGAGAGAACACGCATCTGGCCTTGTGTGCGCTGCATATACGAAGTTCATGGCCAAGCCCAGAATTTTTTAAACAGGAAATTCTTAGGGGCCAAATCTCAAAGCTGTTATTTAGCTCTATGTTGTGCCAAGAGTCTTTTCAATTCCAGCACAGTCCTACAAACCAAAACAAGAGCTATCTCTCACGAAATTCAGGGTCCAACTCAATGACTTAAAATTATTTATTTTCCTTAAGTGAGGGCCACTCCAGGATTTGATCTCTACTGCAAAGACAAAGAGGTTTAGCCATTTGGGACTAACACAGTCAACAAGAATGAAAGTTACTCACAGTCATTGTCTTTCCCTATTTCACCCTAAGGTCCCAAGCCATCTGGTATGGCACAGCTTTGAGCAAAAAGCAAAGCAGAGCAGTGTACCAGGTGTACACATACCAAGGACTGTATCTTGGGGCAAAACCTTTGAACCCTGCTGTACCACACAGCTGACAATCAGACAACTCAAACGCACATTGCAAGCAACTCTGGTGTTGACCAGTGACCTATGTCTTACACCTCCTCTATTACAGTTACCTTTTTTCTATAACAATTGTATAAATTGGTCACCAGTCTGGAGAGGTGAAAGTAGTGGCTTTCAAAACAGACTTTGATCTCCTAGCTGACAGACTCTTGAAGCACTCATAGTGATCCATGAGATATTATTGTAACAATGACAGGCTGATAGCAGAACAAAACTTGTACCAAAGAGGCACAAAATGTGAAAGGTGGTTGTTTGAAAACAAATGTTTTCACTGCAAATGTTTTACAAACTTCAAAACATAAGGGAGCCAATGCTACAACTGCATTAAAATCTAACCTCTTAACTACATAAAAGACAAATTTTGAATAAATCTTGGAGATTCTTCCTGTCTCCAGAAAAAAAGAAATATAAAATGATAAATACTCATCCATTATTTTATTTATTATGCTTAGAAAACAGGAAATAGTGCCATTTCTCATGTAAGTGCTCACACAGAAGCTCCTAGACAGTAAAATTATGGAGCCAATCTCTCTTCCTATGTACACTTTTTACAACCCTTGCAGATAGATAGACCTGCATGGGGTATAGTATGGCAAAGACATGAGCAGCCACATTAAATCCAGAATGACCTGTAAACAAATTAATATTCAAATATTGTTCAAATAACCTATAAAGAAATTATTTTAAAAATAGTTTTACTGACTGGAGAATTAGCAAATTTCAGTCCTTTTGCTTTCCAAGACTGACATTATGTACAATTTATGTTTTACAAGCATGAGTAGGTTTGTGTTTAGCCATTAATCTTTGAAGGCCTCCAGCAAAGTGTCAGGAAACTGAACACAAGCAATAGCATTCAAAGAAGCAAACCTTACCACTACTCAATTCACACACCTGGAGTGACCCCCAGGTTAAACATGCTCAGAAAACAGGGTGGCAGTATGAGTAACTTCACCTCCTCTACACTCCATGTCACCAGAAAAAAAAAAAAATTGGGAATTTCAGTAACAATTACACACAGAGGGGAAATTTTGTCACTTTGAGCTTTGTAATAATGCAATGACCACTGGGGCCTGCCACAGCTGTGTGCTACGTGCACATGCTCACACAGCCCTTATCAGCTACTTCCATTTGCAGGTAGCAGGAGGCCAAATTCCCTCAGGTGTGAAGACAGCACAGAAACTGAGCTGGCAGAAAAAAGGCCCTGACATCCATCACTCAGGAAAGAGATAAAAGCAAGAAGACCTATGCAGCTTTTGTTTCTCTGCAGTCCTTCTACGCTGAATATTGCAAAGGCTTTGCACTCCAATTTTAGGGTCTTTCTTCTCTGGGTCTCTTCTGCTCCACCCCTCCTTTATTCTACTCCATTCCCACCCCCATTGTGGTTCTGAGTAAAAGG
This sequence comes from Phylloscopus whistleri, assembly GCA_017589585.1. Lineage (NCBI taxonomy): Eukaryota > Metazoa > Chordata > Aves > Passeriformes > Phylloscopidae > Phylloscopus > Phylloscopus whistleri. The sequence goes on along the minus strand of JADMLD010000549.1, from coordinate 3,255,989 downwards.
CAAACAATTTCTATTCTTATTTTCTTGTCCTGCATTCCTCTAGTACAGCATATTCACCTTCTCAGTTCTTGATGGAGCTCTGATTTATTGGAGCAGCAGTTGTTCTTTACTGCTTGTATTAAATAGAAAAAAATAAGGACTCCACTTCTAATCACAAAGTTCAAAGAATCCATTTTTGCCTCTAATCTTCAAATGTTCTGCATCAGGCTCCATGATACAAAATTAGTTGTACTTCAATGCAGTTATTTCTCTTACATCTTTCAAAATCCCTTTCAAATATCCTCATACAAATAAATCAGTAGTAAAATCAGTCCTCTCCAAACGATTCATTACAGTAACTTTGATTAGACTTTAGGCACCAACTTCATTTTAGTGCCCATTAAAATTAGACCACTTTTAAACTTCATACTGAAGATAGAACTCAGAGGAGTTCAAATAGATGTTGTGTAGCCTGTCACATAGTTATAGCCTGAGAGAGTGTATCAAAGCTTACTGGATTTCCAACAGGAAAGGCTTCTTGTAGAGGAAAAGAAGTATATAAAGACTCATAAAACCATCAAGTCCAGCTTTTTGCCATCAGGTCCTCTAAATTGTGCTACAACATCACCTTTGCAGTGGAATTGTATGCTTTTCCTTATCTACTATGTTGTAGCTGATGGTTCCATAAAATCATGATGCAATTTCTTTGGGAAGAAGTTTTTTTCAAGTGTAATGAAACAGTTTAATCACAGCTTTAAATGCAGGTCTGGGACTTTTTGGCACATGCTAAGGGTGGTGCTTGGAAGCTTGAAGCAAGATTTCATATTGTTGCCAGTCAGAAGTAGCAAAGACATTTTCATAACATTTTTGCAGAAAGAATAAGAACACATCAGACTTAGGAGCTTTCAGTATACACATAATGTAGCAAAGTATTTTATTAGTTTGCAACATCAGATTAGATTTGTAGTTGCAGACACACCTGATTTATCTCAGTCTGAATTGAAACAGCCTTCTGCCTATTCAAGGAATGGATAGTCCAGTGAACCTACATAGAAGAGAAAAAATCCAGTAGGCCCTGACAGTCAAAAGAGATTTGATCTAAAAGCTGGTAGTCTTAGCCCCAAACATGTCTACAAGAAAACATGAACCAGATCCCTGAAAATGTAATGCTGCTCAAAGAATGTACCCTGCCTATCCAGAGAAAAAGAAGGGATTTAGTCTCCTGTGCTCCAGAGAAAGACCAGAGAGCCCAAAACACACACATCAAATTATGACTTACTGTGGGGAAGTTTTTCTTTCGTGACCCCACAGATGACAAGTGAAATCCCCAAAGCATGGCATTATTAACCAAGCATACTTTTCTCTCTTTTTTTCTCCTTTAATAAGCACCAGCAGGAGACGTCTTTGCATTGGACGTGATAGGAAGTTGAGGTTCAAAGTCAGACCACTCAGGAACAGATGTCTCCTAGTGGAAAGTTATGCAGGAGGATGGAGATTCTCAAAAGGAGCCAAATAATCACTGGGTGCCCTTCCATGATAAGCTCTAACACTGTAATCATCATTAGTAATGCTACAAACCCACAGTCCTAATTGTACAAACTTGAGTTAAAGCTGTCTTTGTTCCAGGATCCTTAAGTCTGAACTCCACCATTACAAAAGACCTCATGAAACTCTGAAGAGGGTAATTTCTCAGGTGGAAAGAACCCTGCTGACATGTTCCAGTCTGATAAGTAATGGTAACAAGTCATCCTTTCTTCTAAAAATGTTTCTTCAAACACAGCCTGCCCCTGAGTTCTTAAATTAATTTAACCATGGTAAAATATGATTTTAACTGCTATTCTGTTTTGGAGATCCTGTGCTCTCCAAAAAGCAGTGCACAGTGATGAAATTTCTGATTAAGAATTGTTCAGTAAATGACCTAATTTATATCAAGGTTATTTCTAGGCTGTCAAATCCATTCCCTATTCAAAGAGTAGATACAACATTTTGGAGTAAGACTTTATAAATACAAGTTGAATTTTGTACATTAAGTACAAAACTGAAATCAACATTTGACCACAGATCTGAGATCAGCTCTCAGAAACACAACAGCTGCAGACTGTGGTTATCATCATGTCCCCCAGAGTATTTTTGCAGATGCTTCTTTGCAACAAACTGGAAAATTTGATTTTTTGTTAATTGTACTTTCAATTTTAGAGAATGTTATGGAGACAAAGTAATTTCTTACTATAATTTAACAATAACAAAACAGCAATTCAAAAACTGGCAGTTCCTGCATGTCAAACATTAGCAATTACTTGGAAAAGTCATAATAACAGCCAGAAACGCAGATCTTCAGCGTTTTTCCTTCGCACAACTTAATTAGCGCAACAGACACTTAAATCTGTCCTAAAGCTGACAATGCCTCAAGCATTTCCTAAAGAGAGGGCAGTGCGAGTTCAGCTGTGTCAGGCCACACCAGCTGCCTGGCACGCCAGTCTGGGCACGGAGCAAAAGAAAGGAAAAACACAGTGACCCCCACCCCTCACCAACGGGGAGTCTGAGCTGCACTCGGGTCAGGATAACCTGGCAGCTCCTGCGGCTGAATGGGGCGGAAAGCAGAGAGAAAGGCAGAAAAACAAACCACCCCACTGAAGAGGGCTGCACAGCACCCAGCCAAACGCCTTTTCTCTGGGCAGGGTCATACTGTGACTGTGCACTCTGCATTAGTGCCAACCAGCTTTAAACTTGCTACCAAAAACAACCTATACCTTTAATGGGAAAAGCAGCTTTTCTTTTGTTCCCCCACGTAGACACACAACCCTCCTAGAGCAAAAAGCATCAAAAGCAGCAGACTGGATGCTCTACAGTCCTTTGTTATATGGAAGGCTGGTCAGAAATCAGAATTTGGTTCATAAGCAGAGAAACAAGACATCCCAAGTGATAGGCTAGAGTCTGAAACTTTCTAGAAAGATCTGAATAAGGTTAACTTACAGCCATTGAAATAGACTACACTGCTAAATGCATGTATTGTACATTAAAATGGCAAGGCATTTAAAATACTCTCTAGCAATTTAAGGTCTAAATTAAAATATCTCAAAGGATGGAAAGAAATACATCTTCCTCAGGGGAAAAAAACCCAAACAAATGCTTATGACCTCTATGTTCCTGTGGAACACAGGAAATTCAACAAAATCGTATTTCTGGAAAAAACAAACAAACAAAAACAAAACCAACTTGAAATGAATATTTTTATATTATTAGCTCCAATAATTCATTACAATTATAGATGATCATGGATCTCCAGATGAATGTCCTCTGCACAGATCACTGTGCAGCCAAAAAAGTGCTGGTCCTGAAATTCACTCACAAGTTTTCATGATTTTTTTCAAAATCCTCTGACAATCTCACATCTTGCACACGCAACAATTTGACTGCTTCCATCACAACCACTTCTGAGGTCAGAGCTCTCTCCACTACCTTAGACTGACCTTGGCCAAACAAGATGAGTCTGTGGCACCACAGCCAGCGTTTCCCCTTTCACCTAGGCTTTTCTGAGACAAGCAGCACGAACGTGCCAAACATTCTGCTGTTTGCAGCAATAAAACTGTTCTGTCCTTCTGCTGTACTTTGGCACAAGTTATTCTTCAACTCCTGCAGCTGTAACAGGAATTAATTATCTGCAGTTCTGTGTTCATTTGATCAGAGGCTTTAGTGCACCCATTCACAGTCCTTAAAACACAGAGAGTCTCAGCTAACAGCTAAGGGCTCTGAAGGACAAGGCGAGAACCACGCGTTACGTACAGAAAGCCTCGTTTGTCTTGAGCATCTGAACTAATCTGTTACTGGATTTGTTTCACTTTTTTGTTTTCAGTTGCTGTGTGCCTTTGGAAAACCAAGGCTCTGCGAGTCATTCAGCAGCGTTACATCAACCAACACATCAGTGCAACATGATGTCAACATCACCACCCTCCTGGAGCACAGCCAGAGCTGGACAAAGCATCCAAAAAGTAAAGGGGACCACTTCCCTCCCTGGAAGGTTTCATTTTAATACCCTTTAAGGATGCTGATAGCTAAGTGATCACTGCAGAAACAAAGAAGTTCATCATCAAATTCAAGCTTGTAAAACAGATGGATCCAAGACCTATAGATTAAATAGCGACTCAAACTTGTACAAAACTAAGGGGACAGATTCTATATTTTAATTTTCCCATTATTAATCAAGGGGCCTAGCCAAATTTTCAGCAGGCAGAGAGGAAATCATTCCAATGTCATCTATTACTTGCCAACTCAGTTTAAAACCGTCTTACTGATTCCACTGAAATCTGTGCAAGGTCTGGACCAGCAGAGAATCAGGCACTGGGATTTTGCTTGGGGACATTTTGGATCTAAGAGTGAACTGTAGAGCTCAAATCCTAGAGTTCTGTTTGGTTCTGCACTGGTTTCATGTCTCTTTGGTTACTTTTTAAAGCTATAAGAAAGAACTCTAATATGTAACATAAGCAAACCAGTCTCAAGACAGACTAATTCTATCACTGTTGCCCTTTGCTTATAGCAGTTTTAACTCATCTCTAAATTCCAGTCATCTGTTTCTAATTCAAGTACATTTCAATTTCCTCACTTGATATGAGGAGCAGCAGCACTACTGCTCACCAGAGGCCCAAATAAGAGTCAGGAAAAAACCCTGGTGCTCTGCAAAGCAAGCTGGCCTGGAAGTTTTCAGCCTGGGCTTTCAGTAACACCACTTGGATTCAGCAGCTTAGTAAGTACAGGGCAAGTAGCCCATACAGGTGCTGCTGCTAGGGAATGCAATTTTAGTATTTCAAGTGAGTGTTCAGCACTTCAGAAGAAAGATTTACCAGATTTCCCCTCTTTTTGTTTGTGTTACTACTTGCTAGAGAAATAATTCCAGTTGATAGACAGATGCCTTCTCCATCAGCTGTAGTCCTGCTTTGATCTATCTTTACTAGTAGAATATCACATTGAATCCTGTAAGGTGTTATACCTAAATGTCTATGTGTGAAATCCATCCAGAGAGATGAGCACCAACATAGGGTGTTGTGGGACTGATGGGGGGAGGATAGATTGGTAGCACAGCTGTGTGGCTACCAATCTGATGCCTTAGGAAGGCTGACCTGAAACAGAGGCTGGACAGAGCTGGAGAATAAAGTAGATATTTATTAAAAGGCTTCCAGGACCCACCCTGGGCATTACAGGAGCCTGACCAAGGCTGCACCCCGGGTGGGTCAGAGAGCCACACAGAATGGCTCCCCGATCATGAGATTTTACATTTTTATCAGTTTTGGCCCATTTGCATATTGGGGTTTAATTGTCCAATTACAGCTTCAGGTTATGAGGTCCCATCCTTCTTGTTCCTCCCTTCAGTCCACCCTTGTTTGTGCTTTTTGGGCTGAAAGTTGTCCTTGGTCCTCAGCAGGAAAAGGATTTGTTTTGTCTACTTGTTCTGTGAAGAGAGCTAACTAGCACTTAATATGAGGCTCAAAACTACATCCTTAGGCAGCACAGAATCTGAAAATATGAAAGCTAAAATCTAAGGCATCAATCTATACTATTGCTCAATAGCTCATATCCCACAAGTTTCTTATATTTTCAGGATGATAAGAGAAAATACAATGACCTCCAAAGGGATTGTGTGAGTTATTTTCTCCTTGGGGGGGAGGGGGGGGAGAATAAATGTATTTTCTATTGTTTATTTGCAAGATGAAGCTGTTCCTAACATTATTGCCCATTAGAAGGGTGTGCTGCTTACAATAGGCTTTTGAATTTTCTTCAAGAATTAGTTCACAAATAGAAAATAGTATGCAGGTAAGGGAAAACTAATGTTTCTCAGACTTACTCTACTGACTATAAAGTTGATAAAAAGGATGTCCCACAGGTGAGCCTGGCATGGGATCTTTTCCTGATAGGATATGTGGCTGCAAGAACAAAAAGTACAATGTCCTCATCACAGTGGGAAACTCTGAACAATATGGAGAGAAGGAAAACTACTCATCTACTCCAAATAATATTCTTTATTGTAGCAATGATGTTATTACTTATTATTTTGCATTCACATGTAAATTAAGAAGAAATAATTAACTGCATTGGGACTTTTCTGAATTGGAGTCCCCCTAAGACTTTTTCAATGAAATTTTTTAGCCAAAACAGTAAATAATAGAAACAACATCTGCATCAAAAAGGGCAGAAAGGCAGACTTTTTGCATACTTTGAAAATTCTGTGAGGCAGAAACCAGGCATAAATTTGTCAATGAAAATTTGAATTTATAAAAGAAGCCAAATTTTACTAAAACATAGCTGCAGATTTCTAACAAGAAAACTTCAACAAAATGAGCCAAACCCAGCACCCACAGTTATTAATATCACATACCTTATCTAGCCAGTTTCTCAATCAACTGCAAACAGCTAAATCTAGAGCATTATTCTTAACCATACTTCTCACAGAGGTACTAGAATCCTAAATTGAAATCCTACAAATTTATTTTGGTAGATTAGCACAACCTCTATGGCACATACCTAAAATCAACTCCACACAAAATCAGAACCATGTGCAAAACCTGCCAAGCCCTGAATGAAGAGGGATACTCTCAGCTTCTCTGAGTAGTAGCAGATGTGAAGCCCTGGCAGTACAGCCTCCAGTCAAAAGATTAAAAGGGGTCTTAACTCACATTTGCTAGCAGATTGAGGTGAATGGGGCTACAGAAACACCTCCAGTTGGCTGCTACCTCCCATCTGCCCCCACTACACCTTCCCTGCTGGCAGCAGGTACAGCTCAGTAGGATAGATACACACTAAATCACTCTGTGCTTCTGGCACAGTTATGTGAAAAGAAATTGGTGGGTGCACCATGAGAGTGGCTTGTTGGACACTCTGTGTGCAGCTGCCAGCATTCAAGTAATCTCCCTGTTCAGAAAGGGTTGGAAAGCCCCTATGGCTGGCCTGAGCTCCCACTACAGAAAACCTCTACAGAACAAGGCACACCTTTTCCAAGGGCTGGACAATGCCCATACACTTGGATTTGTAAGAGTACAGGTAATATTGCCATCTAGTGACTCCTGTCATAGCAATATTGGCAAGATTTTTATTGGGCTGTACAAGTATCCTCAGCAACTATATGGTTTTCACCAATCTGAAGGTCCACAGCATGTTAGTTTGCAACCTCTTCATATCATAGCCTGTTATAACAATCAAATCTTTTTGGGTCTGTCTTTGACTTCTAGAAGAGCAGTTACAGCCCTTCTTCAGCCTGCTCATGATCAAGCTTGATGACCCTCAGAAGCCTACAGCTCAACAGATTTATTCCATAAATTCAGTTATTTTCCTGGCACTAGTTTCTTATATTGCATCACCTACTTGACTCCAGCAACAACAAAAAAAATGAATGATGGAATTTTTGTTAAATTCAACTTGCAAGGTGCAAATAAATTGAAAAAACATTCTTGTAGCATGCAAGCAAAAATACTCTGCAGTTGTGCTACATCTCCAGCACATTAACCAAACTTTGATAGAGACACACCGAAACCATTCTTCTCAGAATGACACTGTCTGCCATCTAACTCATTGCAGACACAGCAAGTGAGGACTGTGACCATCTTAATGCAACTGTGATGGAGCTGTGATCCAGTCTGAAGCATTTAGCAGTCAGCAACTTTTTCTATACAATATAGAAGATACTTTCTGCTTCCAGGGAGTTTGCTGCAGATCTGAGGGAGATGCCATCTCAAGACATTTGGGTTGTTTAGAGTGGTTTTTCTCCATTCATTCTTTTTAAACTGGAAGAATGGTATGAGTTTCCCTTCAAAAGGCTCATACTGGAGGCTTCAGGGTGGGGGAAGAAGGGGGTGGAGGAGGGGAGAGGACAATATCAGGAAATAATTTAGCAGGCAGTCATGACCACCAGATACAGGAACAGGTAAAGTGCTATAAATAGAAGCACGAAGGGGGGCTGTGAAAGAGGTGGTTGGGCTTAATTACAAAGAAGTGCGGGGAGAGCAGAAACAGAAGTGAACAAAGTTTGAGAGATCTTTAACAAAGAAAAACTTGTAATAAGTTTTTGTATTTTGGAATTATTTTTTGTAATAAGGGAAGACATTAAAGAGAAAGAATGTGTGCACCATCGGATAGCAAGAGGAAAAATGCAGCCCTGACCAGCCAGGAGACAAGCAAGGCAATAATCCAAGTTAAAACAGGGTCAGACCAGATAAACACCTTTGACACTTATGGAATTTGCTAATGTCTCACTATGATGATGCTGCTTCATTCTGTGTCCCTCCCACTGACAGCCAGCACTCCCAGGTCTGTTTCATGGATTAGGCAGTAGTGCATGCACTGAAGACACAGGTCGTTCTAGGTATGACTTGAACATTAAATAGTTTGGAACAGCCCAGTGCTTTGCTTTCACACCATTCTTGAACTTGAATTACTTTAGGAACAGCAGCTGCATAACTCAGAATATTGAGAAACCCTGACAATGCCTCCATTGCAGTTGGACTAGCTAAAACAGCTCAATGCCTTGGGAAATTGGCCTGGCCCTTTGTGTCACCCCGTGTTGCCACTGGCCTCCAGCTCCATTAGCCTTTCTCATGCATTCCAGGATTTACTCTGCTATTCTCTGTGAAGTCTGTTCCACAGTTTGTGAGCACACCAGTGCTCTCACTCATATGCCACAAGCCTGGAAAGGTCAGAGCTCCCAGATGTTTTGTAAAAAACATAGAACCCATGACTTGCTTGAGATCCGTGTCTTACTCAGAGAGAAGGATATATATCCTGCATATGGAAAGCATCACATTTAAGTCATTTAAAACATGAATCACATTTCTCATTCTTGCACAGCTCATCCCAGCTATATAATGGCTGCTATCAGACTGTTGACATCCAGCTTTAAAAAAAATAAAAAAATAAAAGAGCTTATCACTACGAAGTACAATTCCCCACAGATGAATCCTTGAAGGCATGACCAATGAAGAATGCACCATTTCAGAATAGAAAAAGACTGAACAGTGCAGAACATTCATCCAACACTTGTATCATACATACATAGCAGTGTGCCTAGATCTCACTTATGGGCTGCCACCCATATTGATGTTTATATAGTGCAGAGTCAAACAAAGAATTGCTGCCTCAGAAGACTTACAGCTTAATTCTCCTACCAATCCTTAGGTCAACTCAGCCAAAGCAAGTAACTATGACAGAGTCTGAAATTGACTTCTTTAAAGATATGAGAATATTTTAAAATGCACTGAACCCAACCTCAGGGAGAGTTAAGAATACCTTATGAAGCTGTAACTTAGCTGAAAGCTTTGTAGTAGTTTTTCATTCCCTACCCTTTCCAACTACACCTTAGGAGCACAGAGTCATCCCATCCCTTTGCATCTTAGGTCTCCTGTCAGTACAAAGGGAATACCTACATATCTGATTATGCCATCTTTTGCAGTAGGTTTTGTTTGGTTGGTTGGTTGGTTTGTTGGTTTTTTTTTTTTTAATAAAGGACCAGTAACTTAAAAGTTCTGTCTGCACACAAGCAAAGCTTTAGGCTTACTTGTAAGCCAAAATTTTCTTAGTTGGAATTCAAATTTTCCAGCTTGTTTCAACAATGAAGCCTGAAGCCCTATAAGAAGTAGTGTGATTTTAGCTCCTTTTTTTGTTGAACATACAGAGCATGGTCTGTACTAAGAAATATACCAGTTCCTTTACATGGAATTAATAATCACATTTGTTGCCCAAAAAAATCCACCTATTCTGAGGAAGTCTGACATATTCACCTTTTGCAAGAGTGGCTTCCTATGCATGGATTGTCCACACTGACATCTAAATAGGCAACACAGAAACAACAGCCTAGGACAACAACAGTTTGCAGAAACAATACACACCACAACAGCTCTTAGTAACATTTTGGGCTGGGTTTTCTTCTCCCTCCTTGGTGAGGATTTAGATGGACTAACACAAGCTATATGGAGACATGTGGAAAGAGCCCTGAAAGAGAAAAGCAAGCTGGACAAAGACGAAGATAAAATCTTGGGGACAAATCACAACTGATAGAAAAGTAAAGGAAGGAGAAAATGCAATAAAGCAGCTCAAATAGATTAGATAAGACCCACAGAAAAGCCTGCAGCAGTTTACTTGCTGCAGGACACTGCTTTAAAACAACAAGAATTTGTTTGGGCTTGCCCCACAGGGCCTGACAAAGTGTCCTTACAGGCACACAGTGTCACTTCCTGAGCCACTGAGGGTGTGACCCAGACCACCTTTCCTGCTCCCCCACCTAAGCAAGGCCTCACTGGGCAGATCATAGGGAGTTGTTAAGTTGCAGCTGCAGCTTCTTCCTTCTACTACAACATACCACACACAGATGGTCCAGGAGCCCACAGGCACAGCAAAAAGGTATGAAGCTGAGCTATAGGAAATATTGCAGCAGAAAAACAGAGGAAATGTGAGGTTTGGAGCTGACTTTGTCCATCCAACACCAGCAAAAAGCACACAGGGTGACACAGAACATCTTCAGCATGTGTGAGGCTTATCCCTCCAGGTGCCCTCTCCATGCAGCAGCCCTGCTGTTATCCTTGCAGCCACACGGGGACTTGATTTTGCAGGGAAGAAGTTGGGTGAGAACACAGGGCACCACTGAAGTGGAGTACACAGGAGAGGTGAGAAGTCATTCAGGTCAGCTCCAACACAGGACAGTGGAGGACAAGGAAGAAAGAAGACGTGGCAATCTTAAAGACAGCCACTGAGAGATGGTCAGAGGCAGATGCTACAAGACTTTAAATGCCATTTCTATGGCATAGAAGCCATAGAAGCCATCACAAGGCTATGAAGAGCTGGTACTTCCTTTAATATGAGGGAGATATCACAGCCATATCTGCAAGAGATCAAGCTACAAAATTTATTCTCCATATATAATTAACCTAAGTTTAGTTAAACATCAGGTATATTGCAAGAGGAATCTCTAAGACTGCTAGGGAAACTCTAGAATTTCCCTCTTGGTTATGAGGGAACCGATGAGGTATTTGGGTTTCTGAGTAGCTCTGGCAGACATGCAAACTAGCAGTCATGCACCAGAATGACTAGGTAAGAAACTTCAGCTTCAAATATACTTGTAAAGGTTAAAATTAATTAGGATACAGAAATAAGTAATATTTTACTGGAAACAGAAAAACAATGGCCCCAACACTGTAGAAAAATAGCAAAGGCTCCATTAGAACAAATCCAAGTTTAAAATGCAGTCTTGTCAACACGTGTGCACAATTTATGCAGGGGGGAAGGGCTTTTACAGTGGTGCTAGGAACAACAGATCACACTAAAGAACAGAAAAAAACCCCATGTACTGGGTAATAGGAAAAGTTCTTTTCTTGTTAGATCTGTGACGCTACAGGATAGTCTAAAATAATCGTGCTGAGGCACTGCTAAACAAGTGAGGCAAAACCCTCTAAAAATTCATGCCTAAGTGCTGACATTTGTAAGTCTTCCACTTGTGAATGTGAGTGCAAAAGGAAGGATTTTCACTAACGCAAGAAAAAGCTGGCTTTTTATCCCCACCCCTTCTGCTCAGGGAGCAAGACAAGAGGTCAGGAAACACAGATGCCCATGCATGTGTCTTGCAGGGACCCACATACCGGACCCATCACCCTAATCAACACACTTTCTGCTTAAGCCTTTTTTGGGGGGGTTGGTTTTGGTTTTCTCCCCGCTTTACAGTTCCTGTAAGTCTGATAAGTCTTGTTTGGGGTTTGTTGAGGCTTGGGGTGGTTTTTTTTTTTTAAAGAAAAGCTCAAGTAAGCTGTGCATGTTTTATAGTCAATACATCCATAAACCAAACACACCAAACGCTAGAACAGTTTGCTAAGAGCCATTCAGGCAAGCCCTAATTAAAAAGAAAAGAAACCCTTGCAAACAGCATGTCTCCAAGAGGTGAAAGGTCCTCATGCTGCTCAGTGAGGAAACACCAGGGCCACCTTTAAACTTTAGAGTTTTATTAGTGCCTTTGTCAGCAGCATGTATCTGTGTGTTGTGTTTTAATCGAGGCTCTGAATCGTCTGTGACAGACTCAAAACAGGAAATTAACACCCTGCGGTGCGGCGGCAAAGCCTCAGAGGAAGCAGCAGTGGGGTACACGAGGCCGAGGATGAACAAAGACCCATAAACATAACGTCACCCATAAAAGTCACACTCTAAGGCACAGGAAGGATACTAAACTACACTTGGCTGCCTTACACGCTTGCAGTAAAAAGAAAGCCTCAGGTTGAGAGGCAGAACGTTTACAAGGCGCTTATTTTTCGGAATTATTGCTGTGGCTTTTATTTTGAGCTAAGCAGCTCAAAGTTAGGCGTAGGAAATACCTTATTTTTCGAAATTGTTGCTGTGGCTTTTATTTTGAGCTAAGCAGCTCGAAGTTAGGCGTAGGAAATAGCCAGCGAGCTCACAAAGGTGACGTCTCCACTCGACGCGTGGCTCAGGGCGCAGAAACTGCTTTTTATCTCTCTCCCTGTTTATTTGGGTTGCTTCCTCTTCGTGAGGGGTTCAGCTTTTCTGCAGGCAGCTGGATGGGTTTCCACTGTTACCATGGCATTGCTGACCTTTAACATGGGGCTGTTAGCATGACCTTTGCTTCTTTCCATCCCTACAAGGATGTTTCAGTGTAAATAATGTGGAAGCCAAACAGCACCAGGAGATTCCTCCTCTGGGAGATGGGAATGCAGCTAGCCCAGCTAGGAGGGGAGCAGGGCAAGAGCTGCAAGCTGATAGCTGACACCTAATAGCAATGTAAAACTGAAATACTGTCTCAAACAGAACTCTTCTGCCCCTGAGAGATGCCTGGCAACTACTTTTACAATACTCAACACTACCTGTGAACTGCCCTGTCTTGAAAGCCAAAGATAGGGCAGCCCAAACAGAGTTGCAGGGGCCCAAAGGCAGACTCTGCAGGGCAGAACAGTCATTTTTAGTGGGGTAACAGAGCCTTAGAATGAAGAAATATTGGCAATATTGCCTAAGAAGCTATCGTAACTCCTAGGATTTTTAAAGACTGAAAGGCTCTCACAAATAGAGGGGAAGTTCACTTTTTCAGAAAAACATACATTTTAAGGAATTTCAATTAAAACAACACCAGAAACCACCTAATTCACTATTAAAAAAAAAAAAAAAGAGGAAAACCCTCTGTGTTGTAGCCTTTTATCTAATATATTCTTTGCCTCAAGCAACTCTTAATATAGTTATATAAATTCTATTAACTTAAATGAAAGGAAAATCCAAAGTTTCATGGGGCAGTAGAAATTGCTGCTGCAAATTAGACCAGTCTGCAGCCTACTGTACTAAGGGGAACTTTAAAAGATTTTTGCCAGACTCCTCAGGCATGAAGTGATATTTTGAACACTGTAACAGTGGCTAGAAGCTTCAGGGAAAGGTGTGCATTATTGGGAAAAAGTTTTGTTCACAGTGGGAGTTTCCTCTAATCCTGCACAGATTTAGAATTAATTTATCAAGAGAGACCAAATAATACCCTAAATTCCACTAAAATTCGATGGGATTTATGTGCCTAACATCCTAAGTCCTAAGCTTTTATGTTGGGCTTATGCAGTAGAGCATGAGAGGGAGATATTTCATATATAACTCCAACAGTTCAGATTATACTCTAGTAATCCAAACCACCTGTGGATCACTGCAGTCAAAAACTTGTGGATGGAGGGCTTTTTTCCCCTTTTCTGATTTTTGAAGTGGGATTTCCAGTACCTTTAGGATTGGAGCAGACTCCAAAAAGCACTCAGCTCCTGAGTGGGTGTCAGAGCAGCCCCAGAGCTGTCCTGGTGCTCAGGCTGGGGGCTGGTCCCCGTGAGCAGCTGCAGCACTGTGCTCATGCAGAAAGCCAGCTATGCAGGGACAGCACCAGCTGCAGATTTCCCTGTGCCTGGGGAATCCCCAGCCAGGAAAATCAGTCGACTTCAAGTTCTTTGAGCTGTTGGAGCAACACGTGGGTGCTAGATCAGCTTTGGGTATGTTGTCCCAGGATTTCCAGCCAGTACTAACACAAAATATGCCACAGAGTTAGGATAACTTCACAACTGTGTACAGATTGTCTAGAGGTGACTTAAGATGATAAAAAAGGATAAAATCAAATTACTAATATAAACCAGTAGCAGTTTAAGGGGGTACTTCTTGCAGATTCCTACTGACATTTTTTTTTTTAACACACAGGATTAAAACACTAAAGGTAAGTTCACTTGAAATGTCATCTGAAGGCTGGCAGCTTGAACATGTGGCTTCTCACATACAGGTTTCAGACAAAACTCTGCTCTGTCAGACACTGATGCAAAAGTCTGCACAAGAAAAGTACGGAAATAAATGTAAAAGCCTTCCACTAGCACACAGGAAGCTAGAGCAGCACCAAGAAGCAATGCTGTTCACTGAGGACCCGTTCAAATCAGATATTGCTGAAGAGATTCAACCCAAACGAGGATGCTGTGAAGACAATTTTAAATACATGTCACAGATGCAAGTGGAACCTAAAATTAGTACAGAATGTTTTGTCTCTTCGCTCTATATTGCTGTCCTATGTAATGAGATCATATTGTTGTTAGAGCCAAATGCTCTCTTTCACTGCTGTTGCTACGAGAGGCTGACAGAAGCTGCCAAGACCTCTCGTGAGTCATTTTAAATGGAAATCTATATAAAATTTTTAACTGTCTTTTTTATCACCATACAATGCCTTACAGAGTTAAGATTCTGATACAGCAATTATTTACCTTGCAAAACCAGTTAGGTTATGCCTGATTTCACAACATATAGCTGATAAGTAGGTACATATAATGTTAGAAATACTTTGTTGAGTAGAGAACCTGAGATGGGAGTTGGATTGCTATGGGCTTTTGAGGCACTTATATAAAAATTAAAATTGGAATAGACTCAAAGGCCTCATTGACAAATGACAATCCATATGAACCCCCAAAAGCCAAATTAGAGGTCCTAGAGTAAAATCTACTGTGACAGGAGGCCAATTAGTCCACGTTAAAATTTTTCATGGGAGTAGGAACTTCAAAAAAAGCCATTTTCAGCAATATAAGTTGGTTGTAATAATGTGTTGTTTCAAAATCGAGTACCATTCATCCTAGGAGAAATATGCTGAAAATATATTCCCAGAACTGACCAAAGAAAATGGTTGTTGAGAATATGTTGAGAAAAGGGCATTTTTAACCAGGTGGCACTTCTCAATAGGCACCTCTACAGTCCAGTCTCAGGCAGCCTTATTTCTTAGGTATGCACAGAGACCAGAGTGCAGATATATCCCCTCCCAACTGTGACACAATCCCCACTAGCACATGGAACTCTACTGTTCCTTTAGTTTCTCAGTCTGATGTTTCCACAACCAGGTTGCTCAGATAACCCAGAGTTCCATTAGGATCTGGTGGTGCTGGCCAAGCTGCATCTGCCATTCTTCTCCAGTAAGGAGGCAGGATTCAAGGTAACCAGGTAGAGACCATGGAAGGAAGCCTAGGTGGGTTCAGGGGGGTAATGAAGAAGAACTGGATGATTTTTGGGTCAGATTATTATTGCTGGTCATAACAGACAAAGTGATCCTGCTCCTTTTTTTGAGCTCTTTCTCAGTTCACTCAGTATTAAGTTCAGAGAGCAGACAGATATTTATAACCACGAGATTAACTGTGGAAATCTCAGACAACTCTCCTTCAGAGGAAAATTGTACAATGCAAGGGGCAATTTCCAGGCCTCATCTCAGCTTTACACATCTTTTGCTGATACATGAAAAAAGTGAGAGGAGTAGAAGACAGAAAGAAAACATTAAACAAACGAAGATAGATTTGTAGCCAGATAGATTAAAAGAGATTTAGCGCTTTTTCACAGAGTTTGCAACTTTTTCTTAAAATTGTTTCATTCCTTAGGTACAGTTGGGTTAATATTAGGAACAAGGCTGATGTACACAAGTCATTTAGAAGACAGGAAAGGGGTAAGAGTTGAAATTTATCACCCATGATCAGCGATGATCACTATCACAGTTGCAACTAGAACTCAGGTTTGCCATATCTTGGTTTTGCAGTTGCATTTCTGGGGCACACTGTGCCTAAATGAGCCTTTTTGACTTTACATTTACTATCAAAATAGATAGTTCTTCCATCTACAAAACAATCTGATTACCCAACAACATAAAAAAAAAAAAATAAGGGTCACATTTGCTGAAATCAGAGGGATGTTCATTGGTAGCAATTGTTAGGAGAAGCAGGTTTAGAACTGTTTTTTCTTTCTCTTGAGGAGTCATTCCACAAAGTAATAGACAATCTTCTAAAGTCTACTCCCAAGCATTATTTTTGATCTGTTAGAGATAAATTTAGTTGGACTAATTTAGAACAAAAGGAGATGGGGGGATGTGTTCTAGACTGCCTACTGGAATCGAGTAGTTCCTGGGCTCAACAGCTCATGAGCAACTTAAGCAGTCATACTTGTGTAGCATGAGGCTTCATCAGATTTTAAACAAAGTTACTCCGAGATCTAGAGAAGACAGCTAAGGAAACACTGCTGCTGAATGGATTACGTAACACTTTATAAACCTTTTTCTTAACTAGCACCCTTGCCAAATAGCACCTCATTGTACTTCTTCGACCTCACAATAAAAATACAAAGAACCTGTCTGGCCACCAACAGCATTCACATGAGGGGAACTTCCAACTTGTTCTATATAAGCATCCTGTGGGAGGTTTAAACCACAAACTTTTACTGCTTAAAAAAAAAAAAATGGGGGCTGTGCAGGACTTTGCAAAAACATTTCTGTAAAGTATGAATAGCTGCCTTGGGGAAACTCCCCCATATTAATAGAAATAGCTGTTATTGCCTACGCTGAGCGATGGCTCAGAGCAAATCTTTGCAAATATTCTTGTAAATTATTCCATTTGAATGCAGTAGTTTTCAGGAAGACATCTCAATAAGCAGGGAAGTCAGAAAATGAGCTGATAAAACAGAAAGCAGCAGCATTTCCCAGTTTAAACATTGGCCGCAAGGACTGCCTTCCACCAACACAGGAGTTTCTGCCCAAGGGGTTACCAGCATTTTACCCTCTGCTCCATGAGATCAAATTGCCCCTTTCCTTAGGACTTTTTATTGAAGCAAGACCATTTCTCAGTTTCATGGATTGAACTCCAATTAGCAAAATATAAGCCCAGACCTTAAGGATGTCTAAAAAATTTAGATCTAGGATAAAGAGGGGGGGGAAATGTAGACACCAATGTAAACATGGATTCTGACATTAACACATGGCATTTCTTAACTGTCATCAGAGCAGAGACAGCAAGAGAAACCTAGTACTCCCTGAAGGCATCAGCTGGAGTATCTTCTCTTGTACCCTTGTCCCCAGGCTCTCCAACTACAATGTATTTCCTGTTCTTATTATTTGCTCCAAAATAGGGGTCCCAAATGACTGACAGCCAACCCATCTTTGTAATATGCCTCCAAAGAAGCAAGTGTAAGAATGACCCCTTAAAAAGTGAGGAGCATTTAAACTTGCTGTTATTTATGCAGTCATTATCAAATTTTCTTCAGTGTTTCCTTCACTCACTTCTTCAGCTTTCTAGAAATTTGACGAAGGTTATCAACACCAACAAAAGAAGCAGCAAAAGAAAATCTGAAACAGCAGAGAATATGAAATATATTTTTTTTTAATTTCTGAGAGAGCTTTTTACAATAAAACTTAATGCTGAACTGGAACTGTGTATAATTAAATCTCTTAAGAGTAGAACCTTTACACTTTTCAGGAATGCTTATGCAATATGGGCTGCTTGGGCAAGAGAAATCCACCCAATTTGTTTTGACATTTCAGTTGCTGTTTACTGATGTATCTGGTTAAATCTTGTACAGCAGAAAAAAAAAAAAAAAACCCTAAGAAATGAAACATTCTGTTGCATGGATATCACAAAAAAGTTCAGGGACCTGCCACAAACTCACCACTTTTTTTTTAATCTAGATGTTTTCCAAAGAAACAGCCTTTAAAGCCATTAATGCTGTGCTGGGTGCCCAGCCTGAGATTAGGGACCCTTGGAGTTCAGCATTTCATTATGTTAAAAAAATAAATCAAGGAACTTGAACGTGACTCTCAGGATATGTGACTCAGATTGTAAAGAATAAATATAGAATTTTTCAAATTGTTTGGGGGAAAAAATTAGACTTAAAAGATGATTACTTTTAACAGCTTATGGTTCCAAGTTCTTAATCTAAGTATATATATATTTATGTACATAAACATACTCAAATGTACCTCAATCCATTCAATCAGTGACCAAAAGCAGGAAACTGGGATGGTAAAAAACAGTTTTTGTTCCTTAATTTTCTTCCTCTTTTTAGTTTTACTTAGATTGGAAGATCACAAAATATATTTATGGCAGTGGAGAATATAGTCCTACCTTTAATTATATCCAGAGACTTCTCTGTATAACGAATTGAAAACAAATTTCTAATTTTGCAAGACTAATAAGGCTGAAGTCTTTCCATGCCATGTGTTCGACTAAACCAAAATTAGAGGCAGAAGAGAGGGAAGATGTTGTTCAGTTAACAGCTTAGCTGTTCCTAAGAGTGACAAGTGTCAAAAGCAATTTGGTTTTCCAAACCTCAAATTCTTTTCTTTGTCCATCCCTAACATTTCTAGGCTTTGGAGTAGGAGCATTACATTTTACAAAATCCTTTGCATCAAGAATGGGCCTTTGTTGTTCCTGAGTACCTGGATTACCTCCAGTCTCCCACACTAAGTTTTTGCAAATGAAAAATAAAATAGTCTCCACTTGTACCTGGAGACGTTTTAGCAGTTAACGTCTCCTAGTCCTTCTTCATTCAGCAAGCTGTGGTGTCTTGTCATTTCAAGCCATTATACCATTCAAACAAGAAAATTTTAACACTCTCCACACATTCACAACTTCTGCCTCCAACAGCCACAGGATATCTGAATTCATTCCAGCCCGAGAAGAAGCAGATTAATCTGGATTTATTTTTTTCATTTCTTAATTTAATACCTCTTTCTATTTTCTTTGCTTTGCTTTCTATTTTCTTTGCTTGGAAAGCTGATGGCAGGGACCCTGTGTCTGTTCTTGGTAATGCAGTGCATCCCTGAAGGGCTCCAATATGTCTAAAAAACATTCCTTTGAATTGAAAACAAGGGATTGCTCAAGGGAAGAGAGGGGAACATAATCAAAGTATGAGGTTTTGGTCTGGAGAAATGGAATTCTGGGCATCCACGTTTTCCTTTGCTTCCATATCCATCAATAATGGTGGATCTCACTTGCAAGGTTTGGATTTCATTCTACACTTGTACTTGCCTACACGGAACAACAACCTGCCGTGACTACTGCTTGACCCAAGCTGGCTCCAAAGTCCTGCTGGTGAGTCATTCAAATTGTCTGCAGTAAAAGGACGTGAGCATTACACAAATAACAGCTAAGAAATGCAGGGAAGTCTCTATCCACCACAGATCTGGTGTGTGGAACAGAGATGGCCCTCCCCTTTCAGTTCGTGTTGATAACAGAGATCAGTGGCTGCACAGCAACAGCAAACAACACAGAACAGCCCTGTAGGGAAACCCTCCATCAACCTGCCTCTAGAACAGGGACTGAATATTGTATGTAAAATAATGATCATTTTACTTTTAAGAACTAGCTCATAATGGGTTTGAATGCATATAATTCATCCTTTGTGGATTCTCTCATTTACCAGGCACTGAATGCTTCCCTTAGCAGGCTTGATTGCCCCTAATTTTACTCAATTATTTAGCAGCAAGTTTATACATATGACTTCTGAGTACATACAATCTCCTGTTTTCCATGCCCGAAAGTCAATGGCAATTACACAAGAAGCAGAAGAAAAAAAAATCTATGACCATTTGGGTGCATGTCCGGCACAAACTAAGAAATCCACCCAGTGAGTCTAAAACATCTGGCAAAGCCAAGCTTATTTTTAAGCAAGACCATCCAGTGTGGAGGTCAAGTTGGCAAATCTCCTACATCGTTATATAAGTTGCTTTTAAACTGAATTTTTAATTACAATTTTGCACTCAGTATTTTAGTATAAATTCATTCAACTCGTTATTTTCATACTGGAGTTCACCAAGACGAATACAAAGCCAGAGATGGTAAAAACCAGGGTAGGTGAATGCACCATGCATTATTTTAAATGTTTTATATTCTATTGACGAATAGTTCCTACAGGGCAGTTTATATATGACCCAATAGACCTTTGATGACCCCACTGACCTGGCCTGATTCTACTTTTAACTACTTGAAAAACGCGAATTACACAGTAAGTTTTTGGGTTTGGTTTTTGTTTGGTTAGGTTTTTTCAGATACTTTCTGGTTTCTTACACTATTTCTTGGATACTACAATTAAGAGTTTATTAAAATTAAAATCAATTCTACAGTATCACAGCAGGACAATAAATTATATGCCTCAAATATTCATTAGAAATAAAAAAAAGCCAAATCTACATCCTTTTATTCAAGCAATACTATTACTTGAGGCCCTTTTGCTCAGCAAAGAGCTTGAGGCTGACCCACAGGTTTTAAGGGCGGAAGATGACCATATTTACAGTGGTACTCAAAAGTCTCACTTCTCTGCTGCTGGCTGAATGGAGAAAGCTGCCACAGAGACCTGCTGTGCTAAAGGAACAAAAACAAAGGTCTGTTTACACTCCGAGCTCCAGCCAGAAAACAGCAGAAAAACAGGAAGGCGCAGTCAGAAGCTGGTACCCGTGTGGTGGTTTCCGTGTGTGGTTTCACACCCCACCCCTGAGGCCACGGGCCCGTGTGGAAACGCCGCGTGCTCGCAGCGTGCTGCTGAGGGGACAGCCACCCTGAGGAGCTCTGCTCACACCTGACAGACAGCCCTGAGGAGATCTGCTACCCCTGAGGAGCTCTGCTCACACCAAACACAGCCACCCCTGAGGAGATCTGCCACCCTGAGGAGCTCTGCTCACACCAGACACAGTTGAGGAGATCTGCTCACACCAGACACAGCCACCCTGAGCTCTGCCACCCCTGAGGAGCTCTGCTCACACCAGTCACAGCCACCCCTGAGGAGCTCTGCTTACACCTGACATAGCCACTTCTGAAGAGCTCTGCTCACACCAGACACCCCTGAAGAGCTCTGCCACCCCTGAGGAGCTCTGTTCACACCAGACAGCCACCCTGAGGAGCTCTGCCACCCCTGAGGAGCTCTGCTCACACCAGACACAGCCACCCCTGAGGAGCTCTGCTCACACCTGACACAGCCACCCCTGAGGAGCTCTGCTCACACCTGACAGACAGACCTGAGGAGATCTGCTCACACCTGACAGACAGCCCTGAGGAGATCTGCTACCCCTGAGGAGCTCTGCTCACACCAGACACAGTTAAGGAGATCTGCTCACACCAGTCACAGCCACCCCTGAGGAGCTCTGCTCACACCCAACAGGGTGAACTGCAGGGCTTGGGCAGCCCTCGCCACCACAGCCATGGAAACCAGACCTTGGCCAGCTGGTGGCAACCCTGTGATACGAATGACAGAATGTAGGAAAGATAAAAGCTTCACACGCAGACAGAAATGGGAAGTGGTGGAAATGAAAATAAATAAATAAACCCATTGAGTCAACGAGAAGAAGCTAGAAGCATGTTTTATGCTCTACCTTATTAGTGAAACTGTAGTTCATCCAATGCTACTGCAGAAGACCCCTTTTCAAAAAAATTATCACCAGATGTGATCCAAAATTAACAGTTCCTGCAGAGTTTTAAATCTTTAAATCTTAAAAAAAAAAAAAAAAAAAAAAAAAAAATTGGACAGGGAGAGGGGAGATTCGGGGTGCCTGCTCCTGTCAACTTATCCACTTCTCAAATGACAGTGCTGAAATTCTGAGCTGCCTGGGGTACAATTTTGCTTTCATGTATTTGCTTATACAGTGAACAGCACAACAAAATCTCACCCACTTGGGGATTTCTAGAAGTAGGTGACAATAGATTCAGAACATATAATTAAAACAAGCATATAATTAAGACAAATATATTCCATTAAGCAAATCAGTTTTTCCATTAGCTTCAGTAGAAACAGGTCTATTAGATGTAAACAGATTAAAGATGACACCAGGGTACATTGGCTCAGTTTTGACTTCCTGTTCCCATTTCACTTCAGCTGAGCTGTTGAGACATCCTCATTTTGTCTCAGAGTGACAGATCATGAATTTGCAGCTGAGTGCTTACAGGTTGCAAAGCCTCTAGGCTTAGCTATTGTCCATGCAAAGATGGATGACAACAGCAGAGAGCCATACCCAAAGATCTGCTTGGACAGGGACTGGGAGACCAGCAAGATAACAATTCTTTTGGTTATCATTCTGCAGTGTCCCAGTTTAGAAAGGGGATAAAACACTTGACATTTTTAGGCAAACAGTCAGCACAGTACCTAACCACATACTGAAGAAGCAGAAGTCTTACTCAAAAAAAAAAAAAAAAAAAACAACCAACATTCACACATCTTCCTTTTTCATGGCAGAGTGGGGTAAATCCACTGAATTCAAAGACATTATCCCTAAAATTAAGGATTCAAAAGCCCTTTTCAAGGCCCAGGGTGTTTCTTCGTATCTTTCCAGTTAGTGCTTTAGATGAGCAGTTTAGGTAGAATTAGGCCTCTACCATGTCATGAAGTTTCCTGTCAAATCTTGAGAACTACTTTCCTCAGATTAATCCTTGGGCAACTTTCTCTACTATCTCCATAAGCAGAGAAAATACAAGACTGTTCTGATACACCAATAATCACAACGCAGGAACACACAAGAAAAGAACACAGTCAAGGGGGTGGGTAAATTTGCTTTTTCAGAGAGAAACAATACCCAAGTGGGAGCCTAAGCAGCAGTGGGAAAAACAGATTGCACAGTTTGAAGAAAACCAGCTACCTTTAATATTTCCTTCTTGAAGAATGTCCAGCATTCTGGGACTCCTTAGCCCTTCAGGACTGCCTCCCAAGGGGCTCTGTCAGTCTCCCAAACAGGCCAAACTCTGCCTTGCAGAAGTCCATGGAGACAGTTCTGCTGATCCCTCTGCTTACTTTTCAAAGCATTGTCATGGCTATGACCAAGTCAGCCTCCAGCGATCACATCACCCTCAAGTCCTTCTCTGTTCACAAACAGATCCAGCAGGGCACATTCCCTGGCTGGCTCATTCACCAGCTGTGTTGGGCAGTTATCTTCCACACACTCCAAGAACCTCCTACACTGCTCCCTCTCTGCTGTATTGTATTCCTAGCAGACCTTTAGTAAGTTGAAGTGCCCCATGAGAACAAGGGCTAGTGATATAGATTATATAGATGAAAACTAGAAACATTACCACATTTTTACTTGCAGTTAGCTACACCAGAAGGACATCTATTTGCCCACACAAGTTAAGTCAGTCATTATAAGAAATTACTGAAGGTCTTCATCTTCTAAATAGTTGCTGACGCCTAGACCTTTCCTCTGTTGTTTAGAACATCTATAGAACATTTTATACATTTCCCCTTCAAACATACTACCTATAAATTTATACTGTAGAAGCATCTCAGCACCATTTTTCTACCCAAATCCATACATGGAGACCAAATTAGGTCTCTGATCCAGCCAAAGGAACATTTTTGAAATAGCGTGGGTTAAAACCCAGGCACATATTTATTCTGTGACACAGACTTGTACAGAAAAGCTTTAGCATCCTTACCTAAGCCTGACTGACATTTTTATTACCCAAATCACTAGGAAGAATTATATTTTCCAGTGTACTGCTTCTGCTGGATCTGGAGTTTTAGGCAATCCACCAATTACCCATCAGGAAATGAAAAAGAGGGAACATAGGTTATTTATGAATGTTAGGAATTCTGTCACGAATACAAGCAGTGATTTTATGGATATCAAGGGACCACAAACCACCACAAAATATTCAAACATACCACATAACCCAACATATGCAACCCCTACATTAGTCAGACCCTGCAGTAAAGTGTTCTGTTCCAAAGTGGTTCTCTTAGTGCAAGTACAACTCAAAATACTTTTAGAAAGAGTAAAGTAACCTAACATTTAAACATCCTATTGACTAATTTTACTTCTAATTTTTCCAGAGCAGAGCATTCTAACAAAAATATTACCTTAGTAGGATAAGAATTAGCAAATTGTATTCAACTATAACACTGTCCTTACAGAGATATGCCAAGGCCCTGGAAGAGTTGAGAGGCAACCTCTGGAATTCCTTCCAAGTCCTTTATTTTAAATTTAGGTCAGTAATATAAAGGGCCAACTTGCAAGATTTGGAGAAAGGGTAGCATAAGTTCAGGCATTCAGTACTTAGAAACACAAGAGACATATAGATTTCTGCAGCTTTAGTCTCAATAAGTGACAGCTAAGGATAGAAAACCCAGCTCAAAGAACTATAGCATACTTAAACACACTCATTAAATTTATACCTGTTTTTAAAGTTATCACTGTGACTAAGTCATTGCATCATCTCAGTCTCAGCTCAAAGTCCTGAAGCATGACAATAATGTCCAGCCCACAGCTTTCCCCACCTTTCCTTTCAGCCTGCCAGTAAGTGCCATGTGTATTTTCCCAGGTGCATTATCTTCTGCTCCTCGCTGTGTCACCAGCAATCAGCACATTCAGCTTCTATCGTTGGCTGTCTCAGCCCCTCTTTACAAATAATCCCTCCATGTCTTTCAAGGGTGGGAGGCAATACTAGCAGAATGACTTCTTACTCTCAAAGGCTCCTTTTTCCTTCCATCTACCCTAGCCTTTCTTGCAAAGTCCCTCTATCTTTTACCCCCCTGAAGATCTCTGTTCTTCAGTTCTCCTCTGCTAATAAACCAGTGAGGGACACCATGTCTAGGACAGTTGATCGGCAAGGAGAAGCTGAGAAACCCAGACTTCCTCAGTATGGAGAAGGGTTGGTTTTGAGAAGCTTGTCAATGCCTGTGGTGAGGTTGTGAGGGTCTGGAACATGGTAGTGTACAGTGATATGTGTTGGAATGATGAGGCAATGGGTGTAAAACTAAACAAGAGAAGTTCACACCAGATGTTAGGAGAAACTCTCCTCCCCATGAGGAGAGTGAAGTGGGTTGGCCAAAGGGTCTGTGCAGTCTCTATATAGAGGTTTTTACAATTTGTCTGGATAAAGCCCTGAGCAACCTGGCCTGACTTCCCAGCCATCCCTCCTCACACAAATCAAAAGGTACTGATCTGTGAAAACAATACCTGTACTTGCTTTACAAAACACAAACTGTGCAACAAATTTCTAACCTCTTTAACCCCAGGCCTTCAGAAACAGTGGGAAAAATTAATTGTATTTTAATAGGTGTTAATATCACTCACTGATGCAGTATGTGGAGTTTAGACTTGCTTCTTCATTCCAAGTTTCCAACAGATATCAAAAAGCAAAGCTGTCACCTGGTTAGACTTTGCAGGCCAATGTCTTGCAACAAAGTCTTTTCAGACAGCCAGAACCATGTCATTGAAGACAGGCCGCGTCCCTAAATCTTAGGCCAAGCCAGGTGCCCGTGGTGATAAAACATTCTCCCAAAGGCAGCCTGACCTTGGCAGCCACACAGGTGCAGTTATCAATCAAAGTTTATAAACACAAACCAGCCCAGCGCCTTCCACGCAGACAGACAGACAGAACAGACACCCTGCTGGTTGGACAGGCAGGTGCAGGCCGCTTCACCTCCTAGAACCCGCTGCTGGGAAACACAGAGCTGGAATTCTGGAGTGACAGAGGAACTGATGCACAAAAATAGGTGCCTGAAGTATTGGTTGCTAAAGGACTGGCAAGGTGACAGATTGTTCAGCTGGAGGAAGATCTAGAGAAGAGAAGCAGATCAGGTTGCAGTTGGACTTTAAATGCTGTAGCTAGTGTCATCCACTAGGCTTCTCTCA
The DNA here is from genome assembly GCA_017589585.1 of Phylloscopus whistleri. Lineage (NCBI taxonomy): Eukaryota > Metazoa > Chordata > Aves > Passeriformes > Phylloscopidae > Phylloscopus > Phylloscopus whistleri. The sequence goes on along the minus strand of JADMLD010000549.1, from coordinate 3,230,128 downwards.
ACCATTAAGCATCTGAATTTCTCCTTTAGAAGAAGCAATTGGATTCCTGAATATTACTCAAAAAATTATGGAGAAACTTCAACATATGTTGTCTCTGTGGCCCAGGAAGAGGAAAAAAGTTCAAAGATCTAGCAGTTCTGTATTGACCTCATCTGTTTTAAAGCACATTTCCCATGGCCTAAAGTGGCCTAGGGGATTCCAAAGTTTATATTTAAGGTGGGCAGTTAAGTAGAGCAAAGACACAAAGAATAAACTATCCCATCTATTTTTTTGAGGCAGTTAACCAGCAGTAGTGACTTAGCAGTAGTATTTTCTTGCATACATGGAACTTTTCCTGAAGGAAACAGGGACATTTCTTGGTAGATGTTTAAACGAAGAAGTAACAATGACCTCACACATTGTAAGACACCCAGGAATCTTCACAAAAAGGAAAGAGAAAGTTTAGGAACACACAGTGCACAAAAACTTTCCAAGCCATGTTAACAAGACAAAATCATAGGCCATCAGGCTTCACTTGTTCTAGCACTCCTAGGATTTCATGACTGAATATAATCCCCCTCCAAGAAACTAGCAGAGCCATGGTAGATCACTGGCACTAAAACCAAAACAGAGCATCTAAAGCATTTAGAGGTGGTAAAAATATGTCCCTATAATTAATTGGAATAAAGAATAAGAGGAGTTTCAGTCCTCTGATGGTTTTGCAAAGGAAGACTTTTTTCGGTGGAGTGCTAAGACTACACAAATTGAGACATCATTAAGAAAGCCAGAGAACAAGTAACATTTTTTCTTTTGCCCCATATCAAAAAAAGGGACACTTCAAGCAAAAAAAAGTGAAGTTTTGATAAAGAGTTCTACAAACATTTCAAGAGTGATTAACAGAAAATGTACAAATCTGCCTTTCGATACTGCCAAATATGCTTTTGTTATTGGAAAACAGCCAAAGCAACAATTTTTTTATAATCCTGAAGCATATCTTTAAAGTATTTTCTATCCTTGGACACATGTTTCAAGGCTTCAAAGTCAGTTTTAACAGTACTTTTAAGACACATCCACATTTTTCCTTGTCAGTTTAAATTATTCAAAAACAACCACAAAGTCACCTCAGTCTCTTGTTTTACTGATAGATTTCATGTGCCTCAGTTTTCCTAAGTGGATTTCCCAGATCTGCAGGCAGAAAGTTTCAAAGAATCAGGAACAGGAGTTAACTCTCCTGGTTTCCTGTTGGGTCACTTAATGAAGGGGCCATCCTGTTGGTTTTGCACGTGTACATTGTATAACTCCTTTGGGGACCCAGGGGAGAGGACATGTGCATGTAGACACACATAGGTCCAAATGAACTACTCTGTGTGATAATGCTGCCCATTTTTCTATAGGACTCCTGCCAAAAATTAACAGCTAGCAGTAAATGTACATCAAAATATGTTCACCCAAATATTCACACCTAGACACTACACATATTACCAGGTTTTGCAGCCATTGGATTCAGGGACAGTGAGAACACCAGGATTAAAATCACAGAATTTACAGAGCAAGTATTCTATCACATGCAAATGCTCCATTTAATAGCTCACCTGTCTGTATAATGATGAAGTATACTAAAGCAAAAAATCATTTACAAACCAAAATCAGGACCTATATTGTTGTCACAAAGCTTTCATTGCTCATAGATCATCTCACTCTCACCACAACTAGACTTTGCCAGGATAACCTGTTCAGTACAATACTTGTAAAATTTGTGCATGCTTAAAAGTCAGAGAGGAACCTAGATGGTCTACCTATAGAGGTTAGTCACGCACCAGAAGGTTTAAGTGCATCACTCCATACTAAAATCCTTACAAATCTGCTTCTTTTTTTGCCTGTGGACTGAATTGTAAGAGGAGATAATCAAACGTCTCTCACATTAGTGCTGTGAAAAGTTATTCATTTATAGCAAGTGTTTGAGCACGTAGTGTAAAGCTGCTATTCAAGTTCTATGCATTCAACAGGTCTAGTTTTGCTTAGAAATTCTTGAACTCTCGAGGAACCTGATCCGAGTTTCGACTCCAAGAAAACTTGAAACCAGTTGAGATTTGTGTGGCCTCAGGTTTCATTGAGTATTTAGCATAACTGATAATGAGCCCTTCTCATACACATTCCATCTCCCAGAGTCTCCTGTTCTACTTTCCAAACTAAGCAGTATAAACATGTGGCACTGCTTTTGCAAGAGAAGCGTGTCCCTACCAAGTTACTCCAGATATCCTAGAGATTCATGTGTTTCTTGCATTGTAGGCCCAGCTAGTCCAGACATTTTTGATACTAAAACTGTAGTTTCATTAGGGGCATCCTGTTGTATGGCCACTCTGTCAAGCAAAATGCCCTACATAAATTTTTACCTTGTTGTCTGGAAGAGTGATAAAAGTGAATTGAGTTCAGTTGTGCTACAAGTACAGGGCTTTTAATATCCTAATTTCATCTGTCTTCCACAAAGATCCCTTAAGAGCCTTGTGGATCGTGGGAAAGCTTACAGAGTTCATAGAACTGAACCTAGCACCTGAGAACCAAAGCCAGCAGCAGATTCTCACTGAGTCACTGCTTTAGACTTTGTCACTCAGCTGACTCCAAACTACATACTCACAGCATTGCAGATGCATTTCTGGCTGCCCTCTTACAGCCAGGATGCACATTCTGTAGCCTGTCCTCCCCCATCTAAATCTAGCTCTGTTTAGAGGAGACATTCAATTGAGTGCTCAGAGTATCTCAGTAAATGTAAAAGCACAGTGATTTGGTACCTTGTACCTTAATCCCAGCCATCTAAAACTCTCACAGAGAATAAGCTAACACAAAGTGCAGCAATGCTTATATGTTAATTACTGAAAAGTTCTGTCTCTCTCTATGTCTGTCTCTAAATCATCCTTGTGCACCACAGCCTGGGGAAAAAAAAAAAGTCAGAGGCAAAAAACCATGCTTTTTTCTTTAGCAATAATAACATCCAGCCCAGTGCTAGAAACCTTGGCATATCCAATATGCCAATGAAAAAACAGTTAAGATCCCTTTTTCCATATCCATTTAAGTAATTTTTCACCTCTGCTTCTCACGTTTGTCTCAGCAAGTCACAGCCAGCATTTTATAAATCCTGTGTATGAGTGGCTTCACATCCAAATAAAATCTTACTATCAGATCATGTAATTTTGAAAAAATGTCAAGTAGAAATACATGACAAGCTTTTCCTTCTATAAACCAAATAACTTTGTTAGCATTTTCCTACCAGTTATAAATATCCAATGTATGAATCAAAAAAAATAATATTTTGGACCATAATTAAGAATGAGCAAACCTCCATTAAAAAAAAAAAAAGTTTAATGAATCACACAGGTATCTTTGACACTTCTGTTTCTCTACAGGGTGCCCTTCTCAAGCCATGTTTCTGTGACCAAGCCTTCTCCTGCTAGAAAGGAAAACCATCTTCCAGAGAGCCATAAGACTTCAATCTCACAGCACTCTAAATCAAACCCCTCCTCCTACAAAACCTAATTCCTACCATCATTTTTGTAGCAAGTAATCCTTTATTTCTTCCTTTTTAAGGTGAGTTCTCCTTACAAGCCTGCATACAATAGCACCTTCCTGAAAACTTCACCAGATGATGATGATTTCTTCTCCTCCTTATATGACCTTCCCCTGAGTGTTTTTATTCCCTACAGCTGTGCTCCTTCCTGCACCCTCCTGTCTGCTTTCTATCCTTACTCTGCTTTGTGTGCTTTTTTTGAACCCCATCCAACCAGAACAATTTTCTGTACACAGAATTGATGTTTTCTCCTTATTACTCTTCTCACCTCCAATGTTACCAAACTTCTTCCCTGAACACATTAAAAATTCAGTTGAAAAAGTTAATAGATGCAACTGAATTTGTACTTCTTCTAGAACAAAGTTGATGTAAAATGGTTGTTTGCCATCTGCCATCAAATAGAGGGAAAACTCATCTGATCTGAAGCAATTGAACAGAATGAGAAAATATTAAAAATTATTAACTAAAAAAAGCTGTGAAGTGCTGTAGCTCAGCTGTGGCTTTGCAGTGCATTAGCCTTTCCCATAATACAGGCAGACACTCCAAAAGTTCCAATGGAGTGAGAACCATAAAGAAAAATATTGGGTTTGAATTAAGGTCTTTTGCTTCTAGTCCTCTACTAAAATTAGGGGCCTAACTTGAGACATCTGGAAGTTGCTCGATTCTCCACTAAGTTAAATCATTCACCTCTGACAAAATACTACACTTTTTAGTATGTCAGTTTGGGGTACCTGAAACAGACACAAATAAAATGTGTTGGTCATTTTAAAATCTTTATACTATCATGATCTGAGATGAGAAATGTCTGGCTTGGATCTCTAATCCCACAGCCCCTGAAAAACCGAGCTCCCTAATAACCACACCAGTTGTAGTTGAGATGATTCATAGATTTTCCAATCATTAAGATAATTCAATCTGTTTGAGTAACACAACACTTAAAGTCTTACATGGTAGTTTATGCAGCACAATGGATCACAAACCACACGGTAATTTTACTATTTCTAGAACAAAAACTCGTTAAGTGACTAAAACTGAAGGAAATTAATTTGTAAGGCACGCGCATATAGAATTGTCTTTAAACAGAACGTCCCTTGACAATGACCGAATCCCATCACAGGGGCTCCCGAAAGAGTATTTTTAAAAGTCATCTGACTCCAAATTATCATCTTTTCCTAATCTCAGATTTTAGTCTGCAAACAGTCACACTGAGGAGGGACAAACAGTTTAAGTTTATGCACTCCCCAGAGGGTGTACTCTCAGTAGGGCAGCTGTGTTGCAGCAAGCAGGCTGCTCTGTTATGTATCACAGATTCCCTCTGGTCTGTGCAAGTCCTGCCACAGCAAAACGTAGTCAAGCAAGAGAGGAAGAATGTAGAGCTTTCAGCAGAGGGAGGTATTGACACAGCGTATAACTCTAGGGGAGGGGATCTGAGACTGACTGTTTCAGTGCTTGGCTACGGTCAGAGGGGATAAATCCCTCCTCCAGCAGTTGGTTAGGGTTTTTGTTTGCTTTTTGTTGTTATTGGGGGGGGGGGTGTTTTATTTTTAAAAAGGAATAGCCCTTAATCAGCTTTACTGAAGTTGTTTTTCAGTTTGCAGAAGTTGAGTTGCATTCTGTTGCCAATGGAAAAGAAAAAAAAAAAATCATAAATGCGAGGGTGGGGGCAGAGGAAATACAGACATAAATTTAAAGAGAGATGCCTTTGGTCACCAAAAATAGCCACAACAGATAGTGTAACTAAAACCTGGCTAGTGCCTACGCTGTCAGTGCAGCTCACAGGGCAAAGTTACATAATATTTTCCACATTTATTTCAAGCAGGGCAGCCTGCCAGCTTGATAGATTTCTAGAAAGGGTGGGAGAGGGAGAGTGGTTTGATTCACAGACTGCTGTATTTACAGCTCACCCCCCAGCCACTGCCTTCCCCCCGTTGGGCGTTTACCTCCAGAGTTTGCCAGAGAGCAGTGTGAGCATAACCCTGATATAGAAAGCAAGTCACCCTTCAGACTAAAAGCTACTACAGCTGCACAAGTTAGCTTTAGTTTTAGGTCTTCCATGGTGCTAACATGCAGCGGCTTGCTGAAAGCTCAGTCACTGTCAAAGTCCAGAAATTGCCAGTAGGAAAAGCACCTTGACAAAAAAAGAAAGGAGGGAGGGAAGCTTCAGCTTCAGGTCCTTCCTTACCCAAACTCCAACAGGCTTCAAAAACAGAGTCTTCAGAAACCAAAGGTTACCAAAAAACTGTAGAAACAGAAATTAATCTACGATCAATTAAGTTTAGAACTGGGCATAAATCTCTAAAATGGACATGAGTTTTCTCAGAAGACAGGGCTGCTCTTTTCAAAAGCCTGGATGAAACCAACTACTTAGTTTCCTATGAGAAATTTACCATTGAAGGATATTCATCAAGAACAGTCCCACAAATGACTGCATGAACAGTTCTGTGTCATGTGTGACAGGACAATCCATAAAACAAAGCATTGGCCTGCGTATTTCCTGCATCTATTCTATATTTTCTCTACATGTGGCAGGTTCTCCATGGGGACTTCTCAAATACCTCATTAAGATTTGACTGTTGCTGGCAAGCAATAACATTGCCGCTTCCCATCAAAGACAGACAGGAAAAGATTACCAGAAAAATGACAAACAAAAAAGTTTATTTCTTGCATCCAATTTGCACAAAGAGAAAAAGGAGGTGAAAGACAAGGAAGAAATAGAACACTGTTATCACTGCAATAAACCCAGCATGTTGTCCATAAAACAGACTACAGAAAAGAGAGGTTAGGTCTATACCCTCTCCCATCATAATGTATATACAGAACCATATATATGACTCTGTAGTTTTATTTGAATGGGATTAAATGGGAAAATGAATTGAGCCAATTCTCACCAAACTGAAAGGCACCTACACAGCATAGAAGTTGCTAATACATTTATGAAGGATATTAGTGCTGGCATCATTAAATCAAATTGTTACTCCAAAGCAAATTGCTCTGACCATGGCTTTAAACTAAAGAAAACAAGAAGACGCCAGCTAAATGCCAACACGTTATAATTTTAACCTGCAAAGAAGAGATATTCCCAGACTAGCATAGAGATGAAACAAAAGCACTGTTCATGAAACAATGCAATGATGTCGAGTGAGGTGTTATATTTCCTCTTACTAGTAACATTGTGTGCTTTTGAGAGTAATGCCTTCGAGCATGAAATCATCCTCCAAAACAAACTCTCCTTTTAACGTCGGTCTCATCAACAGTTTACAACTGGAGCTTGCTAGTTTTTGTTATAGTGACCTCCCCCCAAAATTTTAGGGGGTAGTACGTCTTTAAAGATTAGTTTAGTTTCTTATGACTGTGCTTAAAAGGAATCCCTCCATTTCTTTTCTATCTTGGATGACATTTTATCATTTCCACATTTTTTTTCCAGCCCAAACTTGTTGGACACTGGCAAATTCTATAAATTTACCCAGAGAGAAATCAATATCCCTTTTTTTTCCCCCTGGAAAGGAGCCTAATTTGAAGAAATGAAAAAAAAAAAAAATAGTCTTGAACTTACAGGATCAGTTGTGAGCTAATGAAAAAAAGGCATCCTAGTATTTGGAAAAGGGTAACTTATTCACAAACTGATAAAGCAGAATAAATCATCTCTAACACAATAAGCAATGAGATTAGGTCACATTATCCAAATGTAACAATTTTTCCCACAATGCTGTATTGCCATTCATTGAGTTTTCTGAGCATTTAAAGATTAAATAGCGAAGAATGGCAAGAAGGAAAAATAGAAGTGGAGCCAGAAATTTGCTTGGGGGGGAAAACACAAAATCAGAAAAAAATGGAGAAATGGAAATTGAGATGTTTGAGGAGTGCTGAGTCAGACTCTGAAGAAGGAGAGTGACTAGGACAATAGGCTGGGACACAAAGATGCTGGTTCAGTTCCAGACTCAGCCACAAACTCTACAGCAAGCTGTATGATTTACTTGGAGCCTCAACAAAGTAATGGTAAAAAGGACAAAAGGGGACAAAATCTTCTGTCTCAGGGAAGGCCAAATTGTGACTATGAGGCATGAAGTCCCTTGGATGTATGACCATCATGCTCTGAAGTATGCCAGGAACATCCCTGTTTAGCTCCAGACTGCAGCTGAGGGACAAGCTGTGGTGTCTGACAGTTCCACACCAAAGTCAGCCAGCTCTCCTGAGCACCGCTGCTACTGCCCAGCATAAAGTTATTGTCAGGTAGGAACATGCCCTGCAATTTCAATGCAAAGTTTGGGGTCACCATATTGAGCTTCCTAAATACTTACAGTAAGGTCTGCCAGAACTCAGGTTTTGTACTTCTGCTGCAGAACCACACATGGTTCTCTTTCTGGAACTTTCTGGATCTAATATATCTGCTCTGTGATATAGTCTACTATGTAGAATTAAGGCCACACACTCAAATGATTGGCTCAATCATTCAGTAAAAGAAACTTAAAAGTAGAATATACACAGTATTATTTCTCCAAGGGAGAAGAATTATCAGCCCATTTCCTAAGGCATTAGTAAATATGTTGCACACTGTAAATGCACACTTTCTTTTGCTTTTGGCTATAACTAAACAAAAATTATATAATATTTAAAGGATATAAATTACCTTCTGCTATTTCAGTCCTTTGGAGTTCATACTCCATACTATATGGAAAAGGAAATTCAAAATCTGTATCTAGACTGGAGGACATAGGAGGGCACCGCAGTTCCCAGGGGAGGCCATGGCCTTCTTGCACCACATCCTGACAGCATCCTCAGGCAGGAGCAGCCTGAGCACAGCTTTCCTCACTCATCACATGCTCCTACCTGGCCCTCATCAGGAGGGAGGTGTAAGGAGAGCCATGTTGATGTCACTAAACCAGGGCAACAAGACCAGCTGAGCTGCAGCCACTGGGCTTCACCACCCTGACACAGTCATAATGCTGGGATACTGGGCACAGCACTGGAGTTTGGTATGGCTGGATAACATAATCCACATCCACTACAATTATTTATCTAGGGCTTTCTGTTTCAACTATTGAAATATTCTGTTAGCCCAAAAAGCAATTACAAGCTTTAATTACATTCTAAACTTGAGGAAACGACTTAAAAGTTCACAGGCAACCTCTTTCTTTTAATTGAAAATGAACTTGGGTTTTTTCCGGTGGTGTGGAAAAACTCTTTTGAAAGTAATCCTCTCTGTTGAGGCTGTTTTTCAATTATATATTTACTTTAATTACAAGGTAATATTACTAGACTAAGGATTCGTTTTACGTAGTGCTATAAATGTGTAGAGCAATTCAAAAATGAGAAACCAGAGTAGCCTCAAAAGCACTTTATTGACACAGTGTAGCAAAGTGGCAAGGGCTCTGAGTTTCCACTGAAACTATGCTGTCATGGGAGTTCTCCTCACCTTGTAGAAAATGAAGGATAGTCACTTAAATAAAGGGATTAAATACTACTATAGGAGATAGTTTCATCTTGGTTTTCCAATAGCAAGTCTACAAAGCAATATGGTAAGTTGTAAGTCAGGGGGCAAGAGTTGGAGTGGTTTTGTGTCAGACGTGACCAAGATGTCAGTGACTTTGTCATTCCATGTTTGTTATTCCATTCTGTGATGGCTGCTAGCATGACTCCGTCACTACCTAGAAGGATGAGGAGAAGATCTCTGAAATACAGTCAACCACAATATAAAACTCCTCAAAACTAGACTGCTTAATATTGTTAGTGCACAACCACAACAAACTCACAAAGTAGTATCTGACCAATATCATTATAGAGTGGTGTTGTGCAGGAAGACAAGTGCTATTTATCAGCACCATACAACTGTAATTTCCACCTGAATTCTGCCACAAGAAGAAAAAAATGTCTTTTCTGAAACCAGTGATGTTCTATGAAGACACATAACTCGTAAACAAGTTACTCTTGCAGCATTATCATAAACACAAACTGTATGCACTGTAAAACTGCAGAAAACTGCCTTTGGCAAGGGGCCTCTCTGGTCTAAGCAAATGTGCTTTCACACCTTCATCTGTGCTGAGAGTTAAGGGACAAGGTGAGAATGATGGTTCCTAGAGAAATGTGAAATTTGTGAGCCTCAGGACACTGGAGTTCTCTGGTGTAAGCTGATTCTTCTTACAAATGGTTGTACCACACTGTCACAGCAGTCCAGTACAGGGCAGTGACTGGCCTTTGTGTGGTTTCACTGTGCTACTGGATTAGCAGGAGTTACGGAGCTTTTCACTGCCCAGTGCCTCTTATGCACAGGCACTTTTCCCTTCTGGGCCTAAGGGAACAGATCTTCTCCCAAAGGGTGTGCTGACCCTGGCATCATCTCACAGAGGAGGCTGGACACCCTATGGAAAAGGTCTCACATTATACATAGCTATTCAACACATATAGAACATTTTTAAAAAATGATATAGCAAGCACAAAATACAAATCCACTCTCTCCTTAATCAGGGACATTCCAGTCTCACTCTGACTTAAAATGTTACATGTTTACTTTAAGTAGGGTTCTCTGTAGGGAATGGAATAATATGCCAAAAGAAAACCAAAAGAGAAAAATGCAGTACAGAAAACAACTGTAAATTCCGTAGATATATGAGTGAGTTGAGATACAAATCTTACTTCAGCTTTGTACCCACCAATTACAAACCAGATACACTCATTTCTCCTGGCACAAAATGTTTTCATGCATAAAAGTATATCATAATATTTTTTCACCCACCATCAATTTTCATTTTCTCTTTGGCAGTCGCAAAATTTCACCTGGGAAAACACTTTAAAATCTAACTGTATATATGCCTTATATACTTATGTATACTGTCCATCTCTATATTAATCTTAAAAGGTTGTCTTTATTTTTTTATTATTTATTTGCATTCTGCAAACAATGTGTAGATCTAAATTCTTCTGCTACATAAATAGAAAAGAAAACAAAGAAATTTCACTGTAAAGAAAAATTCTCAATTGATATCTTAATTATAGTAAGATTACATCAGGGAATTTGAGGTTTAAATCAGATCTAATTCACAGTCCAAAACAGGAGATTCTGCAAAAATGTGGCTAGATGCTTTTTGTGTCAGAAAAGCCAAACCTTTTTATTCTAATGTGTCAGAAGACCAGAAAATTGCAGGGTTATTTTCACTCAGCTGTTCACTTATATAAGTGAAAATAAAAAGGCACATACGACCACACAGATTTAGGGAATCCAAATTAAAAGATATTAGATTCTCCTATCACATACAGCTTGCAAATTTACTCAGCCTAACTAGGAAAAGAGCTTTGTAACAAACCAATGTAACCACTAAAACTGAAAGCAGACTGAAACCCACAACATCCAGAGGAAGTTATAGCCAACATTAGAATTAATCAGAAGAAAACAGTGAAGAGACAAGTCCCCTTCTCTGCAACTACAGTCTAGACTAATTCAGCCTCATGCAGCTGGGGGCTTCTGTCTGTACAGCTCACCAACAGGTCCAGTGGGCAACAATAACCATATGGCAGCAACCAGTCCTGGGTACCATCCTGAAATATATGAAAGTAGAGATCCCATCTAGATCCTTATTCCTTTTCTTGTTCTGCAAAATTGAAATACAACGCTGTAGGCCACTTTTGTGGTTGTCCCATTTAGAGGTTGTTATATTCCTTGGGGACATAAAAGCACATTTGTATTTCTTGTGAGGAAGAGGAAAAAAAAATGAAACCAACCAAGAAAACAAAGACAAAAACTGCCCACATACTTATATTGGAAAAAAGAATACAAAACCCAAGTGCAGGAGTAGGTAAGCAGGACAGTTCTGGTCAAAACTCTTATCTAAAATGAAGTTTTCACCACCTAAACATCCTAAACAACCTCTGCTAGGTTTCAGTGCACATAGCCCTTTTCCAGACTGCTTCACAAGCTGTCACAAAAGGCTTCCACTGGATTTACAGCTACGTGGGCAAAATGAGCTCTGTGATCTTCTGCCTTGGGGACACTGTGAAGAGGGCACTACACCAGAGCCCCACGTACCCTGAGGTTAAACTATAACATCACCTGTGTTAGAACAGTTCATTTCAATTTGTCAAAGATTTATGTTTCATAGATGAAGAACCCAAAGCAAAACTGGACCTTTAGGTACCATCCTTTCATTTGTGAAATGGAATGAGTCCCATTCTTAGATGATGCATTCACTCCAGAGAACATCTTGTTTTAAGCAGTAAAATAGCACAGTAGGCACATCTACAGTCCCTGAGATAACACTGCTCACACCTTCTCTTTTTCCACAGAGAATTATAGAAACATCCATCCTTCTTCTGGTCTCATGTATTACGAAACATGTTACCTATTTTCTGATCATGGAGGTGGTGATTTTCTAAATTTTGCAGACAAATACCACAGCTCAGCAAGTATTTAACCCCCCATCACTTGTAATTATTGTGGGTGGTAGGGAGTGAGCTCCTGCAGAAGGCACAACTGCAGAAGGCACAACTGCAGAAGGCACAACTGCTGAAAGCAAATGGTAAGAAAAGGATTAAATACAAATCTGCTAAAGAATCATCAGTGCCTGCACCAGAATATCTGAGAACTATTTCTTGGCTCAGTGATATACACCTCTAAGGAAATGGTCACTCACTATGGCAGATCTGAACTAAATAAAAGTACTTTAGGCTGGTATGCACTGAGTTCAAAGACGACAAGGAACCCCTGACAGAGGCTTGCCGTGCAGCATGCAGCAAGCGTGCCACAGAGATCAAACCTCAGGTGCCACTGGAACATGTTGTGCTCCTCAGCCTCTCACCACCTGCTGCTATTGGCTGACTCTACATATCAGGTGGAAATATCACACCACAGCTCACCCAAAACTGCACCCAATCTTTCACAGCAGCACACATTTATGACTTGTGCTTTGCGTCACTGATACCCCCTAATAACAACAGCCTGCAAATCTGCCTGCATTTGCAAAACCACCTTATCTAGAGGTGCATCTTTTCTTGGGGCTCTTTAAGAAAATTTTTATTTTGGTATTGTTTTGAGGGGGTTTTTTAAGTGATTGATTTCACAGTTATCCTAATGTCCTTCTGAGAGACATTTTGTTCATAAAATTCTGCTTTGTTTTGGCAATATTTGCTAAAATACTTGAAAAATAGAACAAAAATTTGTAACTTCATTCCAAGTCTAGACGACCTGAGGCCTTATGTTGCACAGGTTTTTCTGTACATTTACTTCATAAAATTTTCCCTTTTTGCTCTCATTTGCTTTCCCATGAGACATCAGTTCAAAACTTTCCTCCAGTTGAGAGGAGCAGGAGTCCTTTACTGGGACAAATTGCACTTTACTACTGTAATTTGCAAATTACAAATGTAATGTGTAAAGCCTGGCTTTATAGAAAAAAACTGAAAGAACTGGATGCCTGCTACACACACCTGCTAAAAAGAGAACCTGTGCTCTACTTTCTACATTGATAGTATTTCTGTTCACTGTGGCAGGGACTGGGACCTGGATCTCCTTTATCCCTACTGGCATGCAATATTAAGAGGAAGTTGCCAGATGAATAAAGTGGCAGAGGGAGCACAGAGAAATCACCTCCAAAAATAGTTTCAGGGCCACTTTTACATAGCATTTCATAGGGAAGATGCTTCTGAGGAGTTATGTGCTGGTACTGTGTCTACAGACCAGATTTTCACAGTTCCTTGGGGATTTTTACTGAACATTTTATATTTGCTATCAGAACTACTGAGATCCAGATTCCTATAAAATCTGCCTATAATAACAGGAAGTGATTGCCTAAAATGCATTCCTAAATTCTTTTTGATTCCCACACTTTCAGAGGAGACAAAGGCAGATACCTAATGGTGGGGAAGAGATTTAAGCTGAATCAGTTTTTCCCAAGCAGCTCAGGTGTGTCATTCACTTGCTAACAAGCTTTTGCACAGCCTCCTTCCATGTGTTCTGCACACATTAAATAAATAAAAAAATCATGCAATATTAGAAGCTTTTTCAGTTCTAAAAGTTAAAATATCAAAGAAGTACAGAACCAATTACTATCATGGATTCAATTACTGACAACCTTTATTTCCAATGAAAAGCAATATAGATTTCAAAATCTTAAATATTTCTCTTTTAACTGTTTTATATACAAACCAATATTTTGAGTATGATTGATTTACTGAAATATTTTGTATATTTCACATTTCATATTAGCAACTACTTCAGTCTCCCTTTTTACTGGCAAGATATGCTATCTTTCCTATTCTTTCCATTTTGTAAGAAAAGGATGTTCCTCTAGGCGCTGGAATTCAATAAAGCAGATGCACTCAGAAAATCTGGCTGCTGACAAAGGCCATCCTAAGTTTGCTATGTTAGAAAGACACTGCTGTGAGCAGTGTGCAGGCTGGGCATTCAAAGGTGTAAAATATGGTACCGTATCACTGGGTGACAGAGGCAGGATGTAAGCCCTGACACCCAAACTTCTCTGAATGTCAGCTATTTCCAGTACTAGCAGGAATTGCAGACAGTGAACTTGCTGGCTGCTGGAGCACCAGTGAGGCTTGTGCATGTTTTGTCTCAGAGCACCAGCAGATTCCAGGCCACCACCACCTTTTGAAAAGTTTTGAATAACCACTTGCCAGAGTCACGACTCAGCTTTGTCCTGACATTGTTCCCCATTGTTCTCTGCAGGGAGCTGTGCGAGACTCAGGAGTGGGGGCAGAGTTTTGGCTTTGCAGCAGTTCAGAGAAAGCCAGTTATGTGGTGATGCACTCAGTCATTGCCAAACTTGGATAAGCATCTCCCTTCCTCTCTTTGTGCAAGAATGGAAAACCAAGCAGGTTCCTAGCACTTTGACACCCTGTTCAGTGACCTCCACTGGACTCTGCAAGTCCAGCAGAGAGAAACAAAGATGATTTTGGGACTGGAGCATCTCTCTCAGGATGAAAGGCTGAGGGAGCTGGGCCTGTCCAGCCTCGAGGAGACACGGCTGAGAGGGGACCTGGTCAGTGTCTGTCAGTGTCTGAAGGGAGGAGCCAGAGGATGGAGCCGGGCTCTGCTCAGTGATGCTGAGCAATAGGACACGAAGCAATGGGCAAAATCCCATGCACAGAAGTTCCACCTGAACATGAGGAAGAACTTCTTTACTGTGCAGTGGCCAAGCACGGGAACAGATTGTCCAGAGAGGATGTGGAGTCTCCCTCACTGGAAATATTCAAGGGTCCTGTGCCCTCACTAGAAATGTTCAAGGGTCCAGTGCCCTGTGCTCTGGGATGAGCCTGCTTGAGTGGGGAGGCTGGACCAGATGACCCACTGTGGCCCCTTTCAACCTGACCCATTCTGTGATTCTGTGACTGATGATCATACTCATCAAATGCCTCTGCATTGTGTTTTGTGTAGTGAGCCATTCATTCACAGTACAGACTAGAGCTATAAATACACAATTCCATAAAAGGCTTGTGTGTAGGCCTTTCCCTTGGAAAGAAAATATGTTTTGAAGATGGTTTGTCTGATAAAAGTTCATCAACTTTATCTGAAACACTTAAGCAAAAAGGAACAAAAAGCCGATACAATTTTAAAAACCTTTTTTTACCTAAGACATAAATATGTATAAAAAGCAACAGTCTAAAAGTATCTAGAAGATATGAAAGATAAGGCTGTGCTCTGCAATAGGCCTCACTTTGCAGCATTTTATAGTTTGCTCCTAGGCTTTCTGAAAGCCCTGTGTATCAGGAGGATGCATTACATATCCCTCTCTAACAACTTCATGTAACAGCCTTCACATATAGCTCTCTGCAACAATTTGGTAAGAAAGCTGAAGGAAAATGTAATGGTGTGGAGGGCTAACATAGGTCTAATATTTTGATGCTACATCACCTTCCTTGTAAATCCATTCCTTAATTTACCCTCATGCATTGAAACTGAACTTGGAGGATTCCTATAAGTCTGCATGGTGCTGAGTATCTCCAGTGAAATGCTTGGTATTGTGGTGGGCATGACTTGAGGTGCTCAATAATTAACATGACCCAATTTCTCCACCTCCCTACCATGAAGATCCATAATTAGGATAATGGTCACTAACCACAGGGATTTGTTTCTGGCACATACCACTTTTTTCATCTTTTTAAACACAAAAAGTGTATTTACAGTATTTGTCTTCTCTCATGCAATCTGAATGCCTGCCAGTAACTCACTAGGAAATCTCAGTAATGTAGAACTTTTGTTCTCTCCCCTGAACTAAAAAGGTGCATGTGTTTGTGCCTGGAGGTCTGGGAGGACATCTCCCATCCTAGAAGTGCTGATAGAAAGCAGTTTGTTGGGCTTTGAAGTGGAAGCAGCCTGACTGCACTGAGACTGGAAGTGAACTGGCACAGTTCTCTCTGTGGGTGTCTGGCCAGGAGCTTTGGAGTCACCTTCAGGAAAGGTCCGTCTCTCCCTCCACAAAGTGAAACTCACAGTATGAGGGGTCAAACTAACCACTGTTGTCACCCCAGAACTTCAGACAGTGTTTCAGATGCTAGGCTCTGGCCATTGTAGAGAGTCTGCAGACAGGCACACAGACACCCAGCTGCCTTGCTGGGATCCCTTGCCAAGCAGTGGATAAAGTAAATCTTCTGCAGTGTGGCTGAAACACTAACTTATGGGGAATTTGCCTTTCTTTCCCTTTCTCTCTTGCCGCAGCAAAGTTGCCAAATGCTCGGGATTTACATGCAAATAGCCCTGGTCGTTCTCTGGTTGCAGAGGAGAACCAGCGGGAGTAAGGGCTGCATAACTGGAGCTCATTGCCCCTTTTATCAAACACAGTTCAGGCATGCTGATGGCTAGATACACATCAGAATTTCAAACTGTGGTTTATATAGCTGCTAAAACTCACTAAAACAGCACACACAAATTTCCTTCTCTTCTCTCAAATCAAGAGCCCCTGACAAGAATCAGTGCTAATCCTGGTTTGCGAGATGGTTTTTATCCGTCCCGGAGACAGTTTACACTGCAGTCCAGCTCTGTGTAAGCCTCACAGCCCTCTTATGTAATGTATCTCTTTCACAGCTCCCTGTGCATTCTGCTTAGGCTTGCAGTGTGCATTGAAAACCCTGTCAGGCTGGGACCCGTAGGAGGTACTGAATCAAAAAAATATAGAATATAGCTTTTCTTTAGAAAAACTCTGTGCTAGGCAGGGAGGCTTTTGGCATTAGGAGACAAAAGATGATGCATTCCATCATCTTTTACACACACCTCTGTGATAACACTATGGTATCTACTTCTTAGAATAGAAAATGTTTCTCCCTTATTTCCTATGAACCCAGTAACTGCTGAGGACCCTCCAATACAGCTATTCCACCTTTTATCACAACACAAAATGCAGTGTAGAATCAGAGTGCAGATACAAAATCTCCTGGCATTGAGAAAGAGTCATTCCTGTAGGTTTGTCCAGAGCTATCACCACATGAATTACCCTCTGGACCAAGTACAAATAAGTCTAAGTGTATATTAAAATCCATCTGATTTTTTTGCTGTGCTTCACCTGCATCACTTTGTCATTCCAGCAGTCCAGAGACAGAACACACTTGTCACCCAAAGGTGATTCCTACATATTATTTTGTTTGTATTTTTGCACAGAGGTTACAGACTTGGAGAAGAAAGCCTTACAGCAGCTGATCTCTCAGGATGATTGTTACAGCCCATGCAAAGGTAGCAACTGCATGTTGCTAAATTAGGAGCAGCTATATTCACTTGTACCAACAGCACAGATGGGGGCAGGGAACGGGGAGACTCTCCAGAGCAGCTGAGTTTGGACTTAGCAGTGAATAAAGAGCCTGCAGTGCTGACTCACTTTTTCCATTTTTAAAATAAAAACATTAGCAAAGATATTTTTAAGTAGTTACAGTGCTTTTCTGCTGCAAGCAAAGCCTTTTCATAAGTTTTAACTATCCTCACCCCCCCTCAAGAGCAACATACTTTAGTAATCACTCCCATTTAATAAAATCCTTTTAGCCATAAAGCCCTAGATAGTTTTAAATGGAGCAGTCCTTAGTCCATAACTTATTGGTTTCTGAGGGAAAACTATTGTCCAGAGAAAACGTAGGAGCCCGGGAGCCAGGATCCCTTGGCTCTACCCTTCATGTTTCTGCTGACATGTTGTATTATGGAAAAATGAAACAGTCCTGGTTGCGAAATTGTGGCCTGAACTGTACAAGCAGATTTCTGTGCTCGCTGAAGTTGACAAAAGCTCAAAGTTCAGCCACAGAGAGCAAAATTCTTCAAATACAGTGGGTTTACTTATGCTATGTATCTCAATTTCTAGCATCGTAAGAGCAGCAGTTGCAGAAGTCTTGAGTCAAACCACATTTTTAATTCAGTTTAGGAGAAAGGAAAAAATGCTGTGGCACTTCCAGAAGGACAAGCATATGACAGGATAAGACCACCAGACTTGGGCTGTTGAGCTGTGGAGTGCTCTCCACGTGTATCTAAAAGAATTTCAGTAGCAGCTCTCAGAAACTCTCAGGTCAAGGCCTGAGGAGCACAGCAAACCTGGAGATTAAGCAGCAATGAACCACAACTGTGAGGTACAGTCTCAGACAAAGTGGAACCTAGAGAGCCCAAGAGAGGTTGAGTGACATCTTTTTTGACCTTTGGGGCATAGAGCAATTTTTCATATGCTCCACCACTCACAAGGGATGCCCAATTAGGCAGCTAAAGAAGCCTCAGGTTTTTGAAAGCTTACAGCCAGACACTCAGGGCTGTGTCTTTTGCAAAAGGTACACTAAAAGTTTCTGAAAGCTTGTCACATATCCTAGGATAAAAGTGGGAATAGAAGTCTTTTGAAACTTGCCTTTTGATGATGTGGCTATAGGTTCAGAATTAGTATTTTCCCTTGAATTAAATGCAAGTACAAGGCAACAAACTTGAAAAGATAAATAATTTTGTTAAAGTCCTATTTAAGGTTCATTTAGGAAGTCCCCACTTGGAAATCCCCACAGGTTTATGTTTTATCAAAACAATTTTGGTAAAATTCTCTTCTGTGTACTTTTTAAATTAATATCAAGAAGGCTCACATATTAGAACAAGTATTCCTCCTGTAGTCTTAAAATTACCAGCACTATCCAGCTAATTTTGAGATTTCTCCCGCTCTCTCTTTCCCCCTCTTCAGTTGTGTACTTGTCTCTATATTTTTGAGTTTGGTTTCTTTTGGTAATTTGAGAAACTCTCAGCTATTGTTTTAAATAACATTCATTTCACAGAGGGGAAGTCTATTTTTCCTATTCCTATTGCCCTCCAATTGTGCATTCCGCTGCACAGACATATCCTGGAATTTGTTGCATGGCAGTCAGTCTCTCTGTATTTCCCCCAAATTTCCCACAAGAATCCTTCATTCCTGTCTCCCATCCTGTCCTCTGTGGCTGCCATGTACTGTTTAACAGTTGCCACATTCCACCAAAAAGTGGAAGAATTTTTCAAAGCTGTTAGCAAGTAATTTTAGTTTGCTCAATATATTCAGACTTTCCTTCCCATGTGACTGGTTTAAAAATTCATTAGATGCAGTTTTGTGGTCCTTAGAATGATTAAGGTGCAGAAACCATATACTTTCTGAAGTTTTCTCACCCATTATATGGCCAACAGCTCAAGTCTCCCCTGGCTGTAATCTGGCAGAAATTGAGGCACAAAATATACAAATAAAAGCAAAAAAAATCCAGATTTGGGATCAGCTTCTGTCAGGAGAGAAAAAAAAATTGCTAAAACAAAATTGGAGCACATAAATTCAGACTATCAGACTTACAACTGGATTTTACCAAAGGATTTGGCTCTGACCCAGCAACCTATATTTCTGCCTCTGAAGTAAACACAAAACAACTAGGACTAATTTCCAGAAAACAGTGCATCTCTCCTCCAAAACTCCCTTCTAGTCAGCTTTGTAGCTGTAAGATCATCTCCCCTAGCCCAAGGGTGCACGGACCAGCACGATGCTCCTCTCTGCATTCAGCATGCCAGAGAATAACACTGATGGCTGCATCCTCAGCTGCCAGCCCCAGAGCAGGGCACTTCCATTGGCTTGGGAAGAGTTGTGCCAAAACAAGTGAGGATTTGGGCCCAAGCATGCACAGGAAAAGAGGGTGCAGAGGCAGAGCAGACAGAAAACCTCTTCATTTCCATCACAGCAGAAGATGGGTGCCCTGTATATGGGAGGGAGGAAGGAAGAGGTGTCCCCTCCATCACTCTGATTTCATAAATCTTTACTAGACACTCTGAGAGATGATGTCTTCACAGAAAGAAAAGCAAAAAGCTCAGACCTTTGTCTGCTGCAGAAGTGAGGGCCCAAATGATTTATTTTCCTCTATCAGTACCGATCCATCAACAGCAATGGCATGGCAGACACAGGGGTCTTGCTGGGGTTCAAAGCCAGTATCTTTTCCTTTTTTTTTTCCAAACACACACACGCTGTATTTTTTGATAACAGAGATGCTGACATCATCTCCTACACAGTTATGTTTCCCTCGTCTTTAAAGACACCACAGAGGTGCAAAACAAGTGCACTATGTGAACCACTGCTAAGGAGGGGGAGGTGAGGGTTCAGATATACCTCAAGTTGCTAAACACCTTTTAGGTCTTAAACGTTTTAATTCACAATATTTACTCTTTGGAGAATTTGCTTAGCACAGAGTTTTTCATTTTATATTCATTTTAGAATTCACATTTTCATTTTACACACTGAAAATTACCATTTATGCTATTCCTATGGAGCTCTGATGAGTCCTTGCAGAATAAAATGAATTTGTGAGACGAATTAACTGAGCCTCTGTTTTGTGATTAATTGCACAAAAGCCACTTTAACTGCACTTCACCTCTATATGTGAATAAAAAGCAAGAGTAATACATGTATTTCATGAAGATGGATTATTTTAAGAAATTAATCCTTATTGTGTGATTGTATTTCTTTGACCTTTATTTACTAAAAACCTTTTCCTTGAATCTGTTTTCCACCAAAAATCCTACCTTTTCATAAAAGTGACTCCTCAAAAGAAATGTGGGCAATTTCCTATGCTGAGATCCATGCAGTAGCTAAGACACAAGGGTTATGGATAAGTTAGAATCCACAAAAGCTCCTGAGAGTGGTCACATGGGCATTAGGGTTTGCGCATCCAAAAAAAAATGGCAAGATCAGTAGCTCAGCTGAAGTGCATTTTCACCAGTGCAGAAGGAGCTGGAAGCAATTGTGCTCACACAACTGGAAAGGTGTGATACATGGCTATAAACTCTTCTGATGGGAAGTGTTTATCAAGGAAAAATTGATAAGGAGTAGCCCTGTGTGTTGGGGGGACACAGTTTTGGTTGTCTAGAGCTTAATGATGGTGGCAAAAGGGTTGAGTGTTTACAGGTAAGAATCAAGGTGAAGGCCAACAATGTGAACGTCGTGGTGGGAGTCTGCCAGAGACCATCCAAGCAGGATGGAGGTGCAGACAGAATGTTCTAGAAACAGCTAAGACAGGTCTCACAATCACTAGCCTTTTTTCTTGTGGAGGACATCAATTTACTAGATGTCTGCTGGAAAGGCACTGCAGCAGAGAGGAAGAAGGCTAGGAGGTTCCTAGAGTGGAAGATAAGGATGCTGCGAGGTTATGCAGGGAGAAAATGAGAATGGCCAAAGCCCAACAAGAATTTAACTTGGCTACTGCTGTAAAAGACAATAAAAAAGGTGTCTATGAACACTTTAGCAACAGAAGAGGGGCTAAGGAGAATCACCATCTTTTACTGGATGTAGGAGGAAACAGCAACAAAGGATGAGGAAAAGGTTGAGGTACTAAAGACCTTTTTTGCCTTAATCTTTAATACAAAGTCCAGGTGTTCTCTGGGTGCCTAGCTTGGGTTTAGTCCCACTTTAAACCCTTTTTTGTTTGCTTGTGGATGTTTTGGGGTTTTTTCGATTTAGTTTTGCAATGTCATTCTAATTCTTTGAGTATGTTTCTCTCAACTGTAGTAGTTTCCCAAATGAATGCTCCTGGTCAGACTGTCCCTGTGGAACGAGCAAGGTAGAGCAAAAGGGATAAAACATGTTAATGCACATGAGGTCCCTGTTGTTTTGTACAGCAAAGAAGGAGTTTCCTACACATGAATGCAGATGTCAGCTGCTCAAAGTAGCACTGCCAGCTTAGGACATAGCAATAGATAGCACTTTCCACTAGAGGCCTTTCTTTTTTAAACCTGAAAAATGTGTTGTGTGTGTATGGGTATATATTAAATATAGAGATGCGGATATCAAGACAGTCACATCAATTTCTATCACAGACCACTGAGGCAGGGATAAACAGTCACACTGTTTCTTAAAAGCATATCACACAGTTGCTAAAGTCTCTGATGCTCTTTTCATCATCAAAATAGATTTAGACATTTTGAAGATCTGTATTGTCTTGGCTGACAGTAACCTGACTGTCTCTGAATTACTACATCTATGTTTAGAAATCTCAGTACACACAATTTACTGCACCACAATCACACTTAGCTATTCAAACCTTGTTTCCAGAAGTGATGGCTTGCACCAACTGCTAGGATTCATCATATCAAGTCACCAACAAAACATTTCATTGTGCTTCTCATTGCCCTTAATCAGCAAGCCTCGAAACGCAAGATACCTTTGATATTTTGGAATAAAGAAATTCATACACATGCAGACCAAATAGATCCATATGCATACATAGATGATGTACTTTCTACATTGCTAAACATTACAACTTTCAGCTTGTTTTATTTATTATGATACTGAAGAATAACTGCAAATAAAGTCTTTACATGCAAAATATGACTCAGGAGATCTGCAAGCAGCTTCCACCCTGAGACCTGTCTATGGAGTCTGGCTTACATGTAAATCTAAGAATTACAGAACTTTTTCATTTTTGGTTGGAAAGAGGACAATCATAGACTGAAGATCGTGGCACAAGAAACAGAATTACAGTAGGCAAATAAAGTCAGCAGAGTTTTCAACAGTCACAAAGTGCTTAAAACAAAACCAGACAGAAAAAATCTCTACCCCTTATTTTAAGAACATTTCCTTGCTGTATTAGTTTCTTGTCTGTCTTTAAAGATAAAAGCAAAATATAAGTACTAATCAGTCTTATTTTCAGTGTGGAATTTCACTGCAGGATCTTATTTAAAAAGGCTAAAAGAGAAAAATAAAAGATATTTAAAATAAATTATGTCATTAAGTCAGTAGCTTGTGCAACTAAAATAAAGACAGATTGTCTATTCTCATCATTCAGGATTTACTCTTTATATCTTGATGTTACCCCAGACTTCTGGTTTTGTGCACAAAGGTACAGAAACAGCAAAGAGAGAGAAAACTTTTGGAAAAGTTTTGTTTCCACTCCTTCCAAATAACTGTTGTCTAAAATCCATTCAAATGTACTTGCTCCCCAACAGTTAACACTGTTAAAGTAACTGAAATCCAAGTATTCTAAATTACTTTATGAACTGACTTTAGAAATGCCACTGAAAAGCAGAGGAAGTTGGAAATAAATTTCTAGAATAGAATTTCTAGTCCTCCTTAAAATTAGTTTAGGCAGGATTTTCCTGTATGCTTAATCATTTATATGAGGATTTAGCCTGCATGTTTTCTGCATTCTTTTCTGGGAAAGGTCTTGGATAGTGTCTAGAGTCTATTGGAAAGTGGAAAGTAACAAAAATACAGAGCAAATTGATCAGGCCCAAAGGTTGGTTTTAATTAGGAATTTTTAGCTTACTGCATTCCTTTCACAGGCCATAGACATGCTAGTGATTCTAATGATTACATCCCACTAACATCCAATCTCCAAAAAGACAACTCCTTTTTTCCAGAGTGAGTTAGAATATCATTTCACACAGCTCAATAAAGATGCCACAGGGCTGCAGTTTATGCAGAAGTTTGTTAGTTGTTCACAGCAGTGAACTTTCAGGCACAAGTACCAGAACAAAGGACAAAAAAAGTCAGTCAGAACAAAATTTCTCCTTCTTTCAAAAATGTTAAATACAAAAGCTAAGTGCTACAAAAGCAATGTACCATGGTTTAATCCTTCATAATTCATACAAAATACTCAATTGCAATAGTAAGTCAAGTATTATAATTCTCCAAGTTTCACCAGATTTATAATTCTGTATCCTATTAGAAGAAAGCTTACTATTCTGAGCATTGCATTAGCTCTCCTTTAGCAGTATATAGCTAAGAACTTAGTGTCTCAGAGCTTTCTATTGTGACTGAGGTGTCCAGTCATGATGATCTTGCTGCAGCTTTGAAAGTTTTTTATTGAGATGCACGTGAAAGGTTTGTGAATAATTTTCAGTTTGATCTTTTCAGTCAACAGTGAAAATATGTAAAAATATTCAATAATGTGGCATGAACTAAAATTCCACTTACTTCAGCTTTGATAATATAGCACCATTTATACATGGTGGTGTTACCATTAGCAACTCCACTCTGCATATAAATTAGCCAAAAATGAGGATAAATATTTGTTTTCAGTTAGCCACCAAGGTGCATTATCACTATCTGATGATCACTATCACAGCTGATCTTGTTTTCCCTTGTAACAGTCCCTGCACTTCAACCTGTGATTATGCTTTCCACAGACTTTCTGGAATTCCTGGATTACTTTGCAAGATCAGGTATTAATTGAGTCACTGTTTGTGCCACTTATTGTCAACCAAATCTCAACAATTTACAGAAATTACTTGATTTAAAAAATGGCCTGCTATTATTTAAATACCTATACAAAAAAAATAAACCAGAAAGCTTAAAACTCAGATTTGGACTTTAGCAAAGGACACTCCCACAGTATGATTCAAAACTGACTCTTCATGGAGTTGTAAAATTACACATGGAGTTTTGAAAGTGAATACACACAAATCACTCCTGTCAAGAGTCATTCACTAAGCAATTATGTAGCGTTCACCTTTAAATCTTTGTTCTCTCAGTTTTTGTACCACTTGTGAAATGATTGATGTCTTTTCCTATCCAAATAGGACAGTGGAAAGAATATTTTCCTCCTTTAAATAGATTTAAACAGACCATAGAAATGTCCTGAATATTGATTAGGAGTTAGCTTGAAATAAAAATGAAATTCAGCTGTAACTCTACAGTTCCACAGCACAACTTAAAAGAGTAAAGATGAACTGAAATGTATTAAGATTGACAAATACTTTTTTTTTTAAGAAACTGGAACTAATAATAGCTGAATTGTGTATTTGTCACAAATACCCATAGGCAAAAAAAACCCCATTGTGTTTGCACAATGCATTACTGAGACAACATCAAATAAAGGCCAGTACACTCCTCATTACATCTTATGTCCTTCATAGGAAATTCCGAGCCAGTATGGAATATGTAGTACCTCAATGTTCATCACATCAGACCAGAGGAATGATGCCATGCAGCTCTCCCACAAATCACAACGAACCAACACTGTTTAAAATTAGATTTTCCATGAGTAATCCGCATAGCATTTTTTTTTCACGTCATGGTTCTATTGAAGAGATTTTGATCTCCATGCAGATACTTCATAATTCACAGTCACGAATGAGGTCCTTAGTGTTACCAATTAAAGACACAAAGAAGGGTGACAGTAAGACCTTTTCTCAGCATGGGTCTCTCAGAGTTGTGCAGTTTCTTCCTGCCCTCCTCCTCTCAAAAAAGTCCCTTTAGACATCTCTTTGGCTGAGTGCAAAATTATCAAAGCATGAATTACTCAAACCCTTCGGTTTCAGGCTCAGCCAGCAGCTGAGAGCCCCAGGTTTGAGTCACATTTTCCCTGTATCACAGGCAGGTGAGATGTTAGAAAGCCACAGTGGCACAGCACCTGATTTGAGTGACATGAACATCATCTGCCCACCAAGACTGGGCAGTCCCAGCCCTGGGCATGGGGCACCAGCCGGGGGTTGGGGAGATGCCAAGGCCAGTCCAGAATCACAGAATCAATTCAGTTGGAAAAGTCCTCTGAGATCATCAAATCCAACCAAACAGCACATTGTCAACCAGACCATGGCACTAATTGCCATGTCCAGTCCCTCCTCAAACACCTCCAGGGACGGTGACTCCACCACCTCCCTGGGCAGCCCATTCCAATGTCCAATCTCCCTTTCTGTGAGGAAATTCTTCCTGATGCCCAGCCTAAACGTCCCCTGGCACTGCTTAAAGATGTAGGCCTGTGGGTGGGCATGGTGCAGGGGCACCACCAATTGCCACCCATTGCCACCACCCATTGCCACCACCCATGTCCCAGGACCATGGACATGAGCCCTGCTACTGCATCCCTGTCTGGGTAGCAACACAGGGACTTCTTGCTGCCCCCAGGGCCCTGGGATAGGAATCCTGAGAAAAATGCCATTATTTGAGTGGTAGAATCACCTAGCCAGGCCTTTAGAAACAAGCAGACAGCATTTTTATTTCTGATTCCTGGTTTTTTGGCAACTTAACCTTTTTTTCTGAGTCAGCTGACCAGTTTATAAGTGAGCAGAACAATATCTACTTTTGAAGAAATTTGACACCCCTGATCCTCACTCAAAGTGGTAAATATTACTACATTGCAGAACTATGAATAAGAAGCCAAAAAAGATTGCTTTATTTTACTCTGTGTAAAAATAGTTAGTTGTGTCTTTCATCAGAAATGCATTGAATATGGAGAAAGAGGAAAAACATGCTGTTGTCCTTCCCTTTTCCCTCTCCCAAAATTAATACATTTACAGGTGCTGTTGAAATATAATTTACACCTTTTAACCTCCATCTGTGTCATTTGCAGGAGTTATGACAACACTTCAGCAATCCTCTACTCCCATCCCCATGGAAACTGCCATCAAACTGCCAAAAATGGGACAGAATGCTTTAAACTAATCACTTTTCAATGGAGGAAGGTCTTTTTTTTCTACAGCCGTTTCCATGGGATCAGAAGCCATTGCTGCTTGCCTAATTGTTTAAAATCTTGTCAAGTGCACAGGCAAGTGCTCAGCCTTTTTAAATGTGACTTTTTGTTTTGAATCAGGCTTCTAAAGCAGAATATGTGAGCCTGATTCTTTTCCTATCCCACCAGTTGCCAGCCATCAAAAAACTGAACTCAATAGAGTTTTACCAGTTGGAAACATGGAAGAAGTTCCATTATCTAATTTTGGAAGAAATTTTTCAGTGGAATGAAGGAAAGAGAGGACATGTATTAGTTTCATTCCACAAAGTAGCTCAGCACCATTGCAAAAGAAAGAATGAATTTCTGGGCTGGTACTGCCAGCCAGCACAGAAAAAGGCTGTGTATCAGGAGGTGGAGACTGCAGTCACAGAGATGCAACAGACTTCCTTTGAGAATTTCCACTCTCACCTATACCACTTTCTAGTCATTTCCTAATATATATATATATATTAAAAAAAAAATGAAATATCAGGTTTCCTTGAGAAGAAGCGAGCAATAATACCAACAGGCAACTCTCCTGGCTGAATTCAGAAGGTATATTTTGTTATGCAGTTGCTTGAATAAGTACTGCAAGACAAATCAAATATTTCTAGGTTTACAGTTTAGCGCTGTGCTAGGAAATCTCCTTTAGTGTTGACTAAAGTTTCATATTCATATGAATTTGAAACTTCTGAGCCCAGTTTTTGTGTCAATGACAAAGAGCTAGATTTCAAACCAATCTGTTAAAATTATACAAGTATGCCCATGAGATTGAATACGATTGGATATGTCTCTGCTCAGGTCAGAGCATCAGGTTCTGGAATAAATCCAATCATTTAAACTGCTAAAGGCACAAATTATTGTTAATTCAGACAATTTTACTAGCCCTGCAAGGGGAACACTAAAACATTTCCAACTACATAGCAGTGTTTTACACACAAAATATTCTAGGAAACAAATGTTATTTATACAATAAAAATATTTAAAATACAAAGTCATTTGGAACCTACAGTCCTGTATTCAGAATTAGGACAAAGCAGAACACTCCTGTTAAAACATTTGGTTACTTGTGAACAGGTCTCAAGATGTGCAGCCAGCCACATGGATTTCCCCTACCATAAGATTACACTGGCTTTTATTCCAAATGCATGAGAAGCAGGATTTGAAAGCAATTAAGTATGTGACTAAGCAAATATCAAGAGAGGTGGTAAAAAGAAGAAAATACATCCTCACCTCCCACCACTGTCACGGAGCTACATCCTGCATGTTCCAGGGAGTGGATTCTTCAGAAGGACTAAATATCCCTTCATGAGACCAGCTGCAGCCATTAAAAACCTCAGCAGCTCAAGGTGATGGAAGGAAGAATGAGACCAACATTTTTCTCAGGTACAGAAATGGGGTAAAGAGGTTGAGAACTCTGCCTGAAGTAACTTATTTTTAGAGGTTAGTTGGATCTACTGAGCTTTAAAACAGGATACATGCAACTTTCTCTCTGAATCTCCTGAAATCTTGGCACTTACCGTAAGGTTAGAAATTAGATCTGACACAGGACAGGTGCTAACCACACCTGAGAGCCAAAGTCATTTGAAACAGCTGATTTTGAGAACAGTTTCTTCAGAATAGTTCAGCACATTGTTATTTATCCTGGTGCATTTAATTGTCAGAGCAGTAATTCAATTTTTAGAAAAAACCCTCTAATGATTGTTTGGCAACAAAAATCAAATCAGCTTCTGTATTGACTCTTTTATAACAAGTTTTCTAAAGATTTTGATCTTCAAACAAGACCCAAATGGCTGTTGTAGAAAAACACTTTTGAAAGGTTTTCAGACAAAAGCAAAAGAAAGGCAAAGAAAGGCAGCTATACTTTTTTCAAATTGATTTTAAATGATCAATTCAATTTTTCTGGAGCTAGATGACCACTAGTTCTATCAGGCTCTTTACTCTTGTCTCAGGCCTTTTCTGGACTTTCTTTCAAAGACTTCATACCTTTATTCAGCCTCCTCTCAGATTCAAAACACATCTCACTCTTTATAAACCAGTCCTTTTTGTTCTGAAAAGTGCACAGGACATGAAATAATCCTATATTCCTGACTTATACTTTAGCTTTTCTCTAGATAATTTTGGCAAACTTGTAAAATTCCATACATGCCAGTTCTGATGTAGAAACTGCACAACAAAAAGCAGTGCAATCATTTTGCCTGACAACTTACCTGGAAAGGAAGAACAGGATAGTATCACAATCCACTAGTCAGTATTAAAATGGGGTAAATACTACAATATTTTCTTTTCAGTTATTTTACACTATACATGTTTCTGTGATTCTAGAAAAGCTGATATAGAAGTGAACTAAAATTTTGCTCCAGGACTTAGTGTCAGAAATTTTGGTCTTTATATTTCTTACTATTCATCTGTATCTTCCTAGCAATAACCCTGGTATTGTTTGCAGAAGTCATTTTTCTAAGTCTCATCACTATGGGTCTTGATAATGTTTTTATTAATGAGTAATCACTGTGTATCAAGAGTCTTGCTCATTTGTTCCATCTAGGAGATAATTCCTGTCCTCAGATGCCATTTGTTTGAATAGGAGACTCCTGCATACATCCAATTCTTTGTTCTTCCTGTTTGTGGGGTTTGGTTTTGTTTTAGTACTTAAAAAAAAAAAAATTAAAGAACACTCTGGAAAAATAAATCACATGTACAAAATGATGGACCATATCCCCACCCCCCCAGATGGGTTATTTTGGGTCACATTTCATTTTCACATCAAGAAAAAACTGGATGAATAGTGAATGGGAAAGTATCATTATAATTGGAATCCTGCTGGTTTATGCAGGCCTGCACATCTGGAATAGGGTGGGAAAAGAGAAACAGAAGAGTGGGATTCTTCTCACTAGACAAAAACAGGGAGTCTGGAAAGCACATGTCATCTGGTTTCTTAAGTTACAGTGAAAGTTAGCATTCAGAAAAGAAAATGTTCAACAACAGGCCCTCCCTCCCCACATATCTCAGTTCAGAAGTGCTCCTGTTCTCCCTTTGAAGCTGTACCTCTGCCACCTCTGTTAGTCACTTTCTATGAATATGTGGGCTATTTTCCTCCTCTGTAGGCCCCAGTGAACCCTTAACTGGGGTATCAAAGTGATTCCTCTCCAGCCAGCCTCCTAGTTACAGTTTAACAGGAACTGCCCTCTTACCATAGAGCAATTTAGGCAGGCAAACACATTCATTCATGTGACTGATAAAACGTGTTTGCTTTGTGTTAAAGAATCTATAAAAGCCTTTTCTAACACTGTATTGAAAGAGTCATGAAGGTTTCATTAGTGGTAAACAACTTCAGTGCCTTATCTGGGTCACTATGGTGTTGCACACATGGGTCTGCGCCCAGGGGCCTTTACAGCTCTTTGGAAGCTTCATCTTGAACTCCAGCTGAGCCCCCAGGCAGGGAAAGAGCAGGGGCACGGCCTCTCCAGAACTGTGAAATTACACCCTGTCTCACAGATGAGGGGTGGCACGTCCACCCCAAGAATGCACGTCTGCATTCACTCCACAGAGGTGCCAAAGGGCTCCAGGGAGCTCCAAAGCATGCAGCCAAGCCACTTCTACACCAAACTCCAGGAGAGGGACAATGCATGCTGTTGGCTAAATATATGCTACAGGCAGGAGCCACAAGGCTACATTAGTCTGTTTTAAAAGACAGTGACAGTGTGGTGATGTACCGTGAGGAAGTATCACATAACCCAAGAACTATTATTTTTATTACCATTATTTTGTCATCTCCATCTTATTTAGCTCTCCATGCATACTTCCCAATCCATCATACAGCATAATTACGTTCAGTGAATGAGCTCTCAAGTTACATTGCAAAAAGAAACTCATTCTTAGAAGTTTCTCAACTGAGTCGTAAGCAATTAAAACCATCTCTGAGTGCTTCGTTTAATTTTCTTCAATGGAAGAAGTCTTAGAAGTAGGTAGAAGTAATTTCCTTTTCAGAAGGGCCATGAATTCATATTGTGGCATATGAATAATGCATTGTTCTATTTAAAACATCTGAAGAGCCAGCAGGTTTCAGGTCTGCTGAAAGCTGGACCTACTGGCAACATAAAGCAGGGGACTGAAGTTCTGCAAATCAGTCAAACACAAGCAATGCAGTGCCTAGGGTTGCCTCATCTGTCAGATGCAGGGGGCCTGTAGAAGAGGGGACCTTGTCTTGTTCCAAGCACAAAGTTGGCTGGAGACATGTTAAAAAAAGTAACTTAATAAGACTAGTCTACTTCATATAGGGCAAGTTATTTGGGTGTCTCAGCTACTTGACCATGAGCAAGATCCAGATATTTCCCACTGAAAATAGAAAACTGGTGAAAAAAAAGTACTTCCCTCAGTGCTAGTGTCGCTGAAGCAGCACATCCATCATAGTCAGCACGGCCAGTTTTTATAACTAACCCTTTCTAACCAATTTTATAACTCACCACTAAACCATTTACTCTTTCAGATCTTAGACAGAGAACACACCAGGTGTATTCTGTAGCTGCAATTCTGACTGCATAGTTCTACCACCCTTGACATCACTTAGTCTTTGCTGAGCTCCGTAACCCCTGCTAACAGGTTCATCCTAAATATATGGTCAAGGGTTGGAGCAATTGGTGCAGCAGTGTGTTTAGAAATGTAAACAGTTTTGGGGATCTTCTCTTATTTCTGAGAAACTGTGTATTTGTTAAAAAAAATACAGCTATAACAGCAAAATCTTTGTTTCTGAATAATGTTTGCATAATCAGGACTGACACTTTGGTATTTTTCTGCTCTGGCTAATCTCAGTGCCTTCTGCAAAACATATAAAGTGATTCTCCATGATTTCTATTGGCTGTCTGGACAAAAGACTCTTTGTGCACTGCAGGACCAAAAGCATTACATACAGTAAATATTTGAGCTGAAGGTGTGCTACTGATAGATTTGTATGCACTATCGTTATTTTATGCTATTCATGTTGTTGGCTTGCATCCCACTTTGTGGCCCAGTAAAGTAAATGACTGCTCAGAAAGCTGTTGAGCAGGAAAGAACCTGCTGCATAATACACAAATTGCAACAGATGATTGCTACTTCAGACAATAAAATGCTTGTTATTTTTAATAGCTGGGAGAACGTATGCTTCTTGGACTACATAATGCACTGTAATGACTCACAAGACATTTTTAAATACTACAATATCATCTTAATTTACTTCAGATCCACCTAGCCAGGTCAATATATATAAAATATAACCACTTTTAAAAAAACCAACCAAACACAACAACAACAACAAAACACCTTCTATCATGCTTAGAGTGGGGCTCCACTTATTTAGCCTTAACTAACCAAAAGATGAACAAACTTAGTCAACTACATATTCCTATGAAGGGGTGAACAGCTTTGATAGACCTATTATTCTGTCTTAATTTTGGGAGACAAAGCAACTGCTTCAAGTAGGTTCGACTTTTAGGCAGTGAAAATATATGGGATTAATTCATTCCTAATGGGTGTTTTTGTTGCTCTTATAAGTACTTCATTATAGTTGAAGAAAAATGCCCTTGAGAATGAGAAAAAGAGGCAGAAGATGTGCCTTTGTTAAAGTGGAATTTATTTCATTGTGTGAGGATAAACAAGTTAAATTTAAGTTACTTCTGCTGCCATTACTTGCCTAAATCCTCCTTTACCAAAAGAATAGCCCTATTGAAGTATCACTGCTATTAGCTAAAGGGTTAGGTAAATAAAGCTGGCAGAGGTGACAGCATGATGTAACAGGTTCTTTTTTCAAATACCATATGAATGTGATTTCTATCATGTTCTTCTTCCACTTAAGTGCCAAAAACAAGCCAAAGATCACAAAATCTTACCCTCTATCTCATGATTGGAATAAATACCCAATCCTGTCCGTGGTGAATAAAAACTGAGCCATGTGCTTTAGATCATTTCAAGATCAAAACAAAAAGCATGCTTGAATCTCTACCAGGGATTTAACTCACAGAATTCCTAATAGATATCCTGGAACAATATCACACTATTTATTCTTTCTGTAGGTTTGCAACTTTATTCCTGCAATGAACCATTTCTAAAAATATTTTTTAAAAATTGTTTATACAACAAGCAAGGTTATTTTTTAGTATTAATCCTTATAATGAGATAATGGGAACTTCCAGATGCCAGACCAATCTATGTCTGGAAAATAATGTGCCCCATGTGGCCCATAATTAACCCATACTTTATAAGATGTGCCCCGATGACTTAGCAGAACCTTCTTTGAATGAGAACAAAAGACATTACATCTAATTTAAGGACACAAATTAGTAATACTGAAATGGAACCAAAGATTACACCCATCAAACCCATCAATATTGTCCTCTATATTGATATTTCACCAAGCAATCAGGGGATTTTTAAATTCTATTTGGGAATGTTTTCCTAAGAGAAAAGAGGAAGAGAAAAAAAGCAGAGAATGGGCAGGAGGTTTTTAGTCCTACTATGAGTCTTGGAATGGAGAATTTTGAGCTAAGATGTCATCTGTTTTTTAATTCATAAGCATAATTAACAAAACAGTGATAACGGAATAGGATTCTTTAATCAATGCTGTAAGAGTTTCTGTAAGATGTATGATTGAACTAAAACAAAATGTATTGGCTTCCTCAAGAAATCACATGACACAGCTCTCTAGTCAAGGTGCCAGGGGCTCAGAGAATACTCCAAGTTGGAAGGAAGCTCAGGATGTCTCTGGATAATCCTTTGCTCAAGGCAGGGTCAGGCATGTGGTCAGACCAGAGCACTCAGGGCTGGGACCAAATGGTTTTAAAAACCTCCAAGGACAGAGACCACACAGCTCCTCTTCAGTGCCTGACTGCCCTCATGGAAAACAGGTTTCTTCCTGTCCACTGTTTGCTTCTCTCTTGTTTCAGTAAACACCTGCTGGGTCTCACCTTCCCACCACGCCCTGCTGTCCGCAGTGGCAGCACTTTCTCAGGCACTGCAGGGCTGCTGTTGGTCTCCCCTTGAAGCTACCTCCACCCCAGGCTGAATACCCATTATTTATCAGCAGCAAGTCCATAATATGCAACACAAATCATCATAAATCCTCCTGCACTTGGGCAAACTTCAGCTGACACCACCCCTAGGAGCATCAATCAAAGAAAATGCTGACAAGTGACAATGGAAGCCCCAATCTGTCTGCTTCCATCAGATGGACTGCAGCAACCAAAATTTTACTCCAGTTCCTAATTTCACTTTCTTTCATTGCAGCCTCCAGCAGCGCCTCGGGCATCCCACAAGAACCTATGAATTGTTTGTGCTGTATTCAAACATGCTGCAACTCCAGGCACTATTATGACTGTAAGAATAGTGAGTTGATTGTACAACACAAACTGTTGACTGCATTACAGCTTCCCAATGCCAAGAATATGCACCTGATGAGGGAAAAGGTAACACAAAGTCTGCTACAGATCCAGCAGGCACATTATCTATGCAGAAATTATCTTTTACTATGAGCATAATTTCATACCTTTCTACCCAGCTCTAGAGAGGCGCCAAAGGTCTAAAAACTCAAAGATTTTTGGGAGGATATGAAGAATGTAACGATGAATTATCTAATGAGTACATTCTTTTTCTAGCCCATTGTGCAATATCCTATTGTATATTATAATGGAAATGATCTCTGTGTGTGCTTTTTGGCTTACTCCTCCATGACACCAGCCAGCCACCCTTAGGTAATCATGCCCTGCTAAACCAGACACAGATGGCTTCTGCACGGAGGCAGATGAGGAACTTTCTTGCATCCCATTCCACCACCTGGCTCAGAAATGTGATAACAAGCGGCCAGGGATACAGTCACATCTGATATTGCCACAGCCACTTCTTCTACCATGAATATTTATGATTGAAGTGTAACCAAAACATGGATAAACTTATGCATAGGAGAAGCATAAAGCAACGTTGAAACAAAAGTAGTTCACATCCTGCCTTTAAGACACTGGTCTGAAATTTCAGTTTAACAACACATTTCAAATTTTTTAGCATGATCCTATATGAACCATTCAGTCTCTCTTACCTGCAAAAAACAATTCAAAAATACCCTTTTTGACACCCACTCTTTGTTTGCTGTTTTTATTTTATAATGCCAACCTTTTGGGGAAAATACATCACTTTCTCTTTTCAAGAGTTACACAGTATGGAAGAGTAAATCTGGTTCAAGTAGATGTTAATTTGGGAGGGCCTTAGATCCTAAAGTTGAGCAGGATAAATGCACTTGAGCACACAGCAGAAACCAACTGCCTGAGATTCCATCCTGGTGTTTGGACAGGGCTTTAGGTCTACTCCAAGAGCCAGAGCTCAGAGCATTCTCCCCAGCACCCAGCTTTGCACCCATGAGCTGCATTCAGTTGGATTGGTTTTCTAAGCAATAATGTTACATGAGGTCAAAGCACAACTTATACCTGGAGCAATATGGAAACCTGAAGGCGAATGTGGAAACACAGGAGACAAACAGTGTGGCAATGGCATAAATTGTCTAGGAAGATTAACTCAGCATTTATAACCTGTCAGCATTCCACTGGTCACCTAACAAGGAAAGACAATGTAGGAATGTTATTGGCATTCACAAAGCCACACTTTTTATTGGACCTAAGAAATAAAGTTACTGTTCTTCAAGAGAACACAATGAACAAATATGGTGGCAGGAGCAGGAGGTTTTGGGGCAATACAACATTCAAGTCATAAGGAAAACAGAACTTAGCCAAGAAAGCAATTAAAGTTTCAAGCCAAATCCTCTGTGGACATAAATCAATTGCACTATTTTATACAAGGTGAAGAGTTGGTCCTGAAATGAATTCACCCTGTTGCTCTGTTATCAAGGAGCTTCTATTCACCCCTCTTGCTCACCAGCGCTTGAAAGGAAGCATCCCATGAAGTACATGCCAGAATCCACACAATATATCTCACTGCATTTCCTCATCCTATCCCCTCTGCTGATGACCTCTGGACCCCTTCTTTCAAATCCTCTGTGTTCTGATACCCCCAGTGCACAAACATGGTTACCTATTTCCTACAGAAATAAACTTTGTTCAGTAACCATGGACATAGCTTATCCAGACAGGAAAACACAAAAAACAACTGTCCATTGTGAAAAAAATGAAAATGCTCCTGTTCCCATTCAGTGACCCCATCCCCACTGACACCAGAGCAGCAATTTTTCTTATCTGAGGAAACATGACCACATGGGAGAAGATTACACGCTGGAATATTGCAGTCACATTGAGCAATACCTTTCTTTTTCCTCTTCTGTAATCACAGTACTGAAGGATAGATCTGACAGGATTTTATTGACACAGACTTTTTATAGATCCAGTTAAAAGGTCCCCAGACACTCATTCAGCTTCCTGTACATATAGTACAAAAGCACTGCAGAATCATTGTTAATGAAAATACATTTTGCTGTGAATAAGCAGGGCAGGAGAGAGGGGAATTCCAAAAGACCTTAACAGACACCACTTCAGTGTGACACATTACCTGTGTTAGTTTGCCATAACCAAACAGGAATACTTTCTCTTATCATTAAGGGAATTGTAAGACATGGCCTCAGTCCTTAGCCCACATCTATCTGATTGAACTTTGGCATATGTCTCCTTCACCTCATTTCCCTATCTCAGCAATAAAGACTGGTTCCTTCACTTCATCTATCTTGTCAAATTAGACATGTACATGAACCCTTTCACCCTGTGTAATGTGGTTGGAATAATGTAAGAGAGCCCTAAAAGCCTCATATCCAGCCACAAAAACATCCCTGCAGTGAAACACAGAAGCCACTAAGCTACTTAGGGAAGTAACACACTACTGATCTCAGCTGAGCTTCCAGAATTACATGGATTGATTATAACTTTAATTTTATGTACTTTGAGACCCTTAGCTGAAGAATTCAGCCCACTATCACAGTAATACCATCAACACTAGTTCAAATTGGAAAATAACTGCTTCCTCAGCCTCTTGGTTTCACACACGTATCCACTTTTGGCACGAAATTTTTCTATGCTTTAAGATAAAAAGAAAACACAACACCAGTTCATCTTGCTAAAATGGGAGCAAATTCCCAACAGCTTTTGTGCTATGGAACAGTGGGAAAGAAATATACACACGCTTTTCCCATTGTAATGAAGCTCTAACCATACTTGTTTTTGAATAGGGCAACAGCAAAAACAGCTGAAGTTTGAAATGTGACACTCAGCACACAAATTGTCCTTAATAAGAAGTACATGGTGTGCTGTGTTTGAGGAAGACACAGGTTTTGCTTTTTTTCCTCAGTACTAATTGACTGAAAAAAAAAAATCCCTTCCAATTTTAGCAGAGCCTAGTAAAGCTGTGCCTTTCTGACATCACAACAGTTACCTTTACCCAGATTGACAAGCTTATGGGCTGCTGAAAAGATTTGTGTGAGGGAAATGTTCATAGACAGATAACATCATACTGTCTGATTCATAAAGTGATAGAAACCTGAGTAAAAAGACCTAAAAGTGGTCACTGATCCATAACAGAGCAAAGATTGGCTCTGGCAGCTCAGATTTAGCTCAGTCTAAATCACAGATGGAGTCAGAACACCCATTTCTAATGGAAAAACTTGTGATTGTCTGTGAACTTCACTACGCCCTGAACTGCTTTTTACTGAGCTGGAGGCCTTCATTCCTCTTCTCCAGTCATGAAAGATTTGGAAATTATGGTTCTGGATGTCCCACTTCTTTTGCAAGCAAGCTTAAGTCCCCTTTCCCACTCCTGCATGTGGAGAAAGAAATGCTGCTCTACACTGGATGCTGCTGCTACCACCCCCATCTACCTTTAGAGTGCAATTCTCCTGCAAGTCAGATAAGAACTATTTTCACAGAACTCCTCCAGTTTTAACCTATTTATGGCCATATTTGTTCCTTCTTCTCTGTGGTCACTATGGGGTCACATCTGTAATGTGCTAAGTCTGATCTGTCTCAGTGTGGGAGTGGTCCCTGAGGAGCCTCCTTATCCTTTGGATCAAGGATTTGAAAGAGAAAAGCATAGCTCATGATTTAAAGGATTTGGAACTTTGTCATGTGTAATCCAAGAGCATGGTCATATAAACCTCT
Organism: Phylloscopus whistleri; assembly: GCA_017589585.1. Taxonomy (NCBI): domain Eukaryota; kingdom Metazoa; phylum Chordata; class Aves; order Passeriformes; family Phylloscopidae; genus Phylloscopus; species Phylloscopus whistleri. The sequence goes on along the minus strand of JADMLD010000549.1, from coordinate 3,192,607 downwards.
CAGTGCATAGGCACCTGAAGGAATCAGGCTGGCATGGAGGCACTGGTCTGGATATCTAGGCCCTATTAACTCTAGAGAGATCAAGTGCAACTCAAATACAAAGGCAGTCAAGCACTCATTATAATCTAGATGTGTCAAAGTAATCTGTCTAGGCAGAAAGGGGATATATTTACAGGGTTGTGACCATGCATATCACTCTTATTTAATGTTGTCTTTTAGTCATGGAAGGTACTCATTTACAGATTGTTCCATAAATGGTTGTAACTTCCCCCCAGCCCTGCAGACAGTCTAACACTTTGCAAACTCCATTTCACCTGCCCCATGCAGCACCACAGTGAAAGCTCAGCAGTGCATGGTCTTTCACTCACGGATCTTAGCCGGTTAAGTTTCCAGTTTAGCAGATTTAAAACATTGCTAATGTTCATAGTTTAACATTACAGCAAGCCAAAGCCAGGTTCTAACCAGAAAAACAGACACCTCATGCGTGCTGCTCTAGCTTTCCAGCTCAAATAATTGTCTTATGTCTGCCAACACAGGACACATGAGTAAGACATTGGCACTGAAATGAAAACTGCAAGATCAGTTATCAGGGTTTGCAAGCTTTTCTTAGCAACAGAAAAGGCAACCATCATTTTCTGTCTGTGCAGGATTTCAGCAGAAACAGCCTCTTTAATTTCATGAAGAAGAGAGAGCTTTTCAGGCTTACATGAGAGGTCACGTACAGCATTCTAGCAGTGCTGCCTGGATATAATCAAATATAGAAGTGCCCACTGCCTCTGTCTTTCACTTCTTCATTTCTCATCCTCTACTCACTGACAACTTTAGCTAATTATAGCTACACTTTCTGCTACCTTTCGATTACCTTTGAAACTGATTCTAAGAAGGTCATGTCCAACACCACTATTTGTCTATACCAAAATCCTAGCATCTCTTTGCAACGCTCAGTCTAAAGTGTCTGGCATTGCTGTGAGTCTGGGATAACAGTCTAAACCCTGATCCTTATGCTGAAGCTTTCCAAATTGAGAGAAAAATATTTTTCTCACCTGTAAGTCTTCCTAAGCCTTAAAAATACTTGTGAGGACTGCATGTTAGAAAAGGATCTTGAATCTGGGATGTGCTAAGACAACTCTGTTCTTCATATCTGCTGAAAGAGGTCATTATGAGGCATCCACTGTGGCAGAGCCTTTAGTCAGAACAGAGGTTTAAAGGCAAGAAATGATGCCAGGGATGCTGGCAGGAAGTGTCACGAAGATGTGCCAAAGACAGAAGAACCATCTCAGTGAGATCATAAGATTCCACTTCAACATCCACCATTCTCAGTCTTCAGCCAATACCAGGTTGGTGGCAACACATGGCAAAAATCCTGGGGATAAAAAACTGTAGCAATTACCAGCAAAATGCACACTCCACCACGACACGTGTGCCATTTACATCTCTCAATATTCTCAGTAATTGTTCCAGCATTGAAACACAGAAGTAAAGCTGATTTTTTTATATACATTTCCTATTCTTCTTCACCTGACATGATTAAAAATTCAGAGTATAATAGATCCATACCTATGTTGTTATCCACTGTTGCAGGAAGATTAATTTTCTGGAGAAACCTGTAAGTGTTACAAAAATGGTGAGAACTATACTATAATTCTCAGGTCTACTGTTGATGATAGATAGAACCACTGTAACAGACCAAAAGTAAGGAAGTCTCAATCCTAATGTGCTGCACAATCAGCAGAAGACTTTGGTCTGTTCATTTTTTACCTCTTTTGCTGACCTTGGACACAAAAAATTAGGCTGCAGAGGCAATCACTAATTAACCCCAAACTCACAAAGCAAAAGAACACTTCTTCCACCAGGCACTGCTGAAGCACAGATTCAGACATGTCTTGGTACCAAGCTCTTGCTGCAGTACCAGGCCTCTTCAGCTTGGGAGCTAGACCCATGGAACCACCTGGGCTTTTGCAAATCAATATGGCATAGTGTCTTTTGTTTAAAATATACACTCCCTTGTTGATGGAAAGGAGCATTTTGATACAGTTATATTTGTAATTCTGAATTAAAAGTGCTTAGAAAGAGATATTAAAGACAATTTAAACATTGGTGCTTCTTGGACTTGGTAGGGGATGAGGTTGCTCACCACTTTGCATATTTCCCCTTATTGTACAGAAACAAAAGTGTGCCCACTAAATGGTAGTAAAACTTCATTGTGCCTTACAGAGTTTTAGAAGAGTTTTCACAGAGGGGATTTGAGGGGAAGACTTTTGGGTTTTGGCTAGAAAATTCTATTTCAGAACAATGCTAATCAAGCTACTAATGACTATCCCATGAACAAGCATGGCCAGCATTGTTCTTTGCAAAATATGTACCAGCATTGTTCAGGGACACTAAACAAGGGTTCTTTTGGCTACAATTCACAGTGCAACATGTCATCATAATATCATTCTGAGGAAGAAGGCCTAATGCTTTGGATATCTACCTGAACATTATTGGTACCTCCTCACTAAGATATCGGCAATGACAATTTTTGCCAGCCTTTCTTCCTTCAAAGCAAGTATAGTGGACTATAAGAACAACTGTTAAATTCCAGCTAAATGAGCAACAGGTCAGCTCTAAGTATAATAACTATAAGCTCTAAGCATAATAATATAATAAGACATTTCTAAACATCCAAAAGATTGTGTTTCATGAATAAGCTGCCTTAAATGCTATTTAAACAAACTTATCCACCACTAATACCAATGTTGATATTGCCCTGGATTTATAATGCATTTTCAAAGGTTATTAATATTGTCATCATCAAATATTCAGCATTTCTTCTCTGAAAGGAGAGGATTTTTGTTTTCCTATATTTGATCTGACAGTATCAAAGAGAAACATTTCAATTTTTTTTCTGCAAACACTTTTGACTCAGTTCTAATTAAAGACAAAAATAAACTACATATACTCTGAAGCCTCAAACATCCCATCAGGCAGAAGTTCAGTTTTCTAAGCAATCTTTATCTTCTGTAAAGACAAACCATTTTGAATCTTTCTAAGAAGCTTTCTAAATGCAAGCTAACTTGTGCCACCAGGACACTTCATGTTACAGAAAAAGAATGCCAAATACAAAACACTCAGGCAATATTCCATGTGTGCCTTAGTCTTGCCTTCAAGATGTGACAAATGCTTCTGCTCTCCACCCTAGTGACATCAAAGCTTCCTTCAGCCCACCATTATCACAGCTGAGCACCAAAGCAGTTGCTGAGTTTCCTTTATTTGCTCCAGCTACAATGGAAGGAAACATTATTTCTCCTACAGAGAGACCATCTTAATGTCCCTAATGAACAGCAGCTAAGACACCTGGAAGTATCCCAGAAATGCTGGAGACAAAAGCACAGAAGGCCTGGAGTAGGTTGCAATGGTTGTTGTTGTGGTAGGTCTAACTACAGGTGGTTCCTGTTGCCTTACATCAGACTGATCCTGAAGAGGACAGACCTCTTTATGAAGAAAATACGATTTGTTTTCATACCAGTTCTCACTCCTTAATCTAACCTCTCCTCTCTAAAATGGGTGTTTCCATCTGGAGTCCTCCTATAGGTCACAAGGTAGCAAGGTGAACATTTTCATTTTAACATGGAAATTCTACAAACCAAACCAAAGGACTGGAGTTATCACTGAGTCAGAGCACCCCAAACCTGGCACAACTGTTTTCAGTACCATGGGTGGTGGCATTCACATCTACCTCTATTCAGATCTCTTCCTTGTTTACGACAAATTATCTTACTACAGTTTGATAGAAGCAGCAATAACATCTACAGAACAAGACTGGATGAATTTACTTAAAAATTATTCTAAAATGTATTAAAATGATTCTAAAATGTATTAAACATGAGATACCCACAAAGGTCATTAACTCTAAATAGGACATCTTAAAAAGATTCCAATAACTGATGAAAAAAAATTGTGCTGAAAAATGCCCACTTGACCACAGACCTTTGGCTCACTCGACAGCCACTGAAAAAGGTATTACAGGACTTGCAGACTCTTGCAAAAATTCTACTTTGGAAGGAAAATACCTCAGCCTGGCACAAGTTTAGAAAAATAACTAGGCCAGTACAAAAGGATGTTTACTGTATTATATTTCCCTTTTAAATGTGGGCCTTGTTTCTTTTATTAAAATAACAGCATGTATGTGCTTTATCTAGATTAAGTTATCATTTCATCAACAAACAAGTGCTGCACAGCCCATCCGCCCAGCTTTGGAAATAGCCCAAATAAAAGAAAATAACAGCTGTAAAGAAACACCTCAGATTTATTATTTTACTTTTCTGAAGTACATCTTTTGTGTGACTCACATGCTTTGCCTGTGACACCCATTTAACAGCTGGGGTGGCTACAGGAATCACTGAATCTGTTTCGCACTTGCCTTTATCCACTTGCCTGTCTCACAGACAAACCAAGGGTTGACAAACCAAGTGCATCATGAGGGTCTAACAAGCATATTTACGTCTGAAGCTGCTATTGTGGCTTTCAGCACAGCAGGTGAGTCTGGTTTTGATAGCTCACAGCACAGAAATGTATCTGTTATGTGTTACAAGGAGCTGTTGTTCATGAAGAGCCTTTGATACCACTAGGTTTGCTTTCTTGAGAAAGGTGACACAAGGCAAGAGGCCAGGAGAGTATAGGGCCACTCCTGCTACAGCAAAAAGGCAGTGCAAAACCTGGATTTCTAATCTCACGTGCAAAAGTTGATGTCTAAGGAGTATTATATACATCCCACTCTTTTCTACATCACCTGGAATTTTCTTTATTCAGGAGGTATTTTCTACATCACCTGGAATTTTCTTTATTCAGGAGGTGCTTGCTCAGTTATGTGAATATAGCCCCACATGGTATCAACAGAGAGGATGACAATTATGTCAGAGGATCTCCAGTACACCAGTTAACTGTGCTGTGAGAGAGACATTGACAACAGGGTCAACCTTGTGTTCAAACCAGCCCACCACAGGAAAGCTTGTGCATAATAGCCAATGTAAAAATATATTCTGAGAAAAAAAAAAAAGTCATGTTTTATATTGTAGCTACCAAAACCTCCTTCTTCTCCTTTGCCATATGCAAGTCATTGTTAGAAGAGCCTCTTTGTTCAGGCCAAGAAGGCTGGTCCAAGGAAAGGGAGGTGCCTGGTTCCTCAACATGAGATCCCATTAATATTACTGATAGACTATTCTTTAAAGATACCCATCTGTTTCTTATTTGGCATATTCAGAATAGTAGCTTGTTACATTTTTACAAGAATCTGTGTGATCCAAGAAAAGCAAAACCTCATGTAATGAAAGAGAAAGAGAGAATACTTATTAAACAATCCTATCAATGCTGTAAAATTTGGACATCCATCTCTAAAATGGCTTCAGTCTTTTCCATTCACAGCTGTCAAATTTCCTTGCCACAGGGGGAAGGGGACAGAAGGCTACTTATTTCCCTACAGTTTTGCAAAATATGCATAGAAGTAACATCTCCTAAGTACATAATAAATCTTCTCTTCTTGTGAGTCACTGTGAAATGCTGCCCTTCATAGCTGCATTACGAACAGGTTTCTTCACTCAAAATCCTAATCTTCCCTACAAGAATTTAGGCTGAAGGCAGGATCTGAGGTAGGATGAAGTCGGGTTAGGACCAGTCTATGATAGTAGGTATCTTTGTTTGGACAACAACAGAGCTGAGTGGGGAAGTCTAGAAGGTGTGTAGACAAAGGTGGGGAGAAAAAGTGTCCACCATAAAAAATAGATCTTTCTTCAAGTGTCAAATATGTGATTTCCTGATAACAGAAGGAGTTTGTACTATATATATATAACATTGTTCAAATATCTGAAACATTCAAGAGCATAATTTCTTAGTGAATGTAGCCAATATAAAGTTATTTGGACTCAAGTGCTTCTGCTAATAAAGAATCAAGCCTAACTATTCATTAAGTATTTATCAGCAGTGCCCCTTCTTCTGGCTGGTACTTGAATCAACATTGCAAAATGTTATATGCCTTCTGGACTTATAAAGTCATTTAATTGTATTCTAAAATACAACTAAATGATCCTCAAGGTCCTTTCCAACCCAAACCATTCTATGATTGTAGGATACTGTTCCAATTTGTGGGATGCATGTTATCTATTGACAACAATCATGCATAAGTATTTATACAATATTTAATACATTACTTGAGGAAGGCAATTACAAGGATGAGATTGCAACAACCAAACCTAATTCCAAACCAAGAGTGGGAAGTCACAGTTGAAGTTTTGAACAGTGAGACCTAATGTAAGACCAGAATAGAAGTTTGGTACTAAGACTAGGCTTATAAGAGGTTATTTGATGTTCAGAGACAATATTATTTTCAACAAAGTTTCTATGACTTCTATCACTTATTTTATGTAGCTGCAGGTTCAGGACATGCCAGGAATCAGCTGTAATTAGACCAAGTAGACAATGTCGTTAAATGCCATTACCATTAGCCTCCAAATAATTGCTTTTTTAAAATTTCCATACAACTGTGCACCAGAAGCATTCTTCTTTTTATAGAGAAATACTTATTCCATAGACATGAAGAGAGAGTAAAACTGCTGTCAGATAATAGCCGCTGAAACTTTCCTGAGTCTGCAGGTAGAAAATCACACGTCAGCAAAATCAAATGATCATCAGGATTCAGAAACAAGCATTGCCATTGAACAAAATTTTAGCAGCAGAACCACAAGCTGATATGCTTCCTTTTCAGTTTCAAAATGAAAGTGCAGTGAATCACTTTCATGGTACACGAGAGGAGCGAGAAAACAAAATCTCCTGTGCCTTCACATGCAAGTCGCTTGTGCCTGACAGAAAGAGAAGCGCAGCCCTGCCTCCTCTGAAAACTCCAAGAGCAAAGGGAAGCAAGAACCACACACCCCTGTTGGTCGCTACTCCATTGCCAAAATCTCTCCATTGATCTTCTACAATGCCTGGTGCTCAGTCAGCCCAAAAATAACACTGGTGTTGTGCTTCAAATTTGGGATTTGAAACAATGCAAAATGAACTGGTTAGCAAAAGAGTGCTACTGATTAGCACAGACAGCAAGGGATGAAACGCAGAATGCTCTGTGACAATGAGGGCTGGTACAGGAGCAGGGTGTTTAATCTTGTAATATATTAGGCTAATGGGATATTCCACTGGCTGCTCTTTGTGCATTGCCAGTTTGCAATATGGCTGGAAGGAAGTCCTGGCACAGAAAACAGAAAAGACCTCTGGTTTCCAAGGCTGGAAAGATCATGGAATAGATCTTTCAGAAGCATTGGAAAAAGATGCATCGTGAGGCATCATTCCTCTCTGGGACTACAGAGAAGTGCTGATGGTTTGCAGAGACCACTGTTAATTCCTCCAGCCCAGAAGAGTTCTCCTCATAATAAATATATCCTCTTCAGGATATACAGACCCACTTCAGTGGAGACAATGTATTTCCTTTCAGCTGTCCAGCAATGAAGACATCTTGATCCCAGAGGCAATGTTAATCAGACTCCAAAAGAACCTCAGCCTACTTGTTATAATTTCAAAACTTTGCTTGAAAGAAAAGAAATGAAAAGAGAAAGTAAAGAGAAACCTGAGAATGCAAATATATGTACAAGTGCATCCTTGAGACCATCGGAGCTTCAGAATGGGTTGTGCTGGAACTTACTGTGACTGAGTAATGCACCAGAAACCACACAGGTGACAGGAATTCCTACACACTGCCTTCACCAATTTTGATGGAAAACTTGTGATATGGCTTATTAGCCAAATTTCATATTTGCTTCAGTTATTCTGAGTTCTTTCTCATCTAAGATTGAAACGACAGAGTAGAGATATTTTCAAGCCTGAAATTCTATAAACCTGTACTTAAATGGGCAGTTTCCAATACCTGCTTTCACCAGAAGTGTGATTCATCCCTGAGAACACAGGACAGCACATCTTCCTTGAGGAGTCACAGAATAAGCTGGGTTAGAAGGGACCCACAAAGGATCATCAAATCCAACTCTTAGCCCTGCACAGGACCATCCCCAAGAGTCAGCATGTGCCTGAGAGTATTGTCCAAATGCTTCTTGAATTCTGTCAGAATGGTGCTGTGACCATTCCCTGGGGAGCCTGTTAAAGAAATTAATTTCTAGCATACACGGAACTTGTATCTTCTTGTTTACAAATTGTGAACCAACAATTGACATGTAACACCATATATGTGGAACTTTGGAACACAAACCACAGAACTATTCCAATCTCAAGTAGATGTAGAGAAGGAAGAATCTCAGTTAATATCAGACCACTCTCGCTGTTGTCTTATTGCACCAGTGAATAAAGACAGTTGCCCAAATTCTATGTTGCATTATAATGCATCAGTAAAGCAACTAAGGCAATTATACCCTAGACTTCTGGAAAGTATTGGGAGCCTGGGTTTAGAGTTGGGAATGAACACAGGGTTTTCGTAAGACAAGGTCACAACTGACAATTCATCAAAACTGAAATTATTCCCAGAAGAACTTCCTGTCCTCAAAAAAAAAAAAAAAAAAAAAAAAAGGCCAGGATTTGAAATTCTAGAAATATGCCATTTCAACATTTTTACAACAAAAACTCTTGGGTTTGTGGTTGAAAGCATCTTTGCCCGTTGAAACTTAATTTAGTTTATATTAAAAGGTTAAAAAAAGAAAAAAGGGGTCACCATTAAAATGAAATACGTTCGTTTGTTTCTTCAGTCACTCATATATTCACTGAGTCCCATGCCAGGCCTAACATTTCAAAATCAACAGAATACTTGTGGGACAAGGAAACTGTTCTGTATATCCACACAGCAAAGGGAACATTAGCAGTTCAAGATCTTCCCAGTTTCCTTGCAGTGCAGCTCAAAAATTACTTTTGAGAATCCCCCTGATAAATAGAAACATAATCTAGTTCTCCAACCTTTTAAATGTTTAGAGACTTCTTAAATTTCTTTTATATTATCATGCTTTTCAGAAGAAAACTACACAGCTAGTCCTTAGGGGACTAAAATGGAGGAGTTACTTCAACCAAAACAACCCCAAATTTTAGGTTAATGAAATCAAAGTATTAAATATACATGCCTATATTTTACCATGGCCATTATATGGAATATAGGTAAGTGACTGTTGATGCTGGAACTCTTTTGGCAAACTAGGTTGTGGGTTTTTCTTTTTAAAGGATAATATATTTGAAAAACTTAAGACCAGTTAGAGGCCACTCCTCTTTTTCAGCATCCATCTTTTCCAATCATCTCAGAAAAGCACAAAACACAGTAACAGGAGAAAGTTGAACTTATTTGAATCAGTTCAGGTTATACATTTATGAAACTTAAGACCAGAAAAGACTGCTTGATAAAGCAATCTGAGTGCCTCTATATGACAAACCATCAAAGTTCCTCTGTGTTCTTTCATATTGTGCTCCCATCACTGTATCTGACTGGCACAGTGTGTTTGGTTAAAGCAAGCCTTGAGGACAGTTCTCCACCTGAGGAACAGCTGAGATATTTATTTAGGCACAACATTTATATAGAAGAAGATGGCCACTAAGGGAGTTTAGACACAGACACAAAGGTAACTAGCCACTGACTACGATCTAAAACCTAAAAAAAACTCCCTCTGAAATTATTCATAATCATTTTGGATACAAAATCATCAACAGTTGAAAAGCTATACCATGATGTTTTTTTCAGTTCTTCTAGGATTATCTAGGACATCCCAACTATGCAGTGCTAGCTGTACTGCCAAACCCACTTGGCATTGAAGAACTATCTCTTCTCATGTCCAGCTGTTCAGTCAGGCACATCTTTACCAATCTTTCGACTGTCCCACTGAATTTAGGTTTCTGCTGTGTCTGATGCCCCAAAAGTCTGGAAATCTGGAGGGGTAAAAAAAGCTGTTTTCAACTGCAGGACTGCTATAGGGAAAAAAAATCTTCTTTTAAACAGTCTGCTAGGTTATCCTACAAAGAGAAGAAAATGAAAGTTTAGTTTTAGAAAATCATCCACAATAATGAGAAATATCCTCAGATTTTCTTCATGGGATGTCTTTTATTTCACTGAGTGAGTCTAGTTTATAGATTTTATTGACTGCAACAGATCAGGTCAGGAAGCAGCCGCCTACATGCTTACTTGTTTTTACACTCTTTCATGAACTAAAGCACATTCTGCTCTTCGGAGAAGAGGAAGGGTCTCTTTATTCCCCAAAACCAAATTTCCAGTATTGTAAAATAAGTTGTTGTGGCAGAAACGTGTAGAAACATTACAGTCTGTAATTTCTTTTGTACTTTGGCATAATCAACCCCAAATCAGGAGATGCATTCACATTACTGCTCTGGTTATCACTACTTCTGAGAGTTCTTTGTAAGGTAATTGTGAAATTACAGACTATGGCTCTTAAAGCTAGGAAGGACCACATAGGATATTTCATGTAGCTCAACAATACAATTTCACCCAGCTGTGTGTGCATTGTTTGCTAAGGCATAAAATCCCCTCTCAGTTTGCAGACTTCAAGAAATGGTAAGCTCCCTGCTCCTCTTCGTAATTTGTTCCAGTGGCTGATAACCTCATTGTTAGCAACTGAGGAGTAACACTAATCTAGGTGGCAACAAAAAAATACTGGGAATAGCACTACCTATTTAAACACTGATATTCAAGATATTTAATATCCTTTTTGCCAGGTCTGTTCATTTCAAAAGCAACAAGGTTTAAGTTTCCAAATTTTTAAGCAATTTTCTGCATTTGTTTCTCATTCACTCAGGTTTCTAGAGGCTTATAAAATTTGGAGGAAAGTCCATGTTCTGTTTTCCATCTCTATAGACCACAATGCTTTCAAACAATGACTGGTACTTTCTTCTGTAGCTTTCTGTGATTTTCATGCAGCTTTTTTTCAGGATAGAATGGAAGCCACCTTCTGACAATGAAATTATTCCCATACGGATTCATAGCTGAAAGTTCATGAGAACTGCACATGCACAAAAAAGGAATAAGAAATGAGAATACTCTTTGGGATGCCACAGAACACATTTCCAGATAAAATAATAGTCTGCATTTTTGCAGATCTTTCCATCTTCAAAGTATTGGCCATGCATTCATCATCAGATATTAAATATCATAAGTTTTATTTGACTAAGGTTCAGCTTCTAACCATCAGAAGATTGATTCAGAAGATTGAAGCTGTCAGATTCAGCTGCTGCAGTTCCAGGGGTGATAAAAACTGTTGTGCATGACTGACAGACTCTGTAGTGAACCTGACTTTGACACATACATTGCTAGAAGCATTCCTGGAAATCTCACTCCCTGGAAGAGGGGTAGGCTACGGAGAGAGTGAGTGGCACAAAGGCTGACTGCTACCATATATTAAGACCAGGTGGTCTTGATGGGTGGGCTACAAGCCCCTTGCCTGCCCTCCCTCTGCAAATCTGTACTTACTTTGAAGCTTTACCCTTACAAGTTCTGAGTCCTTTCTTAGAAGCTGAGGCTCAGCAGCACAGAGGATTAGCCTTTATTGTCTCACTCATGGCCAGGGCTGTCTGAAGGTCTATTTCTTCTGTAAGAAGTGGTTATTGACAGCAGAATTCCTATGGAGGATAACTCCCAGAATACATCCATACATGGCAATGAACCATGGTGCAGTGACTCCTGAGCAAACCTGACAACAGAGATGGACCTGAGGCACTTGCAGAGAAGCTGCTAAGGTCCCAAAGGAGACTCAGGTATGTTTATATGGCCCTGCACACAAGTAGTCAGCCCTCTCACTCTAGTTCAGAGTCACCTTGATACAGCTCTACCAGCTCAATGCCCATCTCACCATGTCTCACCATGCCTACAGCAACCCATGGCCAGGAACTGCCCACTGCAGGGGATTGTTACAGCAATCAACACTTCAGAAATGAATGCACAATAAAGATATAAAGAAAGCAAGAATGTACTTCAAAATTTCATGTTTAGCATCTGTTACACTGGCTGAGAGGGAAGCCTAAATTTAACTGATTTGATCAAACTAAGCAATTCAAGCATCTTCTCCCTAATTTTAGGCCAAAGAAAATTGTAGCAGTGCAGAAACAGATGATAAATCAAACAAAGAAAAATAGAAATTAAAGCTCAGTTCTGGCCTTTCATCTTTATTACCCTTCTTTATGTGCATATGGTAGGTGTTCAATTGTTTCCAAGTCCGTATGATATTCCCTTGTGCTTCAGGAGCTGTAGAGCGGTAGTTGTCTATAAAAAGGCAACCTAACAGTTTCCTGTGACTGAGAGTTGAATGTGTTATTTGTTACCAGCTGGTTCATGGATAGCTTGAGCCCATGTCTTGGCTTTAAGTGATCAAACTGACTTTAAACCACTCACTCATGGGGTGCATTCATGTATAGAGAGAATTCTGATGGAATATTTTATTTCTGCTGCCATATGACTTTTTTCCTAAACCAATATTAAACCAGAATCTATAATACGCCAAACACAGACTGCATTTTTTGGAAAGTTGATACCAAATGTAACAGTAAATGAACCCTTCTGGAAGGTTAAAGTTGCTTTCATATAAAACATTTTCTACCAGGAAAAGGAAGTGGAATGTTGAACTAAGCATTTAACTTGAAAGAACTGTGCACAGACTCCAATGGTTGCATTATACTTTAAAGTAAAAAAAGCAAAAGGTTTTTATGAGCATACATAGTTCTAGCTTCATAAAAAGGGTATTATGGTGACAAGGCAAAATGAATCCCAGTATTTTGGATGCTTCTTTTAACCTTCTAAAAGCTCCCTCCCTGTCCATTAAATATTCTAGGGTGAGCTTTCACAATATGGTAAAATTCATCTAACAGTCCTGCTCCCTTCACTTCCCCTGCATCCTTTCTTCCCTGACATGCAGGCCCATTCCTTCCCTTCCATTTTCTGATTTTCACATGGCTCCTCGATGAATGTAACTGGATTACTAAACCAACAGAAAGCTATCCATGTTTTTATTTTGCTGAATTGGTTTCCTACCAGCTGGTAAGGTGAACCAGCTCTAGGGGTTATATAGAAATCATAGCTGGTGCAGAAGCAATGGTTGAGAACAGCACTCCAGATTTTCTTGGAAGACCTCAAACCCTTAAAGCACCTATTCTAAATAATGTGATTGCCCCTTAAAAATACACTTCCTGTTTGAGATGGTGGACCTCTTGAAGTAGATTCTGCAAAAAAATTAATGGATGAAAATGATCCTACCAGATTTGCCACTTACAGAGAACACAAAGATTAATGACCAACATACACCGTGGGGTGGCTGGCCATTCTCAGGAGCAAACATTCCTGCATGAGGGCAGTGACCTCATGACACATCTTTATAGAAAGCAAACAAAAAGTGTCCCTTTCCTGGGTACAATCTTTTGCTTTGGAAGGAAATAAAAAAATGTTAACTTTATACAGTTTTCTTGAACCTTGATTTTGATTCTGTGATCATTCAGGAAGGGAAGAAGCCATCCAAATGAGCTTGACATGCTGAGCTACTGCTGATTTGCCAGATTCCAGTGTCCTCAAGTGTGACACAACGTTATTTTTCAGTGTTCTTTATTTAAAATCAGAAGTGATTTAATCTGGCTCTCTGCCATACCACTTGCTGGCATGTTGACACCATGTAAATAATGCATAGCTCTGTGACCACACCACTTTCCTGCCACATGCTGGGAGAAACAGACAATGCCTGCTATTATTATTAGCCACATCTTAGATACCTTGGAAATTTTAAAAATTAATTTCAAAATTACTTCAAATATTTGTAGCCTCCAGCTCCAAACTTCTTCATTACAGCTCAAAAGGAACCTGTGCATCCACTGTGATTAGAAACAGAGATTGCTGATTTATATCTCACATCCTTTAAAAGTCACCCTTCTAAGATTGTGTATAAATAACTGAGTGTGTTAGCTGACACAAGACTTTTCTCTGTTGACTGAAAAGGCCACCATTTTAGAAGAAACCTCAAAATATAACAAAAACCCAGTTCTAGACTGCAAAATTTGAAATAATTGGTATCAGACATTGCTCCCTGCTATCAGTGCACAGTCTACTTCTACTCTTCAATCCTTTCAAAAGGTAAACCTACCAATGCCATCACAGCATGCTCATCAAACCAAAGTGAATTTGTGGTTTTCACTGGGGAACACTGTAAAGCAAAAAGAGCGTGTTTAATATGCTACCTACTTCTTACATTAGTCTTTTATCATCTAAATATCATGCAGCCTCAGTCCTATTGAGGGCAGGCAGCAATACATGCTGCTTTTCACAGGACATTTAAGAAGACTGGAAGTTAACATCTGTATCATTGGTACCCAGCCACTGTTCCATACACTTCAAGCCTCTGACTGCCAAACAGAGAAGGGGCTGATTGTATTTTTACGTTTTTGCAGTTTACAATAATGGAAAAATTGCTTTTCTTCACATCCCTGGGCCTATATTGTCAGAACAGGACTTTGATGTGCATTCTTCCTGTGAAGATACACAGGACTATCAAGTCAGGAGAGACAACAGAACACAACAATGAAAAACAGAAAGCTAGAAGTTGGGTGGTTACAAGAAGGTTAGAAGTTGGGGTGGCTGTGTTCTTGTGGAGAACTCACCTCAGTCTTCAGTCTGTGGCCATCACTAGTGAAATGCACCTACAGAGATTTGTGTTTGCCTACTGACTTTAGATTCCCAAAGCCTGAAATAAAAGAATATCTGGCTCAAAACCACCGAACTGTGCAACCAGATCATAATTTCTCAGGGCAAAACAGATGTACGCATCAAAATGCCTTGCCCAAATAAATTCCTTTAGAAACTTTGGAACATAGCAAACATAAAAAAGAAAGGGAGGGGTTCTTTTCTTTTTCCGCTCCTGTGAAACAGTCAGAGCACACAAAAATTTGGTTTCCTTCTGTTCAAGGATGAATTCATTGGACAACATTCTGTACTTGTCCACATTGTTCAAAAGGATCAGCATTTTGAGAGTCCCAAACCAAGACCAATTCTTTCTGTTTTGTCCATTAAGAAGACTAGGAATCTTGTGGTCTCTTTTCAAAGGAAAGTCTTTGTCCAGAATCTTGCCTCAGAGATTTATTTTCACTATGTTATTTAGAACAGAAAAGAAAACTGGAATGACTTCCTAATTTCTTTAGTAAATCTGTTCTTAATCTACTTTACTCCAAGCATTTTACAGACAGTTTCTTACATGATGTTCTACTCTGAAGTTCTGTAATTACACACACAGTGGTCAAACTTTCTCTTGACCAGAAAAGACTGGCAATAATTCCAGTAAATTGAAAGGAAAAGTTTGGGGGAAAGAGTAGAATGGTTGAGAAGATAACTTAGTGCTTAAGATGTGATTTCAGTTCTAACAGCTTCTCTGGGTAATGGAGTTGCCCCTCACAGAGTAGTGACAAAGTCTGTCTTGTGGAAGTTTTCTACAGTTTTTGTTTTGCCTGGGGTTTGGATTTCACAAGGCTAACTAGATTGCCCTTGTCTAGGAAACCCTGGGGGTGAAGCCAGATGGTGTCTGTGTGCAAACTGCAAAGACTGAAAATAGGGAAAGGGTAGTGGCTGAAAATCAGGGAATAAAAACCACTGAACTAGATGAGTGGGTAAAGTACAACAAGTTAACAGGAAGTTGTGAAGTGGCATGACAAGGATAATGAAGTGTGCTTTTCACAAGCAAAAATTTAAGTATTGAGGGAATGTCATATGTATTCGGGCCTTTTTTCTAAAGTCCATTCAAAGCTTCCTTCAGCAAGTTATTCTCTCTTCCTCCTCAAGGAATTCTTGTGACAATTCTGTTAGCTACAGAAAAATCCTCTTAATTCTCATTGCTGGATATATACCTCTATATGCAAGAATAAATTATTCCAAGCTAGTCCAGTACTAGAAAAGTAGCAAGTAAAAATAGCACAACTTGCACATTCTTACTAAGAGCTAGCTCAGCAGTCATCTGCACTGCCTGAACAGTCAACCATAAAAGCTCTTGTTTTGTGATAACCTGGTTTGACTATTTCCTCTCCCAAAATGTCCTATTTCAGTGACTTAAAATGTACAGGTCAGTCTCACATTTTGTGAAAGCACATGCACACTGGAATAGAGGATTCTAGGTTAAGGTGAGAAGCTGAGAGCAGCAATGAGTCTCTTTGGAGGAAATGGTGCACTCTTCCTGTGACCGTGGTTTCTCGAAGGTGGGGGAGGAAGGAACACAGCAAATAGACTCTGACACATTTAAAAGGCAAGTTTTCTGATGGTGAGTGTTCCTAGAGTTTTATCTGAATTCCATGTTCACAAACTCAAGCACACGCAGTTTCACAGAAACATTCAAAAGCGAAGAGAGATGAGATGATCAGCACATGTATAAGCTGCCTCCTGTGTTGGTTGGGAAGGGTGTGCTGGGTGCCAAGCCAGGCTGGTAGGGCAGCAGTGAGAGCTGTGGCACACAGCTGGGGATGCCACCACAGCTGTGGCAAGAAGCTGGGTGGAAGGGCAGAAAATGCACACATGTACCTGAGCCCCAGGCATTTCATTGCTTCTAAGTTGTGTCATTTGTATAGAAATTTCATGTGAGACACAAAAATAGCATTCTTTTAATACACATTAATGATTATTATCCTATCCATACAGCATTTTGAAATTTTTTCTGTGATAAGCAGTGCTAGATTTTTTAAATTTTCTACTGTCAACAATTTAGTTCACTTCTAAAAAACATACACAGTTCCACACAGGTGTAATCTCTGATTGATTGTTTACAGTTCCAGTGTTATACCCTTACTTATCTGTTCTCTTTGGCTAATGTGGCTTGATGATTTCACTCTGTGATTTCCTTTTTCAATCGTATACATCAGATAGCAGATATTGATATTTCCCTTCGCTACATCGTGTGACACATTTTCATAATGCAGTGATAACATGGCAGATTTGCTTTTGAGAATGAGCCTTGATCAACTCTACAGCATATCTTAGAAATTAGCACTAATTTTTACAGTATAAATTAGGCAATGCAAGGTATTTACGGCTTGAAAATATTGAATTCTGTGTTACATCTGTAGAAACTCAGTAAGCAGTCTGAAGATTCATTTGTTATTTAAATCTAATTCTATTTCTGAAACAGCCTCTTTAAAACTGTATCTGCTTCATCTCTATGCCAGGCTGGTCTCTCTGATATGGCTGAAGCTTTGGAAGACATTGCCCTGAAAGGAGACTGTGCTTGCAGCAGAGCACTTGAAAGCCAGCAAAGCACCATCCATCTTCTCCTTTATGGCATGTGCTGGGATAAACAATGGGGAAATCAGACTCTTACCGAGGCTGCATGGAAAAATGGTGAAGCAGAGGTTCACAGAAAACTTGGTGAGGGTGCTAGGTTACAGTCCTGAAGGTGTTCAGCATTCCAGATAAATGTGTACTTAGCTTTCTGTAAAGAGCTTAGGGATCTTAACTCTGCTTACTTCAGCTCAAGGTGACTGCTTCCAAACTCTTCAAAATTGCAAGAGGCAACTACTTGAATGTTAAGATATGCTTAAAAATCTGAATCCCAGCTTTTGATGAGCAGTAGTCTCAGCCTGCCAGCTCAGTTCAGTCTGGAACTCTCCACTGTATGATTGTTGCCTGCCTACCCACTAGAAGGAGATCGTGGCCACCCATCTGAACTCAGAAGTAGTGGATGGGAAATATCCCTCTTGGCCTGTATTTGAAGTTGTGACATAGAGGTAAAAAAACTAACCATGACTTTTTACCCTTATTATCCTCACCCTCCAGTCTTACCAGCCTTCATACCTCTAATTAAGCCTGCAAAAAATAAATACCTTACTGACAGTTTTTCCTCAGGCTTTCCTCAGGTATGAGTAATCTGACTACTTCTGAAAAATTACTGGGAAAAAAAAAGATGTTGTAAAACAATTTATCATTCCAAGAGATTTTTTTATTCTAAAGATATCAATTTTTTAAATTAAAAAAAAAAAACATTCTAAGCTAGAGTCAGTGTGTCTGAGACTAGAGCAAAACCTACACACTTCAGTTAAATGATTTTTTTAAGTTTTTAGTAATATTTTTTGAAAGGCAGAAGAATTTGTGCTTTTAAGATTATACCCATGAAAGATCTAGCAAGCCAAAGTGCTTTTCTTTTCCATTCAAACTAAATCATACACTATTTGGGGTAGAAATTTGGCAAGAAACGCTCTTGTACTATCCCTACATTGTGGCTGGCCTGATTTCTTTATCCTTTTTTGATAGATGGATGTCTAGCTGAGCCCTGAATATCTTCAGCAGTGCTGATTCCAAAGCTTCATTTGGCAGCTGGTTTCCTTGGCTATGAGTTCTTATGTTTATAAACTTTTCCCTGATATATAATTCTAAATTTTTCCTCACAAAGTTTCAAGCCACCTCTTGTTCCCTTGCTTGCTTGCTTTTTTAACTAATAAGAATAATCAAATATCATCTCTTTTTCATTTTCTCTCTATTGCAGACAGTAAGAGGTCACTTTAAACTTCCTGAAATTAACATGATTGAATTAATCTCAGCATCATACCACGGGCCTTATTTTGCAAGCCTACCATCAATTTTCTTACATAGCTCAAGATTTAGACAACGTTTTAAGCAAGTATCTAACACAAGTTACAGTACTTCAGCACATAACCATAAAAGACCATAAACAGACTAAAGTTTTCCCTTCTCATTATGTATATTCCCATGGATTATGTTGTATAAATTGTTATACTAGCTGATTATGTGGACCTTTCATCATTCTAGAAAATGCAAGAGTTTGCAGAGCTGAAAAATATCAGTGCTGCAAAAAAGAGTGATGCTGGTTGTTGAGACAACAGTTGGAGACTCTGACCCTATAGAGCAAAGAAATTACATAGTACATCAGAATCAGTAATGTCAGTGAATTGGGAGGCTGGTGTCTTTATAACCACCCCAAGGCACTTAAGTAAAGACAAGGAAGGAGAGATTTATTTCAGATAATAAAGACAACTTGGAGAAAAGGACAGTAGGCTGTGAATTGCCATTTTTGAAAAGGAGGTACTTTAGGAGCTCATGGGGGGTCCAAAACTGGCTAAAATGCTCTGGGGAGCTGTTTCTGCATTGGACAGCTAGAGCAGACAGTTAGCCATGCAGCACCAAGCTGCATCACTCAGCTTATGGCTGAGGACCCCAAGATAAAGCGGGCTGAACTGCAACCTGAATGAAGAAAGTGGTAAAGTGAGATAAGTCCTACCTTTCCTCCGAACAATTCCCACCCACTAACAGTTTCTTCCTTGGTATGTGCAGAGTTTTGTATGTTCCCTCCCAAGGTACCCAGTCATGGTCCTTGGCACAGTATAGTACATCTTTTCTGGATAAATTCTACTGAGTGCATTGAAACACAGAAATTCTTTGGTAGAATTAGCCCTGGGTTGGATTTTCACAAGGTGATCATTAAATCAAAAGTATTGAGCACTGATAGCTTCTGAAAATTCCTCTAAGCACATGTTTATCCTGTCTTTGAACAACTGACTGCAAGGGACTGGTCATTGCAGCTTCATGGCTCAGAAGACAGGATGCATGAACACACAGAGAGGTGGATCAGGATAGCATGACTCTGGGAGTCTTTTCTATGAACAGAATGAGCACTTGGTTCAGACTGTGTTTGCTCAAGTTTCCAGACACATCACATTCCCATCAAACATGCTCATGTGACCAGTGGGAGCTGTACCAGGATGTGTCCCATGCAGTCATTAGTCTAATTTGCCAAGGCATTCTCAACTACTAAACTGGCATGCATCTTTCTAGTTACCATGTAATGGTTTACATTTTGTCAGCAGCTACACAGCACCAAATGTGCCAAGACCATTCAAATGCTTTTGACCATTTCTCCAGTTCAGTTCCAGCCACGGAAAGTAACTCAGCCAATTCCAATTATAAAAGAACTGCTTCATCTGGCAATTCATCTCTTGTAGTGACAAATAAGTTGTTTTAGAGTAGGAATGTTATGACCACTGAATAGAAAACTCACAATTGCCTCAGAGCTGACCTTGCCCAGGTAGCTTTCAGCCACTATGCCATTTCCTCTGAGCTGTGAACCCTTTAACTCCTGCATGTGCATAGGGAGCAGTGTGTTCAAGGAATACTTAGTTCTTCTTTTCACTGTAGGACTGTCACTTTTAAGATGCGAGAAATGTGGTTGTTTTTTTAAATAAAGGAAGTGTGAGTAATTCTGTGAAGCCACAGAGACCAAACTCTGCATACACATTTGTTCCATCACCTCACATCATTTTAGGTTATGAAGTTCTGATGTCCAAAATAACATTACTAAAATTACAGTGCTTTTATGTTATCAAGTCTATCTAGGAGAATTATTTTCCTGACAATGAGGTTAAAATTTCCCAAATCAGAATATTGTACTAGACAGACTGCATCTATCTACTTGATAATTTGCTGCTAAGCATTACTACTATATACAAACCACCCAGCAGCATTTCTCCTGCGTTGAAGAGCTACTAGACACCACCTGACTTTGAGAAAAGTTTGGACTTGCTGAGATACCTATTTCTGCATTTAGATTTGTCTCTCCCACTGGATCATAACTGGAGGATGCTGTAGAATGCCACATACCTAAATGTCTACCTAGAACATGTAACTGCAGGCTTTGATAGAAGTAGACAGACAAGCCTGCTCTCTGATGGAACTGCCCTCTCAGGTACAGCTGCACTGATTGCAGTCTAGAGAAAAGCCACTGTGAAGTCACTCCTGCATGAAATATTTGCATGGCCATTAGGACAGCAGGAAACCTCATGCTCCTGGGCTGCTGCCTGTTATCATTCAGGTCCCATCTGCTCCAGCCAGCTCCAGAAGACTGAAGCACAGGCCGTAGTAAGCTCAATGAGAAGTTGAATGCAGTGACCTTGAGGAAGCAACTAAGGACAATGTGTATATGGCCAAACCTCTGGCCATACAATCTATCCACCTGAGCCTTGCAAAGCAACAGGGTACTCCACCACACACCTTAGAAAACCAGCAGGTGTATAGAGCACCCAGGATCAATCAGTAGGAGAAGATAACCAGCTCACCACTGATACATAGACACATGGAGATGCTGAACCTGTCAGGCCCTTGGACAACCTGGAAGTACCAATTTCAGAGGCAGACATGGGTGCTAGTACACGCTGCTGTTCCTCACCTGCCGACCAGAACACCTTGCTGGAAGGCTTAAAGTGCTCTCAGGATGGGATAACTAACCTTCAAATCCTACTGAATCAAGTACAGCCTATAAACAGACTTGCTCCTACTTCCATATCACGTCTAAGGACAGTGACGCTTTTGAGGCTGGAATCCCTTAAAACGGGGGAATACTGTCAATGCTCTTTTGAGGTTCAGAAACTCTGGATCTTGCCACCTCTAGACCAAACCAGTTAAATATGGTGACATTTCAGGCATGAGCAGCTTTCTTATTTATGATTTGAGGATGACAGAATATATGTTCTTAGGTGGATGAAAGGAGAAAAATTAGGCCAAGTAATTAATTTCCTGAATGCTTCTTAGTACAGCTCAGGAGAATAGAGTTCTAATTCGAATGAGGTGTCAGGGAGACTAAAAGCCTTGTTAATACAAATAACCACATAAAGTCACTAATGTAAATGAAATTTATTCTAATCTAAGTCTGGCCACGTAAGTCAAACTTCAGTCACTTAAGTAAAACTTTCACTGACAAATATGGAAGCAGACTGAGACCTCACAGAAGCTTCTTTTAAAGAAATTCTAAACTTTCACCTCATCTCTTTAAAGCATTTTTGCAAGCACATGCACCTCAAAGGTTTTATATAGCTGGTAAGCTAAAACATATGAGGAAGAAATAACATGTTCTAAGCCACAGAAGAAGTCTGTATCCAAGCTAAAAATTGGACTCAGAAGTGATATCCTGTTCTTCTCCCTGAGCTTTCAAGACCACAGGGCAGAAATGATGCTGTCCATGAGTTAAAGCTGTTTCTCTTCCTCAGGAAGAAAAGTGGCCATGATGACACTTGTAGCTCTACAGTTTTCCTTATTACAAAATGGAAGATAATCCTTACTTGAAATCATCCATTCCAGTTTAGTTAGGCTGAATTTAAGTGTTTAATGCACTTTAAGTAGAGGCCATAAGAACTGTAAAAAGCCTAGCATGTTTAATCAGATCCTTTCAGCTGTAATGTTCAGATACTTATGACAAAAATTAATCCATAGACATGGCAGAAGCACAGAGAAAACACTTCAAGCTTCCTTACTATTTTGTACTACAGAAATTAGAAGGATGAATTCTTCTCCTTGAAATGCTTAATAGTCTCTTTCAAAATAAAACAAAGCATGTACAACTACACAGGTGACTTTCAGCATGTGACATCTGATAAATGTCAGTTGTTTGTGAAAAATGATGAAATTGTGTATAAAATCATAATGAAAAAAAGAAAAAAGAAAAGAAAGGAAAAAAAGAAAAAAGAAAAAAGAAAAAAGAAAAAAGAAAAAAGAGGAAAAAAGAAAAAAGAAAAAAGAAAAAAAAGAAAAACAACTACCAAAAAAGCCAAAAAAAACCAAGAACATCAGAAATTAGAGTGAAAAAATGGCATTGAGGCAGATTTCAGGAAATACATTTTCTTTTTATTTTCCAGTGTTACATTCCAAGATATTTTTAATTCACAGATATTGAAAACAGATTCCTATACAATTCTTAATAAGTTACAGTAGCCACCAGAGTTAGTGGTTCCTAACATGTGGCAAAAAATATAATACTTCTAACTCAAGCCATGTCATGCTGGTATTTTACCAGCATTCCTCATGCTATTGTTACAATTCCACTAGTTTCATGGCATTTAATTCTTTCTGAATGTAAGAACAGATTATTTCCCTTTCTGATACTAACAGTGAGCAGTATAATCATAATGACCATGGTACATTTCATTCCACTGTCTCAAGATGCTTTGATCCTTACCTCTGATTTTGGAGAAATTTCAACTCAGAATGATGAGGTGGCTCTCTGGAATCAGCCAACAGTAAGGTCACTTTAGGGCCTAGAATGGAAAAAACAACAAAAGCAGAACTTCACAAACTTTATAAAGCCTACCTAGTGTAACACAGAGAAGACTTATAATTCTCATTACCTTGTTATGATTTGCTCCAAGTGATGCTGCCCACGTGCATCTCCAGGGCAGCATTTCCTCCTCACCCTGAAGCTGGGATCTCAACCCACCAGACACAGTGACTGCACAGCTGTGCAATCCCCTTGGAGGTGACAGCCTCATGGGGGGTCCTAAGTGTCCCCCACAGAGGCCAGGAGAAGGATGCTCCCCTGAAAGCTGAGGCTGTGGTCCTCCCACTTGAGGCTCTGCTGTTGGGGAGAGAAGAAGGGGCATAGCAATGCTCAATCAGATGTGGGCACGTCCACACCAGAGCCATGACCCACCATGGCTGACATGTGGCACATGCCCGTCCTTACCCCGGGGGTGTGCATCACATTCAGATGCCAGGAATCCACATGCATTGGGGCAGCATGTTAAGCCTTATAAAAAGAAAAAAAGAATAAAATGTATTACTCACTATGAATGTGATACATTCATAATTATTTAATGAAACTTACTGTTTATACAAAACATATTGAAATAAATCACATTAACAAAACCTACTTGATTTCATAAGCAACTTACATCCAATATTTAATATTTTAAAATTCATTAAAGATGAGTTTTAAATGAATTAACTAGAATATTAAGACAAAAGCCTGTAAAAGAGACTTGAACTATTCATTGAACAGCAACAGAAAGAGTTTCTAAAAGAGATCTTGGAAAGCTTGATGTAAAGCTAAATCAATGTTTTTATCAGGAATCATCTGTAGTTAAGTATTACCAAATAAAGCAGAGTTACATATAAAAGTTTAACACCAGAAGTCCTGTCATTAACACAGAAATATCTCAGAAGCTGCCACAAACTCATTATGAGGTCCTGTTTACAAAACTGGATGGATTTTCTGTTCAAAGTGGCAAGTCACACACTTCCCCAGAAATTCAGTTTGGGCATGACCAAGCATGATTATAAAACAGGATGGGGAAGATGGGAATAGGTGAAAGACATGAAATCTGGAAAAGATGGATAATAATATTTCAATATCAACATTCCATTTTTACACACAAAAAAACTGAAGTGGAGTTTTTAATTGAATTTCAACCTGAATTTGTTTCTTTGGCTTTTTTCAACAGTATCACTTTTGCTTACATTCTGTGAGATTAGAGATATGAAAAAACAAACTACACGTGACCAACAGCAGGGAAAGGCTCCTTCCAGGACACACAGGGTTGGTTACCTGTCTCCTGCATAAAATACAATACAACAGTGGCTAGCAAAGTACTGCTGACCTAGCTGATGCAAATGCTGTGGGCAAGTTGGACGTTTTGGAAATATCTTCTTAGTTTACAACAGTTGTTAATGCACTTCAGATGGAAGTTTTATTGTTCTTAAGCAGGACAGGAGTTCCTGAAGAGCATGATGTGTACCTGGAATGAAAGTTGTCCGTTTTATTTATATGAAAGTTATTTTTTTAACTGAAGTGTTAGATTTAAAATTCAACATTTTATTATGATTTGATATTTGCCAAACTTTACCACAAAGTCACAAATACAATAACTTGACATTTCTTTTTCATCTATTATCAAGGAAACTTACAAAAATGAAACTAAACCTAAACTAAGGGTGTCTGCTGCTCTGCCAAAAACACTGATGTCCAGCCCAGTATGTTTCTTTTCTTGCAAGGATGTCAGCAGTGTATTTAGAACCAGGGTGGAAATAGGGGGGTTGGACTAAAAGACTCATGTAACATGCTACAGGTCTGATATTCCCACTTACGTGCCACTCCTGGATTTATGGCCTGGTCATTTCATGGTTTCTTTTGAAGAACTTTGACAGAAAATTGCTTGTCTACCTAAAATTCAAAATCGGTTTTAGTAATCCACACTAGATGCACAGACAAAGCTCTCCCCAGAATGTGATATTATTTGTCCAGGAGAAAGTGGTGAGTTATTTTTTGCTTGTTTTTAAGTCATGAAAAGGAGACGAAGCAGCAAATGACAGAGGAATAAACTGCATATACAATACAATATATGTGTATATTGTATACAATATGTATACAATAAATATGAACATCTCTGTTGCACATAATCAGCCTAACTGAAATCCAGGGTTAGTCTGTATGAGATCAGGTGAGGCCTCAGACACACAGAGTTAAATATAATGGTGCTGTTGAGATAGTAAAAGATGAGATATTGCTGCTGACCACAGAGAGCAAATTACAATTAAGTACACATCCTTCTGGGAAGTTTGCCAAGGAAAAACCAGGGAGAGGTGGCCATTACTGCTGCTTTGCTTAAGCTAGGGAAAAATGGAGATGTAGTTGCTCTAAGTCTTACCACATGAGCAAGTGCACTCAGAGAACAAAGCAAATCAGGAAACCAGCTCCGAGAACGAGTTCAAAGCACAAAAGCAGAAATGCTTCAGCTTTCTCTGCATTATCAGCTTAGCACTGGGACAACTGCATCACTGCTGGCTGTTGCTGTGGCATGGTGTTTTTGCACAAAACCATCTTCACAGACTTAAAGACAGAAAAGCATTAAAAAAAAAAAGTACAGATGTGGCATTACAGTAGAAGAAACAAGGGAGATTGAAGAAGCAAAATCTAAGTTTGAGCAGCACTTTTACTTTTGATAACCAAGAAGAACTGAAACCATGGAGATAGAGTGATAACAGCAGAACACAATCAAGAATATTCATATAGAGCTGAATTTCCTCAGCAGGCAAAGGGGAAGGACAGGTAAAAACTCTGGCCACGGTGACCATAATGTGTAAAGAATGAAAAGCATCCCAACCTACCACTCCCTTTAATGAACTTGAGATTTATTCTACTAGAGGACTCAAACTGACAGAAAGAACACTGCTAATCACAGGAAGATATCATGTCCTACATTATTGCAGCACTTGTTTGTTTCCTTACAGAGAAACTGTCTGATTCAGCAAGAAACAGACCATTCTGACTTTTCTGTCAAGGTGTCTTCATAAATTTTCTACAGATCTTTGCTGGTAATACATGCTACTAATACTTCCATACTTAAGGTTCAGAGGAGTGACTGTCTCCTGCAGGCTGAGCATGGTCTGCAGTATTAACACATTCCTGCCCTATTTTAATTGTGATGGCATCTAAGCAGAGGGGGACTCTTAAGCACCAATCTCTCATGTACCATGGCAAGCAACTTACCTCCTCAAATGCATCCTTAAATGACTGTGTAGTTTTGTTCTGAGTCTAATGTTAGCTCCAGTTCTCCTATCTATCATCCCTGTTGTTACAAGATCTCTTTTCTATAATTTCTCATTATATTTTCAATGTGAAAAGTCATCATTAAACAATGGAAGTTAGACTGTGCTCTACAAGATCTTGAGTATATCTCTATGTCTGGATCAAAAAGCCTTTGCTTTTTTTTCTTTTTTTTTTTAATGCTTGAGAAAAATCCCTTTTGGTGTAAAAAGAAAATAGTGGGAGTTTCCTCTTGCATGATTTCCTGAGATCTTTGGAAAGATCATTTATATTACTGTCTTTCACCACTTCTCAGCTTCTCACAAGGCTGGGCATCCAAGCTGTACCCAACTAAGGTTAATCAAAAAAGAAAAAAAATTCACAGGGAACAAAAATAATACAGATGGAAAAGTCAAATTTGAAGTCTCAATTTCTATGTAAGTTCTGCTTTGTCATTTTTGCCATGATAAGTTGGACTTACGGTTCTCTTGAGAGATTTCCCATTCCAGTCATCAAAACAGGGAGCCAGCACTTCACCAGGGTCTCTGGTGCAAAGAAAGCAATGTCATAGGCATGCTACAGAAGCCAAACTCATTCATTAGTCCAAGGTCTCCTTTTAACTCAAATATTGTTTCATAATGAATAAAAGTTTGGGACCCAAAATTTACTTAACAGCATAAACCAATATTTCCATGTGGTTTCTATAAACTCCCAATCCAGGATCAACATTCAAGGGCTTAATTGCACAAAAGGCAACGTCACCAACCTGCCACTCTGGATGACCTGTATTAACACTGGGTGTCAAATCACCTGCAAAAACAATACAACAGTGAAAAAATAATCAGTCTTGACCTCAGTGCACGTTTGTCTGAGTAATGCTATCAGAGAGTTCAGAAATTTGAAACATCTCGTAAATAAAGAAGGCGTGAAAATCATTTGGAAGTACACGAGGAAGCAAGTGTTTCGCTGCTCTTTGGCAGCAACCTTTTCCACGAGTCCTTTCCCAGCCTGACCATGCACAAGGCTTAAAGACTGAAGCAGAAACTGATTAAAATATGCATGGGCACATGCATGTGTCCATATTTATACACATGCACAGACAATTCTAAGCATGTGCAGAGGAAAGAATGGACTTAGGGAAGATTTTAAGGAAGTTTTTCTGCAGGGCAAGCTTAAGGAAGTCAGGGACAACTGCTCTTGGTGAACTGATCTGAGATTAGGAAAAAAAGGAAATGGTTGCCTTTGATGCAGGAGTTTAGAATAGGTACAGCTGCATTAAGCAGGAAAGGGAACTTTGTAATAAAAACACTCTGATGTGGCATTTACCCCAAAACACCAGTGAGTAAAAATAAATACACATCCACAGAGCTTAGGCTATTCTGGTGCTATTTGAATCACTTTAGGGCATCACAATATCTGGAATGTACTGGAAGTTAAGTTTCTAGTGATTATTTAGGGTTGCTGCAACCAATTACTGGACATTTGTGGTTTTTAGGTAGTTGCATATGACATGAATCGATTACAGCATGTATGAGTACAAAGTCCTGCAGTAGTAACAGGTTAGTTAAGGAAATTTAGTGCCCAGAGCCAGGACCTATATCACAAAACATTCCTTGTTGGGTTCATCTCCTTTTCTTATGGAGGTTGTTTGCATGGATTGCTGCCATCCTAAAGTCCCACAAACCGAAGTCCTCTTGTTCTCACTCATTTGGGCTACTTTTTTCCAGTCCAGTACAGCTGTCAGTCAGGGTGGGACCTCTTTGAGAGCAACAAATGAGCCAGATGCATAGTTCAACGGCCAGACACTTCAAGTCATAACAAGCGAGTGAAGCGAGCTAATTTTGCTTGCAAAAGAATTAGCCTTTATTAGCCACTAATACAACTTTTTGCCCTGCATAGCCCTTTAACCAGCTGCAGCTCCATTGACATCACATTTTGGAAAGATTACTAGTGGCACGTCTGGTTATAGAAAGCTTAGAGGGCTTCCTAGAGCAGCTACCACTTATTACGACATGAATGAACTTAAACTCTCTGATGAGAATGAACTTAAGTTACCACACTGTAGGCATCCATATGGGGTAAATCCTGTCATTCAGACCACAAATTCTGCATGGCATTTTTGCCTGTGTCTAATTTTTAGCATATGTTTATCACATGTATATATAAGCAGTATGGTTCAAATTCGTATTAGTAACTTATGAGGTAAGAACCAGTGGAGAACATGTACAGAATTGCATCTATCCATATATATTTATATATGCACTTCTGATATTTAGTCCTGGGTTTAGAGACAGTGATGAAATTGTCAGTACTTTGTATTTTTCTCCCTTCTCTGCTTATCAGAATTGAGGAGAGTCAATAACAAGTCAATAGCCTAGCTGCACTCACTTCAGATACGTTCTGCATTATTCACTAGGATTTGCAAACCTAAATCTGACGTGATTACTTTTTTTTCCTATGGAAGTATACAGTGTTACCTTACAAATTTGTGATAGTGCTGTAGATTAAAAATCACAAATTAACCTGCTGTTCTAGAGACAAAGGATCAAATTTGTTTTAATCAGCTATGACACTCCCTAGACAGCAAAACAGTAGAAGCTCTTAAGATTCCAACCAGCTAAGTAAAGGGAAACTCGCTCAACTTCTTTTCAAAGAGTTCAAAGTCTAAGTAAGGAGCGAAGTTATATTTTATTCTGCATAATATTTAAAGAAAGACAATACAAGGAAGCTGCACAGGTTGCAATGATGAGAGGGAGAAAAGAAAAAAAATCCCCCCAAAAAAGTAATAGTGTATTAAACAAACCACTTACAAGTTTTCATTAATTGCAGTCTAGCTTTGAAGAAGAGGGAGAACAGCAAGTATTGTAGGTCCTCAGTCAAGTTGTTTAGGTGGGGAATCCAAACCAGTTGCATTTTTTAGCAATTATAACCATAAAGAAGAATCACAAAGGCAACTGATGTCTAAAAGTAGTAAAAAGGCCAACAAAGAAAAGAGAGGAAGATAACTTTAAGAGTTTCTTAACTCAAAAAAATTAGGGTGTGGCCCTCTGTATACTGGGACTGTGTCTCAAACACAGAAGTAATGGTCCTGCTGTTTCCCAAAGCAGAGCATCACCTTGTCCCTCCTACAGCAGCAAGAGGTTTCCCTACAGAGGGACTGCAGTTTCAGCCTCATGTGATATCTTATATTTTAAATTTTTCTAGTCTGCTAAATAATGAGTGGGTCCTGATGTGTTTCTCCTGGATTATAACAGCAGTAATGTACAAAAGCAATAACCTATTCTCTTATAGCTAGGATGCTCAATGCCCTTCAAACATAAACTGAATAAAAAGAACAAATAAGGTTGAATTATTTCCTTTCATGTAACTATGGATCAGAAGCATGGTTAGCAACACTCCTAACAACAACAGCAACAGCAACAACTTTTCATCATTTAGAAAACTGTAAGGAAGTCCTCCCTGGGAACAAACTGGAAATTCTGATGAACAATTTCAGTATGGAGCAGCTGACACGTGGAATCAAACCATGATTTAGCATTCATGTGTAGGACGTGTGATCACCAAAAGCATACCTGAGCAAAAAGGGGGAGCCAATCCAACCAGACTTCAGGCTGTGTCAACAGAAATTATAAGTATATGCCCTTTGACACAGGATGAGGAGGGGTGTTCTCCCTCCTTCTGTCACACAGCAGCATGGCTTTGATAAGAAAACTGTGGGTATATATCTTACCCATGGTTACACCAAAGAGAATTTGTCTCTGCCTTTCCTCCTGACTGCGTTCTACAAAGTCTACCATAATGGATTCTCACCCTGGAAATTATCAATGAGTGCAGAAGCAATCATGCTCTTTTTGCAAGTAGGCTGGACATGTTCCTACACATCATTTGAACGGGTAGGCCCTTAAACATTTCTCTTGTATGGAAAAGGAAAGAATCGAGCAGAAAAAATCCCAAACATCCCATGGAATTGCAATTCCTCTCCCATCTTAGCAATGCCAATTCTCCTCATGAGTGCCACAAGCAATAGCTACCTTTGCATTTTTACTTCACCTGTAAGCTCAGAAATATCTCACAAATGCAGGGCTGGTCTTCTAAACACCACCCAAAGTAAAGCTGAAACACAACACAAAAACTCATTTGCCAGCTCATCTGCCAGCTCTGCTGTTCCCAGTACTGGTGTCACCCAGAGAAGGCAAAAAGATGAAGAAAAAATATTGTGCAGGAAAAGCTTCAAGAAAATACCTAGCTTGCCAGCTCCCCTTGCAAATAAAAAAAAAAAAAAATTAAAAAAAAAAAAAGCTATCAAAGGTGAAACCTGCTTTGTATAATACACAGAAAGAAAAGAAACACTTTAGAAAGGACATAAGCTGCAGAGTAGCAGGAGCAGAAATTGCCATCAACACTGTGAACTGGCTAAAATCATTGATGAAAAAGGAAAACAATCTTCTAGGAAAAGCAAAACAGCAAACAAACCTAATAACATGCTTAAATCTTAAGTGAAGAGAAATAACACTTCCTATCAATGCAACACACTTGCAGCTGAGGGGAGCAGCAGAGAAGGGAAGCCACGCTGATACCACATCCACAGAAAATTCTGATCCTGAGAACAATTTTGCCATGTACCACACACATAATAAATGTCATCTGCACCATGTGCTGCTGCCAGAGATACTGATGGTCTCAGCAAGTTTCTGGATTTGATGCATCAGGAATTGAGTTGCCATTCACCCACATGGAAAGGACAAACCTGAAAGGAGGGATTAGGATTGGCACAGGCAACTTGGGTTAAATTTGTACAATGCTAAAAATCAGGCTGACATTTTTGTTTATGTTTCCCCTCTCCCTGCCCTCCTGAGCTCTCGTTATTAAAGAGTGAAGAACAATGTCAGATCTCACACAGAGTCAGCACGGCATGACACAGGAAGTCTGCGCTACAGCGATTTTATGGATATATGATTTCAAATGACATCAAAACATCCCCATGACTGCAGCCCTTCTGCTTCCAAGGCTTTCCCAAATTCTGGGGGTTATTGACATTCACCTAAGGACTTCTTTTTTTAAATAACTAGAAATTTGAAGTGTTCTGGACCTATCATAAACAGACAATCATAGCCTAACATGGGACGTTGCTCTGTTGGATACCCAGGCAGTCTGGAATCAGAGAAGCTCTGCAGCTGAGGTTGGAGCAACAAGAGGGATTTTGCATTTCTCTTGTCTCCTATGCAGTCAGCTCCTGGCCACAGAAAACATGCAGTTGTGCTTTAACTGGGGATTTAATTTGGAGAGATTTTAGCTACACAAAATCTCTGCAGAGAGGGATCTTCCCTGCCACCTCCCACAGGAAATGAGTGCTTGGAGTTATATGTCTCAGGTTATATCAGCAGAGCGATTTGGCTGTCCCTTGCAAGGATATTTAGGGGACTTATCAGATTGTAAAATACTGAAGTGTGATGACTATACAGCAAGTATAGTGGCCCGTCATCTGTGGCTTGCCAGACAGAAACTTTGAGTCACGAAAGTAGAGGCTGTTGGCCAGTGAGCCCCACGTGCCCATCTCCAGCCCATTAAACAATGTGCCACAGCAGAGCTGGGCTGCAGTACTGGGGCACCTTCACTTTCAGTGAGGCACACCAGCCAGAAGCTGTTTATCCCGTTCAAGTGTATTAACTTGGTGCTTATGTGACGCAGGCTCTTTCATAAATTGTTCAGTAAGGAGTTTTGGCAGTGGTTTCATATTACAAGGCTTCCTTTTATATCCCCTGTTGCCTTTTTCAGCCCTATCCACCCATTCCTTACAACTATTAATAAAGTATCCCTTCCTCAGCTGTCAGACCAGGCTTTACAGTCTGTTTTTAAGCTATTGTTGCACTTCTAACAATTAAGACTTCACAGCTTATGCTGCTTCTTTACCCCCTTTAATCCAAACTGCGTTTTTAAAGGAGCTATATCAGCTGACATCTTGACCTAAATTTAGGCAATCAAAAGCTAGAACCTAATGAAATGCTTCCTGGATTTTTTTTTTTTTTTTTCTGGTTCAACTCAAGTATTTCTCGTAAATGCAGTTACTTCAGCAACACAAACTGTACTTCTCTATTAGCAGGAAAGAATTTGAAGGGAAAGTTAATTCTGAGCCAAGTATCCTGACAGCACCTGAGCTCATGCTGTCCTTTTAGAAGGCATGTCCTCTTGCTAGCCTGCATTGGGTAGATTCGCCCACAACAGACAGAGAAATGGAATACATAAGTTATTTATGCTTTATAGTATATATACACTGTAGCTGTTACACCTATTCCACATATGGTAGAGTCAGCACTGACCTCACCACTGTCTTACCAGAAGACCATATCTAAATCTTCATTAAAGCTCTAGGGCAATTAGCTTAGGGAAGAGAAATGGAGAGACAGGGTGATGCCACTGCTCAGCTTTATTTCCTTCAGCCTGGACCACGGCCAGGTACACATTCCAGTTTCCAGTACCCAAATCTTGTCACCTCAATTCAGAAAACCAAAGATCAGGCACTGAGACAATGAAAAGTGAACAAAGATTTTTATCACATCCATTTTTTCTTCTTTTGTCTTTCCACGTCATGTTGACAAACCACACAAACAACTGAGTTTCCCTACTCCAAAACTTCTCTGGTTTGGACCCTAAAAATGGGGGTGCTCAAAATAAACAATCACTTGGAATATCTTGGCCTATATCCCAGTAGGGAGTGAGTCTAGTCACGTAAACAACCTTCAAACTACACAAGTATGAAGCACTAGAACAATAAAACTGCAAAAGGCAATATGGAAATGAAAATCAGTATGACAGAGCAACTAAGATCATGCAGCTTTCACTTATCTATTTAAATTGTAATTGATCCTACGTGGTCTGCTAGTCCCTGCCATGAACCAACACACCTTTTCTTTGAAAAGCAGCCCAAAGCACAGTTCTTATACCGTCCAAATTAAACTATGTGCAGTAAGAGCAACACTCCATGTCATGATTTAGCTGTGCTGTTTTCTCTTCCTTACTGAATACCTGAAGTGAAGGAATCCCAGATTTCTCTCATTCACTGCTGCGTTTTTTCCTGTTGACTCAGCCTTTCAGAAGAGTTGTTACCTCTGCAGTTCTGGTATCATTTTTATTTAATGAGAACTTAAAGCTGTACAAAAGATATATACTTGATTAGTATTATTCTTTTGTCTAAGCATACTCATCCACAAAATCAAAATGCATGGCCAGAAGTAACAGGAAGCATCAGTTCTTGAACAATAAAACCACTGAAAGAAAAAGTTTTACAAGTCAGCTCTGGTGCACAGACCACAATGTAAAAACTGCTAGATTAAACTATTTTCATTGTCTAGGATGGAAAAAGGATGAGACAAAGAAAGAATAAAATCAATCCTCGTACAATCTTATCATAATTAGAGCTGAAAAAAGTATGGAAATTTAATCCTATAAAATACATTTTTATTCAACACTTTTTCCTAACTTATGATAATTAAATAAATATCAGCTTTTTTGTTTTGTTGGGTTTTTTAAAAAGAATTTTCAATAAGAAATAAAACCTCAGGGTTATTTTGGGAAGACATTCCAATTTTTAGCATTCATGAATTAAAAAATATTGTTTCAATTTGCTGGGCTCTTTCCCTATTGCATTTTTCATGAGACCCACAAGAGTGACCGTCTGCATCCTTCATCCTCTTCTATGGGACAATGACTGCCATAATGTACCAAGCTCCTCAAAGAAAACTATGATTCTGATTCTTAGTGGCAAATACCAGTTGGCAAGCAAGCTCAGACCAGCAGAGACTGGGAGCAATAGGCACACAAAATATAAATTGACTAAAGAAATGCACCATAAAAGGGAAATGCATGATTTATTCAAAACTAAATAGTCTTATAATGGAAAGCTTTGGGTTTGGTTTTGTTGTGGTTTTTTTGTTTTGTTTTGTTTTGTTTTGTTTTGTTTTTCTAAAAGAAAACTAAAAGAGCACAATGATAAAAAATTAATTTCTTTTCATAAGAATTTGTGTTAATTTTTCAAAAGTTTTTTTTTTTAAGAACGTCATCCTGCTGGCAAATTCCTGCCCTGTCCAGATCTGTCCCTTTTAGTCCAAGGTATTTTATATTCCCTAAAAGATAAATCTGCTGTCAAAATCATCCTTGAATACCATGCAAAAAGCATGTATAGGCACAACTGGTAAAGAAGCTATAGCAATATTTTTTTAAGGTCTAGTCAAGAAATTCTCTGTGTTAGGGTTAGTATATAGAGCTTAGGCTTCTGAAAACTTACAATGCCAGTATAATTCAGGGAGGCAGGACAGTTTGCTAATTCAAATATACAGAACTGGGAAAAACATCCCCTAACTTCTTTTCCAAGCTCTGCCACTGACCTACTGTAGCCTTGTTGAAGTCATTTTAACTATATTCAAAAGGTCTATTAGGATACCTATTTTCTTCCACAAGTCTGTGTAATACCAAGGAAATCCAGTCAGAAATGGTCCAGAAAAAATGGAGACAAATGTAAAAAATGATATTTGATGCTGTTCTCTAACACTGTGTTTGATTAAATAACGTGCCCTTCCCCATGCTGTTGAATTGAGTGGATTTGCTTCACACTGTAGGAGTTTTATCACATTGGAATAGGTTTTCCCAGCATGATTTAACACTATTTTATTTTTAAAGCAATTTTTTTTAATAAAAAGATAAAACAATGTAATGAGAGAAACTTTCAAAGCAAATTTGAGCAAAAAGCAAATCCTAATGGGTTTTCTCAGGTATTTTCTTCATCCAGACCAGACTGCTGCACGCTTCCACATAACACAAGAACTGAGGAGAAGAACAAGAGGGGAAAGAGTTTACACTCTTGAAATGCCCACAGTTGTCTCAGACAACTTGGAGGCCTGTCAAGGCTCAGGGCCACTGTATTTTATAGTCAGATGAAAATGCAGCTTGCAGTTGGGCAGGAAACAAGTGTCATGAGCCTAAATCACAGATTGCATGCCTGCCTTCACCATCCAGCTCACCCAGGATTGAAATCTGGGAGACACCATTTGGGAGAGCCCACGGTGGCACTTCCAAAGCACAAGCTGTGTTGTCCATGGGCAAATGAAAGGCAGAATCTCTGAGTGCCAGGATACAAAAGGAGCCTGTATGCATGAGAGCTCTTATCACTGGCAGGCTCTAGGACTGGCAAAGTCAGGGCAGTGAAGCCCAAAATACATATATATGCAAAACAAGCCACAAACTTTCCACCCTGATGAAAGCACAATGAGGAAAATCTTTCCGACAGATTCACAGCTGGTTTCAATCTACAGCCTAAGCATATCTAATGGGCTGCTTTTATCAGAGAAGCTCTCATAGGGTTCTGGCTGCTACTGAGGGCAGTTTGCCACTGTGCAGACCCCTCAACAAAAGTCTGAGAGGACACTGTGTACTCCCTACACCAACTGAGGCATGGGGTAATAGAGACCATCTGCTCCAAATTCTGGCCCCACTTGCACCTTTATTAATCCATTCCAGCTCCTAAGATCTTACTCCAGCTAATGTAGCTGCCCATATGAAAGTATCAGAAAAATGCAAAATATTCCTCTCAAAAATCTTACTTCTTGTAACGCTCTCAGAAGTAAATTAAAGGATTCTACCCATGTGAACACAAAGTAATACCTGGTCTCAAACTCTCCTGGGTGAACTCCAGCTTCTCTAGACACAGAAGAATTTTCTGTTAGGAGAGGCTACCACATTCAGTAAAAGCAGGACCTTTACCTTCTAACAGAGAAAAAAGCTCAAAACGCCGCATCCATCTATGAAAATTTCTATGCTAAGGACTTGATGAGAAGCTATTGTGGGCATGTCACGTTGTAAGTAAAAAGTACTTCAAATATATATTACTTTATTTTTCCCCCTGTGGTTTACAGATTTGTCCTGGGACAATAGAAGTTTACAGAGAAGGGGGAGATGTCTGTGATTAAGGCGGCTTTCAGCTCTTCTTCCTACAGATACCCTGTGGATATTGCTGTATTCTCCAGAATCCAAGCTTCCACTTAAAAAACAATGAAGTTTCTAGCCCATCTGGGTTTGCGGAAGCAGAATGTAAACAGATGTACTGTTGTCTTATTTTAGAAGCTATAGCAAGCCAGACTGAAACAATAGCACTAAGAAATGTCAACTGCTCCCATTCATCTCAGTGGGGTGGGGTGTTAACTTTGAAGCCTAATTGCGACCACTTTAAAGTCAGCCTTTTAACCATTTCACTGCTATTACTAGACCAGAAACTCCAAAGTAATGAACTTACCCAGCCTCTGTATTTGTATGCATTACTCCCGAGACCTTCCATTCACTTGAAAAGAACACTGCATTACAATCGAGCTAGTTTGAATATTCTTTTACTTAAGAAGTTAGCTGAATTGTTTGCTTCTGTCTTTCAAAATTAGGGTTAAAAGAAAGTCAAGGGTGAAAGGTTAGCTTCATTGTTGTTGCTCTCAAAAGTGCAACACGTGGGATTTCATGCTTTTTGCTTTGATCAGGGTGTCCGGATGGCAGTTCATTTCAATAAACAGACAAACGGCTACATACAAAACTAAAAATCATGACTAAACAAATAACACTGCACCATCGAGCAGGAGTAAAAGAACAAAAAAGACATCCTAATGATGTGGGAACATATACTTGTAAGAATAAAAAAGGGGAAAGAGGAAAAGGCTCTTCATTTTCAGGAAGTTATAGTTGCCATTACCTTAAATCCAAGGTGTATTAGGCCTGGTTCTGAGTATACAGAGAGCTGCCCCTCCAAAGATATTGTACATCCCATTTCCAAGAAGCTGTTGCATTCTTCATCAGTGGTCACTCTGAAGTCTGCATGGGAATTTTCCTCTGTGACCAGCAGTTGAAGACTAGCAGCCCTACACACACATTTTCGTAAACATTACTTCAGATGCTCTGAGAACACATGCTGAAAATTATTAGGGTGAGCTACTCTACTCTAACTTATGTTTCTGAGCATCCAGAACCACGCTGGTGTGCGGCTGGAGTCACGGGAGTCGTGGTGCTGCAGGGCATGGTGGAGATGCCTGGCTGGCCTTGGTGGGGCTGTTTGCCACACACCTGTCTCTGCTCAACCAGTCCTCCTGCCCACCTGCACTGCAGGACACCTCTGCATGCCTGCCCACTGTGTCTGCCACAGGTCATGGGTGACACAGGACGGCTGCAGAGCAATATTTGCACTGCATTAATACTTCTACACTGACAATCCTTTTCCCCTGACATTTTCTTCCTAATATAACTGATAATAGGCTGAAAAGTCAACACTACCATCACTACTGCACTACTGTGGTCATCATTAGTACATCTATGTTAGGTACCCTAACTAGGTAGTCCTGACATGTCTCAAGATGCCTTCATTGCAGCTACAGCCACCAGCTCAGGGGAAGTGAAACAGGAAGGGCAGTACCTCAGCTACATGACAGAGCTATGGGAATAGCAAAAGACCTTGAACAAGCAGCTGGGACAGGAGTAACCTCTCTAGGTCATGGAGCAGCAACTAGAAGAAAGTAAAGTGGAAGGATCCACATAAGCTGTACTATATTTACTGAAAGATAATTACCTGAGCACATATTCTCACTCCTGAATAAAACTGTCTTTACTTGGGAAGGTCTTGAATTGATATGAGTGCCTACATGTGGTAAAGGAATAAGGTTATTTTGGTAGAAGGGGGAAAATTTTCCTGCCTACACAATGCCTAGGTGTTTGTGCAAACAAAGGCCTAATTCATCCAGTGCAGGTTCTTTTGCCTGCTACAACAGACAATGCCCTGACATTGTTATTAGTAAGTTATGAATGCACAATCCTTCCGTGTGTAAATTCCACTGTTAGCTGGACATTGAAATTTGCCCTGACTGCTAAAATCACCAGATACACACCCCTCTGTTGTCAAATATCAGTGTTTCCTAAATCTTGATCTTTAAATTGCAACCTAGGATTTGTAAAATGCTCTTGACATAAAGCTGAAAATAAACCTCTGCTTTCACTTAAAAGCCTGTGAGCAGTGACTTTGCACACAAAAGGCTTGCTATGGAAAGACAGACACACACCTTCATTTTCTATTAACTTCAATCAGCTGCAGTGAGGTGATCGGTTCTCTGTAGAAGGTGCTGAATAAAATCATATATAAATTCACAGAAGTGTCTGAGTGCTGTTGAACATGTTTTCTGCAGATGCTTAGAGGTGCAGAACAAAGGCAGATGAAAACAGACTTGGTAAGTTTACAATTTTACTTTATCACTGTATTAAATTCCTATTCAACATCCATGAGGCACCCCACACTTGTTACAGAAAAAATAAACAGCCTCATAAAAACTAGACTTGCCAGTCTTTGCTCTGCTGTGCATCCCTCTTCTTTTCAACTGCTAGCAAGTAAAACAACCCCCTGACAGCTGGATGTGTAGAAGTCTGTGGCGGCAGTGTCCCGGTCCGGAGCAACACTGCAGGCTGGAATGCTGACGCTGGCAGGGCTGCCACTGCGTTTACTTAACACTCATTTCTCTCAGTCTGCTTCAGACCAGAAATGCAGGCAATGAAAACCTATTCAACCTTTGAGAACCTCGGCCGTAGAAGTTTAGCAGAGCAGGGTTTGTGCAGGTACATGAAAGAGGCATTCAGAAGACAGTCCCATTCAAGGGAGGCAGAAAGAGAGCCCCCAGCTGTCTCTGGTTACCTTTTATTGGCATGAAAAGGAGGCAGGAGGGGCAAGGTTTCAGGACAAATGAAAAACAAGCTTTCTAAGATTCACTGTTCAACCTCAAAACAAAAGCTCAGCGAATTTAAGCTACAGGGTTTTAGTTCCATTTCTTTCAGTTTAGTAAGTTATTACAGAGAAGAGAATGAAAAACCTTCTTCAAATAGTGGACTAAACATTACCCTGAAACAGAACTAGAAAGAAAAAAATATAAATTATGAATTCAGCTAGTTTATTGGGCAAAACCTATACATTATGAATTCAGCTAGTTTCCTAGACAAATAAAAAGCAAATTGGCAAACACATGAGAAAGCGTACCATGTTAGTAGGTATCCAAGGCTCCTTGGTTAAAAACATTTACATCATGATGAAAGCTGGACAAAACAGCTGTCACAGCAGCATTATTAAGTAGAGGGTAAAATCTGTAAACACTCGCCACTCAAATTAAACCAAGATCTGTCGAGATGGACAAGAAATGGCTCATTTTAAGACGGCAGGCCTGATGGATGCAGACAGCCCAGTGCTGGCTTCTAGAGGAATCCAGCCCAGGGCAACATGAGGGTGTGGGGGCACGGGCAGGAGTGTCACTCCCTGGAGCCACCAGCAGCTGGGGTGGAGGAATGCTGGCCAGCAAACACCCCCCAACCAACAGGGGCAGACAGCCTGCACTGTCCCAGCCTTGCTGCCAGCCTGGACAAAACCCAGTTCTGTGTCTTGCATGACACAGGCGTGGTGGATGCCCAGATTAGTTCTGGGCTTACTGTATTGAGCACCTCAGGAAAGAAGATGGATGGATCAAAGCTTCCTCACAGAAGCTTCCCCTCAGAAAACCCAGTGCCCCCCACGCACCCATGCGCAGTCTGTACCACGCAGCCGTGCTACGTACGGGCACGGGATGGGGCACGGCTGCAGGAACCTTCCTGCAGGCCATAACACGGCCCTGTTAGCACACCTGCTCATGAGGGGTGAAGAGATAAGCCTTCTCAGTGCAGCATCCAAGTCCTTCCCATCACATGGGGACAGCACAGAGCTCCTCCTTCACAGGAAATGTAAGGTCTGCAGAAGACAGAAGAGGGGACCGCAGAAGTATAGATTTAGTGACGAATAAATACGTTCAACAATTAAACAGATTTTGTCAGTTACAAAGAGACAAATAATGCCCATAATACCTAATATTTACACACTTCTCTATACAAACCTATTGTTTTTTCTGTAGAGGTGTACAAATATTACCTAACCAGTCACCTGAGGACACATGGTCAAAGCCTTGGCTTCTTGATGAACTGCAGAAGTTCTTTAAAGTGTGACCACACGCTCCAAAGTTTGTTGTATTGAATCTAGGCAACACAAGCTTAGGTATACTTGTATAAATACCTTGAGATAATTCAGAGCCCTTTATAAATTTAGGTGGCCTTCATGCCACCTAAACATAGGTGGGTCCGTGAGACCAGAAAAATGATACATACTAGGTTAGGGGCAACTTCAATAATTTTTCAAAGACCAATAATTTAAATCTAGGTTATAAGTTTTTGCTATTGTTTCAATTTCATGACCTGTCTCTTAGGTGTATGCTACCCAGAAAATAAACTATCTGGTTGAAACAATGATCTGGATAGCATGCCAGCTATCACCTTGATACACAATGAGACAGAAAAACAGGAAGGCTTTATCTGGAATTCATTTGGCAGTACTGTAGAACTTTCTGCAAGGGAAAATACTCAGGTGTTTATGTAATTCCTTAATTCTTTGAAGAGGCAAAACGTATAATTTAGAAAAAGTTCTTAGAAACACTTAAGAAGAAAAATATTTTACTCATTACAATAAGTTCTTTTTTTTTCTAGATCACCCCTTTACTCTCTTAACATATCTTGAAACAAACACGGACTGCCAAATATTTTAATCGTAGTACTTCTGATCTGTAATCTCTTTGATACAGATCCTGTCTAATAAATCATTTCACAGCCTTGAAGAACCATTAGAAGCAAACTACAGTATTTGCAGTTGTAGTATAAAGTTACTTGGCATTCCTGTAGGTGATATGAGAGACTAGAAACAATGGTCAAAATTCAGTATTGAATGAATATTAAATATCTGAATTTTTAACAATTGGTGCATAAGGACTTGATTCCTGTTGTTTTTCAGGCCATGCTACTGGAGCTGATCTTAAAATCTGACATTAAATGTTATGAGAGAAAATGATGAGGTGCATTCCTAGAGAAACCTGACTGAAGGCAACAGAAATCATCCCACCAACATGAATAGGATTTGGCCAAAGCCTGGGGCCCAGTGTTGTTAAATGCACACTGAGAAGGGAGAAAAGGTCAGAAGCAACAGGATTTTAATCTCTTGGGCTCAACAGAAGGATTAATTATTTTGTCTCAGATCTTTCACACAACAAATACATTTTGGACACTACATTAGAGATTTTAAAAAATCACTATTAGTCTTATTTTGCTAAAAAGAGCATTTACTGGCAGCATCTTATCATCTCTTCTCAGATTTTATGTTGGTGGCAAATCTTGCAGGTGGGAGAGTAAATACTCCAGCAGACATCTGCTAAACATAATGCAGTTGTAAAATAATGCTGTTATTAAAACTGTACTCTTTCTGGTGTTTTTCACGTCATTCATTTTCTATGTAACATTCTGCTTTGCTAGTATCCCAAAACATCCCTGATCAATTTTTTCATCCTGGTCATCTTTGCCCACCCTGACTCCTCACTTGCAGAATCCTTTTAGCACTTAACTGGGCAAGTTGCACTTCCCTTCCTGTTTTAACTATAACAGGCAATTGTACATCAGTCCCTTGTAGAGAATGGACACTGCACCTGCACCTGGGCTCCCACCATGGCCAACATTGGCAGAGTGTTTAGGAGATTCTTCTGGTTCACATTTCTGTTACTGTGCCAAGTTCAATCCTGTCATAAGCTACTCAGCTTCTCCTGTTTTTTCCTTGATTACTTTCTCTTCCCTTCTTCTCCTCAACAGCCTCACCTTCCAGAGCAAAAAAAGGAGTTGCTCACACTGGATGTGGCCAGAGGCTGTCCAGAGTATGCTCCAAGTCTGGTCCCACACCACCACAATATTGTTAGCACTAACTTGGAAGTCCTACCCGTTTCTGGGGAAAGCCTACTGCTCACGTAACACATGGGCTCAGCAGAGAAGCAGCAGTCTTTGAAGGGATTTAGCTGTGTTCAAAATGAAATATTTTTTCCTATTTATACATATGAACAGCTGCACCCCTGTTTTAACATCCCTGCTAGCCAAGGCAGGAGACAAACAGAAAGCTTTCCAGGAGCAGCCTTCAACAAAAATAACAAAACTGACTTAAGGGGTTCAAAGCCACACAAGACCTGTCCTTTCCAAAAACTGGAATAATGAAAAAGAACAATCCCAGTGACAATATTATTTGGTAGTGAACAGATCCAGGCTCTGTGTGACTTGCAACATGTAGTAGTAAATGCAAGAAATTGCAGTATCTTATTTGCAGGAAACATCAACCAAAAAACTTAGTACTAAATATGATTAGAAAATGCTAAAGAATTTGAAAGCTTTGCTTCAAATATTACCATCATTGATTGCTGACTGCACAGGAAATTCACATGACAAGATTGTCAGAAGGGTTTTATAATCTGATTCCAAATGAATTGTAATAAAATGTTGAGAAAAAGTTTGAAATAATGAAATAAGGCAAGTTATCATAAGTCACACTGATTTACATCAGTATTTACCCCCCATGAGATGGTTGGTGTTCAAGGAAGTTTTGGTAAATATTTTACTGACTCACTTCTTCAAGGCATTTTGTCAGAAAGAGCCCCTGAAAAGGAGAAAACAGACATATTTTAGAGGAGCATGCAAAGGTAGTTGAGCACAGAAATAGAGATTATTGAGCAAGATTAATGAAAATTTAGATATCATCTCTTGTTTATCCAAAGTTTCCTTTGGTTTAGAAACTAGGCTTATGAGAACATGTAATATCTGTCAAAGCAGGCATAACCACCAAACTCTCTGACTCCATCTTGACTCCTGCTCTTTTCCTGTATATCAGTGCTAGGTTGTACATGAATAGAAAGTTATTATCATGTTTTTACAATTCTTGGGAGTAAATATGTCCCAGTTTAGAGAAATCTTTTTATCTGGAGACACTCAGCATCACTACAATCCACTACAAATATATGACTTGCACTTTAAGCTGCTGCCACTGCCTCAGAAAGCAGACTGAAATGTTGTCAAATTTGTCAAACACAACTGTGACTGCTATGATGTAACCATAAGTTTCACAAAAAATTCCCTTCCTACCACTAAGAGAGAATGGCCTATGAAATTCATACTGCACAAAACCAGAACAAAACACTTTGGAGGAGGAAGCCACAGTCACAGCATAACTATTTGATGCTGCAGGGGGAAGA
The DNA here is from genome assembly GCA_017589585.1 of Phylloscopus whistleri. Lineage (NCBI taxonomy): Eukaryota > Metazoa > Chordata > Aves > Passeriformes > Phylloscopidae > Phylloscopus > Phylloscopus whistleri. The sequence continues at coordinate 3,149,214 of JADMLD010000549.1, read as the reverse complement.
AGGCATAACTTAACTTGTTCAAAGCACTTGGACTGAGCACCTTATTCTTATCACTTATCCCATGTAACAGACCTCTTCCAATTGATCTTTATTTGGATAAGTAACTTTGATGACCTCCGGGTCATTAAAGTGTTTTTCCCTTCTATCTGTCATTACATACACTGAGGATTACAAAGTTTTATTAAGTCCTTGGGAAGGGGTTTTCCTTAAAAGCCTTTTTTTAAAAAAAAAACCAAAGTATTTCATCATTCAAAGAAGGTGCAGAGAACTTTCATGAAAATTTTGTCTACTTTCCAGAGTTGTGGCTTTTTATTTTCTACAAGGTAGCACAAGCAAGATCAATGCCTGGAAAAACACCTGGAAAACACTGTGAATAGAATCACAGAATAACAGAATAACTGAGTTCAAAGAAACCCATCAGGATCATCGAATCGAATTCCTGACCCTGCACACCCCAAGAATCACACCATGTGTCTGAAAGCATTGCCCAAACACTTCTTGAATTCTGTCAAGCTGAGTGCTGTGACCACTTCCCTGGGCAGCCTGATCAGTGCCCAGCCACTCTCCGGGTGAATTTTTTTTCCTGATATCCAACCTAAACCTCTCCTGACGTTTCCTTGAGTCCTGTCACCACAGAGCACAGATCAGTGTCTGCCCCTCCTCTTCCCCTCACAAGGAAATTGCAACTGCAATGAGGTCTGTCCTCAGTCTTCTTCAGGCTGAAAAGACCAAGTGCCCTCAGCCACTCCTCATATGGCTTCCTCTCAAGGACTTTCACCATTCTCTTGTCCCTTCTTTGGACACTCCCTGATAGTTTAATGTCTTCTTTTACTGCAGTGACAAGCACTGCCCCCAGCACTGCAGCTGAGGCTGCCCCAGCTCAGAGCAGAGGGGACAATCCCCTGCCTTGCCCAGCTGGCCACGCTGTGCCTGGTGCCCCCCAATGACAGGGCTGTCCCTCCTGGCTGCCAGGGCACTGCTGACTCAGATTCAGTACAAAACATAAGGGAGGTAACACGGAGGAAGTCAGGAGATTGAGCTGCACTCAGGATTCTGCATCACTTTACAGACATTGCTGTGTTACAGCTAACCAGACATGGAGGTCTGTATGGTTTCTATTATGTTGTTGTCCAAAACAACACTAGAAGATAAAAAGACACAGCTGCAAAGTACAATGGGGAAGGGGTTTCAGAAAAATAACTCCAGTTTCATATCTCAGTTGGGTCATGCTCGCACAACAGGAATGAACATTTTGTAATCGAATCAACTGAACTGGACTTGTACAAACACGACCTGATAAAGTTTAAGTTCTGTCTGACAGTTTCCAATGTTCAACTGCAGCTTTTTCTAAGAATTTCCTATTCCTGGAAATTATGAATTTTTCATGAGTCCTCTGATGAACTGTGAACACATAATGGGAGATTAGGTGATTGAAATTAATCCTTGTGCCCAGTTTGGAACTTAATTAGCTTGGTTTCAAACACTGAATTGTAAATGTACTGAGGGTATGCTACTCCAAGCACTAATTATACTATTTCTAAATTGTTCTAGGACATTTCAATGTGTTCATATATCTTGTTTACAAATGTTTCCAGGGTTTTAAGCAGTTTAACTTAATAACCCCAGTAAAGACTGAGCCTAAAGGTCACACATGTCAGTGTGATCAAAGTCTCTCTGCTCCCAAATGAATATACAATTCAGTGTAATGTAGCTAACACAATGAAATCAGTGCTGTCAATTGATATAGGCAAACAGATCACAGCCTTGGAGAAGGTCTATAGGCAGAAGACCCAACCATTCCTTTCAATTTCATCCCACACTTCTGACTAGAAAGTCCCCCAAAAAAATCTCCAATCCACCTTTCACTCAAAACAAGAAAAATTAGTCAAAATCATTACAGGATGATGACATGAATGCAGCAATTCATCTATCGTTAGAACAACAACAGACTGTCGAAGCAGAACCTCACTTTTTTCTTGTCCAGAGTGGCATTTTTATTGTAAAGATTTTGGATGGATTTTCTAGGGGGAAAAACCTCCACAAACCAGAAAGCAAATGAAGAAAACCTTATTTCAGTATTTAAAGTAAGCTATCTTGCTGCCTATATTACTAAAATATAACATAATAAAATATCAGTTATAATCTCTCCGGTTTTCCTAAAAAATGCATAATTAAATTTCTGGGGACAAGGAAGGGCTTAGGGGTAAACAACTGCTGGAAAAAGATACACTGACCTAAAAGTAAGAGGAGAAAAAGTAAGGATGTATCCCAAAGGCTCTATTTCCCATTGCCACTATAGGAAAGGATAAAAACTGAGAAGGTTCCTGTCTCCTGCTGACTGGCTTTGTATGGTGTTTCACTGCTCAGTCTTGGGCTCAGAAAGAGTTTTCTCACCCAAGTATCTGTATCAGTTTTTACCAGTAAGACCAGAGAGAGATAACTCAGCAGCAGCAAGGTAACTCTCTTCTCTGTACAGGAAAGAAGATGTGGAATAGAATCAGATTTAAAAAAAGAAAAAAGAAAAAAAAAAAGAAAAAACAACAACAACAAAAACCCACCAAAAAAACCAACCACCACCACAAAAACCCTTAAGCCACCTGTCCATCCACTCTGAGAAAAATCTGTGCAAGGGGCAAGCCTAACAGAATAAGCAGATTTTCTAAATTTAAACACTTCTGACAGCATCATAGTTCATATAGGTGTGTTGAAAGAATGAGACTATGAAATCTGCCTGTGGCCATATCTGAGAACTCTCCTGCAAATGGCCCATGCCTGTTTTAGCTGCCTGCTGCAGTTGGTGGAAGTGGGTGGCTGAGTGTAGCCTGCCTGTTAGAGTGGCCTCTACAATGACCAAAATTTCTAAAATTACCAGAATGCTTGGGGCAGACAAGACCATGGCCCAAATGGGAACATTCCCAGGCACCCCTTAACTTATTGCTGGTACTTACACAACAGCAATGTCTTTTTAAACCAGCATTCTATACCTTCCTTTTTCAGGAGGTGGTCACAAGTGACCAGCAATCCTGTTACTAACAAAAGGTGCTTGCAAGGAAAATTAGAGGTGTTCATTCTGTTGAGCTCAGGGATGAGCTGTAACTTTTTGGGGGTTACCTAAGAAGCAGGTACACCCCAAAAGCATCACAAAGACAGACGCCTTAACCCGGAATCTCTGTATCATCTCATAATTTTGCATTATGGAACTCTGTGTAACAACCCTTAAAAATTCTCAAGATCTAACACACAAGCACGTGCACTGCAAACAGCCTCTCACCAGCTATATTTGCATTCATTGTTACTCCTTAACCTGAAACCTCAGGTTTAAATAACTGTCAGTTGATATTATCAATGTTTGGTTTATGAGTAATTCAGCCAGCACAATGGGCCGAGGAAGAAAACAGCACCTTTACACACATGCCCTAATTTTCCTACTGCCATGGGAAGCTGGAGAAGCAGAGAGAGGGTACAGGAAGGATTTGTAGCCTGAACAAAAATATATGTCCCAGCCCAGAATTCTACCAGTTAGGCACTCATAAACTCAAACCAAGTCATGAACAGAACAGCAGGAAAACAGCTCTGGGACATTAGACCAAATGCTTTGGTATAGTTTCAAGTTGCAGCAAGAAACTTTCTACTAAATTGCTTTCTATTTAAATTTTTTCCTTTGCACAAAACCATAGATTTCTATAAGTTGTTTTTTGGGGTTTGTTTTTCTTTTTGTTTGTTTTGTTTTTTTCCCATCAGTGAGTCTCCAGAAATTTGAAAATAGGGGAGAGAGAGAAAAATCACTGCTCTGGATTTGGTTTTATACAAAGGTCATGTAAAGAAGGAAATGTCTGCCCTCCCACACACACATGCTAAGGACAGTTTTGCTTAAATTAGCCACTGGTGGAAAAAGCACAGAATCGAGTTGTTGTTATGAGTCTTTCTCTTTTCAGCAGAATTCTGCACCATCTGAGCCCAGCAGACTCAGCCTGCTGCTGAGCACCTCGTCTGGCCACTGGCTTCAACAAAAGCAGCAGAGAGCAAGGCACCGTTGCCAGTCTCAGATTGCACAGATATGCCCAGACTGGAATCATCTGGGATGCATTAGACTGGGAAATCTCTCGTCTGTGCTAGCATACCTGCTTTTTATTCAGGGCAAGTGTCATTGGAACAAGATTTATATGTTAGACTGCACTGATAAAATTGTGTCAGAATCTGGGTTGGTCACTCTTATCTCGATATTTAAATTAAATATTCGTATGAAAACTAGCCTTGACTTTTGTTACACAAAGTAAATAAAAAACTTTGTTTTGTTTGAAGTGGTGAATTGCAGATATCAGAACAAAACATAAGGACAGGAGTGGAAAATTTTGCATTGTGGCACTAGGTGATTCATTATGTTTTATCTGTGCTACAAAGTAATTTTCATATTCTCTGTAAATTCTTACAGCTTCTAAACCTGATCACAATTTCAACACTAACAGACCAAAACCAGTATGCAAATACTGATTTCCTATCTTATGTTCAGGTCTTGCTAGCATTTGTTCAAGTACAAGTACATTAGATTTATGAGTGTTTACCTTATCTGCATCCTTTATTCAGAGGTATGGACCCTCACCCTCACCTTTGTGATGCCTGGTTAATGTTCAAGGCTTCAACCTCTTTCTTGTATTTTCCAGCACTTCCCTGCTTCAGCCAAATCAAAACCGTAGGCAGCACTGCAATACTCAAATTTTTGTCAGACAAAAACCAGCCCCAGAAAGTTCCCTGGCCTCTCTGTGTGGTCAGCTGGAGCAGGCAGAGAGAGCCTTCCTTATTTTCACTATCACCACCCCCACCTCTCCAAAGTAACTCACATGGGATGAATTGTCCTCTAGACATGCCTATTTAGCCTCATTGACTATAGACAGGGCTTAGGTGACTAAATGCATTTCTCAAAATAGGCAAGATGAATCTGTTACTGGAACTTAAGCCTCGGGGGGAAAAAAAATTACATTCCATAAAAACATGGGTGCCTTTTCCTTTAAAAGCCCTACCCTGTGGATCCCATGGGATCATACATCCACTGGGCACTCTGCAACTGCCCTGGCTTCCAGTTATTTCTGGTGCAGGTCTTGGCATTGATTTTTGATCTCTTTGTGTTAGCTAACACAGCTCACTCGCTTTCCCCAAAATGCACAGGAGAGTAAAGCAGGAAAGTGAAAGCAACAGCAACATTCCATCAGGCAGGGAAAGAGTCAAACATACAAAGAGCAGGAAAGCTGTCTTTCTTTAGGAACTCCTACAGTTTCAGTCACTTATTAAAAAAGGATTTATATTTCTGAAGTAAGGATCTGTACTTCCTCCCTCTGCTGAAGCCGTGTGTTTCTCTGCCAGACTGTGATGAAAAGGGCCCTCCCTTGCCCATTGCCAGCCAACGCTGACGTCAGCCTGTTATTCTTTTTCACCTTGCACACATGTTGAGGCTTCTCTGTGGAAGTCTTGCTGAGACACACATCTCTTTGTCTCTTGTTCATCTCTGCTCAGGAGGCCTTTTTTTTTAATCTCAGATTTCTTTTGCACATAGCTCAAGCAGGAATGTTTCTGGGATTTCTGAGAAGGAGGATCCATACATGCAAATAATGCTGCTCACTAATGGCAGCCAACCATCCATTAAAGGCAGAAGTAATTTCTTTGACTTCTGAAGAGGGTGTTGTACAGAGCTCTGACTAGGAGGTCTTGCTCATCTCTTGTTTGAAAACTCAGACATTGTACCTAACCACAACTGAGCCAAGCAGGAAGGTCAGGTGGATGGGCCTCTTTTGCACCACAGCAGGGTTTGGTAGGTGGATGTGGAACTAGCCACAGGGTGATTTAGCTCCAAGAGACCCCTCTCCTTCCTGCATTTCTAGAGAAATGATGCAAAGGCTCAGTGTCTCACAGCACTTCTCCCTATTGGGAGAGAAGCAGAGGTCATCCCTGAGGCTGCATTTAAAGACATGGCTAGAGATTGGATAGTATTTTTTTTTACCTGCTCGTGTGCATTCTTCTGATCTGTGCATGTCAAGCATACATGGCTGCAAAGGAGCTCCTGCAGCCACTTCCCTTTGCCTGGCTAGGTCACTTCCATGCATCCCACTCTGTTCTCCCAGTAAAGAATGAGTCTTTCACAAAGAGGCATCACCATCATTTGGCAGAGGAGGTTGGGCTTATAGGCAACAAGAATGCTGCACAGCAAAGACACAGTGAGCACTGCAGACCACTCCCAAGTTCACTTCAGACATGACGCAGGTGTAGCCACAGGCTTTCCTTGTGGGAAGGAGAGAAAATTGGATAGCTGTGTTTTATGTAGCTGAGGTTTTAAGAGTGAAGAGAAAAAAGTGAAACAAGATTAAGAGGCACATTAGGCCATCTCTGACAGATCTTTTCCGCTTATTGGGAAGAGTCTCCCACTGAGCTCCTGGGAGGTTCTGAGCCCTTGAGGACTCCATGAGAAGGCTAAAATTTGCAGCCACAAATGGCACTGTTTCTCCATGCAAGGCTGAGCTATCAGGGAAGGTATCAGTGCAGCCTGTTGCTACTGATACTGTAAGCAGAAGACAGAAACAGTGGATCTTTTGTTTATCAGTCCTCTACAGTGTACAGCCCCTTTGTGAATAATAAGCCACCTTTCTGCAACTCTCATATGGTGCAATGCAACATTTTAGCTCAGCTAAGCTAAACCTGCAATCAATTGCTATCAGTGAGGTAAAACAATCCTGATAAGAAAAATGTCTTACAAGGAAATTCTGAGAAGCACAGTGCAAGAATAAGTTAAACCAGGGAGGACATGTTCTTTCTAATAAATGCAAGTTACTTTTGGCTGGTCTTCACATCTCAGATTTACTGCTGGTACTATGGGAATCATTGTATTGCCTTATCACAGGTTCATATGAAGCTGTGCTTACTCATGCTTGCAAAGCATTTAAAGATTAGAGAAAGCAGGGTCTGTAAAACCATAAAGAATACTTTGTTATGATTATTATTTGACCAGAGCAATAGGGAAATATGCTTTAAAAATGCTTCAGCTCATTAGTTCATAACTATCTTTTAGTTGCTAAAAGCAAAACCCAGCAAACTGCAAGGTAGAAGGTTCAGACTTCATTTATCTCAATATGGGCCTATTTGTTTCCCTCTACCACAGGTGGTGATTACTTTTAACATTGTTTTTAATAAAAAGGTAAGAAGTGGATGTAGAAGGTAAGAAATAGATGTAAAGTAAAAGCAAATGAATCTGGACTCATCCTGCAACATCTGTGTCCCACAATGTTACCCTCTGGCCCACATCCCAAGTTCCTATCCTTCCCCCTGCTTTTGGGGTCTCATTAATGCACCAGGCAAGTCTACACAACGAAGGGCTGTTAGAGATCCTGAGGTAGCTTTGAGGAAACTGGCTTGTCTACACAGTACATTGCAATGCTGTGCACGGATGCTAGCTGAGATCCCAGAGGCAATATAGCCCTGTCTGTAGAGCAAAGCACCCACGCTAATTAGCCCTGCCTCCGAGGATGCTGCAGGAACGGAGCTAATTAGGTATGCTGAGAGGCACCTCTGTTAATTAGCCCAGGGAGAACAGAACAACACTAACAGAGCTTCCGATCATGGCATTAGCTCAGGGATCTCTATAGTGTACTTGGCTGTGTAGCATAGCTGAGCCCACAGCTCTCTTGAGCACCATCCCAAGAATCTAAATACCTTCTTTCAGTCCAGTCTCACCATCTGACCCTGCTTTTGCAAGCATTCATAGCTGTGTTTTTCTCTTGATGGTAGGAAAATTAAGTAAATAGATTCAAAAGAATGAAGGAAAAAAGCCAGCAAAAACCACACTACAATAATCTAGTGTTATTAAATTCATCTACAGGTAGTAACATGCCTGTAGGGAAGCACTGGATATTCCTAACCCATCTTGATAAAAGGCATACTTTGGCTAGTGGTGCATGTTTTGCAAGCGCTGTATCTCAAAAGGTACTGTTAACTCAAGCCAACTCAGTCACAAACACCGACTATGATATATTGAGTTGTAGCTATGCAAGATTTTCCATTACTAGTTCAGGGCTGAACGAAATCATTTACGCACCTAGGAAATCAGGTACGCACCTAGGAAATCAGGTACACACCTAGGAAAGATGGGCAGGAATTCTGCCCCCTTCCTTCTCCCCTGGGTGCACCGTGCATTAGGACAGGGCTGTTGTGGCTGGTTCTCCTTCCTGCCTGCAGCAGAGCCTGGCTCACCGAGGATCACTGTCCATGCTGTGCACGGCACACACAAGGCTCGTGCCAGCGCCCAGCACCGCACGCAGCTATGCCCCAAAACCCCAGGGTTGCTACACAACAGCACAGGGGTAAACAACGCTCTGTCTCTGCTACAGCCAGCACAGATAGGAGGATGGTGATGTGACTATTGTTAAGGGAACGCTTCCAAATGCCTTTCCAGCCACCATATCGTAGGTATGCACAGAAACACTGAGTTTGTGCCTCTCAGAGAGCAAATGTGCGTGCTTTGTGCCATGCCAGGAGGGGGGTTTATGGTTCTTATTTTTGAAAAATGGAGCACAGTGATTTCCAATTACCTTCCAGGCATGTGTGTAAAGGCACCCATTTCTTTCCCATATATTTCAGAAGAATGTTTTTGCACATGGGTAACTTCTGAATAGGACATAAGCCTTTAAGTCCCAGTTTGAGTTCTTGATCAAAATGCAAAAATGCATGTTGAAATTCTAAAACAGCATCAAAACCTTATAATGCAAAGCTGCTGGAACTATTGAGAAAGCCAAAACTTTTAAGAAGTGGATATTAGGAAAGCATAAATACCAGAGAGGGCAGAAGTTTCTTCTGGAATTAATGTGGTTGCAGTATAGATAATACTTAGGTTTCTTCTAAAGATTGCTATGTTTTAGGCATGTAAAAGCAAAAAAAATCTGGCTCTTATAATTCAGGTTCCCAATAATTTGCTATTATGATATGACGGTGGGGGAGGTGTATGTGATATATCTGAAAATCAGAGTTCAGTATTTAATCTTTACTTCTTATCTTTTAGGAAAAAAATCCTAAAAGTATGGTTTATGTAGCTTTATGATAATTTTCAAAATAATATAGTGTTCTATAGCATTTACTAATGCAAACTGGGTTATCTCACGCAACTTGACTTTACAACAGGGGTTCTGGATGTATACCAGACACACAAAATGGTCATTAACTTGATATGATATGAGAAAGGTGTTGAAGTGAATAACTTATATAGTAGTAATAGCGGTTCTGTCTATGGGCATTTTATCTTGCTTTTGAATGGCAAAAAAAGATACTCTAACTTGCCTTGTCTCTGGGCAATTTTAGAGTGACCTAGAGACTTCTCAGTTTCAGAGTTCAAAATTGGCCCCTCCTTTTATACTTGGCCAGTGCTTAGACCAAAGCTGTAATACATCAGAGTGTCTCACAGAGACCTAAAAAATAGAAGAGACTGAAATCCTAGGCAGGAGCATGCTGTAACTCTATAAAAGTCAATGCTGCATCTCAAAATAATGAAAATACCCCAACTCTGTTTCCAGCTGTATAAATAACTCAGATTTTCAGCTTTACTGCCAGAACTTGGCTAATACCCTTCAGTTTGTTTGTCCAGTTTTACATCTACCAACAACCATTTTCTCCATTTCTATCCATTCAAAACAAAGCCTGAAGCACCGTGGTTATCAACTCCCAAAACCTCTTGCGCACAGACAGACCCACGAGGTCTCTGTCAATGAACAACAGATAATCATTCATTCTCATTATACTGGCACATAAATCTTCTGAGTGACCAGGGAAACGAGAAGCCTGCTACCCTCATAACATTCCTTGCGTGCCTGCTGAAGGCGTTGTGCCTATACATTGCCCACGATTCCCAGAAACACAGAGTTAAGAATAATTCGAGAGACGTAAGAAGGACTAGGAGGGAAGGATAACCTGCACGTAAGCTTTGCCAAGAAGTCCTCAAAACTAATTGCTTGAGGCAGTTATGAAAATAAAGAAAAAAGCCTGGGATGCTTATCAGTCTTATTTCTCAAAGGCTGACTGGCCTTAGTATAGTTTTATACGTCATACAAGAAAAGAAATTGTGGTTAATATTGGAGCTCATAATTTTATTCAGCTTGAGAGCCCTTAAAGATTTTTTAATGGAGGTGCTGCATGGGCAACAGTTTCACCATTTTTGAGGTACTCTGCACTGACTTCTTCCAGTCATCCACAGAAACTAGAGGTCCAGGTGACAACAAGCTGACATTCACAGAATCATCTGTGAGACAGAAAGGTCAGTTAAGTAGCCAGAAGTGTGTTCAGGGTGTAAACATGGCATTTTGAAAAAACAGCATGGTACAGATCTGCCCAACATGTCCATATAGGCATGGCCAATGCCTTTTGTGCAAAAGGGTTATATGCCATTTCATGAAAAACCATAAACATCTATCTGCCCTCCAAACTCCTAGAAGTATAAATAGTTTGAGTGACAAATACTTCTGTCACAGTGTTCGGGATACCTTCAAAAGATATTCCCAGCACTGTATATGATTAACCAAAGCCTGGCACAGTTCACCCTTACAAATATATCCTGGATAAGCCTGTTGGTTTGAACAAGAATTTGTGTGTCTGTGTCTAAAGGAAGAAAAGAAGAAGCAGGAAGGTTGGTCACATCAATCACTTGTATAAATTTTTCAAGCTGATTGGTAGAGTTTAATATCTATGCTTTGACAGTAATAAGAGTGTTGAATTCCTAAATGTTGTGTATTATGTTGCACAACAGGTTTTATCACAGAAAAACTGAGTAGTCTTGATGAATGAAGTTTCACATAGATTACTGTTGAAAAAAAAATTAGACGTTATTTGCATAGATTGCATTAAGTTGATTGTTTCCCACCCCTCCCAAGTATCTTGTACTTAGAAATAAATTATAGTCAGAGGGTTATTAAAATAAAATTTTTTAGAAGTCCTGAAGTAAATTTCAAACCACAAGACAAAGCAAACAGTACTGCAGTCTATTTTCAGACCTCCTCAAAGTTATTCATATTCTAGTTGTCAAACAATCATACAACTCCCAGACATCTTATTTTTTCTCTGAAATCCTGCTATGGAATTTTTCACAGACACATTAAATTATTTCCTCTTCAGTATGTTAAGAAAGAAGAAAGAAGCAACCATCCTTAAGTCACATGTGTTTCTGCTTAAGAAAAAGGGTCTCCACAGTTCAACAAGGCGAATAGTTCTCTGTAACTGAAGTCATGCTGAGATTTTTAAAGCACCTAGGATTAGGAAAGCAGTATTGGTAGCACTGTCATTGTCACACAAGCTAGAAACACTCCTTCTCACCCTGTTTTTTCATTCCAGCCTTCCTGGGACAGTGTTTCAACCTGTACAAACCAGATTCTTTGCTAAATTTACAACTGTGTTGAGAAATACATCACTACAGAGAAGCACAAGGAAAGCTGTGTGAAATACTAAGGTTTTAAATGCCCCTTCAAAAATATTTGTTGCCATTCTGACCCAACGGGAAGAAAAAGGGAGATGAAACATTTGCAAAAGCAGCTTGCCTCAGTTGGGAGAGTCTGAATACGGGATTTTGCCTGGTTTATTTTAAGTCTGAGCAGCTAGCAGCTGGAGTATGTCCCACATACTAACACTTGGAATTCCCCAGGGAGAATTTGTTTCAAATGTATATGCCAGCCCTCCAAAGCTGGTTGTCTTTGTGCTTTATTAAGTTTACGTACTCCATCCTTGCCTTAAGTCTCAATGGTAATGCACCTATTCTGAGCAAGTGAACATTCTTGCAGGCTTCATATGGACTGGTTTTGATTTAAATGCAATCTACGAACAATATCTACTTGCACACGCATACACACCCCAGGCAGATACTGAACAGACACAGCCTTGCAGACTTACACAGCAGCTGTGACAACAACTGATGTCACCTCCTTTGCAGAAATTTCCACAAGTGTCTTCCAAAGGCCAAGTTAAATGAGATAGAGCTTATCAGTTTCTTTAAAGTGCTCTGGATGAGACCAGTCCATGTGACCCCCTTCCTGGCCGCGGGGGTGTGGTATGTCACAGTTCCCCTATCAGCTGGCACATGGTGGTGGGAGATATGAGACAGCAGAAAAGTAGTAGTAACAACATCTCCCAGACCGACGAAGACAGAGAGAATACGCTGAGTAACTTCAGTGTGTGCTCACTTACTTTCTGGAAACAGGTGGAGGGTTTTCAGCCCTGACTTCTGCTTGCACATCCCACTCGGCACAGATGGGGGGTAATGTTGCCAGCTATGCTTTGGAAAGGCTATGGTTCGTTAGCGTCGTATTAACGCCTTTAGCAGTGAGTTGCAATTTCTTTTTTTCCCTCAGGAACTTTTCCCTTCTTTTGGATATTCTGTGAATAAAAAAGAAATTACTATCAAGGATGCTTTTTCAAAAGCAATTGCTTAAGATAAATTCCCTGCCTCAGTTTTTGCATCAGAAAGTTTAGAGAATTTCAGAAGATACCCTCCTCAGTTTTACTGCTAAAACTAGTGAAAGTTTCAGATTTCCTTCACTGCCATTAACTATTATTAAATGATCAGTTGTAAAGAGTTCATTTCTAAAGCTTCTCGCAATGATTACTTTTATTCAAAATACCAAAGAGCCAATAACATATTAACAGAAACAAATATGTAATATTTTCAAAACATCTCAATACCTCATACTTGGTAGGACAAAAAGACTCCTTACTTGAAGTAATTTAAAAATATATCCATAGTATTGAACATTGCTTTCAGCAGCTTGCAGTTTTCACCCCAGGGCTCACCCAGTTTCTCTACATGGACCTGTTAGCACAGAGGACAGCCTTAAGCTCTTACCCCAAGCTAGTTATCATATTTTGGTTAACAAATGTTGGTAATGCAACTTTTTTCTTTGTGAATGTGCCCTTTCAATTTCTGAAATTCAAATTCTTGCACCAACATAGTTACAGTCACTCCAGATCACTTGGGCATGCCCCTTGTAAATTGTGCTATTGGTGCAAGACCAACAGTTTCCAGAACACAGCAGCACAACATATAAATTCTGGGTCTAGCACAGCAGTGAAATATAGGTATACAGTATATATAAGTACTCAAGAATTTGTGGGAACAGCACCAAGCTGAAGTTCAGTCTTTATGCTCCATTCCCGAGCTCCTTCTCCCAGCTCTGCTACTGAGTGTGGAATGACAAAAGTTTGGGAATCCTCAATCAGATTTTTTGCAGTTCTGCCAGATTGCTCCAATCTTACTGCAGTTTCACCTGACTCATCTAGTCAGTTCACATTGGATGAAAAAAGCTAGCTTGCCTTCACCCATTTCCTCTTTCAAAGTTAAGTGTCTGCAGATAGAAAAATAAGCTTTCTAGGGCACAGAGAGCCTCTCCTATTTCAACTCTGGTGCACCCAGCTCAAAACTGTGGCTGGAACCTGGATGTTAATGTCACCTTAAATAATAATATTTTTTCAGGTGCTGGCCAGAGTTTTAAGAGATAGTTCCAGCAATGAGCACATCAGAGCAGCCAAGACACAGCTGCTCGAAAGAGCAACGTGCAGTGGTTATATATGCAATGAAAAAAAGACCTCCTTCAAGGAAGCTATTGAAGACAGCTGCAGATCAGTCCTCCTCAGGGTTCATTAGCTTTTTTCATCTTTTGTAAGCCAGCCCTGGGCATGACTTTAGAAGATGATTAAACCAAAAATTTGTGTGTCATTACACCCTCTCCAGCTCCAGCTGCAACATTTTATCCATGAAAGCCCCAGGATCCAAGATCCAGGCTAGAAGCCTTCCTATCTCTGTACTTCCTTGGCATGCTGGTTACAATCACTGTTCCCACCACCACCTATGTCTGAACTGTGATTGGTTAAAGACCCTTAATCCTTGCTGGAATTGTATAAACATACACATGGATTGCCAGCCACCTAAAATCTCCGGTGAGCCCTGGACTGGGACAGACAAAAGGCCTTTCAGTATTCTCCCCACAAAGTCTTTCGCAAAGGTAGAGTGAATTTTGTTCCCAAGTTCACTTCTTTATTCTGCAGGGATGCTCTAAATGGTTCTGTTATGTGTAGGACAGATACATATTTATGTGCAAACCTGACCATATGGATGGTGAGATGCCAGCTATGAATCAAGAGAATTTACACAAAGTTTTGCCAAAGGCACTCATAACTGTGAGTTGCACACATGGGTGCTTTAAGTGCTAAAAGAGGCCCATTTCTTCACACCTGAAATATGGGTCCATAGCCCTTACACCTATGGCATTCACAAGCCAGTGCATGGTAGCCCATGCACGGTGATTTTAAATTTGAAATGCAGACACATGACCTCAGATTCCACTCATAAAGGGCTATCTGTATTGCAATGTTTGAGACTTACAAGTGCAAACATAGCAGAGGCACTAAGGGCTTATGTGAAAAAATAATTATTCCATGTAGAAAGGAAGTTGGCTTGCTTTGAGCAGAGGTGTTAATAGACTAACCTTTTTCCCCAACACCAGCCTGCTTACCTGAAAATATGAAAACATCTACTGATGCAGCTCTGTATTTATTTGAGGTGGGTATCATATCCCGCTCATGTTAAATGTCTTGCTGCATTTCAGACAAAGATAGTCATTAATGGGAATACCAGTTATAAGAGTCATTTAATGAAAAATAAGCCCTGGACAACTGTGCTGCAATTTTAGTAATTTGGGGGCAGAGGCGTGCAGATCATAGCACACAAATACAGCTAAATTTAAAAGAGTAGCTTCAGAATAGATACCTTCCCTGCTTCCACCGGGTTCAGGATAGTTAATAAGAGCTGGATCTTGAATGACAGTACCAAAACAGGGACTTGGCACAGAGAGGACTTGCTTCAGCTGAGAGATATGCCAGAGCACAGATAAAACCATCAGCAACTGGAACAGTGGAAAGGGTGGAAAGACTACAAAGATCTATGGTAAAAAAAGATACTTAGGTCTCTCTCAAAGGCAGCATTACTTTGTTACCTAAACAAGGCTTATATATCTCCAATATATTTCAGTTGTAGTCAATGGTAACTCCCAAACAGTGGCAAAAGTGAATGGCATTAGCAAATTAAGCACAGGACCACTGGTTGCTCTGGCTGTGCCTGCGTAATGGTTCCCCAGCCACTCTTCTCCTTCCATTAGCAGAAAATTAATTTCCTCTTCCAGCACAAGTATGCACATAAGTAGGCTCCTAACCCTATCAAAACTAGTCAGCCCTGAAAACTGGAAAGACAAAATCCTACAGGAAGTGTTTAAACTAAACCAGACCCTACTGAGAGAACCAAGCATTATGCAGCTATACCTATTGGCTAGGTGGGATCTCAGGAACACTGAGGGTGTGGGACAATCTCCTCACCTGCTTTCCTTCCAGCTACAACTGAAATAGGCATGAGCTAGAAATCACTTCATTGACAGCAATACAAACGTGTCTAGGAGAGAGAAAAGCACTGTTGATGCCAAGTAGGCAGCAGTGACCAAGGGCTCTTGTTCTCCCAGCAAATCCCTTGTACCTGAGGGGGATGCAGGACTAGCATGGATGAGCAAGACCTAAAACTCTGCATCTCCTTCCTTGCAGATTGAATATGTAGATGCTTCTTCTTTGTTCTGAAGTTCTTTTGGATATGCTTTGAGTAGGGCTAGGAAAGGATAAGCCTTGTTGTTTTGGATTGGATACACCCTTCCTTACATTTTTTTTTTCAGCCTAAAGGGGTTTAAACAAGGGGTAGTTTCTAAGGTCGTTGGAAAGAAGACGTAAAGCTGCTAGGAAGGAGACTCAATTGAAGATGTGGCTTGCCAGCTGCTAATCCATGTGGCAGGGGCTCCCTGGACATCCACACCTCAGTGGAAGCCCTCCCATAACTTTCTCTCAGAACTCCATTATCCCTAGTGTTAGCATCTCTGCAATAAAATTAAGATCTGATATAAGATCCAAATTAGAAAAGGAAAATAATGGGGTTTACAGCACCTACCCCTATCTACACAACTCTTACCTCTGCTTCTATTAATTGATCCATCTGCTTTTCAGAACTGGAACTGTCTGCACTCAAGGGAGGACCTTATTTTTGCTCTAGTGAGGAAATCAGTGTGCATATTTGGGGGTGTTTGCACTCTTAGGGGGAGGCTTATATCCTCTAAAATAAGCAAGTTGCAAGGCTTCTTTATGGAGATGCACAACACATTTTCTCACCAAGGGCCCAAGGCAGATTATGCCAGGCCATTTCATAAGATGTTGGAGTGCTAACACATGGTATGCATGGGCACCTTTTATATATATCACACACACCTACTTGCCTGGAAGCAAGTCAATAACTCCCTACACCAAAGCCTGCATTTGTTTGCTCTTATTAGAGGTGGAATGGTGCCTGAGGGAGGGCCATAGGCATTCCATTACTTGGGATCAGTGCCTGAGCAAAATGGAAAGGCTGCTAAAAATAAGCAACATTTGCTCATTGGTATAAATAACAAAAGCGAGAGAGAAAGAAAAACAGAAAGAGAACGAGATGAAAATGAAAACTGGCCCGAGACCAGGCCTTGCAGAATGACCAGTCACCTCCTCATTGCCAATTCTCTCACCATCTCCACTATGGGCAAGATACTTTCCACTGCCAAGCGCCCTCAGCTTCTTTCCTGAGAGGACCATCACTTGCAGATTCACAGTGGGCCTGAGCATAGGAGATAGCTCCCACAGCACCTCACAAAATACCAATGTGATCCCTGTGGTAGCTTGTGAAGTATTTGTTTTATCTCTATTTTTTTTTTTTATTAAGGGTATTACAGAGGGGGGTGGGAAAGGGAAAAAGCTGCACTTCCATAAGGCTATCATCATTAAAAACTTCATCCTCTCTTTATTAAAATGGAAATATTCTTTGGATTCCCATTTTTCTAACAGACTTCCTGAGCAAATAATTCCCAGAGCACCCTTGGCTGCCTATTTTCAAGTACTAAGGCTGAGAAAGCTAAGTCTATCTATACTTGGAGGAAAATAAGAAGACCAGGCTAATTAAAAATTCACCCTTGCCCTGTATTCCTAAAAGCACCGCACACCCCCATGGCACCAGACATTTCAGGGTGAGCTGTCTTTTTACTGGAGAGTTTAAAGCAGAGTATGCTTCTGGTTACTTTTCCCTTTAGTGTCTCGTTAATAAAAAGGAATAGCAATTGGAAACCAGCTCCCAAAGTAGCACACTCAATCTTTCCTCTGCTCCTATTTAGTGTATTCTATTGTAATAAAGTGCACACACACACAGACCTATTAGCCCTACAATTAAACAAATAATGGTATTAACAACTCCCACCCACCGCCTTAAGCAGGTTAAGCTGGGAGAGGAGAAGCAGCTGTCTCTGTCCTGTGCTTCTGCCAGAGGTCACCATCCTGCAGCAGGATCAGCTGATCCTCCTGGATAAAGTCCTGAGCAAGTGTAGTGTACAGGCTGCAGCATGATCATAAACCACCTCCAATTTCAGTTTACTCTGGCAGTAACATCCTACAAAAATAAGGGAGGAAACCTAAGGCTGGTAACTGTTTCATCTCTTAGTATCAGATGAATCCACCTTTTATTACATTTCAAAGCCCAAAAAAATGGAACAGTCAAGAGGTTTATAATAATCCTGTAGGCTGCCATGAATTAACATGAATTATCATACTGAAAAAGATCACTAGCATAACCATTGAAATACACTGCTAAAATAAGAGCTAAGAGAGGTCCCCTAAAGTTTATCCAGGCAGACTTTGTAGACTTTGACCATTTTCAAAGCTAGCTAGCTAGCTCTATGAAATTAAGCTATTTTCAAACCTAGGACTAGGACAAGTTTGGGTATCTCCATATGGCCCCCAACAGTGTTGCAATATCCAAGCTATCATAGCTACCGCATGAAAACTCAAACAGTAAAGAGACAAGAGAAGGACAAGGTTCCGACTCAAGTGAGAGGTATTTTTTTCACGTCAGACCAACAGATGATTGACTCAGAAGCTATCAATGTCTTTTTGGCATCCGAAGTGGAGACACACATACTTACAGTGGACTTGCTTACTGGTAATTATAGAGAAAACAGCAGGTGGTTACAGTTAAGTCTCTGGTGCACATATTTCACACTGTCAGATTCTCGCGAAACAGAGAAAGACGTCAGTTTTGAGTAATGGTGTGAATGAGGAGAGTGCTAAACAGTAGATATACCTTGAAAGCAGGAAAATAATACAAAAGGAATGCCATAGTGCAGGGAGTGTGTGCAACAGAAGATTTTAAAATGAGGGCAAGATTTATTATGCTTTGTCTAGAGCATTAGGCAAGGCATTTGAGGCTGGGAGATGTGGGAAGACTGGAACAATGAAGAACTTTCAAAAGGAGAATGATTTGTGATATCTGGAAGGGGTTTGTTTTACAGTGCTCAAGCCACATTTACCTAGCTGCAACACCACAAAGTCCTGGTATAGGTGCATCACACTGAGAAGGGAGGATCTTCTCTTGTGGCTTTCACCACACTTGTCCCAGCCTCCTACATATGGTTTGCACTGGCACAGCTCCAGGTAGTCCCAAGACATCAAATCCTGACACAACCATCCTGTGCACCCTCCTCATGCCACCCATCCAAACACCACAGGCAAGCCCTGTTCCTCTCGGTCACATTTGTCATTCTAGGCACTTCCCTGCAGCTAAGGCAAACTCGGAGCAGGTATATCTGTACAAGGACAAGCAGGACCTGGTGTCTATCATGTAAATCCTGCCTAAAGTCATCCTCTAAACCTTCCATGCTACATTTTCAAGACTATCTTATTTAAATGAACACTGAGAGCATGAGACAAAAGGACAGGGAGTAGAACAAGGCTGGCACACGTGGCAAGGGCAGGCATGGAGCCAGCCAGCTCCCTCAGGGCAGGAGAGGCAGCCCCACTCGCAGTGCAGTGCGCTGGAAGCCACTCTGCCAGCTATTCGTGTCACAGGCCACTCCTGAAGCCACTCTCCCAGCTATTCCTGTCACAGGCCACTCCTCAGAGCCCCTGCCAGCCTCTGGAGGAGGGCACAGGCACATGATAAGGATAAGCAGGAGCTGAAACGAGATGGCACCAAATGAATTTCCCTCTGCATGACCTATGCAGTAGATTTTCTGGCATCTCAATAAGCACAAAGAGAAACCCACTGGAGTAAGCAGAGCCCTGCGTCAGCAAAACACCATCTCTCACATGAAACACTCTGGCTGGCAGAGCTGTGAAGGTGAGGATTACTCACTGTTTCCAACACCGTACCACATGTTTAAGAGACAATTATGAAGGGTTAGGGAGAGTATTCATCTCATTTTCCTTTCTTCTTTCTTTAAAATAATTTAGAGTGTACCATTTCTGCCCTCAAAAAATCAATTCAGAGAGAGGGACTGCACTAGTTTATTACCAGGCAACACTTCTAGTATGGAACACTCTGAATTACATCATCACAAGCATTAAGAAAGGAAAAACTGAACAAGAAAAGGATTTATCTTCAGCTAGCCTAAAGCAAATAGTTGAACTGAGCAAAGAAAAATAAATCTTGACAATTGCATTCAGCTAAGAATTAAGGAAAATACATCTGAAAATCAAGGTTACCAAATCAGACCTTCTGTATTGTCCAGCCAATGAATTTTCCTCCACTTACAGTTTTATCCATAGTTTTTACTTGCTGCAAGTTTTTATTAAATATTTCAGCAAACAAAAGGAAATAGCAAAACCAGAAGGGAGGCAGGACAGTATTTTTCAGGGACAGTGGAAACTAATTCAGAAAAGTGGGTCAAAGGAAATGCTGAAAGATACAAATCCATCCTACAGTTTAACTAAAGTCAGAAAGTACAGAAAGTACTAGTCTACACACAATTATTGTAGCACTGAGTAGATAGCTCAATTTTGCACTGGAAATTAATAAAGCAGAACAGTCACCCAATATGGGCAAACAGGCCCAGCATTTGGGACTCGGAAAAAGGCTATGCTAAAAAAATAATATAGTGGCAAATAATGTATTTGCCACAGACAATACAAGCCTCTTTCTACCCATTTTGAGTAGAAACCCATTTTCTGTTTATCCACTGAAGGTGCATGTAACAGAATGGCACCTGACAGAGGGTATAGGGCAGGAGGGGGCTGGAGGTCAGGAGAAGCTCCAATGACCAGCCATCAGCTTTTAGGTAAGGTCAATGGTGGCTCTAGTTGCATTACAAAGGAGAGAAGCACTGGAAAGAGCTCTCCCTCACAATAGGATTAAGAGAGATTGTAAACAACAGGGAACTATGCATCTGCATAGTGTTCAGAGAGAAAAGAAAAGCAGCTAAACCAGGAGAAAAGTGTGGTACCACAAGGAAATAGGGAAAGAGGGTCACGGCTGCAGAGCAGGGGATGCCTAGTCCAGGAAAGTGTCTCTGGGAGAGGTTCTCAGTGGCTACGAGCATTGCCTCCTACAGCCAGGGTGGCTGCTTTGAGCCAGCCTCTCCTGGGAGCCCTGTGAGCAGCAGGAGGTGCACTCCAGAGGTGAGGAGCCTCACCACAGGCTGCTTGGTTCAGCTCTGTGATGCTCCACGGCCACGTCTTACACCAGCTTTCCACCTCATGGCAAATTTCATCAAGAAAATGTTTGCAGCAAATAAAACCTTTGAGGGGAAACCACAAATACTGAGGAGGGTTGTCAGCAGCTATCAGACCTGTGTCCTAGTTTATAACTACAAATGCAAAGCAAAGGAGAGGTGATTTGGCAATGGTGTGAAGAGGCTGTCCCTCTGAAACTCCAACTTTCTCTCCCTTTCAGGCCATGCTATGCCTCTGATGCCTTAAGTTTTGGCTTTCATGTTTTTCAGATTCTGTGCTGCCTAGGGGCGTAGTTCTGAGCCTCATATTGGGTCCTGGTGAGCTCTCTTCACAGAGCAGGTGGACAAAACAAATCCTTTTCCTGATGAAGACCAAGGACAACTTTCAGGCCCAAAAGCACAAACAACTGTGGACTGGGGGGTGAAACAGGAGGGATGGGACCTCACGACCTCGGGCTGTAGTTGGACAATTGAACCCCAGTGTGCAAATGGACCAAAACTTATAAAAGTGTAAGACCTTGTGATCAGTCACCCATTTTGTGACCATTTTAAGTCCACCTGGGGTGTGGCCCTGGTCAGGCTCTTGTCCTGCCCAAGGTGTACCCTAAAGGCCTTTCAATAAATATCTACTTTATTCTCTAGCTCTGTCCAGTCTCTGTTTCAGGTCAGCCTTCCCAAGGCATCACCTCCTATTTTACTTTCAAACAGCTAACTGACAGTGAAACCTATGACATAAAATAGTAACTACATAAAATTAGCTCTAGCCAACTGTGAATTCATTTGCTCTTTCTATTTGCTCTCCTTTGCTGAAACATAAAATTTGGTAGGAGTCAGCCTATTTCACCACATTTAAGATTACAATAACATGGGCAAAGGCAGGAAGAAAATCACAAATGCAAAAGATGAACAAAAATTCAGCCTAGGGACAATCATGGCAGCAGAGAAATTCAGTGTACCTGAAATACTGTACTACTTTACTGCCATTTCCATGTTCTAGTTCTAGTCTAGCATTTCTAATTAAAAAAAAAAAAAAAGAAAAAAAGAAAAATTAAAAAATTGAATTTTTTTCCTATGGGGGATTAAAAAAATAAAAAGAAAAAAACCCCATGAAACTAACCATTCTCCACAATGACTTGTGGAATAAGACTTTTTCTGCAAGCTTTAGGTACCTCTACATAATTAATAGAAAAATAAACACCACTTGCCAAATAAATCTGCACTAATCTAATCTAACAGCATCTAACCACTCTACATGTTTCCCTATTGTTATACCCCTATGGAATGACTTTGCTAACCCTCCCCTAAACCCGTTGCTTCCTGTACCTCCTGCATCTCAAAGGCATGCAAATGAATCCCATTTTCCCCTTCTTTGACACATACAACTTACTTTTTTTTTTTTTTTTTAACAGGCTAGAAACAAACAGATTGTATTTATTTACATTGTGATAGTCCCCAAAGACTCCATCCAGCACAGCAGTGAGAGCAAAGAACCGACCATTAAAGCAAGACCAGAGTTCAAGCAGCAGCAATTGATGCTTGGAGCTCAACACTGAGAAAACTTCAGATGTGAGTACACACAAAACAGAGAATTTTTCACCGGACTTCTGCAGCACCCCAAGTTATAGTTAGTTTGAAACTGCAAGTTCAGTTTCCTCCACTGAATTTTTTGGTATTTCAAGTATGGGAATGCATTTCCTCTTAAGTTGGGTTTCTACCCTTTATGTTGTCATAAAACATGGTTTCCAATTCCTCTGTCAATGTATATGAGCTATTGTGATAACTAAGAACAGCCCTTATTCCCAGCCAGTTAAATTTACATGGGCAGGTCAAGAGTTATTAGAAGAAAACAAAACAAAAAACCACAGCCAAATGGAAATATGGTTTCTTGACTTAGATAAAATTAAAAAAAAAATTAAAAAGTCAAGTAAATAACAGGCCTTTAAGTCTGTACTAGGACACTCTAATTTAAGCCCTAACCCTCTTTAGGAATCCATTTCAGTTAAAGAGATTCATTTTAGTTTAATAAGTTTATGTCTCAGGCAACACATCTATGAAGCAGTCTGCAAACTTAACAGCAGAGCACAGCACATAGTTCCAAGAGGACTGAACAACACAGGAAACTACACTGCTGGCCAAGATATTCTTGTGTCCCCCTGCAATGCAGTTACTCTGAGCAAGCACAGGAAAAGGTTCATTTTTTGCTACTCTTGACAGTGCTGTCTCTGTCTAAACCTACTGCAATAATCAGGCTACACCCCTTACCTTGCTGCACGAAGCTCATCCCTATGTCTGTCTGAATACCATGGAGTCACTTCTTCTTCCTGGTTTTGTGATAAAGCTTCTGAAATGCATCACTTCAGGACAGAAGACAAACAAACAGCAAGGCTGGCTCTGGCATAAACAAACTGCCCCTCCTCATCTCCACATCATCACACTTGCCTCTAAAAGGTGATGGTTAAAACAGCAAAAGCTGTCAAGGGTTAGTTTTTCCATGGGGTTTACCTAGTGGGAATCTTTAAGAAAATAAATCCAGGCTTCAGGTGAGGATGCCAAACAGTGTTAGTGATGTTAGGCAGGGGTCACTGAAGTGCCCTTTTCACACTAAAAAAAATTTAAGCTTGCATTTGTATTGAAGGAGGGAGAAGGCAGGAAACTTACAGCTGAAAAAAGTTTCATTCTGAATTTTGAGGGCAGGAGATGCCTACCAGGTGAATAAAAAAGACCTCTCTCCTTCTGTAATCAATCAATATAGATATTTCAGGAAGAGTGGGCATTCCCAGATGTTTTCCTGAACCACCTGCAAATTTCCAAACATATTTAGCCTGAGCTTTAATCAGTTGGCCAGCAGAGGCAATCATCCCTGTCTTGCAAACAATTCACTGTGTGACCTTAAATAAATCACTTGCATATGGTCAGCACTAGAGAAGAAGGTTTTCTGCTCCTTTTCATCTATAGAAGCATTGCAGGAGGGCGGGGAATGGAGTTCATACTGCATTATTTATAGGGAATCTTCACTATCTTAATTTTGGGAAGAGATTTTTAAATGTACCATTAAGAACACTACAAGTAAAGGAGAAAGGGGGATTTTCAGTTCTACCTGGTGACATTCCAAAATAACAAAAATATATGAGAAAATACTTGAAGAAAAGCTTTCATTAGAGAAAATTAGGGATTGTCATAACTCAGAAAGAATAGAAACAGTCATCCACGAGCTTGACAGAACATGCAATGTTCCTCTCCCTTGCCTTTGAAGGTCACCTTTATTCTTGATGAGATTCTCTCTCTGCAGAAGGCGTGAGCAAACAGAAATGCTTCACATGTGTCTGCCGAGCTTTTGTACCAAACTAAGTTTCCCATGAGGTTCCCTGGTTTGCCTTCCCACTTATCAATTGCTGAATTGATACTTCTCTCATGTCCAGAAACCAATTAATTTATATCAACAGGATGAGGATGTCTCTATAACCTGACCTAACTAGCCAAAGATGAGTCTTCCAGTAGGTTTGCTTTTAGGTACTGCTGCTTAAACTGGGCAGCACCAAGGGTGGGTTTGGGAAAAAAAAAAAAAAAAAAAAAAAAAAAAAAAAAAAAAAAAAAAAAAAAAACCAAAAAAACCTGGGTGAAGTGCAAGGTACACCTGGATCACAAAATGGAATTGGATTTTCTGGGGCCTCTTTCCCTGCATCCCCAAGCCTGTGTTCCTCAGGTGCTGTGCTCAGGCCCTACAGACAAGCACGAACTGCAGTACAAAGCACAGTTGGCAGCTAATTTGGATTTAGCCATTTCACACTTGCAAGCCAGGGATTCAAAGCCAAATACCAGGGCCCCCTCCTACTTTCCAACACAGAAACAATTTAAAACAGATCTAACACCTATGTAGTACTGATTTGGTTATCTTCAAAATCCCCATTGTTCTGTTTAAAGAGCATATCCTCCTAGAATAGCCTTCTTTTGATAAACAACTCCTTCTGCATGTCAGCCAAACAACAGTTTTGCTCTTTATCACAAGTGGACCAGCAGCAGAAACAGTGTGTGGCGAAGTGGGGGAGGAGGGAGTTTTAGCTGAAAATAGAGTTCATTGTCAGCTGGACTTTAGGCTCAGGTTTTTAAATAGGTTTTGGAATGTGGATATGAAGCAGTTAAAAGAACCCTACCGCCAGCCCTTAAAGGAAAAAAACCTTTACTCACACACTTAAAAATCATAGCAGTACCTTAAGTAGCAGAGTCATTGGTGTGTTGTACACAAAAATTTCTTGTATAAAAAGGTAAAAGTATTCAGGAAAAAAAATATTAGTTCCTCAGGAAACAAACAAACAACAAAAAAATTTCTTAAATAGAAACGCATGACACCAAGAAACCCGTTTAAAAAAAGTATAAAAAAAACACATGATGAAATTTAATACTTTTTAAAACCCATAAAAACAGGTACATAATTTTGAATGGTTGTATAGGCCAGAGATTTCTGTGCCTTGCATACACTTAGTGGAAATCAAATAAAGTTGCTACAAATTATTTGTATTTTCTTATGTTCCAGATATGGAGGAATGTGACTGTTTCTGAAGTATTTATTTTATGAAAATTATTTACTCTTTTCATTAATATATTATTGCATTATTCTATAATGACACTATGTAGGTAGATTGTATATTTTGCTTCAAATATCCCCTCAGCATGGCTGAAAATAGTCCTACTTCTTCAGTTCCTTAGTTGACATATGCACGTAATATGCACAACCTAAAATCTGCCACAAAAACAAACAAAAGATCCTATTTTGCGTGTTCCGTGAAGAGCAAGCTATCCTGAGCAAGCTGATGGTCTAAAAGACGATGTGACTGGCCTTTAGTAACCATCGACATACAATATTGGAGAAGGTGAACACCTAAACATAAAAAGTATTGATCAGAGCAGAACACAGCCTGGAAACCATGCAGCTCCTGCAAAGTCCATACGCTTTCTTAGCAACTACACAAAACGATCTTGTAGTTAGAGGCAGTGTGCCTACCAAAGCCTTACGTAAAAACAAAACAAAAACAAAACAAAACAAAACAAAACAAAACAAAAAACCAAAAAAACCACACTGCTCTGAGGACCACAAGCTGCCACAGAAACCCCTTCACTTTGTTCTAAAACGTTTGCTGAAAAGCTGTGAGCGGCCTGCACAACACCAGCTCCAACATCCAGGGCAGTGCTGTCTCCTGCCGGGCCGGGCCGGGCCCGCCCGGGCCGCGGGGTCACCCCGCTGGTACGGCCAGGCTAGGCCGCGGATAAGGGAAAGGTCTTTGGGAAACATCGGCGCTCCAAGCCCGGCTGCTGGGCTTCCCACTGATCCAGCATCTGGGCAGCGTTAACTGTGACATTCTGTAAACACTGCCTGCGCCGCGATAGAGCCTAACAGAGCGGGCAGCAGAGTGACCGGGTGACACTGCTTCCCTCTCCTCTGGCGGTAATCGGACCGCGCAGCCAAATGTTGTGCTTGTGGAAATGAGCTCTGGAAGTAGTTAGAGAAGTGTTTACGGCACAGTTTGCAAAAGATAAGGAGACAAGATGATCTTCAAAAGCCAGGGAAATCTTTCTGAGCATAAGCTTTTTTCCTCCTGTTCGACCAAGGGCCACAGATACCTCAAACCAACCTCATCCAGAAATTTATGCTGACTTTTTGGCAAATTTCCAGTGTCTAGCAAGATTGGCTAGCAAAGTGTCTTGGTCCACTAACATCATATGGCAAAGCTCACTGCTGGCCAAAGAGGTGACAGAAGTTCTCAAGAAATCTTATATATAAGGCAATAAACTTCCCAGATCTTGCCATTACCATTTAAATAGGCCAACCAGCCTTTATGCACTCACCTATACACAAATCACGAAACGAGATGGCAAAAACTTGGAATATAATTGTTGTGCAATTGACAGGAAGGAATTGATGTGATTTTCTTTTTACTAACAAGATCTTCTGCATCTTGGTGGTAAAACATTCCATCAATTGTATTTTCTAAAGAAATTCATTCCATTAATTCAAGACACCTCTACTCAGAAATGAGTGGCAGCAAGGATTTACAATTGTTAAACTGATCTTCCTCCCATTTGTGGCCATCCAACTTCCTTGTAACAACTACAGTAATTGCTGCTACAAAAGAACAGCTGTTTTAAATGCATTTTGGCTAGCCTTTGCTACAGTTGGGAAGGTTGGATGGCAGAGGATGACCTTTTCCTGGGACCAGTCTCCAGAAGTTCTGCCTGGACTGCTGACTAGCACTCAGCCATCATATGGAAGCCTACTCTGTGCATCTCAGTGAAAATTTCTTAAGTTATAAAACTCACCAAGGGAAAATAAGTAACTCTTACAACAATGCTTCACACTAGTAAAAACCTAGAAATCTTCTGTTGTAATAAGGACAGTTGGCATTTTATGTTTATCGTACATTCAACAGCAAAAAAAAGAGATACAAACTATCTACTCTGGCAGAGCCTTTTTGTTTTCATAAGTTTGGAGGTTGGGATGGGTTTTTTACTTGGTATTTTGTTGTTGTTTTGTTGAGGGTTTTTTAACTGAAATAATCTATCTTCAAACAAAGCATATGTTTGTTTTCTGCGTAAAGAAAGATAAATGCTTTCCATCTTTTAAAGTCAGCTGCAACTGAAAGAAGCATAGAGACAAAAAAAAAGGAGAAAAGCAATAGATTTCTTTGTAAGGAATAGTAATGAACTTACCTAGTAAAGGAAAGATTTAAATTTAAGGGCCTTGAGCAACTTGGAAAAAACCCATTCTGTGCATTCATGCTGTTGTGCTGCAGACAGAAAAACAGACACATAGCAATTATATGCAGATATGTCATTGAGGAAAACTGTTATGGCATTAAACAGAGAGATGAAAATTAGCAGCAAACTAAAGATGGAATATAAGAGTCCAGTTTTGGACCTCGAGTTCTATCAACATGCTCTAAATATTCAGAATACAAGCTCAGGATCCTCAAGAGTACTGTGAAGAGAACCTAGGTTCATTTCAATGACACAGAGCAACTCCTTTAAGAAAACCAAATTACATGCAGAACTGTAGAGGTCCATCAGGTAGCAGAGGGGGTTACAGCAAAAAGAGTCCCCTGTTCTCAATGCTCCTCGGTACAGCTTCTACAAAATAAACATTTTCCTCCTATTTCCCTTACTTTTCCTTTTAACAAATTTACAAATGCTTATGAAAGGAAAACATGAGATTGCATCTGGTTTGTCTGTGGCGCCGTTTGTTGCTATATGGAGACTACTTGGAAAAGGTGATGAGTGGTAAGTTGGTGAAAGATATTAGTAGAGAAACAATAGACAAATTGCTCTCGATGTTGTGCTTAACCCTTTAGTGTTCACATCTTAGTTTCTCCCTCTTCTCTGGGAGGCCTAAGCAGAGCATAATGATTACATTGTCCTGCACAAGCTGCTTTCCCCTCCAAAACATTAGCAAATGTCTCCTTTTTACTTCCATGAGCACAGTGTATGTAAAATTATTTTTGGGAGCAGGGGGAGCAACTCAGTGAAATGCTATGGTTTTTCTTATTTAATCCTTTAGCAGAACTGAACAACATCCTTTAATAACAAGGATGATTTGCATCTTCAGCACAAGTCAAACACCATCAAATTTATTTCTTCCTGAAAGTGTAGGTAGAGAATGAAGATATTTAAAGGAAAAGCTCTGCCCCTGATGCCCACTGAACAGCAAGCTGAAGCACGCAAACCACTAAGTACTCACTGTAAAGATAAAAATTTATTGAATGCAAAGAGCACTCCTTCAAGAGTCTTTAATAAAGGGAAAAAAAAAAAGGCCACATAAAAATGATTTGCAGTTTCCCAATGAACACATCAATTTACTTAATTAAATATTGCTTTCAAAGTTGCAATCACAATAGCCCTTGTCCCCTGCCAGTTGCAGTAAGAAAGATACATTGAACAAGGGTGTCAGCTGAATACTAGCATTGATGTTAATGCCAACTGTCCAAAGCCTTGCCAAGTTGCTGACGTTTAGAGCAAGGACTCCCTCATTTTCAGCTCTTTTTAAAGCTTTGTCGAAGTACTGAAATTCTAGAAGCCAAATTCCATGCATTTTGCAGAGACATACAAGACCTTATGTCTTCAAACAGGAGAAGATCCATCCAACATCCTGAGGTTTTTTTAACAGAAATAATTTGAAAGTTATTTCCACTTTTAGTGCTGACTACCATATCTTGATCCCACATTTCATTACATTTATGCTCACTTTGTGAGTTTATATTTCGACTCAGGTTAACAATAAAAAGTGAAGAAAGTCTTTTCTCACCAAAAACATCAGTCATCCTCTGAAATGAATTTCCAGCATTCAAATCACAATAGCTTTAAATTTACTTTTTTTTTCTTGGTTCCTCATTTCAGCACAGGATGTGGAAACTCAGATGCATTCCATTAAGTATTTCTGTAGTTTTGTCTGCACCCTCAATTAACTGCAGTTTACTAATTTTTAGGAGAAGAAATAATTGTTGTAGTTGTTTTCTCCAAAACCAAGTCAGATTTGAGAAATACTGTCGTTCTGCAACTCCTTGGGCATCAGGATTGAAAGGTAAGACCACACAAAGAGCAGTGAGAACAGTGAAGACAAACTTTTTTTTTCTTTCCTGCTCTACTTTATCCTTTTTCACTTTCAGTGACAGAGGCATAAAAAGCAGCAACAGGAATTGATCAGTGGCACTGGGAGCAATGAGGATATACACATCTATGGAACCTATTCAGTTACCTTACAGTTAAGTTCAGACTTAATATCATCTTCCACTCCTCCAAAACAGAAATTACATTGATGGCATTTCTCCTAGGTGGGTGCCTTAGCCCAGACTCTTGGTGAGGTCTGTCTTGGTCGTTGTAGACTTTTACATGAGATGCATAAACAATCGGTCACAGACACTGCTTAATCACTCTTTGTTGTCAGCTCCATTCCAGAGGCAGCTGCATTTAACTCTGACATACTGAAGACATGCAGCTAAGCTTCACATCTTCTCAGACTTCGGTGAAGAGAATTTTGGTGTTTTCCCCTCGATATTCTCAAAATCTGCTCTTGCACTGTCATTCTGTCCAAAGTCACATGAACAGAGAGTGTAGACAAAGTAGAAGGCTTTGCCCGTTTGAAGCTGTATTCAAGGCTCTTCCTTTAGCTCTTTTTATTTTTTAAGAAATCTTAAGTTAGTCGTACTTTAGGACCTAATACCAGACAAGTGACCTTATTGCTTGCTTGGGCATGAACAACATTATTTTATATTGTAAGATCTAATCCATAGTTGGAAATTTATATTTTAGGACACCTCACTTGTAACTTTTTTAAGAAAATAGGAATAGTGACCTCCTAAAAATCATGACCGTAAAGACTGTTTTATAGTCAATTATATTTTAGTTTAACACAAACACATACTATGTCCAGTAATAACGCAACATTAATAAAAGGAAGTTTAAAAAAACCCCAAATCTAGTCCCGAATTCCTATGACACAAGCACATTTAAACACATTTAAAACATTTCCACTCATTTGAAGTAGGAGCTTATCCTCATAGTATTATTATCTGCCTTGGAGTTAGCTTTTTAAGCAAAGTTAGGGACTTCAATTCCAAATGTTAAATCTAAATGCCATGTCAGCATTGGAACAAATGTCACTGTGGTACCTAGGCATAGGAGGGGAGAGAAAAAATCTGTCACTCTTCAGACAGACTGTCTTCACAAGGAGCAGAGAGTGATGAACACCTTGCAAGCCTGGGTTTTACATTTTAATTAAATTACAAAAGTCATTTTACTCAGAACAAAAGACAGTAACTGAATGTCTTCATGATTCCCTAGTGCATAACTTGCACATTGCATGTTCCTTCCATTGCTTTGTCCAGGCCTCCAAAGCCTCAGAGAGACTGTTGCACCATTTCTCGAGGCATTTGTCCCAATAGTTCAATGACAAACTGAATAAGAGGCAAAGAATAAAAGGGACTATAACAGCAGAGGGTGATTCTTTCTGTTGTGTAACATCACAGCTTGAAATTACAATAAAATCAGTCATACAGAAAAAAAGCAAACTTAAAAATCCCATTGCATGTAAAAATGCTTCGTATTTTTAAAGTACTCGTCATATGCCAGTGAATTCATGATCCAGTTTCAAGTGACTCCCACGATGAAATTTTGCCCACAGAACCAAAACAGCTGGATGAACAAACGTGGGAATGAAGGACCAAGTGTTAAGTCTTTGAACTTACAGATGTGAGCTTGGTGCCATCAGCAGTCTGAGCATCATCTGGTAGGTATATTGGGGTCTCTTTACTGCTGTGTTTTTGCCACTTTCCTGCAATGATGACTAACATCTGACCGATATATTATTTTACAATGAGAAACAGAAATCATTCTCATCCTGACTGCCTAGCTAACATATATTCACTACTCAAATAATGGCTTTGCATCTAGAGTTCCATCTATTATTTTCTGCCAGCAACTAAGAGACCATTTCTATGTTTCTCTTTTACAAGCAGAAGTCTTTCCATAAGTCATCAAATCTGCTTTTTTTTTTTTCTCTGAGATCTGCATACAGCTCAACAGATCCTCACATCTGGCACTGCACCATTTATTCTGTCCTGGAAAACTGCCCTTTACTGCACACTGAAACAGAGAAAGACTAATAGTGTTTATTCAGTATAGTGCCATTGGTCACTATAACTTAAAGAGTATTCACGTGCCCCAAGCACTTTTCACGTGCAATCCAACTGCTCTGTGCAACATGTTGGAAGGCAGCAGCTAACTGCACAGTTGTGGAGAAGGAATGCAGTGACTCAGGACAAAAACCCAGCTGCCCCAGAAAATGCTGTGTGCTCTTGAATGTTTACACAGAGCAGGCAAACCTTTTCTACTTGGCTGTTTCCAAGGACACATCAGATGGCCTCATGCCACGGCAGAATTCTGTTTCTCTTCTTCCAAAGGGTAAAAGGCCAGACTCAACCACTGGTACTGGTCCTGAAATCCCAAGGAGTCTGTAGTTTTTCAAATCTAAAACCGAGAGGCTTTCAAGGAGCACTTCACACACACTTTAAAAACAACAAGGAAAAACCCCTAGCTCTTTCAATATAAGCTGCTCTTGCGAGCTCTACATTGTGCTACAGCTTTTCATTCATCCTTCTTGTTTTTATCAAGTGAGGATGACTAATGTGCTATTGTGATGCACTTTTCTCAGAAATGTGGCCAACTGAGGCTGCTTCCACTCTAGTTCCATGGATGTTTAACATTAAAAAGGAGTGCTCAGGCAGGCAATGGGTAAGTCATTACATCCCTCTTTAAAACAAGCCCTGTGCATAAGCCATGCTCTCATGCAAATCTCTCATGCACAGAATGGTGAACTCTTCCAGCGTCAGGAAGATTTCACTAGTCATCCCATGTGTCCCAGAGCTGTAAAAGTGGCAGTACTTGAGCCCCACGGGAAGCACAGAGTTTGTCTATAACAGCTTAGGGTGCCTGGTGGCGTTCCTCAACCCTCTTTCTGCCCTACCAGCTTCTTACAGTTTGGCCAGGAAGTCCAGATGGGACAAACATCTTCAAAATCATTTATCCTATGCCAAGGAATGTTTTTCCAGCTCAGCACGACTTAACCAAACCTGGGAAGGAGTGGAACACTTTATGACACAAAACCAATATATATGACCATATACATGACCTCAACATGAAACCACTGACTTCAGTTGCGTCAGGGTTTTATTCCTCAGCCCTAGAGAACTGCTGACTACTCTTTTTAGTCCCTAAGATACAAAGATCGAATGATGTCCCGGGCACAAGTGATAAGGAAGATTATTCTGCTATGAGACTACTTCAGATAATTCTTTGAAAAGCAGACTCTCAAGCACAATTATAGTCAATTATACCATGTTTCTGGCTATCATGTATGAGACTTTACATAGACTCTGCTTCAGCAACTTCTACTAAATTTAAATGTTTCAGTTTGAAAAAGGCCTTGATTTCCCTAGACTGAACCCTGACAAGATTTACTTTTGACAGAAAATTGTAACAGGTTTTAACTTTTTAAGTCATGTTCAGCCCAGAGTAATGACTTTTCTGGAACACAAAATATGAAAACATATACTTTTAAGATGGCTGGCTATCCCAAAACCCAGCCAGCTTTTCAAACTGATAGTGAAGGTCAGTAAAATTCGTTGCAGCACAAGCTATTAGGTCTCAGTTCACATTTCCAGGCCTCCAATTTTCACTTTTTCTGGCAAAAGAATCCTTGTCTTTCCATTTCTATTGGAGAAGACTTGCAGTTTCAAACTCAGTTCTAAAACTGGGTGAGTCAATGCAGAAAAAGACTCCTTACTTTTGATTGTGACAGTCACACGGGCCTACAGTTATCTGCACAAAAAGGTTATTAAAAGAGCATTTTTGAATAGCAGTACTAGATATTCTTAAATACATTGCTCAGCCACAGTAAATACAATCACCTTATTCATCTCTTTGTGGAAAGACAACATTTATTCATGCCTTATTATCCTAAAAAATCCGTTGAGCATGCTTATCATCATTCACTGTATTTGTGATTTAAAAAAATAAAATTTTCTTACCCTGATCAAAAGGATTAAATTCTTCTCTGAATCATGTTATTAAATGATATATGCTTCCATCTTATAGGGATGTGTTATAAATCTACTTACTTATAAAAACCAGGAACAAAAGAAATAAAATGTTAATTTAGATCAAGGTGACTTATTCCCCAGGCCCAAATCAGCCATATTCAATACTTGAAAATACACTGTTATGTCACAAATGTTTTGAAAATCATGGTCTTTGAAACAGCTGACATCTAGATGTATTGCTCAGAAAATTGCAGTATCTTTTAAACAACAGAAACAAAAGCTAGAACCCAATTCTAAACACAGAACTAAATTTATTCCTCCGTACTAGAAATTTCCGTATGATATTTCACACTTGCTGTAAACCAACATTCTCACCTCATTTCTCGAAAGAAGACTGTGAATAATAAAATCCCCAGGACATGTAGATAGAGAACATTTTAGCAGCAGAGTTTCATTCCAACTCTCCAGGCTTTAAAAGTACAAATTTATAGCAAAACCCTTCTTAATAGTGTGCAGCTGTGTCATGCATTTCTCTGACACTTATTTTGTACTACTTTTTGCTGCAAATGAATAAATTCAGCAGTGCAATCTTTGATTTTTTTTTTTTCACCCAACAATCTCAATCCGAAGTAGGAAAGTGCTAAGGCATATAGAAACTAGTTGCTTATCTGGTTCTGTGTTTGACAGAATTTCACTGAGTTCTCTTGTGGCAACACAGAGGAAGTTAAGGACAAATTATTTAATAATAATCTTAGCTAAAGAGACTATATAAATTTGAAAAAGCTCTCACCATGCTTGCTGAACAAACATACAACTGCTCCCTTCATGGGCTAACACTCGTCTGAAGAGAACAGCATTCTAAGAAAAGAAAAAAAGGGAATCTATTTGCTTTATTTCCCCATATAATTTCATTAAAGCAGATGAAATCATCCCTCTCATCAAGACTATTTGACATAGTTCCCACTGCAAACAATCCTATGTAGGGCAGGTGAAAAGGTGAGCTTGCATTAAGCTGTGAAAAAA
The DNA here is from genome assembly GCA_017589585.1 of Phylloscopus whistleri. Classification (NCBI taxonomy): domain Eukaryota; kingdom Metazoa; phylum Chordata; class Aves; order Passeriformes; family Phylloscopidae; genus Phylloscopus; species Phylloscopus whistleri. The sequence continues at coordinate 3,115,052 of JADMLD010000549.1, read as the reverse complement.
ATGCTAATTGTCCTGCTTTTTCTTCTCCACTGCTGACTTGGTACACAGCAATTTTCTAATGCTCTGGCTAACAATAGCAGACAGGAAGAGTGCAGTTCAGCCTAGTTTATGTTTAGGAAGAGGAGCACTGACTTCCCACAATTACTCCTTGAATACAGCATCAAGCCAAAGGAGCAACAGGGGAAACAATGATGGCTTCCATGTGTGTAAGAATATTGTTTCTCTCCTTTGAAGAGCTTGTCATTAGACAATCCCATACCATAAAGGAGGGTTTAGGAGAAAAGAAAAACATTGATCTGTATCTAGTGAATAAAAGCACAACTACAGAACAGTTATGCTACATTTATCACCATGGAATAATTTCTCTCAAAGAGTTCCTTATCGTTTGCAGACAGAAATTTAGGTAGCAAATCAGAAAACTGGAGAGGTTAACAGAAGGGAAATTCTGTAGGTATTTCTTGAACTGTTCTTGGCACTTGTAGACCCCTTACTTAACACCGGTTCAGCAACCCACTAAAACTACCCAGGATCCATCTTGTGCCATACAGGGCTACTGAATGAGGGTAGCATCCACCAGAGCAGCAGGGAAAGGGAGGGATGGGCCCCTTGTCTCAAAGGTAAGCCAGCAGATCAGCTCAGCTATAATCCTGAGCCATGGCACCCAGCAGCTTCTACTCTCTCTGCCACAACTCTCTCTTTCTTCAGGCTGCTGGCTGAAGAAAACAAAACAAAACAAAACAAACAAACAAAAAAAACAAAACAAAACAAAACAAACCCACACACAAAAACAACACCACCAATAAATAACAAACCAACAAGGGGTTTATATTTCCCCAACAGATTTTCCATATATTGTCTACAAAATGATCTACAAAAATAGTCTATAAAAATAATCTTCATGTTATGCTTATTGGGACTGTTACCACAAAGCAAAGCAGGTACCTGAGGTGTGGATGACCAAGAGAGAAGGAATCAACAGCAGACAGGAGCTCTTTCATTGACATACTGACTAGAATTTGGGACATTTGGGCTAAATTCTGTATTTCTTACACCCTTCCTACAGGACTGCAGATTGCATGTGATCTGATAACTTTTCTTTTTTTTCTGCATAATTTTCTTGTCTAGCAACAATATGAGCTCTTGTGTGTTAATATAAACTTTCCAGGGCAGAGTTTTCCTGTCACTAGATTTATAGGGCAAGTGAGCTTATCTTTGGTGCATAAAAGTAGTAACAGGGTTGAGAGGAAACATCAGAAGGGAAAGAACAAGGAAGTAGGTTTTAACTCCGTTGCTTTAGGCAGAAATGAGCTTTTAAAATTTTATTCCATGTATTACACATGCAATCCAGTATTATTTTAGCTAACCCCAAAAAGCATGCAGTCTAATACACGTCTGTTAAGTAATATCTACGCACACAAACAAGAACACTGTCCTTCTAAAGCAACACATCTGTTCCTTTACTGTATTTCCCATCCAAAGAGATAATTCAGTTTATGAAACCAGAGCACTAACGAAAACCAATATATTGACTGGTGAGATGCAAGCCCAAACAAATTGCACAACACAGAGAGCGGAGTTAAGCAACGATGACGCACAGACTGCACAACAAAAAAAGGGGCGGCCCTAATACACAAATACACTTGTACGTGGGGACTGGGAATAACTATCAAGCATTCCTATGTTTGTTCTGGCTTTACATTTTTTGGACTTTGCACCCAAGCACTTTGATGTTTATTACTTTATTGGTTTTATCAGCCATAAAATGAACTAATCAGTCTGCAGCAGTTAGGATCTGTTATTTTAACCAATCTTCGTGAGAACTGCAAACAGAAAATCCAAACTCCACAGCTGAACCGTAATGGCATTGCATATAAATAAGCACAGACCCACTCATGTGACAAACACTACACTCATACCAAAGTATGTCAGGAAGTCAAGCTGTCCTTAATTACAGCACATGACAACTGGGCCCTATTGGGTTTCCTCCTGTATTTCTCCAGCAGTGGGGCAGAGTGAACACATTGGAAGGAGAGGAGATCCTGGTAGAGATACAGGTATGTGTAGGTTGATTAATGGTGAATGACCAGTGCATGATTGATACATTCCAGACTCTCTGGCCTTTTGATGTTGCTTGTAAGAATGAAGGCATCTATTTGTGTCTTTAAAATTGCAATAAAAGCATTAAATTCAAGTTGCTTCTCTCGATGCATTTAAGAGCAAAAGGCTGAAAGGTTCAAAGTAATCAGCTACTCTTCCAGAGATCCAAGGTTAAATAAATAAAGTTCCTCGAGTCTCAATTAGCTATTATCTGCAATAAAAAAGGCAGCAACCATATAACAATAAATATGGCAGCATAAAAGCAATCAGGCTGAAGAAACTGAAAAAGCTTATCGAGCTGAAGGGAGGAGAGTAATGTCTGGTCAATATCAGCTCCAATCCATGAAAGAAGCCTTCATCCATTGCTTTTCCTTTCTTGTCCCTTTGCCTAGTGTGTTACTGGTACAGAGTGCCCTGGATTCCAGTGACGATAACAGATTCCAAGCTGAGGTGCACAAAACACAGTCTTGTGTTTAAATTGTGGAAGATTCAGACAAGATTATAGCATGACATTACCACCACCAGTAGCACTTTACATTTTCCTGCAAGCATCTTCAAACCATTCACAGACACCTTTGCATGAACCAATGAGGCAGGCAAATTTTATCACACCTCTTTATTCAGAGAGGAAGAAAGACCATATCAGAATTAAGCCTAAAAAAACCCCATATCACTCAGATCTCCTGAATCCCAAAGTCTCAGCAGTACTTCAGCAGTGTTGTGGAGATCTGGATCTGAGAGCAAAAGGAAAACTTCTGACACCTACTCATGACAGGCTGTGCTGAGGGAAACAGACGAAGCAGAACAGGAAAACTGCCCAGGAGATACCATATAAACACAGTTATCAAGGGCTTATCTGAGGACAAGGAAGAGCTACAGAACACTTCAGAGCCTCAAGTCTCCCAGCACACCCAGGATGATCCAGCAGCTCAGCAGGTGTGAGCCGCTTTTGCAGGCACACCACTCAGCTCAGAAAGCTGATGCACCATTCCCCCGTGGGAGTGGGAGTAGGAACTGCAGCCGACGATCCCATCACAGCCAGGAAAGGAAACAAACACAAAGCTGAACTCATACTTCTTGTGTAGACAGGACTTCACAAACAGTCCAGAGCCTCAGCATAGTGACGTTCAAGTTTAAGCCCAATCTCACAGCTTTTGGAGAAAACTCAATGCAGATGGTTTAATTCTTTATGTCATTACTTATTTTGAAGGTGAAAAATATTGTTTTCTAGGTCTTTTAAAATTGTATCTATAACTTGTTCAGTCTTGCAGACAGTTCCTGGGCAGACTTGCATACTTGACCTCCATCCACTGAGGATTTTAAAATATCCTCATTCCCAAGGGGCTTGTGAACAGTGACAAAGAGTCTGTAACCTTTAATACTGACTGAAACATGAAAAGCCATTCATTATCCAGTTACAAAATGTGTTAAATCTACAAACTTCCACAAGTTTCTTTCTTCTAAGAGCTGGCAGAATTCACCATATTGGAATGATTGCAAACAGTTGGCTCCCCATTGCTCCAAGAGTTAATCATTAGGCCATTACCAGTAAGGCTCAAAATGCTGAAAGCAGAGAGAGAGAGGGAGAGTTTTTTGTCGAAGGTCTGGGAAAAGACCAACGCAAAGTCCAAGCCCATCAGCACAGGAAGGTGAAAAAAGCTAGTCTGTTCCCACTGAGGTGGCCTCCAAATATACAAAATAGTTTCTAATCTGCTTGAGAATGTATTTTAAATTCCATTTTAATAGGTGCTAAGTGCATGCAAACAGAGATAATTAAGATGACCAGTCTGCAAGGAGGAAAGCACATAAAAAGAACATGAGTACTGCAAAGGGTTAAGTAATCATATTTGTAGTTATTAATTACATTATAATTATTAATTATAATGTAAGAGATCACTGGCTGTTCTTTTGCAAGAAGCTTAAAATAATTTCCAGGCACTACATTAAGTTAAGCAACAGGACAACATTCCTAAAACAGCTTTTGAGTAGCAAATCCCACTTTAGCAAAAATATTGCTTTCCACAGAATATCAAAATTCCAACAACATATTTAACTGTCTCAACAAGATGCATTATGACTGAACCTTAACAAATCTGAAGAGGAAATATTCTGTAATGAAGATTTTTATTATTTGTGTTTTCATTATTCATCTGGGTATTTGTTAAACTGGAGATTAAGTGAATATATTTATAGATGCATAAAGTGATGTTCTATATTAAATAATTATATACAGAAATACACAAATATATATATATAACATTTCAATCTCTAGAGTTTTTCTGCCACAAAAAAAAAGTGGGTTTTCCCACCAGTTCTATTCTCAGAGGCAAACACTGTAGTTGCTAGTTGTAGACAGGTAATTAAGAATCAGATTTAAGAACTGTTCAAAAGTCATTCAGAGCCAGTGGCAGCATGGAGAGCAAAGTCTGCCTCTGGCTCTCCAGCCTGCCTTGCTTTCAAGGTGCAGGAGCTCTCACTGAAATCTGCTGCAGGGTGCCCGAGGTGAGGTGTCTGTGTCAGGGTGCCCTGGCGCTGTGCAGCCGCTGGCACACCGAGGGCAGCTGGGCAAACATCGCCACTCTGCCCCCGGTGCCAGAGGGGGCTTGGGGGCACCAGGAGGCTGCTGCTCTCACACAGCACACTAAAACAGATTTTACATGGAGACTGCAAGGATAAGGCCTGCTGCCTGCCTCTTACACAGTTTTTAAATCTCTTTTTAACTCTTTTGCTTGGTGAATGTCCTTACTAATGTGGCCTAGGTAGCTGTGTCACTTTTGTGATAGTCTTCTGTGTGCCACAGCCTTTAAGCTCCTGGTAATACTCCTTTTTGGAGGTCCAGTTCCATAACCAATGGGATGCAAGCAAAGTTTTGCTTCCTAAAATCTTTTTTCTACCCTATGCTGCTTCTTTGTTTGCATTAGAAAGTATCTCAACAGTAAGTCATGTATCTATTCTTTTTCAATGACTAAAAAACACCAAATAATTTTGAAAACTATGGAAGAGAAAAATAACTCCACTAGTAGCATGTGGCTCATATTCCACACTTAAACTTTGCCAAGCAAGGAAGCCGTTCTGTACATTTAATTTCATTGAATTTTAGCGTGTTTGAGTCCACTGGGAAACTTGCCTTGGTAGCTTAAAGACATGGGCAGCTCATCTGCTTGGGCCCAAGAGTGGTCCTCAAAATATACAAGCTCTATGCAGGTGGAGTTGCATCAGAAGTATTTCCTCCACATCATGTAATAAAGAAAAAAGAATAGGAAAATAATACTTTTACATATTCATCTGCAGCTCCAGCTTTTTGTCTCATGCAGTCACAAAACCACACAACATGCTTACATCACTGCCAAAATTCAAAAACTATAAATAGGTCTATAACCTTTTGCTTCAAATTGGAATATGGGATTCTTTTCAAAAGACAGAAAAGAAAATGGAAAATTTATTACTCAAAAATGAACAATGTCCCTTCTATACAGGCATTGTAACACATATGTTCAACAGTAACCAAAATGTGATGTCAAAAAAGAAAATAACCCAGAGAATTATGATTTTTTGGGTGAGGATATAAACAGCAGGAACAGATGAGCATTTAAAAATAAAGAGCCTATTATATTCAAATGAAACAAAGAATGAGGAGGAAAAAAAAATAAGCTACAAAAATATATCTGTCAGCGAAGCTGTTTTGAGACTGAATGTTTCCCCCATGAGATTCTCAGGAAACACCAGGCACCCTCCAGGTTTAAAGCTTTCATCCCTGGGCTCTGAGCTCTATTGGTTTCCTGTATAAAAGGAATCGAGACGAGAAGAAAACATTTGACCGACTGCCCCAGCAATCATGCAATGTTTTATACTCTGTGGAGCGCTGCCTAACACAACAAACCCAGTATTGTTACAGAGAGTCCAACCAATTATGTCCCTTCGTGGGTACGGCTACACTCGCCTTTGATCACCAGTTCTAACTACCAGCAGTAAAGCAAACACAAATCTGCAGACAGCATCAATAAACCTTGCAGTGGGAGTGAACACAGATACTCTGTGCCCAGTCGGATTTTTCTTCCCCCCTTCTCTAAATCACCATCAAAATTATCTACTGGTTGTCTACTCTAACATGCAGACTCAAAGCACTTGAAGAGTAGCTTTACTTACATTTTTAAGCCAGTGACATGCCATCAAGCGGGTTTTGGTGTTTTTTTTTTTTTTTGAACAAGTACACTTCAGCAGAATTTTCTAACCAGGGTAAAATTCAGTGCTCTAATTACCTGGAATTTATCCATGCTTTTATTAAACTCTGTTTTTACGCACACACAGATGTAATACACATATTCATGATCAAAGCGTTTGTAGAAACACTCTTCTTTCCAGTTCACTATTTGTTTACTGTGAGGACTCCTTCCTCAAGATTTTCCTGCTAAACACAATCTAAGCACTCCTGATTTTCTGGTGATTCGTGCTATTACTTTGCTGTGATCTCACAGTGCAGGATTTAATCAGCGAAGAGGTCTGGGCTGAGTGGGTGCCAGGTATTGCTCACCCAACACTGTAAATTGGGCCTTTTATTCCCACAGTGCACAAGTTCAACACAACAGACCTCCCATAGCCAAGAAGCACATAGTCCTTTCAGCTCAAAGGCACAGCTTCAGCACAAAAACCACAGTGGTTTTCCTCATGCAGAGCAGACAGGTTAAAGGCACAGATCTGAACAAAAGATTAGGAAAGGCAGTCTGGTCCAGCAGTTAAGCCAATAGCCTGCTACCTAGAAATCCCAGCTCTGCCTGTGGCACAGCCTGTGCTACTGGTGGCACCACACAAATTCACACTTGCCTCAAGCCCTGGAAATATGCTAGGCCTGAATGCCCTTGAAATCACGTAAAGTCAGGCAAAGAACTTTTGAGGGCTTGGGCTTCATTTCCTTTATGCTGCAATAACTGAATATATACTGAAAGATAGTAACATTTCCCTCTCTCACCAAGTCCACTGAATTCCCCCTGTAAGAGGGACACCTAGCATACCTGCCCAGGCTGTGTGCTGTTCTGCTTCAAAGGGACATGAAAGCAAATATTAGGTTTCACACCAGCCTCGTGCTACACTGCTAGCAGTAAAAGCATGGGATTGCAATCCCATAGACCTCTGAAGAATTAACTAAAATCCAATTCTGTCATCCTTATGTCTGTGGTCAGATGTTTCTTAGTAACTGGTGGATGCTAACTGGGCTTTATGCCTACTGTCTGCTTTGTCTGGCACATGATTCAGCTCCTGCCACTGCATAAAGTGTTCAATTTATTTAGCTGTGTCTCCCTAACTGGCAGGGCCAGTCCTCTCTTCCCTTCCAGCTCTGCTGGTTTAAACACCTTTCACTTGGGAGAAGCCCTGCATCCATGGCTGGCTGGCAAGAGCCCTATATCTAGTGTAAAGGCAAGACAATGCTTTTTGAACCACATTTCCCAGAAAGTAAGGATTTAATAATTTTTTTCCACATTCTCTTCAGGTAAAACTTTACGTATTATTATTGTTATTATTTAAAGCTGTAACCACCATGCTGATCCAAAATTTAGGGTGGGAGAATCTGGAGGAAAGGGAGGTACTTCTTTCTTGCAGTACACTAAAACATGACTTGGATTCAGTTTCCAAATTACTGTAAACTTCCCATATGTTGTCACCACATCTTCCCAGTACCCTTGTTCGTTTTGCACATGATCCAGACGATATGGCAGCTTTCCTCTCATCATTTGTCTGCCTTATCTATTCAAAACATAAGCTCGAGAATAACAGATTTCTTTTTGCTTTGATGATCCACAGTCCTTAACACAAGAAGAACTTTGTGCAAGTGTATTACTGTAGTACAGCCACAGCTTTTTCGCTTTAGTAGTAGTGCTTACATCTGGATGAAAAGGTAACACATGCCAAATAACCAGTAAAAGGCAAAACACATGGGTGTTAGCCAAAAATTCATCTCAAGATTTGATTTAAAATCTGTTAAAATCATGCTTTTGTGATTTTAAAAAATAGTCTACGTAACTTCTAAGCAAAACCCCACGAGAAAAGAAGAAAATAAGCACCAGGGACAGAAAAGTCAAAGAAACATAAGGCGTAGAATGAAGACTGCATAGAAATTATACACAAGTCCTTATGTAGAAATAGAGTAGGTAAAATACAGTATTTACAGCAACTAAAGCTGGATTAAAGTAATTGCCACCCTATAATAAGTTGGGAACACGGTAGGGGTGTGAGGGAGACACAAGGTGAAGTTGCATCTAATATGGTGATTCACACATACTCAGAAAATCTGGTTGCTCCTATACTAGTTGATGTCAGGCTGCATTTTATTCAAACCAATAAAATCTTTTGTGTGGTCTCTTGACCCCGCTAATTGTCTAATTTACATTTAAGACAATAATGTTGCTTAGTAATTTTAAAAGGAAGTGTTCCCACCCTGGAGTGTTATCCCTGCATCTCTTCTGAAGAAACTGGTGAATGCTGCAAGTGAATGGGAGTTCCCTGCATCCTAGTTTGTAATTATCTCTCTTAATTGGTAAGGCTTTACATACTAATTCTATCTGGCATGCTCAGAGAAGGCAAAATCTGGAGTTATTCTGATTTACCCCATCCTGTGGAGGTTAGAGGAAAAGTAAAATTCTCTCCTAAGCAGGCTTAAAGGATGCAGGATGCAATCCAACAATGTGCAGACTTAACAACCTTTAAGGACCTTGCATTTAAAAGAGTAAACCCATCTTGCTATTCTGGCTGTCAAATGTCAGTACAGAACTCAGACAAACAGAGAGCTGTGCAGCATCTTAGGCCCAAACCTTACTGTACTAGAGGCAGGAACTGCATGGGTTGAGAGAAAAACCATTATGCCTTGCAGAATTATTCCATCTTTTCTACACTAACAAGCAAAAGTGATGGAAAATACCAAGTGATCCACAAAAGAAGCTGTCTCTACCTATCTTCTTCTACTGTGGCATGAATGGAGAACTTAGGCAGCTAAACACAGAGACAGAACTGGAGCCAGTAGGTTTCTCAACACTGCATTTTCATTCCTGTCACTAAAGACAGTTTGTGTTTAGGTTTTGTATATAATACAGTTGCTACTATTCAAACAGTCTGTGAGAGAACACTGGAGCTTTCTTGCTAAATATAAAGCAGGTATAAAAACAACTCAGAATGAGGTAAACCTCTCAGATAGTGATAGATACCATGTTTGGTGAGTATGACCCCACTGATAGGCAGTCCACCAGCTGAGGCCACTTCCATCTGGAATCTGTGCGTGCATACAAGCTGAAAGCAGAGGCTGTTTCAGGCCAAAGGGTGCATCAGGAGTTACCAGTATCACTGGTTTACATAATTCTGTTAAAAGATTCCTGTTTTGCTACCCATTTTCCCTGGATGCAAAGCCACACCACAGTCCAGTACCACATTCCTTACATCGGTGTGACTTTGTGGAGGGATGTGTATAAATAAAATTGGATTGGATCTGCAGATCTGAGCTGATTAGAAAAAAAAAAGTTTTGCTGCTGGATATTTTTGTATGTGGAGGTGTATAACCTGGATCCTTTCAGCACAGACCCACAAACAGCTGCATCAGCACAACAGAGCAGCAACAAACTGGCAGCAGAAACAGGCGTGAGCAGCAGGGGTAGGAAACAGGAATTCCTTAGTTTGTCTTGTGTCAAATCCAGTTTATGTAACATCTAATTACATCTTTAGATTTTCCAAATGGGGGAAGGAAACAATCCCTAGTTCTTAAGACAAGATCTGATGCAAATTATTTTATATTGCTTGTACTTACACAAGAAACAAGACTTGGACATACAGCAATCACTTTCAAGTTCTGTTCTGCATTGAACTAAGGGAATTGTTCCCTAAATGATTGCTGGAATCAACTGATCACGACTGATTAAATCCTCTCAAACTTGCCAATTCCTCAAATGTTACCAGTTTTTTCCCCCAAATGACACTGTGTTCATCCAGCAGTAAATGACACTAAGGCACCTGCAGTAGCTGATGCAGTGTGGCCCTTCAGAGATGACATGCTGAGATGTGTGACCATGATCCTCACAAAAAGAAGGCAGCAGTAAACACCCTTAGAGCTTCTAGTTCACTCATTTGGCTTTTACATGGTACAGAAATAAAGGATTGACAATGATGATTAAAAAGGATACCAGTCCCTGCTGCTCTCGCCTTCTCCACCCAGTGTTGCTGCCCAGTTGTAGGGTCTGCATATCTCTGCTCTTCAACGGCAGTTCACAGCCCAGGGTAACAACTAAAATAAGCAGTAGCTAGATTCAAATGCCAGGCACTAGGCAGTGGTGGCAGAAAACCTGATGGGTGCACACATTCATTCATTACTCACACTTCTACCATAGAGCAATGTTTCAGCAAGTGGGAAATGCCCAAACGACATAAAAAAAGAAAATCCTTCATATCTCTGAATGAAGACACAGAGCTAAACCTGAAGCTATGTGTAGAGGAATACTTCCTTCCATTTGTAGAGTGTAACTAAGAACACACCTCAACTCCCAGTAGTACTAAGAGCAGATCATAGTATGGAATTGCCTTTTATAAGGCACTTGCATAATGCCTATTTATACATTTCCCATCCTATAGCTGCAGCTTTTCAGCAACTAACAGCCCAGATCATAAAAGACTGGGTCACATCTCACTTAAAATAATTGCAGTGTATCTCAGCTTATACTGGCTGACAATGTTATGAATGCCACAGGGAAGATAAATAAGAAGAAACTAGTCTCTTTATCTCAGATACAAGAAATAAGGAACATTGAGTGAATTTTTACAAGAATACAATTAAAATAACATTTGGTAAGACAACAGTGCACTGCAATGGCTTGTTACAGAGGCATTCAAGACAAGACTGGCAGTTCAGATGAACTCCTGTAGGATAAATCCCTTGCTAACTATTATGATCTGGAGAAAACCTACAATGAAGAGTCTAGTTTCCCTAAGCTGTGCAGGTGTATTTCATAGAGCAGCATTATTTATATATGCCATATTTCCTCACCCTTTCCAAAACTACTGCCCTCTTGCACAGAACACAGGGAAAGAGAGGTGAGTGGAACTTCTCATCAGGAACAGCGTAGCTCTTTTGAGGGAAGCACATTTACATTGTCATTGGTTGTGTTTGTCACATCCATGGAGACTGCAAATACCGCACAGTTTTACTCCAGTGTGCACACAGAGCTAAGCACAGCAGTGCTGCAATCACAACTGAAAGCTCCTGATACTGCTGCAGGACAAACATGGTAATATTAACAATTAGTGACTTAGATAAAGCTCACATTTATAAATTCCCTATCTAAATCACTGAGGTTGTATGCAGTGTAAATGCTTTGAACACATAGCTAGAGCTCTTCCCTCTCTCTAGGATACGTGTTTCCACACTCTCCCATGGACCAGCACTAACACTACTTATGTGACCTCCTGGGGAGCAGGCTCACACAGCTTACTCCTTCTTTTTCAAGTTACTTTTTGGCTGGACCAGCTCCCTGAAAGAGTGCAGTAGGGTCACTTCAGCATCGTAGCAAAACAAGTAATGTATGTAATCATGTATGGTGGCAGGTGGGAGGGAAGGCAAGGGTGAGACTGATGCATAACCTGACCTGGAGCACATCCTGAATCTTGGCTAAAAGAGAAGGCAATGGGCACCATGAACCTGAGGGGTTTTCTAAGTCACAGAACTGCACAGTCCCAGCCACAGGGACTGCCAGCCTGAACTCCTCTGCAAGGATTCAGAGAAGTCTCCATGAGGCTGTGGAGAGATGAACAGATCAGTGTCCCAGCTGGACACACACTTGGCAGACTGAGGCAAGCCCAGGCATTTATAAAGGCAACAGCAACTGCCAGAAATTAACTGCTCTGCATAGGAGTTCTCCTTCCAAACATCAAACAGGGGACACCAACTTAGGCCCCTAACAATTAGATGTAGACAATTAGAGAACAATTAGAGTGTTCTCTGACAACCCAACAAATGGTGCTTCTTCACATGAGGGACTGTGCCTGTGGGGTCTGGGGGCAGGATCCACCTGGAAGGACTTGCTGTGTGCTGTTCAGAGGTTCATGTTGTGTACCCAACTGATCAGCGAGACACTGAGGGAAAATTATTTCTCCCAGACATCTTTGGCAATTCATATTACTGCCAAGTGTACTCCGGGCTCAAAATACAACTGTCTAGTCTGCAAAGCCTTCCCATGGTCTTAGGACATCAGTCACCAAAAAGAAATTTGGATGTGACTTTACCAATAGGCTTCTCTGCTGAGAGGAACTTTTCATTTTTTTCATGTACATAAATAATTTGGTTCTCAAAGTGCACCTTCTAGCAAAAATAGCTGTCAAGTAGACAGCAATGAAAAGCTGTAAGTAACACCAAGCTATGATTCACATTCACTGAAGCAGTTGGAGCTACTTAAGGATAGTCTCCAGCACAAGGAATTCTTCCTTCAGACCAGACTGAACCCAAGTAACACCTCAAGCGGTGAGAAAAATTTGCCCAAAACGTTGCCAAAACAGCTCCATGATCAAAACAAGAAGGAATAAATAAGTGTCTCAGGACAAAATGCTTATCTCTTTGCTCCAGGTAGTCTGTCCAAGCAGTCCCCCACAATGTGCAGCAGAAAGCACAAGGTTCAGCAGGCACTCTCTGGAGATGGGGAACTCACTGATGTCAGCAAAGGGTGGCAGTGGCTTTCTCCAGGGCACTTCTTGAACTATCCACCCATACAACTTTAACCTAGCTTTCCATTTAAACTGATTTACATTTGTTTTACTTGCTAATGAACCTACCAAAAAGAGGATTGTAGACCCTAGGAGAATTCCCCAGGTCTCTTGATCTCTGGCCTTTTTCTGACTGCAGGGGGAAAAAGCACAGGGTTTGGCCATCACTTGCATTTCAACAGCTATGGATCACACAGTTTCATATCACAGAAATTGTTCCAAATACTTAAAATATTCCCCCTCAAACCACGCAAGTTTAATTTTTCTCATGGAAAAAAAAAATTAAAAGTAAGAGGCATGTTTCTTCAAACCAAAACACTCTCAGATCAGACACTGGCACAAGTTCAGACCTAACGTTTGTGAGCCTAGATCAAAGCAGAACCCCAGAACTAAAAAGCAAGAAATGAACAGGTCTGAATCTCTGTGCTGTGGGTTTTTTTGAAAACCAATGTCGTTCCTACTGTGTACATTATTTCAAGGTAATGGGTGAGGCACTTCCCAATGTAACAGGAGGCTGCAGGAGTGCAGCACGCCCAGGAATCACATTCAGGCAGAGCAGACCACCAAGATGGGAGGCACCAAGAAAGGCATAGATGGAAGTAGTGTAAAGTGAATGCTGAGAGCTGGAGGGAAAATTTTCTTCAAGGATTACAATGCCTCAGAATGAGTGCTGGGAGCCTCAGGCAAGTGGCTGCTTTGTTGGCCCCTGAGCAAAACCTTGTTTTATTCCTTGAACGATTCAAAGAGAGCTCCCTCTTCCATGTCCCTGAAGACTATCTGCCCACTACTCCCTCTGCACTTCTTCCCTCTGCTACCTCCTGTGCCTAACACCAGTAGAGTGCAATGAAATGCAGCACAGGGACAGAGCTTGCAGAGACCTGCTCAGGCATTTTAGATCACAGTTCTGTCTGAAGCTGCTCAGAGCAGATTAAACACTCAGTTGTAAAAACACCTGTGGTGAAACCCCAGCCCTGTCATACTGACGGCTCTCATGTTCAAAAGCTTACTGGAGCTTTGCACAAAAAGAGGATCATGCACACAGGTTTTGGTTGCATACAGACAAATGAGGAAATTTATTTCAGCCTATGGTGTCTACATCGCTGCTCTCTGTCCTAAACCATGGACAAATAACACTCAGAAAAACATCAGGGGATTGAGACACTCAGATCAACAAGCTGACCTTCACCAGAACAGGGGGACTGAGGGAAAGATTGACAACTGAGACCCTGTTAACACTCAGTCGTCAGCTTCACATTATCTCTTTTAATATCATTTGAACACTGTTCTGCTGCCAAAAATGTGTGGAAATTTCAGAGATTGAGGGCCTAGCAGCAAGGTCAAACTCATGTGCAAAGTCCAGCGTGATGCTGAGCACTTGGAATTACAGCCCACTGGCATGGGGCAACCTGCCAGCCACTCACAGGGTCAGGGACTCTCACCCCAATGGGACCTGTGGGAATTCCCAGTGCTCAGGATCAACTTCTCTGGAGATAACAAAATCAACCATATTGAACCACCACTCTACCATGGTCCTACTCATTTCAAGAACTTATTTCTTGGATCAGAAAAAGTGAAGAAAGTTCTCTTAATCTGTGAGAACTGTGAGGGGGAAAAAAAATCCATTTTTATCCTTTTTCTTGTACACATTTGCAATTTGCTTTCCTCCTGTAGAAATCCAAGGGTCACAGCCGAGACAGCACATAGACCTAGGGGAAGGTGATTCAAATGTGCTCTTTATTTAGTTTGCCTGAGCTCAGACAAAAGAGCAGCAAAGGAGAATAGATAATTTTGGCATCTAGGAAGAGGTGTAAAGAAACATTGAAGGGTGCCCACCGAAGCTGTCATTCTAAAGACCTCTCAAACAATGCTGAAGAAATACTTTGTGACACTTGGAAAAGAACATCAGCGTATACAATGCATTTTATGGCAAACCTTGCTTAAGCAAATATGCCAGATTCAACAGTCCCATTGGGCTCTATGTTCAGATTTTGTGTATGCTTCCAATTCAATACAGATTTACCCAGTTCCAAGCTTCAAGACACACCAATCTTTTAGGAGATCTGAAATGTGGAGATTAGGTGGCCTATGCCTGTGTAACTCAGCTAGACCTGTCATCAACCCCTTTGCAAAGGGACAAACAAACCACATGTTTGCAGCACACTTGCCTTACACTACAATGTCACCAATTGAGGATGAAAGCATGCCAGATATTTCCATCCAGCTGCTAAATCAGAACCATTTTCCTAAAGAAAATCTGCCAGCTACAAAAATTACTTAATTCCAGGTGGTTAGTGGTGGGCTGGGTGGACCAACAGGGCATCAGTACTGCTGTCCACACAAAAACATCATGTTTTAGCCAAGAATATTTTAAAAAGAGAACCCTGGATGACATACGAGGAGCACCTACTTTCTGTGCATGATCCACTAAATGGATTGCTCCAGATGATTGGAATCATATCTTGCATTTGCAGATTTATTTCAAAGGGCATTTATGAGTAAAAGAAGAAAAACCTGAAGTAAGAGTTTTCAGCAGTTCTCCTGTGAATAAGGGCTTTTGCTTTTATTGAGATAAGGGGAAATCACCCTGCTAAAACCAATAATGTGTGAAAGCTAAAAGCCAGCTCTAGCAAGAGCAGAACTCTTGCTAAGAATTGACAAACTTTTCAAATGTGACTAAACTAAACCCAAGGTTTCCTAAAGGCACAGCAGTATCTGAGGAAATACTTAAATCCTGAATGTATCAAGGACAACTCTACTGTGTCTGGCTCTTTCTGAGGTCTCTACTCCAAACACTTCAGCTATCCCAGTAAAAGCTGCAACTGATTTGAAAGATGGGCTGGGTTTATCCAAATGAACAAAAATGCATGTTTATTTTCTGAAGTTTAAGGGCTGTCCCTTGAAGTGTAACCAATGCAAAAATGCACAGCTCATTCCTTCTCTGATACAGTCTCAGCAGAGAGAGCTTTGTGTGATGTTATGCTACAGCAGGGAAGCTGCTAGCTGGTGGACAGGTGACCCCACAATGTGTGATGTCCTCAAGTGCCATTTCACAGCCTTCAGTGGCAAGTTACTAGCAATAAGCCTGGTTCAGCCAGCTGGGTCTAACTCCAGCCCACAGACTGCCCCATCACAGTCCTGTGGCACTGTACCAGAGCCTTTCCAAGGAAAGCTGCAGTCCTGCACCTGTCTCTGCAGCCACACCAGGGCTGAAGCACTTTCACCTCTTCTGCCAAAGACCACACCCTTGCAAATGAAGCACAGAGGTGATGGAAAGCCTGTCAATAACAGGGAGGTGAAAGTGGTGTCCCACTCATATCTGAATTTGCACAGTTTGCTCTCTACAGAATTTTACTATTAAAAAAATGGTTTGACCTTACATTGTGAGCAACAAAAATCTTACAGGTAGAAATCAATATGTTCATTCTCTGTCAGCTTTAGCTACACATACAAAAAAAAAAAATAAAAGAAGAGGACAACAACAACAACAAAAATGCTTGCAAGCTGAGGATGAAATGACAACAGAAAAAGATATGAGAGTAAAAATCTTAAATTTCTAACTTTCCTCTTCGTAAAGAAAATCTTAACTCATTCTAGTTATTAATCTTAACTCATACTAGTTATTACTCCTGATTGTTCAGACTCTCTGAGCCTGTGAACACACTATGAAATGAAAACTTTCTTCTTCATACATTCAATGAATTAGAACATAATACTCAGCCCAATTCTCAGGTCACCTTCTGACATAAAGGTCTCAGTCCTGACCTCTAGAACAACACAACCAAAAAGAATTTGGCTAGCTGATATGAAAAAGAGCTTCCAAAATGTTTGTGACACAAACCTTAATAAAGCTGTGATAAAAATGGTTTTCAGAACCAAAATAAATGCCGGCCCTGGAATACTCTGAAAACTCAATCTAAGGAAATAATTCTGTGGTTAACACATTTTCATCATATTCCACAGAAACAGTGTTTCTTCTTTGGGGAGACAGGCTTTTATAATGATTATTGGGAGACTGGGTGTAAGTCTCCCTTCATCTTGATTATTTATTTCACACACACACTCCTCCCACCAGTAAGTTCTGATACAACCTTTCCTTTCACATTCCAGGAGTGACTTGCAGCAGCATTTTCACCCATGTGGCCAACATCTATCATGTGCTCTGCTCTACCTCTGAATTAATTTGGGAGTCCTGTGTGTGCACTGGGATCTCTTGCTTCAGCACACATGCCACTCATTGTCTGTGATAATGACAGGCAATGGTGCAGCCTCTGCTAAAAGGAGTTCCTGTTTCATGGTCCCCTACTAAAAGCCCCCTGGGGAAGTTGCATGTCAGAGTTGAGTCACTCTCACAGTTCATCACTGCCAAAAGTAGCACGTCCATGCTCCAGCCCTGCCCTTTCTTCTCTCCATCCCAGCCATGCTAACACACCCTTTCTCTTGAATCAAACTAATGTTCATTAGAGCCTTCACTGAACTGATTCAGCTCATTAACCCAGGAGCAAACAATTCACTTTTTTGTCATGTTAGTTTTCTTCCAGGCCAGCAGGTTGAATCTGTTTGATGCAGGGCCTGACTAGCACTAGACACACTGCCAGCCAGGGGCAGGGGAGAGGAGCCATAAGAGCAGGATAGGGCCCTGGATATCCCAGCACAAAACAAGAGATGATCAGCTGTAACACTTCACTTTACTTCAGCAGTCTGACCCTGATAGAAGGAGGTTTCTTTGCAGCCAAAGAGTGAAACACATGCAGCTCTTCTCGAGCTCTCAGCAGTATGCCATGAACCCTCAGCCCAGTAAGGAAAGGCCCTGACAACCAACAGGGACACTCTGAACCTTATCTAATATCCTATGGACAGCCAAGGTAAAAAGTAAGTTTGAAGCATTCATTACAGCTGCTGGTGGTGGAGAAAGGCACGCTGCAGATTTCTGTGCTTGCCTGTGGCTAACAGTTTTAAGATTGTCTTGTACTGAGTGAGCTTTTCACCACCTGCAACCAGGTGGGGGTTTTTGGAAAAAAAATCAAACCCAAAACAGGTCTGCACAGGGTGAGAGATAAAGGAGATACTGGAAAGGTACAAAGTTTGTCATATTCCTAATCCTAAAGGCCTTCCTCTTTCAGTCCTTATTGGAGATCACCTGTCCCTCCCTGACTACTCCTGCTCCTTGCTTGCATTTCAGACAACTGCTTCCTATTTGTGTGCCTCCTCCTACCTAATCACCTTGATACAGCTCCTGCAGCCTTTATATAAGGCCTCTAAGAGCATTGCTCTGCCATGCACATTTACAAGAAATCAACTACTAATCAATAGCCAGAAAGCAAAAATCTTACACTTACATGTTTGTATTTGCACAGGAATATATATCAAATACATATATACTTAAGTACCTATAGTATATTTAATACTGCTTTTTCCCCTCTCCCTCTATTCTTTGAATGCCAGGGCAGCTAAATTCCACTGGAGCTTAATTTCTGTGACTTGGAAAATGTCATTTTAAGGTGCAATGCTACAGTAGAGTTGAGGTTTGCCTAACTCCATCCAGTTTCTTCACACAAAAAATAACACACATCACTGAACCTGTGTGAGCTGACACTCCCTTCCAAGAATGAAAGCGTTTTGTTACTTTTCCTTAGTAATAGTGAGGAGGGAAAGGTTCTTTCTCCACAGCTGTTTCTTGAAAACCTCCAGCACACTATGATGACTGACAGACCTTTCAATAGAGGAGGCTGGACATTTATGCATCGTGAATTGATCCAAGCCTTTGATAACCCGATAAAAGGATGCAGTTGACTGCTTTGGTAAAGAGTCAGGATTTCAAAGACTGTAAAACAGTGGATATCTTAAGTATTCAATCCATTTTATCAAAAGCAGAGTTAGTCTGCATAACTCATTTGCTCAGTGATACTCATCTACATATTAGCCTTACACACACAGTCTCACCTCTGATTCATGTCAGCTTTCAGTTGGATTTTTGGCTTTACTTCCTACTGTGTTTTGCCTCCCAAATGCATTACTTTTAACTTCACAACCAAAGTGACTTCAATTTATAAAGCCTGTGCGAGCAGCTCCCTCAAAACCTTCTCCTGTCACCACCACAGCATCCATGATACCATCAGTACTGGGTAGAGTTAACATCTACAATAGAAACTTCTCCAAAAGCCACTCTTGCAGCTCTTCAATGAATTGAAGCACTGCTGCTGTGCAGTGAAAACCCCTGCAGCTCTCAAAATTATAAAGGAGGAAAGCAGACAGGTCCCTTTAGTTGTAAAAGAGGTTATAGTTTCCTTCCAATAACAGTTCCCATACCCTCTAACATTCTATCTACTTTGTCATTTCCCCCAGTTTTGCAGAATAGCAGCTGTCATAACAGAGCTCATCTTCTGCGCTGCCTGTCACTGCATGGAGGGAGATCGGTGTGGATGGAGAAAACACTTGTTGGGAACCTTCAGCTTGCCTTGGCTATGAGGCAGAGATGAGTCACTGCCTGACCCGGGAGTCAGGGGTCACCCCCTCTGGGGAGTCACCACCTTGTTCAGTCCACTCGCAGCTAATCCCCCGTGAGTGGCTCTCGCCAAAAGATTTCTTTATCCCCTTGACTGAAAAAAAAAATAACAACAGAGTTAACAAGCCCAGTAAAAATCCATGACTCAGGCAAATCCTCAAGGATCAAGTGGGGAGTGGGAGGGAACATAAACTAATCCGAGAGTCCAAAATGTCTTTTGACAAAGCCTTTTAAAAAACAAAAACTTCACAAAACTTCACTAGGGTCTCCTCCTTAGCGGCGATTACAGGAGAGGCATTTCTTTCTTTCTTTCTTTCTTAACTAAGAATCTCTTCTCAACAACACAAACAAGGGTGCCCATTGACGTGGTGCAGTGCTTTCTAATCCATCTGAGCAGCTGGCTTTGTATGTCTTTTATACATACTGATGGAGGAAAAAGGAAGGCTTCTTGGGGAGAAGAGCCTCTGTCTCTTCAGTGAAAATACTTGTTTCACTGCTGGATGGCCTGCAGTGTTCCTGGGGAATAGATACAATTCTTTTTCTTTTATAGAAACATTTTACAGTACATAGTTCTGAATATCAGCAGTGACTCGCAGAAGTTATAAGGGATAATTTTCTTCTTTGTTCCCCAAGAGAAAATTACAAACATCTCAGATGTGTGTTCTGCCACTAGTTTTCAAATCTGAAAACATCAGCCCAGGTCTCCTGGGGTTAAAACAAAAGCATTAGTGATGTCACTAGATTTCAATAGATGCCTCACAAAGGAGCAGGAGGATGAACCAGGGCAGCATGTACACAAGAGCGAGCAAAAGCTGCCTATGTACAGAAGGGCCTGGATATACCTGTGAATTGCCTGCAATAGCAGCTCACAGTGTTCATTTCCTAGGTCTATTTAAGGGGTCCAGTGTGGGAAAGATAAACCTTCACTCAGCTGCTGGCACAGCTTTCTGTGGTTCCTAGCTTGCACCAGCACCATTGCATCAGCTCAGAGCTGAAGGAAGCGAGCACTTCCCTCCATTCCCTGGCCCTGCCATGTGGCCCCATGTGCTCCCAAGGGCACCATCTCCAGCAGTCACTTTTCCTTTCACAGAGCAAATAACAGCCAAAAAAATAAGGAAGCAGCCAAAAAAAACCCCAAAAAAACTCCAACCCCGCCCCCAAAAGCACTAAAAACAACAACCAAAAAGAAGAGCTGTCATTAATACAGCAGGTGAGAATGAACACTGACAAGGCACAGTCCTTCTCATCAGTCTACAACTTCCTCATAAGGGCAAGAGGAGGGGCAGGCACTGATCTCCTCTCAGTGGTGCCCAGCGACAGGACCCAAGGGGGTGGCCTGAAGCTGTGTAAGAGGAGGTTTAGGTTGGATATTAGAAAAAGGTTCTTCACCCAGAGGGTGGCTGGGCACCAGAACAGGCTCCCCAGGGAAGAGCCCACAGCACCAAACCTGACAGAGCTCAAGAAGTGTTTGGACAATGCTCTCAGGCACATGGTGTGATCCTTGGGGGTGTCTTGTGCAGGGCCAGGAGTTGGACTCAGTGATCCCTGTGGGTCCCTTCCAACTCAGCATGTTCTGTGATTCCCTTCTTGTAGCATCATTATTCTCTTCTGGCTCAAGCTACACAATGTTGTATGTTAATGCTCAAAGCCTTAAAACACAATGTCACAGGATTTGTCTTTACTTTCCTACTCCAAGGCCTTAGTCCTCAATCACTTTCCTCTCTCAAAGTGGTGCCTCCAGAAAGCACTTTTACTGTTGGTTTTCCTGTCCTACTGTCCACACAAGTTCTCCCATTTTTATTTTTATTTTCCAAATGCTAGCATGCAAATTGTAGCAACAGCCTTGGACCCAGTATAGTTCTTTGTGCTGAATATTAATCCTTGTAAAAAGCAAAATAACACTTCACTTTCAAAGCCTTTATAGGGATTCATATGTTATGAGTTTCCATAAAACTCAGGAATATTCACTGAAAGCTGGTACAGAGCTCTGAACAAATTAATATTTGATATTACCTGAAGCAAATTAATTTGAAATTTTACACTGAGTAATGTAGCTTTTCCCCACATATCATCAACTTCACCTGCTCAATTAGCTTCAGTGAGCTGAATTTTTGGTGGATTTCAAGTTTTTGTTTCTTTGTATGAATCATATCAAATAACATGAATGTTGTCTGCCTTGCTGTCTTGTTTATACTTCATTTTATTTCCATGCCATGTCCTTTTAACCAATGAAGTTGTCTCTCTTTTGCTTCACAGATGAGAGCAGAAAATTTTCCAAACCATCATTTCCTTAGCAAAACTGTGGGTCCTAGCCCTAATTTGAGGGTCGCAGGTGTAGGTGCTGTAAGGGGCAGCAGCAGGAGGTGCTGTGGCAGTGCAGAGCTCTCTTAGAGCAGGTGCAAGATGAGGCTTGGAGTCAACAGTTCACTGTTTTGTCAAATGCTGTTAGGATTCACAGCTGTGTTTTGACCAGCTTCCATAACCTCATGCCTACATGAGAGCCCCTCTCAGGCACAGCTTCCACTGAACCCCCAAAGCACTGCAAAGCCTTCAGTAGTGCACACTTGGCAAAGCTAATGCAAACACAGCCTTTATGAGCGCCAAAGATGTGAGTCAGAGCTCAGATTCCCTTCCCTCCCTTCACGTCAGAAACGTTTCCATCGGCCTACTGGTGAAAGACATCTTCTAAAGCAAAAATATGTTCAGATTTTGTGCTACATCTGTAAGGACTCTTCTGCCCAAACATTAGAAACAACACAGAAAGATTGCTTTGAAAGTTGTTAGCAAAGGAAACTTTATGAGCAATTAAAAATGCGTGTGATTACTGATCTGTGTTCTCAAAGAACATATGTGCATATCTATAGTAAAACAATAGGGAGGCATGACTGAGAATTAGCAATTAATCCTAGAAACTTGGAAAAATAGTTCAGTCATTGTTTTGAAGGTCCCAATCCTTTCCAGAGTTGACAGCTCCAAGGGTAAAGCCACTTAGCCTTGTTTAATGCAAGAATGAAACAATATGGGGAAGCAGTGCACGAGACAGCCAGAGCAAAGACACACATCTTCTGGGAGCAGTCTAGCTATTCTTTTCCTCTTAAGCCAGTTTCCCCTCAAAGCTGTGAGTAAAGGAAACAAAAAGTTGGATATACTTAAGACTTTTTAAACATAACTAGGCTCCTTCATTTTTCATGTCTTTCATTTGCTGGGGCTTTGCAATTTGCCTTCAACCTCCCCGCTGTGAAGTCCTCAGTCAAGTCAAACCTGTTTGCCCTTTGTGTGTGTGCAAGTGCCCTTAGACCCAAACTCAGCCAACAGTTTAGAGTAAACAGACCTACCCAGGGAGGAGATGGAATTTGAACTGCAAATCATGTGTGTCCCAAACAATTACTCCCTCTCCAGGTGAGGGAATGCAGCAACATTTCTGGTGTCTAAGCAAATTTCTCCGCAGCAGTTTGCAAGATGGGAGATCGGTCTTTTTTCATCACAGGCAGGGCAGTGCCTTAGAGAGACTCATCAACAAAAAAACCTGCTTAGCTAACTAGTCTGCTCCTTATGCTTAGCTACTGCTGATATGATGAGCTAATATTTTGAGAACTGTGGGTTCATCCCGGAACCACCCTCTTACCTCAGTGATTATGTCTAAATCGCTCTGCCGAGTATCTTACATAAGACTTGCATAAGTGATGCATTCTACTCCTGGTAAATTTGGTTGCTCTAGCTAATGAGGAGTACCACACTGTGAACTTCCCAAACTGCAGAGGTCCAGATCGACCAAAACTGCACTGTTTGACACAGTGCTCATCCTGTGACTGACCTTTCAAAGAAGATTAAACTTAGGCAAACCATTGAAAAGCCTGAGCAAGCTGAGACCTGGCAACAAAGGCAAACACAAGCACAAAGGAATCACAAAGAGTAAAGAAAAGGGCAGGAATAAATAAGGGAGAGTGATAATCTCTCTCCATTTGAAAGAGCAGAGGCCAGACACAGACCTGAGCATGGAGTGGTCTTGGTATGGAGCACCAAGATTTCCTCCTCCTCTCACCACCACTGGTTTAGGGATGCTCAGATCTGGACCTGTGAACTCATCTACTACATATGCATGTCCTAATTACACTGGATAGTCCACTCATCTCTTGACCACATAATTTAAAATGTAAATGACAAGTCTCAGATAAAGGCTACCTATTTGTGAAAAGAACATGTCCCATGCAAGACCTGCACATCCTGCTCCCCACAGGAAAACATCTCTCCTCTGCATTGACTTAGAAGATTTCTCTGAAGACAGGTCAGGGTGGTGGAGGATGAGAAGGATAAGCTACATAATTGGTGTGGAGGGGTATCAATTCCAGGCTGTAAACTGGAAGCGAGCTAACTTCAGAGAGCTCCATTAAAACCCTAGGTACTAACCATTATTTCATTTTTTCTGACTCTTCTCCTGAAGCCCAAGGATTAAGGCTTTGTATGCAGAGAAACGCAAGAAGACAGCGAGCACAAAATACATAGCCTACATGTCTCATACATATCCCATTATCCTTAAGTCAGAACTCAATGACACTTTGACTGTCACACAGAAAACATGCATGAGCTTCTTTATGTAGAGAGTATGTATAGTGTTACTTAAAACTTACACTAAATCTGTAAGAAAGCTGGCCATTGGGACTAAAAGAAAAATAAAAAACAAAGCAACCCATGAAACTTACAGTGGTTGAGAAATACACTAATGAAGGTGGATGGTGCAACCACCATTTGCCTCCCTTGTCATTATGAGGCAGTTGTTATTACGTGATCACACACTGCCTAGACTCCTGCCCCATTCACTGCATAATTATAATGAAAAGGAAGGTAAAGGGTTGAACATGAAATGTCCTGGAAGCTTGATGTAGGAGTCACTTAAGCTCTGCTTATAAGACACATAGCACAGTCTACACAGAAACAGAGTCAAAGCTAAAAAGCATGTCTTAAGCACCAGGTATTTTATTTGATGTGACCAGCCTGGTTATATAACTGGGGGCCAACCTGGGAGAGGCACGAACTTGGGATCTGGATTTGCTTGTTGTCGGCAGGTGCTACGTTGTGTTGTGACCTGTTCCAGCCACACCTATAATCACACAACCAGCAACAGGTAACTCCTGAGATTGCCTTTTATCTCTAATCGCTTCCTGTTCACACTTCATTCTGCCAACACCTCCTGTCAGGATTATTGCTGTTTATTTCCCATGAATATCTAAGAATATCATTCATCCCAGCAATAAAGGTTTCCATGCAGTGAGGCATGCTTCAGAAGTGGCCTACAGTATTTCCTAAAAGGTTACTTGACTGACTTGTTGGTTGGGAAAGTAAACAGGAAGACCTACATTGTCTGTCATAAAAAGCAACAGTGTTAGGCAGGCAGAGATCACTGAAGCAGTTACTGCAGTGCAGTTTTCTAGAAATTAAAGTCTCGTACGCAGATGAACTCATCTACCAGTGGCACCACCACTACCAGACCGATCTTGAAACTCTTGGTCGGGCTGACTTGTTTCTTCTTACAAATGCTTGGATGAGACACAGTTACAGATTTTAGATAAACTGCATCTGTCACTTACTACTCAGACACAAGATTTCTAACAGATGATGGTTTTATTTAGTTTATGATCCTAACTGCACAGTACAACAACTGAGTCATACCACAGCCTCTTAGACCATATCTCCGTCTCCCACCTACACATAATGATACCTAAGTGGTCAGCCTAATTGCTTTCAAGATGGCCCTGAAGAGCTCAGTAATTAACTTCTCTCTCATGAGGCCCTGCAAGAGTCAGCAGCAGTAAGTCCCATCGCCCTTGCTGCATCCCACCACACAACCAGCTCAACAGATGGACATCACTGACCTTCCGAAAATGTTGTTTGACAAACATTTTAAAATACCAGAATCTGCTTGGGAGGTCACATGCAAAGTTATATCAGGGTATTTATCGATCTGAAAACAACCCCTTTTTTATTTTTTTTGAAGAGAGAAGTAGTAATAGAGATAGAGAAACAGGCAAATGAGGGCACACTAAATGAAACCATCAGAAAGTTACCCTGAAACAAACAGAAAAAGGACTGTTTCTTGCACTAGTTAATATTCAGCTGTGGGCCTCATTGCCACAGGATTCTGCAAATGTCAGCGCTGAAAGGAGTCCAAAAGCAGCTGCACCAAACCATGTAAGAGAGATCCATCAAGGGCTACTAAGCTCAAGGATACCAACTTCAGCTCCAGAATGCAACACACTACTAAAAACTGGGAGAGTTTCACTGTAAGGAGCACCGCTGTCCTTCTCTTTTAGCTCATTACTGAGCACTGTCAGAGGCAGGACAGCAGGAGGTAATATTACCATGATGCCCATTAAGCAAGGACTCCCTAGTAAAGCTTGTCTTTCCACCATTCTTCATACACTTCCTGTCTCCACTGGACCAGACACAATTGCGATAACCTCAGCCCTGGTGAAGGACTGCCAACAAATATGGTCAAAATGACAGACACTGGACATGCTAGAGCCTGCAAGGGTCAGCATTCAGCCCCTTTTTAACATGTCCATCAGCTCCACAGAGTCTGACCAGTGAGAATTATTTTACATCTTCCATTTCACACAGTCTTGCTCTCATTCTCTTTCTCAAGTCACAATTTTGCCTTTGACCAGACTCATCTGCTCTTTAGGATAACAAAAGTAACATTTCATCCTCACAGCAGTTATGGGCGCTTTTCAGTGCTGCTTTTTTCTTCTTCTGTTGAAGAAGTCTCACTTTATAATCAACATAAGCTGGAGTAGTTTTGACTGCTGTGTGGAGCTTCCCCTACTGCCGTTACACAGTTTCATAACTCAGACTTCTCTGCTTGAGTCAACTTAAAACTACTGAAAATGTCAACTATTTCAAAATTAACTATTGCCAGAAATAGTCACATTGCTTTCAGACAATCTTATTTTTGGCAAACATCCCTTGAATGCAGGAACTGCAGGATTTTTAAGTCTCCACCTATCCTTCATCCTCATTAGCATTCAATAATATTGGTTATTGCATAACTCAATAATGAGTTGCAACTATACCTTTAAGAGGCTTTCAAAGGGCCAGTTCTCTTCTGGTGTGTAAACTCTTCATTTGTGTATAAACTGGCTCCATTCTGCCTTATCTCTTGCAAAAGTATACTTAGCATTTGCTCTCAATGACTCCACCTTCTTCCACTTTCTGATGGTATCAGCATTCCATATGGTCAAGAATTAAGGAGAGCTACATGAAGGATCAAGAGAAAGTCCTGTACTGCTGGATGGACCGATTTGTCACAGGCCTCAGGAACTTTCACACTCCTGTTATATGCAATATAATATGGTATTTTGTGCTTGGTCCTACTGATTCTCCTACCTATGAATTATAGCAACTTTCCTTGTTGCTAAGAAACCAACCATGCTCAATGCCTCCTTATAAAAAATCTTAGACAGTAGTCGAGAGGCAGCTTCATGGTTTTGAGTAAAATAATATTGATTTTTATGAGCCTAACCACAGAATATAAATAGTACATTGCCTATTTACTCTTATTTTATGGGTGGCACATTAGCATTCTCTTTATCACTATACCATGAATGAATGAAAGATAGAAAGAGTTTTCCATATATAAACCATTCATCTAATTGTGAAGCTGCTGCACACAATTGCTTTGTGCAGAAGAAAGAGATGTCAGACTTTGGTAGTGTTTGGAGAAGGAACAGAAAAATGATGGCCAGCAACTTTGGAAAAGCGTCTCTTGTTAATGACCAAGTGGTGGTTCTTCTGGATTGCTACTGGAGTAAACAGCTATCTGCAAACAGAGAACCAGGATGAACTGGAGTACACCAAACACTTATTCTTTAACTGAATTCAGGCAGCCAACAGGCTCTAAACTGGAACATCTTTTCTTAAACTTCCCTTTAGGAAGGATCTTATAAAATGGTGGGACCTCAGTCCACAGATAGGATCTTTGTCTAACACCTCATCCTATAAGCTCTCAATGCAGATTTTTAAAGATTGCAAGTAACTGAACCTGTAGGAAAAACTGTCAGCAACAATTTTGTCAGCTTTTGCCTGGCTGGTTGGTTCAATATTTTGGTAGACACATTTGACTTCCACAGTGTGCTCTCTACCTTGTCTCATGCAATAAGAATTCAAAACCCCAGAATGTTTAATGGTTTGTTTTAACTGATATCACCAAGATATACAAACACCTCTTTAAAACAGTGCCCTGAGAACAGAACAAAAATCAATCCTTTCCATGTGAAAACTCACTTCTTTAGATCTTTCTTTCAGGCAGCAGAGTGCTTGTGTCCTCTTCCTCCAATAGGCAGAAGGACACAACCCAACCTAGAGGCAATGTTTGCAAGCATGTTTCCTTTTGTTTTGGATTAATCTTTACACCAGGCTTTTATATGCTCTGGAAAATATATGCTGCTATCATCTTGCAGCTGCTTCTGGCTGTAGCAGCCCTGTCTGAATCCAGTCCAGTGCAGGTCACCAAGAGTCAGTGCTGGAACAAGCACTTCCTCACTCTTAGAATTGCATCATCACATCAGTTCCCAGCAGAGTGTCTTATCACTGATCATCTGGGGACAGAGATTTTTGTTAATTTGCCAGATGGAGCTTAGTTTGGCAAGAACTTTCTGGAATACCTGAAGGAGAGAAGAGCTATGTGTGGCCTTCTGTCTCATTTTTATTTTTACTGAAAAGTAAAGCAATCCCTGTTAGCTTTGCAGGAAGATCCTCAGGGTTATCCACAAAACCAGAGAACCTCAAGTAAGTAAAGGCCAAAAATAAAACAAAAACCAGTAACAAATGCATTGTTTTCTCTTGCTTCTAACACAATACATCCCACTAAGCCCCTAAACCCAATACTGAATTTATTTAATTGTGATTATGCTGAACACAAGATTACCGGAGCCAGAAAATGTCTTGGACTTGAATCAACAATTGTTTTCCATTTTGAAAACTTCACAATGAACATGGCTGGAGACTTGGCTTCCACTCCCTGAGTGAAACCCAACATCAGCTCTGGGTCCCTAGAGTCCCAAAACTGAAGTGACCCAGATGCTGCAAAGGTCAGAGCAACCAAGAACCACCACTGAATTTACTATTTTTGCTATCATAATGTCTTTAGTGCCGGGCCAGGACCCCTACTGCACTAAAGAATGTGCAAGTCATCTTGAGAAAGTAGTCCCTGCACCAAAGGCCTTACAGTACAAGTTTTAGCAGGTTCTATCAACTACACAGAACAAGCAAGGGGGGCAGGAGGGACCTGGTAACCCAAACACAAGCAATACTGTCACAATAAGCATTAGTCATGGCTTACCACCAACTAATCACACAAAAAAAATATTTTCCAGTAACAGTTCTCACTTTTACCAACGAGAGACCAAACAGATCTTGTTTTTTTCTTTTTTTTTTTTTTTTTCACTTCTCTGTATTCTCAGCACAGAACCTCCTACAGACAGAAAACCCTTCTCTTTTATACTTGCACCACGACATTTTACTGTGCCTTGTGCACTGGGCAGGGGGAGGGGAGGTAAACCATGGCAAGCCAATCAATGAGATGCAGACTGGCCTTTCTTTTCATAGTGAAAAGGTTTTATTTTTTCCCCTAAGAATGAGAAGACTCCAAAACTACTTCTTATAAGGAGGTGTCAATGAGGTCTTTTATGTAAAAGCTGAGGGTAAACCTACAGTTCTCAAAAGCACACTAATTTTTCCTCTTGCACGTTTTGTTCTGAGCCTGCTGCTCACCAGACCAGCTTTTATTAATAAGATTTAGTACTCTGCACAATAGTTCAGAAAGAGTCAGTGATCTTCTCTGTGCTATTTATTATTTTGCTAAATTTGAAGAGTGCTCAGCTTACATGCTTATGCTCACAATGTTCTTGCTGGGTTGGAAAGACAAGCCACTGATGATGGTATAAGGTCTAGCTCCAGAGAAGGGCTGTGAACACATTCTGAGGGCTCTTCTCCTGATGGGACATGAGCATAGGAGACCAGCTTTGCTCAGCCAAGGTCTACCTCATGTTAGCTGGAGGCATTGTAGCTATGTGATTCAGTCCACCACTTTTTGTTTCTACCTCAGGCTGGGAACTGCAGAAAGGGGATGTCCTTTAGCTCCTCTAGCACAGGTTCAGACCTCTGGAATTCCTGGATCCCAAAGCAGACTTCAAAAATGCAGAAGGAGAGGCTGGACTCACCTTGAAAAGACATGTTACTATAACATACTAGTTTCTATCCTCTATTAAATTAGAGGGGTCTCCTAATTATTAAATTATCAAGGGCCTTCTCCATTTCTCCCTAAGCTGAGAAATGCTAGGTGAGCCAAGCAAAGTAAGTGGATTCATGTGTTCTAAAAGCACACCATCCAAGCAGACATTAATCCTCTTTCCATTCAAAGCAAGGCATTGTTTGTGAGCTAACTATATATTCCCCCATGGTCACAGTGCAAGAAAAACATTCATTCTGTCTTTGACATGACACTATAATTCTCCAGGCTTCCTTACTATGGTGGGTTCAGGGTAAATTCCCCATTTGTCCTGGCCTCACAGTTCCCAACAAATGAGTCCTCGGATGACAGAACATCATTTCACTGAACTAACTAGCTGCTTTTGGCTTTCTTCTCATTCCTCCCCTGTAACACAGGGCCTTTTATCTTGGGGCTGCCTCCTCCTGGGCATGCCTCCAGCTAGCCTTAGTGCCTGCTGCACATGAGCACTGTCTACGCAATGTCAGCATTGCTTTAAAAGTGTACCAAATGCAGGAAAACAGTTCCTTTCTCTCCCTCCCACCCCCTTTTTTAATAAGAATTTTTCCATGTGGTTAGAGAAATAACATCTGGAATTACTGAAGGCTGCCAAAAGGAGAGAATGAAAACAATGAGTTGAGTCACACTTGAACCTGCCAACTTCATGTAATTCAGACCTTCTTGAGGCAGTTTGAAAAGGAAAGAAAAAAAAAAAAAGGAAAATATTTTCATTTGCTTTTTACAATGCAATTTTATTTTTAATCTGCTGATGTCAGTTACAGAGTTGTCCCAGTCATAGCACATGGTGTGGGCATTCATCCTTGGAGCACTCTGATACCACAGTATGTCTATCTATACACATGCAACAGCAGATCAAGGTTTCACTTAACTAAGCAGTGACCCACTGAGCTAGTGGAATCTCACCCAGGAAGAGATGTTGAGCCTCACTGGACATTTTTACTCCACTCCACAATGCAGTGCAGAGAATTTGAAATTGTCCTAAAAGTTCCTTCGTTTTTCACACTTTAAGAACGGGCATGCTCTGGTACACTTCTAAATGGTTGCATACTGTTCCAATGTAGTCTCTGTGAAAAATCAGCTTCTGTATGATGCCCTAACCCTTAAGGACATTACATTTCTCTGTCTAGTCTAGGAAAGACCTTCAAGTGCTTCCATGGCCTGAATTTTTCACTTCTTTTCACTTCAGTTATGCTGTGCCAGCACGCAGGCCCACCAAAGCTGCATTGCCAGGACCCATAGGATGGAGAGTTAAACTGTTTAATGAAACAGGAAACTCAGGTGACACAAAACACCAGCAAAATGTTCTGTGAAAAAAAATCACAAATATGAATCAAGCCAGGCAGACTGAGAAGTCTTCCATGGAATTTAAATGCAAATGCAAGTGTGTCGGGTGGAGGAAGAAAAGAACAAACCGGAGCCCTGCATATATGAGAGAGAAGACCAGCAAAGCACAGCAATCAATAGACAGCAGAGAAGCATTTGTAGCAATACTTTGGGAAAAATCTAATAAAGAGCTCTGGATAACAGGTTTAGCTAGAAAGAAGTACAATAAGCCAGGCAACATTCTGCTGCTGATTAATACACAACATGTTGAGGGATTTATAGATATAATTCGTAATCTACCTGGATCCAAGACATACCAAGCTTCATCATCCATCCATTATTTTTTTCTCTTTAAAGAAACCACTCCAAAGACTTAAATAAAGCTGACTGCTAGGTCAAGCAGGGTTGCATAGCTCATATCTAGGCAAAGCACGAGAAATTATTATCAGTCCTGTGTGGTATCATCTTGTGATAAATGCCAATCACTCATTTTTAGAAATTTATGAAAATTTAATAAAGAATAAAATTGGTTACAAAAAGAAAATTAATACAAATAAAAGTTTAAAAAGTTTTAGAGACAGGACAAATAAGGAGACAATAAAAGGGGCAAAGAAAATAGGTAAGCAATGTCCTTTCTCCTCCCGACTCCATGTCAGGACAGAGAAAGGCAATCTTTACTGGAAAACTGTTGCTTTTTGAGGACTGAAACCTCATAATTATGCATGCTTTATCAACAAACTTTGTTTTTCAAGAGTCTTTGGCTTAAGCCTTTTGGCGACATGGGATCGTGCTTTTGTTGATTGGGAGCGTCTGCGTTCTGAGAGATGCATTCTTTTGTCTGAAGAGGGAGAGGGGGGTTTTTTTATCTCCTGTAAAACATTTACCTGGAATAGTCTCTCTCCCTTAAGCTAAGAAAAAACCTTATACACAGATTTTTACTAAAACTTAATGTTAAAAACCACATTTACTATTTGTTTTAAATGTTAATATTGCATAACTTTTCTAACTAGCATATTACATAGAGTAAATATCTGCGTAGAGCCAAAACACCCAATATGCATTTTTTACAATCCCTCCTTTTTCTCTTTTTATAATATTTTTGGCTCGAGCAATATTTATTGTTCCTTTTCTTATGATCTCACCACAATTGTCAAATTTAATACAACAAAACAGTCTGTTAATCTGTCAAACTCAATTCTATGACTATTTCTTACATTAGTTCAATATACATATATACTCTTATTTATTGCTTCAAACTCTATTTTATTTAACGGTATCTTAGCCTTGTCCTTTGGATAAAGAAAGTAATCTCCCTTTTATGTTGCAAATAGCATACAATGTTTCGAATTTGGGGTTCTGATAGTTTTCTGTTTGCTTCCCTGCTTTCTTGGTCCATGCAGAAAGTACGGGCCAAGGTCAGAGCCTTTTCTCTCTCTCAGCACTGCTCCAGCAACACAGTACACAGCTAGGTTTGGGGTAAATTAGGATCTCCCCCTTGGAGACACTCTCTACATCTGCCCACGCCCTAGTGGGTTGCATCCACCGGCTGGGGAAAGTTATCTTCTCTGTAGCAGAGGCTCGTATCTGGGGTCCTATATTCCCCCCTTCGAGCTGTGAATTATATTCTAGGAGGTATTTTGCTTGGAGCGACCACAGGGAACTTTTTTACTGGTCTTTTGATACTTGGGTAAACTTTTTTCTCTAATTTTCTTTTGATCCTCTTTTTTATAAATTAAATGTCAAATTTGGGAGCTTCGTTTCAATATTCTCAGGTTTGTGTCAAGGGCTAAGATTACCACGGTCAATTTGCACCCTTTCTCTTTTTTTTTTTAAGCACTTATTACACAGGGTCTCAGGCTTTACTCCCTTCTCCTTTTTGCTATGTATTACTTAGATGTTACAACAATACAAATATTCAAAATGCACATAGGGATTACATATGCAACATATTTATCAATCCTTTTTATCATGTCAGGTTTTCCTCTTGGTTCTTGTGTATTCTTTCTAATCCTTAGATGTCGGTAGCTGTTTTTTTACTCTCTTTTCTCGTATTTCTTGAGTTTTCTTCTCTTCACTTCCTGAAGTTCTTGTTGCTAAAAAAAAAACACAAAGAAGCCTTCCCCGGGAAGGGGTGCTTTTGGGCTTTTCATTAATAATACCAAGTTGGTTGTTTTTTTAGGAAAAAAATCAGATGTTTTAATCTCTCCCTTTTCCCTTATTTTTGGTTAGATAGTATTTTTCTTAAGGGGAGTTTTTGGAGGTTTTTTTTTAACCATAGAGTCTTGGTCCTCCCAGGTAATCTGCTACCGAAACTTCCGGGGGGTAGCTATTTCCTGTCTTAGCCATGTGGCCATGCATGGCTAAGTCCCCATGGCGGTCGGGCTGCCGACTCTAGCAAAGATGGAGCCGCGGCAGCGGCGCCTCGCATCGCCGGAGCTGAAATTGCTACTTACACCACCGGAGATGGGACCGACGGACCCCCGCACCGCCCACCGGCAGCGAGAGACCCGCCGCCGGGGCCGGGGGAGGGTGAAAGGGCTCATCTGCCTCTGTCGGGATGGAGAAGGGGTGGGGGAGGGCGAGCGGGGAACAGCTACCGCCGGAGGTACTGCCACCGCAGGGGGTGGAAAAGCCGGTGAACCCGCCGCACCCGCCGGCAGGGAACGGGAGGGACCCCTCCCCCCCGCCGCTGCCGCAGGAGGTCCCGCGAGCCGCCCCCGCCGGCGGAGAAACGGGGGAGGGGGGGACCCCTTCCCCCGCCGCCGCCGCCACAGCGGCAGGCGAAAAAGCGCGGAACCTCGGAGGGGAACACCTCGGCCAGCCTTGATAATGCCGGCGTGTTTTGAAAAAGGAGGAGGTAGAATCTCCAGCGGGTCCCATCCCTTCTCTTTCTCCCTCTCCTGCTCCCCTTCCTTCACTTTCTTTGTTCTTTTCTCCTGTTTTGTTACAGGGGCTTGTTACTTTAAAAATTTTGATTTTCCGATAATCTCCAGTCCAGCATAATGCATATGCTTGTTCTTCTGAATTACTCTGTTCCTTTGAATCCATAAATTCATTTAAAGCTTAGCAAATTCATTTTTAATATTCTCTCTTCTCTACCTCCCGTGGTCTTTGTTCAGCTTCCCTTTACCTTCACAGAAGCTACTTTCCTTTCTCTCACACCACTTCTCAATTACAAACCACTTCTTCCAAGAATCCACAAAAAAATAAAAAAACCACTCTCTATACTTTTCCTTCATCCACATTCACTAACACCACTCTCTTTACAAAACTTTTCCACAAGCCATCAATACATGCCTTCTCTTTCTTTCAATAGGCTTTTACTCTGTTACACAAACTCTCTACACTTCTTATCCCAGCAATTCTACCCTTTTAAACCATCTAACTTAACACTCTAAATGCTTCTCTATTCACACACATTTCTCTCACAAAAAGACAGTAACACAAATAAACTCCACAACACAAACACTTTTCACCTACACACTTACTCACAAAAAGACAGCACAACAGAACAAAAAACACACAACAAAAACTAAAAACACACAAAACAAAAATAGGTCTCCTTTTACCTCTCAACTTATTCCACATTTACTGTATTTTACTTTTCATTCAATCTCACACACAACAATACTAACCACAAGGTACCTTTTATCTCTCACACTTGTCTTTGGCCAAAATTTTCCACCGACACCCCCTCAACCAGGTAGCCTTTAGGTTTTGGGGTATCTAAACTCTGCAGAATCCCACTCCAGATCCTCTTGGGCTTATTACATTTCAGAAATGTCTCCTGGCCAATATATCACTCTTTTCAAGAGTCCTCAGCCAACCCTTAATCTGACAGTGTGGGTTAACCCTAAATATCCGGGAGTTTGTCCTTTAAAAGGACCCTGGCCGATATATTACCCTTCTCAAGAGTCCTCCGCCAGCTCCCTCAATTCCGGAAACGCGGTTTAATCCTAGCTTACGCTTTCAGGGTCCCTTTTTTACACACTTTCTTACACACTTCACCTTTTTCCCTGGGGGGGTTCTTTCACTCCGTTTCACCATTCACTTTCGTCCTCTTACTGGCCGCAAACCTCGCGGTTTGACGGAAACGCAGCATCGAGAACTCCGCACTCGCTTGGAAAGTCTGGGCCTACTCCAGCCTTCCTCTCAGACACACTCACACAATCTCCCCCGTTCCACACCGCGAAACCCCTCCAATTTTCCACAATTGCTTACCACTCCTTTTGTCGTTGGTTCTTCTTTTCTTCGTGTACACGCTGATGTTAAGAGCTAATCACCGCGGAATTCTTTTTTCTTTGCCTTATTGTCTCCCTCTGTCCTTGGATCTTACCTCTTTCTGGGTGCTCTGCGAGAAAGAGCCTCAGGGCTGCCTAAAAAAGAGGCAGGACGCGTCTCCCCGAGTTTCTAATCCTCACACAGCACTGACAGTGAGGTATTTTTGTAACCATCCTCTGCTACCAATTGTGATAAATGCCAATCACTCATTTTTAGAAATTTATGAAAATTTAATAAAGAATAAAATTGGTTACAAAAAGAAAATTAATACAAATAAAAGTTTAAAAAGTTTTAGAGACAGGACAAATAAGGAGACAATAAAAGGGGCAAAGAAAATAGGTAAGCAATGTCCTTTCTCCTCCCGACTCCATGTCAGGACAGAGAAAGGCAATCTTTACTGGAAAACTGTTGCTTTTTGAGGACTGAAACCTCATAATTATGCATGCTTTATCAACAAACTTTGTTTTTCAAGAGTCTTTGGCTTAAGCCTTTTGGCGACATGGGATCGTGCTTTTGTTGATTGGGAGCGTCTGCGTTCTGAGAGATGCATTCTTTTGTCTGAAGAGGGAGAGGGGGGTTTTTTTATCTCCTGTAAAACATTTACCTGGAATAGTCTCTCTCCCTTAAGCTAAGAAAAAACCTTATACACAGATTTTTACTAAAACTTAATGTTAAAAACCACATTTACTATTTGTTTTAAATGTTAATATTGCATAACTTTTCTAACTAGCATATTACATAGAGTAAATATCTGCGTAGAGCCAAAACACCCAATATGCATTTTTTACAATCTGACAATGGAAAAAGATGATGCAGAGTCATGCAGGATTACCACATACCATATCACATACCATATACACTCTCATCATGAGAGTAGCTATAGTAACAACCCTTTCACGAAAGTACTTTTACTGGTGTCTCAGAAAGCCCTTAGGAACAACCCCATGATAATTTATACTAACATTCCTCTTGTCTGACCTTATCTTACTGCTATTGTTCCTGTTACTCTTGTGGCAGGAGCAGGTGATACTCACAGCAGCTTTCGCAGCAGTGTGCCAGTGCAGTAATTCCACCCTGGCTTCACCAGGCCATCACTGGCTCAGGCAGAAAGCACCCACTCCCCTCCTTTCATGTCTCAAAGCTGCCATTTCATCAGGCCATGGCAAGCCACTTTCTGCACAGCTATCACAGCCCCTTTCCCTCCGTGCAAACCTACTGGAAATTCTTTTCAAGCTTGCCTACGCCATTGTTCCACGCTATCGCGTGTTATCGGGAAAGCCACTGCACATTTAGCACGTGTCAGCTTTTTTCTTTTCACTAAGTCCCCTGGCAACAGTTCCAGTAGCTCTCCTCACCTCAAAGGCTTTAAACAATCCTACCAAGATGGCTGAGCAGCTAGAGATCCATTAGCACAACTCCATTACGTGGATAGACCTTTGTTCCAGGATAAGGCAGGGTAAGACTCACTCTTTAGTTTAAAAGCCTTCATAAACAGTAAGCTAAAAGAACCCCATCTGGTTTAATATCAAAATGGGAATGTCTACAAGATGTGGCTACGCTGATTTAGCTTTGCTCTTTTAAATTCACTCTTTATCTTATACCAAGAGGTTTCCCATTTAGACAGTGTTAGGCTGCTAAACGGTACTTAACCACCCACTATTTTGTACTTATTAACTTACTGTCATTTAACATAAAATGCTTAGGCAAACCATGAGAGAGATCAGAATTCTGATCCTCATATTAAAAAGAAAAGGGCTCCAGGCATTAGATTGTGAAATATGATTTCCCAGGATATATTAAATTCTGGGTTAGTGTTCTTTTTGATATCACAGAAAGTCAAACCTCATTTCATAAGAGGGCACTTCAACATGATTTGCATACAGCATGCTTTCCCTTGATAAAGGCTCTGTGCTGCAGCAAACTTGGAATTTGATCAGAACCTCTGGAGCACCCAGCAGTGGGTGTGGAGGAGAGCAAAACCCACACCATGAACCTCATCTCACAGAAGTTCCTTAGATAGTTCTACAACAAACACAAACAAGAGGAGCGAGCCAAGGGGCTCAGCAGAAAGCATCACAGGCTTGAATTATGCTGCAGGAGGGGCTGCAGATGCAGAGTCTAGCTGGTACAGCACACATCACCTCTGTATTAGCATGTAAACTACATTTCTGCTGGAGCCACAGCAGAATGGCAAACAAAGCATTTAGGACCATCAGCAGCCAAAAGGGTACTGAGGCCTGAACTTTTTCACATACTATCAGTCTAACTACAGGAGAACTACTGAGAAATACTTATGACCAAAATCTAGCTGCAATCTATGTGTTTGGGACTCAGAGATTCTCACAGACTTTCAGAGGGGAGTTCCCCTCAGTCCTCACGGTCTTGCATAATTTGTTCACTTATTCCTTTAGCTTTGGCATATTACAAAGTGAAACATGGGTTGAAACACCCACAATTTTTTCACAAAAGCACAATTGTTTACAAGAAAACCTACCATGACTGATGTTATTAGAGATCAACAGGAGGCTGCATAGAGAAGGAAAGATGGGAAGAAAGTGGAAAGAGCGCCCTGGTAATCTGGGGCTGGACAAATTACCAAAATATACCACCAACCACTCTAAATTCTTCCTCCTTCTCTGCTTGGGCACATAGTTCTCCAGAAGCAAAAGGTTCCTGAAATTAATAGTACTATCCTGAGGTCAACAGAATAGGTTTTTACCCAACAAATTTAAAGTGAAGGCTCACCACTGGTAGTTTGACTTTTAAATTTATTACTTCAATTGTGCCAACTCCCTGTATAGGTGGCTGCTAAATTTGCAGGCTGACACAGCCACACGTGGCATGTTAAGCCCCTTCACAGAGCCATCCTCATCTGATTACAAGTGCTGGAGAGAGGCAGCCACGCCAAGGGTGACATGTCAAGGGCCTTTCACCATTCCCCAGCTTTCCCCAAGCTGGAGCATCCTCCCTGATACACCCTGCCACACCACCTGCACGCCTGTGGGAGGGTGCTGGCAGAAAGCTGTAAGCTGCTGTCCTGCAAATATCTGCTCTTCCTTGAGAGAAAACCTCACTGTGTTACATGACCTGGTCTTGCCCTAATGCAGTGACTGTGGTTGGGTATTTTCTGTGCTTCTCCCACAGCAAGCTTTGAATAGACAAAAGTGGATTTTCAGGACATCCTTATCTGCAGGTCATGACTTATAGCAAAAGGAAAGGTCTCCATGGCAGACCATATGGAAAAATAAGGGATAATGCCAGGGCAAGGCTTGCCCAGAAGTTCAACAAAACTGATGGTTTGTTGCAGAGCACTCTAGAATTGGACTCTGGACAGTGGACTTTAGTAACTACCTAGCCAAAGATGCCTGTATCTTCTAGATCAATTTATATACTTACTGAAAGCTCTCACAGGTAATATAGATAAAAAGCAATAATATGAGATTATTTATATTTTATTAACATCATTTGTTAATTAATGAACTTCACTGTGTTTTTTAACAGATTAAGACTCTTCCATATTAATTCTTGTAAAATAAATTGCAAACCTCATCTCCAGTGAAACTTTATCCCCTTCTTTCACCTTTCCATACATAAGGGTGGTTTGTAAATTGTGATTATCTTTTATCACATAGTTTTTTATTTGTTATAACTCATTCTGGTGGATACCTTGA
Source organism: Phylloscopus whistleri (assembly GCA_017589585.1). Classification (NCBI taxonomy): domain Eukaryota; kingdom Metazoa; phylum Chordata; class Aves; order Passeriformes; family Phylloscopidae; genus Phylloscopus; species Phylloscopus whistleri. The sequence continues at coordinate 3,076,171 of JADMLD010000549.1, read as the reverse complement.
TGTGTGATTTGATACTTGCTTTTTTAAAAAAGAACATTTGCAGTATCAGAAATCTACTTACATTTATATCATTGTTCCATTGCTTATTCCTGTGTTTCAAGCTTCCCATTGCCTGCCCTTCCTAAAGATCATCTCTAATGAAGGAGGGAAAAGGAGGGAGAAAGGGAATAATCATGAGTATCATCAGGTTCAGTATTCTTTGTAAGCCTATGTTTGGTCTGAAAGAATACATGAGACAGTACTCTCTCTCTTTTAGCAGTCTCCTCCACTGAAAAATAAAGAGTATTTCCAAGGAAAAATCATCATTGCCAATCAAATTGGGACCACAGTCTTGTCAGCTGGGCAAATTAATCTGCTGTAAGTTGTGCTGCTCTAAGAAATCACAAGCTCTTTGTTAGTGGCACTGCAAAAGTGGCCCGAGTTTCCATGTACACAAAAATGCTATATTAGCTAGTACAATCATTTCTTGGGTTTAAAATCTATTTTTAGCCAATATATCTGCCAAATCTTTATATCCATGGATGGAAAAATAAACTATGAGAGGAACTAAGTAATTGCTTAACAAAGAGTTAAGTGAAAACATTTGAACAAAATAAAAAGCTTTTAGTTCACTTTTTGTGAAGAGTAGCCATTCAGAGATGAAAAGAACTCCAAGGAATTCTGTAAAATATTAATGCTTCCACCCAACTTCTTGCAAGAACATTTTCAAAGCATCTGGCAGGCTTTACAAGCCATTGGTGTCAGTGCTTGTCAGGGCCTTCGTATCAAACAACAGGTGTTTTACCATGAACTCCAGTACAAATCTCATTTTGATCACCCATTTTTAGTATTTCTTATGTTATTCCTGGAGTTTCTTAAAACCTTGCATCCAGATGATGAAGTGAGCTACTTAGTTTTTGTTTGGGGAGTGGGTGTGGATAGATTGTTTCTAAACAAATACAGCTCTAGCTTTTGTGGTTGTGGCAAATAATGTAAAAACATGATCAAGGGTGCACCTCCACAACCTCAAATGCACAGGGGAAAAAAAGGAAAGAAAAAAAAGAAAAAAATGGTGAGTTTTGAATTTATTTAACTATAAGGATGAGTTTTACAATGTGAGGACATAGGGTAGAGCACAGCTATAAATCAGAACCTCTCGAGCCCCATGAAATGAAGCAAACTGTACTGACCTCACCCTCAGCCTGACACTGCAGTGTCAGTATCACTGAAGATACAATTGGCAGTGGTATCCTGTATCAGCCTGGCCCTGCTTCATGGCTAAGCAATCCAGCCTTATTCATTCTTTTTACCTAAATTCTTTTCTCTCTCTCCAGAGACAGCTCAGCTACAAGATACAAAACAAAAGAGCAGAGAGTATTATATCAAGCCTCAGCAAACAGGCTTTTGCCTCTAAAACTACACACAAACATGTTGGGCATATAACACTACAGTTTACAACAGTCTTTTCTCCATTAACTAGTACATCACCTTATTTAACCTGAAGTATGGAAGGTACTGTATTAAAAAAAAAAAAAAAAAAAAAAAGGGAGGGGTGGGAGGGGAAGCAGAATCTCTGTGTATAAGCTCCTTTCTTCTCTCAGATAAACAGCATCCCCAGGTTGCCTCTGGGACAATTATGGAACTTTTCTCAAGATATTAAAAATAATTCAACAATTTATCTCTGTATCATGGTTAATGTTGTGTAATTATTACTGAAAGGTAACTGCATCACCAAGGAGACAACATACAATAATGCTAGTTTGTAGTCAGGTGTCCAGTGTGTCAGTAGCTCCTTTCACAATAATGGAAATAAGAAGAGCTGTCATTATTTGCTGAAATCAAAGCTCACATATGCATGCCAGCTTAAGATTCAGATCAGATGTTCCTGATCCCTAGCCTCCTCCTCTATCCAGTGGTCAGCACAGTTCTCCTGACTGACAAGAAGTTTGAGCTGTTTTTTAAAACTGAGGGGAAAAGTGTCTGGGAGGGTTAAAACAGATTAGCAAGGAGCTGTGAGGTGATGAATGGAGCCTGCCCCTGCAAGTCTTCTAGGTTATCTTCATCTTCATGCCCACTGGGGGCTGACTCACAGGTGTTTTAGGAAGAAGCAGCTGCATGCTTTGTGACATTTCAGCTTTTGCCTCCAGGTTGAGAAGAGTTTACGGGATGAGATACACAACAGAGAGGAGACAGTCTGCTGGAGATATCAAACTGCATTTGCTCCATCCAACATAGAGCTCGTCTAGCAAGTGAGAAGAAAGGTTTTCACATTTCAAACTCAAAAGGAGACCAGTCCCATCCCACTGACAAAGGGCAGAGATTCTGAAAGGGGAAGTGCATTTAAAGTTAATGTCATAAGTGAATCTAGAGCTGCTGAAAGCTGCTTGACATGAGCTGACATTCCTGGAGAAGGACATTCTCCAGTTGCAGGGCACACAGAACAGGAGGAGGCATTGCCCAGCTTCCCCCTCTGCAGGTCATAGGGCAGAGATGGAGAGAGGGAACATGCACGTGAAAAATCCTGTCCAGCACTGAGCAGCACCTTCACATTAAGCAGCCAGGCATGGTATCACTTGTACCTTGCTCCACACCAAGCCCCCTCAGCTCTTCCTCCTGTGAGTAAGAAGCACACAAGAAACCTGCATACCAATTGAGAAGACTTATTTTGTCAGTGCAGTCTGAACCAGTGAATTTAAATTCAAGCTTAATTTAAAGCAATGGATTAAGAAATCAACACAACTTAAAGTGAACTCTAGAAATTGTATGGGTTTCTAAAAAATTAGTCAGTCACCAGCAGTCATGACAGTATTTATGTAAGCAATATCACACTTTTTGATGGAGTTTTCCTTTTCACAAGCATAAAACAGACTCATAGCATACCTGCTAGTTAGAACATAAACACAGCAGATAAGACTCTGAGCTTGCCTTGCCCCACACTAATCAATATGGTATTATCCTATCTTCTAAGATAAATTGGTGAAAAAGTAAAAATTGTCATTATTCCAATCTGGCACATGCTGAGTCTGAGGTGAGCAAGGAAAGGAGGGAGGGAATGAAGGGAGGGAGGAAGGAAGGGAGGAAAGGAGAGAGAGAAAAAGAGGAAGAGAAAGAGAAAGAGAAAGAGAAAAAGAGAGAGAACGAGAGAATGAAAGAGAGAGAGAGAAAGAGAAAGAGAAAAAGAGAGAGAGAATGAAAGAGAGAGAGAAAGAGAAAGAGAGAAAGAGCAAAAGAAGGAAAGAGAGAAAGAAAACTAGAGGCTGAGTTTTTAAGACAGTACTGAACCAGCAATATCTACAGCCATAATCTATAAAGTATGCCAGTCGTATGGTTTTGCAGTTTCACTGTGATCTTTGTCCTAGGAAGATTACTTTATCTGCAAGTCAATAGCAACACAAACTTTTATGAAGCAGAGGACAAAATCTGAACAAATTCTCCCTTCCTCCACCCTTACTCCCACCATGCAACTTCAATCTCCAAAGTCACATTAAGTCCAGAACCCCGCTAAATCCCCCTAGAAGCGTGTGAGCAAAGAAGAAAGAGCTGAATGACCAGGAAAGGGGCGTTCCCTGGTTCAAAGAGTCACCGAATCTATTTACAAGGGAGGCTGAGAGGTCGGAGCAGGGTCCGTGCAGACATTCAGAATTACCCCGGCCAGAAACAGACCCTGCACCGCTTTGCAGTGTGCAAACCTTGTTCTATCAGTGAAACTATAGTAACTACATGGCCACTGAGGATTAGTGTGACCCTGGGTCATAAAACTTGATCGCCATAGATTAGCAAAAGATCAGGTCAGCACTGGACAGGAAGGCTTTCTTCTTTCTTTTAAGGGAGGAGCATCAGAAGCGGGATGCTAATTCTGCTTCGGATCAGCAGTAAAACACACACATGACAAACCAAATGTGTGCTTACAAATATTTTGTCATATTAGATTAAATCATAGCACACAGACTAAACAGAGAAATCTGAAATGCAGGGTCTTATGTTTGGGATATCCTTGGAGCTTTTATACAAAGAAAGAGAGAAGTTTATACTTTGGCATTGCAGGGCGCACAGTCATCCCATACCTGCTGCCTGACACAAACACGGCTCGCTGCATGGCAGCGTTGCTTCTGTCACAGCAAGAACACAGAGGTTGGAGTCAAAATCCTCCTCAGCTACCAATTTGACTGTGCTGCCCTTCGGCCTTTTGTGGCGCTTCTTGTCCTCTCCAGATCAATAGCAGCCTGCCCTCTCTTCCCCAAGGCTGAGTTTTAGTCCATCTGCCCTTATTTTCACCTTGATTTTGCCTATTTGATCTCACTTTAGCTCTGCACATCCTGCATTGGCCTTGTCGAATAGGTAAGGCAGCCTCTTGCCTTCTACCTGCCTTGGTCTCTTGTGAGTACCACTCCTCTCTGTGAAGCTTTCGGAGGCCCATCTCCTCACCAAGAACATTTCCACACACCTGGAAGTTACCTGTCCCTGCCCTGCACACCAGGCTGGTGTGAGCCAAGGGGAAGCCTGTCAGGGCGGGGAGCTGGCAGTGGCACACAAACGAGGTCAGGCAGGGAGCCAGCTCGGCCAGGCACAGGCATGGGGACAAGGGGCACCCAAGCACCCAGTTCAGCTGGGTGTGCAGTGGAACATCTCCTGGAAGCTGAGAGATAGCAGTGTTACCTCTGCTGGGCAGAGGAAAACGCAGGACAATGCTGACATTTGGTGTCAGCTGGATGTTGGGACAGGTGGTGGTGTTAAGAATTAGAAGAAAGGTACTAGTCCCTGTGCTTGTGCCCTGTCTTACTTGTAGGGTTTTGGCCAAAAAACAAAACAAAATAAAACAACCCCACCAAAAAAACCCCACAATAAACCCAAATAAACATACTTTGTTTTTAGAAAAAAACCTCATGAATTTAAGAAAAGGATCACTCAAATGCAACTTGCCTGCTGAGACAGGAGTGCCTAGAGTCATTAACCCTGGAGGTCTTTCCCAGCCCTGCATGTCTTTTTTTCCCGGAAGCAAGAGGCAAGGACTAAGGGATCTTGTTGGACTGGTATAGTTTCACAAGGGAGAAGGAGGAGGAGACTGCAAAGCAGTGTCTGAGCTTCAGGGCTATTTTTAAGAAGGAAGTTTCAACCTTTTCTTCTCCTTTTTTTGAAATACGTAATGACCCAACTTTCTGTTCACACTTACAGTATGCACCAGCTCCTAGATGAGCCCTTTGCTCCAACATCTTCTGTTCCTAGGGCTGTTGAAGGGAGAAGAAGGCAACAGTGGAGTTCAGTGGGGCCAGCACATCCAAGGAGATAAATTGGGTAGTCACCCAGGCTGACAGAACTGGAGGGGCAGCATTTCTGGGATGCTTTCTTCAGAGCTGTTGACTGGTCAGCTTGGCTTACTATGCAAATGTGGGGGGAATAACAACAAAAATTGATTTTGCCAGAACCGCAAAATAATTATGACAATTCCTGCCCTGCAGAAAAGGTATCTAGGAGAAGTTAATTGCATTGGTGGAGGGTTAAAAGCCTGTGCTAACTGTACTCAGAACAGCACCAGCAAGAGGAGCAGAGCTACACCAGCCATGTGTGTCCAGAAAGGACTTCTCTACTTCTGGCTACCCACCACCCAGAATACCCCCTCCTGCCTCACCTCAACCTCCTCAGTGCCTCCTCCAGGAGGGCATCTCCTTTCCCAACTGCTGACAAACACAGGCAGGAGTCCCATTTTTCCTCACAGAAAAACACCTCTCCATGCTGATGGTGCAGGGAAGGATATTCAAGAGCAATCAGGAGGTCTCTGGAACTGCAGCACTAATGAGATCCTTAATCATTCCCTAGAGGATAAATAACCCAAAATAAATGGGGTTTAAGAACTTCCCAGAGGAGGTCCTGGTGGAGTCTCAGCATTTCTTGTCAGCATCTAGCAAGGACACATGACCACAGTGTACACACTCCTTCCTTGACAGAAGGAAGAGCAGTTACCCCAACATTTTTGTCCCACCTCTATGCATCTTTCCCCTTGCCCACCCTAGCAGCACTCCTCCAGCCCTCAGTGTCTTCTCTGGGGCCTTGCTGCCCCCCTGGCTCTGTGGTTTCAAACCTCCTCCTGCCAGCAGCACCCAACAAAGCCACCATTGCTGGGTCTGGGTGGTGGGGACACTGCCTCTAACCCCTCACCACACTTCATGGCAACTGAAGCCCAAAATCTCATGATATCTGCCAATCTGCCTCTTCATAAGGCTTTCTGCATGTGTTTGACTTTCATGGGACAGACACCTCCAGCATCAAATACCTTCCCTGCTCCCATCTGCAGAGGTGTGCCTGTCCTGAGCATCTGGGAATGGGTCTTCTCTTCTTCTAGCCTTTGCTGCCCACAGCCCCAGGCCCTGAATGCCCCTTGGGGAGGGTTTGTGAGATGGCTCAGGCTCCCACCTCAAGGGTGCCATGGTAATAGAGAGAACTGCTGTAGAAACAGCTGATATGAATCAGACCACGCAGTTTTTGGTGTCTGATAACATTAAAAAAAAAATCTCTTCCTGATGTCTGTGGTTGAGAGATGTTTGTGCCAAGTGCCATTCATCTGGTAGCTATAGCTACATATATATTTATATTTGACTTGCACTTAATACCACATGAACTGGTGAGAGCAAGAGGACATTGATCTCCCCAGCTTTGCTTCATGACCAAGGTTGCAACGGCACAAAGGCATGGGTGCACCACAGCATGTTCATTGCAGTTTGGGCAGAAACAGTTTGTAAACACCAGAAGAAACAGCAAAAAAACCCATTTGTGTTGTGAAACAGTAACGTGTGCCACTAAGACACGGTTTACTTTTCAGACATGTACAGTGCTCCATATTGTTCCCATGCTTTTCAAAGGAAATTATTAGTGTTATTAGCACAGCAGTCCTCCTTTACAAAAGCCACTCTAGCCACAGTTAATGTTTAAGAAGGAATTAAATATTAACTCAAAGGAAAGCACAGAAGTCATGGTTTCAGACCATACACCAGACACGCAGAGAAATACTGCAGTGAAAGCAGGGGGGAATTGAAAAAAAAAACAACTCTAAAAACAACAAAACACCCCAGAGGTTTGGTTCCCAAAGCTAAGAACAAATTTAAAATAAAATCAGATTTCTCCTGCTTCATCACCTTCAGGTTCCCCAAGATGGAAGGACAGCATTGCTTTTCTGCTTTTCACCCCAGGACAGGCAATTTTCCTCTTGCATTTGGTTTAGCAATGACTCTTTAACAATAGAAGGTGGATCACAGTGACTTAACCTGCTGAGGAGGGCTGCAATTTGATTCTCAGCCTGAGATTTGCAGGTAAGATAAAGTGCAAAGGTGACTAAACATCACAACAAGCAAGGTCTAGCCCTGTGGCTTTGCCTGGAAGGGAAAACGGATTATGATTATTATTATTATAGCAGCAAACCTACCAAGATCTGTTCCTTTTCTCCTGTTCCAGCTCCAGTACATGAAAATCCTTGCAGCTGTCTGAAGATGGTTTTATAGTGGCAAAGTTACTTGTTAAATGAGTTCATAACATGCATTCTGCCATGTTCTACAGTGATCATTTATTCTTTTTCCCATCTTTGCATTCACTGCAAACTTATGAGTTGAAAAATACCCCATGAATATTAAGTAACTGCACCACTACAAATGCACTTTTTTTATATTGCATATTGTGCCGAACCTCCAGAACAATATTCTCATTAATAATTGTGTTTGATCCTAGATTAAATCTAATGCATACATTTCACCTTCAAAATTTAAAAACTTTAAAACATAGTAACTAATTAATCCACTCAAACCCTTATGGGTGAAGCAAACTATCACCACCACGTTGCTGTGAAGTTTTCAGAGGGAAGTAAAAAAGGGGGAAAAGATTAAAAAAAAAATTAAAAAAAATCAGAAAACGAAAGAAAAGTAGAGGCCAAAACCAAAGTTCATAAGGAAAGAGACAAATCAGTGGGACCAACTCAACCTCATGGGCTGCCTATTTCAGCCTGGAAAGACACTGGCAAGGACTGGCCATTACCTGAGCAGTGTGTGCTCTTTATGAGCAGGTCCTGTTATCTAAGGGACCCAAGCAGTACAAAATGAAATCTCAATTCAGAGAATTTTGTCATGGGCTGTCTCTGAACTCAGAAGAGCTACTAACATGCATAAACAGAAATACTACACATTCCAGTTTGAAGGATGGAGGAAAAAAAACTTCCATGATTTTTTTTTGATGGCTCACTAAATGCATGTCTCTGTGAGGCCCAGAACTCTTGAAATTCTGCCCTGAGAGGCCTGTTTCTCTTTCACCAGTGAGTCTACGTCATATTTGTCAAGTTTCTTTTTTCACTTTTCTTGTAGACAAAATTAGCAAAACTACAGTTTCTCCCCTACAGTCCACCCTCTGCAAACCAGTAAATATTGCATCCTGAGGCATGAAAAACTAGGTTGGTCCTTAAAAGCTAATCTTTTAGGAGTCGAAGGCTAAATAAATAAATTATTATTTTCATAGGGAACCACCCATACAGAACCAGGGAATATTTGTCTAAATAGACTCTACATAGCACTAAGACCCAATTATTTCTCAGACAGTTGTTGCAAGCTTGGGTAATAGGCGCCAAAGTCCAAACACAGCTTGACATCAATTTTTGCAGCAGGATGCTCTTATACTTTCTCCAAGTGCTTTCTTTGGGCAAGAAAAGCTTTCCATCTATTTTCTTCCCTTGCTGCAGCTTTGTCTAGGAGAACCTTAGCAGTCTAGAAATGCAGGTTTAGTCCCACCACTTGAAGGGTTGTAGAATGACAGAAATGTCTAATGACCAATTTTTCTTTGCCAAGCAAATTGCTGAAACTCAACACCAGCATAGTGGAGTGCACCAATGGAAAATCAAAGTCTGCAACACCACATTACCTGAAAGCATCATTGGTCTACAAGGTACAGCTGAGTGAATTGGATTTGTTTAGCCCAGAAAAGAGACAGGGTGACCTAATTGGGGGTGACCTAATTGCAACCTTCTGGTACCCAAAGGGAGCCTACAAGGAAAACAGAGAGGAACTTTTTACAAGAGCATGTACTGACAGGACAAGGGGAAATGAACACAAGCTAAAAGAGAGTAGGTTTAGATTAGATATTATGAAAAAATTCTTTGCTGTGCTTGTAGGCAGCACTGGAACAGGTTGTCCAGAGAAGTTGTGGGTGCCCCATACCTGGAGGTGCTCAAGGCCAGGTTGGATGGAGCTCTGAGCAACTTGGTCTGATGAAAAGTGTCCCAGCCCATGACAGGAAAGGGGTGTGCATGATGTGCATCATCTTTAAGGTCTCTTTCAACTCAAGCCATTCTATGATTTTATGGTCTGTCCACTACAGACACAATAACAACATCTAATAATTCAATGAATTTCTCAAAATCCAAACAGTAATTTACAACAATGAGGAAATTCATGTGGTTTCAGGTGAAAAGGTCTCCAAAGCCTTTCAGAAATTGTGTATTTATTTATCTTTTTTCCCTTGGCTTTATTGCATCATGCTTTACATTGCTCATCAGGTATTGGCTAACCAGGGTTATTATGATGAGAATATTGGCACCACCATCATTTTAATACTTTGGTTTACTATAGCTTTCTTAGATATTTTCTGCTCTCAACAGACTGATCCAGCTGCTTTCAGATCTTGGACTTTTTGTTCGTTGTGATAACTTTGGGAGACATATGCAACTCCTCCCCTTCATCCATCCCCTTCATACATGTCTGTCTGCATTGAGTGGCTTGTTCCACAATTCTTCCCAGTCACACAGCCCACACACTGGCCCATATCTGGCTTGGCTTACTCTCTATCGGGCCAGAGATCTCACAATCTCCATTGCACAATTTCTTGCTACAAGCTCTTTTTACACCAGGTTTACATCAGTCTCTTTTATAGTATTCTACATTTTGTTTGAAATACTGTTCTCCCTACAAGACTGTCAGGAGCTTTAGTGACCTGTTTTCTTGTGGCTGACTGTCATTTTTTGCTCAAATGCCTTCACTCTTTTACTAGAGCTGGGCAGGTGAGCAGATCTGCAGCCAGGCTCACCAGGGTAGGAGCCTGCAGTTCTTTAGAGCAGGTCTGACAGTGGCAGCTGCCAGACCATAGTGACCTCTGCAAACTGGGGCAGGAGATGGGCTCACAGGGCTGCTTCTCAAGCACGTTCCCATTCACAGCAGAAGTGCCAGGCTAAGGCAGGAGGAGACAGATACTTCTCAAGAAAGTCTTTTTCAGAGGCACTTTCTGTGGAGTACAGAGTTGCCCAGTTCAGGGGAGACATTTCCATCAATAAAATTCATGGGGCCTGATGTCAAAGTTTCCTCAGGTGCTTGCATTTCCTGTTGTCATTATATTACAATAGACCTCCTTCATAGATGAATGTAGCATTATAAAGGGCACAGATAGATGTCAAAATAGAAACACAGGAAGAATTAAAAGCCACAGGATACAAATGGTTCAACATCCCTGTACCCAAAATTCACATTTCTGGCCCAAAAAGCCCTCCCAACTTACTACCAAAATCCCTTTTCATCATGCTTGACTCTTAGCTCTGAAAATCAGAGTAGTGTGACCTAAAAACAACTAACTTTTTTAAAGAACATAACATCTCAAGAAGAATCTCACTGGCACCATTTAGGTATAATTTCCAGAGGAAACAGCAAGGCCACCAGCACATTTTTGTAAGTGATGGCTGTGCCACTGTCTATGGGTGGCACAGGTAATTGTATCAGGTGCAGGAAGTCTGGAAAATATCCCATGATACATGTTTGCATCCAGATCTCCGAGTGGCTGCTGGGAAGCTATGAATAAATACTCTCAGGAAGAACCTGAGAAAGGGCAAGAGCTTAAATTGAACAAGGAGGTATAAGATACCCATTCCCTGAGGGTATCTACCATGGCACTGGCACTGCTGGGGTCAGGACATGGCAAACTGGAAACTCCATCCTAAACAGGTTATTGCAGACAGGCACAGCTTTGTCTTACTTCCATTCTGCCATGGAGTAACGTCCCTGTTTCCAACATGAGCTCAAGGCTTTGATTTGACACAGTTTCCACACCTCTAGAATCAGTTCCTGTACCAGTATACAAAAGCATCGTTGGTAACAGATCCTGTATGCTAAAATATATTATTGGCAGCCCTGATACCCTTCATTTTAGCTTTGATCTAAAATGCCATCCTCAACCACCTCATTTACTTGCCAATGCCCAAAATGTGGTAGGGTCAGTGCTTTCTGCATCCACGTGCCAGTGCCCTCAATGCTCTGTGTCACAGATGGCTGCTTTTCATTTCTGCCATTGGTTCCCCAGTCACACACACTTTGTAGTGAGTTCCAAGGTGCTCAGCTTCTCAAAATTACAACTCAGCTATCTTTCCATGATGACCATATGCTGATTGACTGTGTAGACTTTAAAACCAGCAATGTTACCTTCCCTCCTCCCCACTAGTTTCTCTGTATCTCACAGTTTTTCCTCCTCATGCAGCAATTACTCTGTGGGGCAAGCCTTATAGCAGCTTAATTCTTTAATCCTTTTCCAGGTGCAGAGTGCCTGGAAGAAAACTCAGACTTTCAAAAACATTTTGATAATCTTTTAGAAGTTTTGCTGTAGGGATACCACAATATATGTCTGCTCGGACTGGATTTTTTAGAGATCTTTGTGTCTGTTATATGAATCACTTGTCTGTCCCACACTGCATGTCACAAGTGCTATGAATTTAATAGTATGTAGATGAGTAACAACACCAGTACTAACTACACTAACCCCCTGGTGTCTGCCCTGAGTTTTTCATTGGCAAATATTGACCAATATTTGCAGTGCCTGATTATATTTTCACATTCTTCCCTTTAGCAGTGCAACATCTTCACTGATAATGTCCCCAGCACACGACAATTTCCTGTCTGTAGGCAGCTGCCCTGTGCTGGTGTTACATTCAGGTTTACAGCCATTCCACATTGTTATTGTAGAGTTGGAGCACTATCTTTTACAGACTTTTTTTTGGTCTACACATGCTTACAAAATTTTTCAATAGTGATAGCATCTGCTACAATCAATGCAGATGGCTCTGTACTTGGAGCATTTTTCACTACAGCAGAATTACTTCTCCCCAGAACTTCCTTTTCATTTGTTTATCTTTTCCTGCTTTCTTCTGTGTGTTTGTTCCTTCAAAAAACTTAGCTTATATTTATTCTTTTTCTCTCTGTGTTTACACTGTGTTTGATGTGAGCTACCTCACTCTCTTGGAACACAAGCTGTCGTGTTTGTCAGGCTTATTCATAGCTCTCTGTGCAGTCCTGTTCACAATTACCTCATTTCTGTCCTCATCACTGAAGCACAGTTTGACTTTTGAGATTTGATGTTCACGCAAATCTTCTGGTTTGCACCAGCACTTTCCCAGAAGAAGCCTTTTGCATGTGACACTTTCTGAATTTCCTTAGTTTGAGGATGTTTCTGGAATTTTCCAGTGCACCTGGAATTTTACAAAGGCTCCTTGAAGCTTCCACTCCCTGGTTCTTCCGGAATCCATAGCAGGTACTGTGCTTCAATGGTTCAACAGGATCTGACCATCTCTTTCCAGTGTACTTAGAGCAATGCCAAAGCCTTCTTGGCTCGAACTGCTGGCATTTGGGTTCTTTGCCTGTGTGTTATAAAGATCCCTAAGCTTCTGATTTCACATATTCACAGGTGGCCACTTATTTCTGACACCAAGTTTGACACTTAACTATGAGGAATAGGCAAGGCTCCCCAGCACTTATTACTTCCTCTGCATGAACTGCCCACAGTCACCAACCTTTTCCCAAAGCAATGTTCTCTGTTTCTGGACATTGCCCTACATGCAGTGGACCAAGCTACCCTAGCAGTTCTCCAAACACCAAAGTACTTATCTTAGCACACTTCAGAGATGGTCTGTTGCAGCAATCACTTTAATGCTGTGACTGAGCAAATTTTAAATGGGTTCTTTTGTAGTAATAAAGGATGTGTCTACTCTGCCTTGGGTAACCTGACAGCTTAATGTGTGAAGCTGTGCTGTGAAATGCTGTTTTATTTCCTGCATGCCTGCACCTGGACCATGTGTAAGGGGCAGCTGTGCATGTGTATCCTCAGCTTGGTCTAGAAAGACCAAAAGCATCATCACAGAGCTTTCCTGACAACCACAGCATGTATTCTTATATTCCTGTTTCAATTAATCTAACGGCAGATCTTGTTCATCTGCCTTGAGCTGATAAAGTAAAACCATTTGAGTAAAAATAATAAACCACAAGACAACGTGTTGCAAGACTTATTGATAGCACCCCCAAAATTTCTAGAGCTGCAGACATACCAGGTCCCACATAAGCTCAATGTTACTTCTACCTGTGCTAGTAGAAGTAACAGACAAAAAGGAAGAGACATGCAAATTTCAAAGTCTTTGCTATCTGATAAGGCCTGTCAGAACGAAAACCAGGAGGTACTGCCAGAATTAAATTATTTCCTCAGGACAAATCCTGCATTTGGAATCAAGCAACACAGGCTGAACAGATAAAGCCCATTTGTATAACATAATAATGGACAGGCATATATTTCACTAAAATAGTAAATACATACACTCTCTACAAACACAGGGCAAAACCACAGACATGGCAGACAACACTACATCCTTTCTGCTGAGACTTGAACAGCAAGACACAAAGGAAAAGCTAAAAAGCAACTGACTGATAGATATGCATAAACTTTCTGAAAACCCTATGCCTCTGAAAAAAATTCAAAAAACAGTCAAAGCTGTCTGCCCTCTCACAAAAAGGGATTACACTTGCCTCAACATGAAACTACCTTCAAAGACTACTCAAGAATTTCTAAAATACCAAGGCATGAAATTAAAAAGAAAACAAAAAAACACAACCAAAACCCAAACTAGAAAAAGGAAATTTTTTTCAGGTAAATGAGGGCTAGTCAAAACAAACAATTCAAGCACAGTGTGTGTCACATGTGATGAGACAAATTTTAAGGGACAACCATAGGTGATATGTAAGCAGCCTTCACTAATTACATGGAATTTCCCTATCTTGATGGAGACAAAAGGGCTGCTGCAATAGACATCTCTACAGAAGGGCTGTATGAGCAAATAGGGCTGCACATAGGAACCTGGAGTGCTCTCATTTCAGAAAATGCCCGATAAGGATGGGAGCCTTCCCAGGTGAACTGTCTCCAGTCAGGAGGGTGGGGCAGTAACCTGGACCCATCACCCTACCAAAGGGCTCTCCCAGGCCATCTCCATCACTAAACAAACCAGGTGGGAGGCCTTGCTGCCTGACCAGCTCCACGCTGCTCTCTGCTTTGGGACAATCACATATGCTGCAAATTCTGCTCCTGTTTTGCCAGTGCAGAGAGGTCTTACTTCCAGTAAGCAATGATGTGAAACAGGCAGGATTCACCCTGCTATTTACCCTTCATCTCTCCAGAAGCATCTGAGCTCAATAGCCCAGAGTTCCCCTCACTCTGCAGTGAAAGTTTAAAGAATATATTATTTTCAGCTCATGAAAATATATCCTCTGCTGTGACAGGTGATGAAGATCTCATTTTTAAAAACACAGAGGTGTTGCTTTTCCCAGTTACATGTATATTGGAGGAAACAGTACAGCAGGGGAAAGGAGAAGTAATTGCAGATATTTGTTGCAGAAACCCCTACAAATTCCCAGTGTTCAAGGTTTCTTTTCATAAGCTTACTGCAAACATTCGTAACAATTTAGTTCCGTCTTCCAGAAGGTTCACAAACATGGATAACACTGAGGTTCTTGTGCAAACATATATCCATTCATGAAGATATGCTAAAAAACTGGCATAACAATTTGCATTGAAAGCATTTGCAGAACTAATGTAAAAGTTTCTTGTGGCTTGGGAATTCCCAAGGCAGGTATCAAAAAATGAAGAGGAAAAAAAAAAAAAGTAGTAAAAAAATTACAGCTCGTTGAAAGCAACCAACAGAGGTAAAACAAATAACAAATATTCAAATCATATACAAGTACTCTCCAGGCTCAGCTATGCTCCCTCTAACCATTCACTGAGCAAGATGAAAAGCTGGTTAAAAAAAAAATAAAAAGTTTGCATAATACTGGTAAACAGAAAGGATATATTTGCCAAATACATTTTTGCTGCAGTTAGTTCACTTTTCTTCAGCCGATTCTTCATTGTTCTGCCTACAAGAACCTCTGCTTACTCTTTTATGCTCAGCTCCCCGCTGGACTCGGTTTTGTCCCAGGTAAATGAAGACAAGGGTGGGCTAACAGGGTGGGATCAGCCAATAGAGGATGGCAACATCATCCACCCTTCAGCACTTCACCCCAGTGTTTGAATATTCTGTTTCTGACTCCAGAAAATGTCACCATAGCACTGTGCTTCCAACAGCAAAGGACAGACAGGAGAGATCCTTGCTGCCTACCCAGACCTTGGCAGACCTCCTGGGAGACCAGGAACCTTTCCCCCTCTGTGCTGGGGAGAGGGGCCACAGAGTTTACAGCTGGCTTTGCAAACCATCTCAGCTCTGCAGTGGTGGGCCAGTTCCCTTTCTGCACTGCAGGTTCTCTCCCCCTCCTCCTCCTCCCACAGACCTGGGGGCTGGGCACGACTTAATTCAGGGTGTCTCTGGGCAGGTCACTCACCACCAGCAGCACCACACAGGCTGCTGGCTGGCACAGACAAGGGAGCAGCAAAGCCTCATGTGGGAGAGGGAGGAGGAGAGGAGAGCTGGAAATGTTTTCACCCAGGTCTACCACTGAAGCCACCAGATTGTTCAACCTCATCCTGCAGGGCTGTGGCAGCTCAAGGATCCTGAAGAAATCATCCTTTGTTGCCAAGACGTGCTTCTCTCTAGTAGGGACAAGGAATTTCTATTTCCTGGGAACAAGGGTAAGTAGCTCTCCAAAAACTGTTGCTTGTCTGTGACCTGCTGTCCATTGTACCTTCCCTAATAAAAGCACCCACTTCTATCAACCATCCAAAAGTCAGGGCATAAAACATTTATAGTTTAACTTGAAATCAGGGATATTTTTCTTTAAAACATATCAAAAACCCAACTAATAGCTCTGTGTTTCTCTTTACCTTTAGATTAAACCAAAAGCCAGCCACATCTGTTTAACCTCAGGCTTTGGTGGACTGACATGCCTGAACAGACCTTAACACTGCCAGGGCTGCACATGCTGAGGTAACAGGAGAAGAGCAGAAAGCTGTAGCCTGTTGCTAAGATCAGGCAGCTTCCAAGTCCTAACCATGACCACAACAGACATCCCATTTAAAGGAGGAGCACAAATGAAAGAGGAACAGCTGAGTTTGTGCTGGATTCTTCACCAGCACTCCTAAAAGCAAGGAGAAGAAGGAGGGTGGGGAAGGAATGAAAGCAATGGGGTCCCAGGGAAAACTCTGGAGAAATTTGATTTTGTTCTTTCGTTGACAAAATCTTACAATATCTACAATGACTTACGCTGTTAGCTGCACATTGAGATAGAATAGGTTTCAAATACTAAGGATCTAAAATGTCAGAGCACAAAAACAATTTGCTCATAATCCTTACAGACAGTTAATGTCCTCTTCCTTAAGAATCTAATAGCAATAAAAATATGGGATTGGGATGGAGTTATGTGTACTGCAGGAGTGGAAGCAGGACATGTACACAGAGAAAAACATCTGGTTTTCAAAACTTCTGGATTCTGCCTACACAGGCACCAGGGTCAGTCCAAACTTATAGTAGAATTAAAGAGAAAGTTGTGTTGAAAGAGCACCAAGACAAACTATTTTAGCA
This sequence comes from Phylloscopus whistleri, assembly GCA_017589585.1. NCBI lineage: Eukaryota > Metazoa > Chordata > Aves > Passeriformes > Phylloscopidae > Phylloscopus > Phylloscopus whistleri. Next base: position 3,059,421 of record JADMLD010000549.1, on the reverse strand, counting down.
GAAAATATAGATGCAGGGGGAAAGGGGTTCACTTGAAGGAGCCCCTCGCCCCATAGAATTGAAGAAACACACTGTTTTGTGTTGGGGTCAACTGAAATCAAATGTTCTTCTCCTACTCAACTAAAACTATGTAAATATTTAAGCCAGATGGGACACAATTTCTCTCTTTTTTCTAACTCTACAGCCAGCCAGCCCTGCAGACGTGTGCATACATGCACCCCTCTATCCTGTGTTACCAGTTATCCTGTGTAAGACTCTCCTAGATACCTGAAAAATAAGAAATTGGTGCTGTTTGCCTAAGCTTGGCATTTCTCAGAGCTGAACAGATGAGCAGCTTACCAACTTTCTTGCTTCCCTCCATCTTTTAACTGTACTTCATTTTAGCAGGTATAAAAATATTTACATTCAGAGGGGGAGCAAAAACCGAAGCTCACGACACGAACTGAGGTAGCAGCATCCGTCCCCAGCCCATCCAGCTGGAAAGCAGAGGGAAAGGAAGGAAGCCGGGTGATCCGGAATGGCTCACGGCGGGTTGCACACAAGCTGCAAACACCTGCAGGGTGCCAGGTCCCCAGGGTGCCAGGTCCCCAGGGTGCCAGGTCCCCAGGGTGCCAGGTCCCCAGGGTGCCAGGTCCCCGGGGCCAGCAGCTGCGGCCGCAGCCCTGGGCACACACATGCCCGGCACCCTGCCAGGAGCTCCCCACGCTCCGCAGGCATCGCCAGCACCCCTGGATCCCTGCTGAGGAGGATGATTCACTAGCCAAGCCAAAAGCATCGCTGCAATTAAACAAGCAAGCTCATTTAGCTGGTCATTAAAATGCGTGCTTGTGAAAGAGGGCTGGGGCAGGAGCAGCGCTCACCTGAGCGCGCAGGCAGCCCTGCTGCGCTGGCCCCATCCCTGCTGCCCTGGCCCCATCCCTGCTGCGCTGGCCCCATCCCTGCTGCCCTGGCCCCATCCCTGCTGCCCTGGCCCCATCCCTGCTGTGCTGGCCCCATCCCTGCTGCCCTGGCCCCAGCCCTGCTGCCCTGGCCCCATCCCTGCTGCCCTGGCCCCATCCCTGCTGTGCTGGCCCCATCCCTACTGCCCTGGCCCCAGCCCTGCTGTGCTGGCCCCATCCCTACTGCCCTGGCCCCAGCCCTGCTGCGCTGGCCCCATCCCTGCTGCCCTGGCCCCATCCCTGCTGCGCTGGCCCCATCCCTGCTGCGCTGGCCCCATCCCTGCTGCCCTGGCCCCATCCCTGCTGCCCTGGCCCCATCCCTGCTGCGCTGGCCCCATCCCTGCTGGCTGGCCCCATCCCTGCTGCCTGGCCCCAGCCCTGCTGCGGGCCACCTCCTTGGCTTTCCCTTCGGCTCCCGGCAAGGTGCCCCTGCTGCACCTCCATCTGGGCCATTGGCAACCTCACTACACCCAGCACAAAACAAACAGGGCCTGAAAAGGGTTAAGGAGGCAGCTGGAATCATCTATCTCTATTAAAATACCAATAATCTCTACGCAGCTTTAGGCCACGGCTACAGTGGGAAAATAACTTTATTTTTACTGATCTGTGCTTTGTAAGCAGCAAAATTTTGCATATACATTATACCTTTTATCAAAGGAGATTAATTGTGTTCAGTAAGTTTTCAAAAATGCATATACTCTCATTGTTTTAAATATTGTTTTAGACAGCCTGAACGTTTTTCACCAGCATTAACTAAACATGCCAACCGACACATTTTAAAAATTCTGTTTCCATGGTCTAAATATGACCTGCAGAACATGTTTTTAATATGGTTTGTGATGATGGTTAAGCCCCGGCTGAGGTCAAATCTGCATTAGACAAAAGATTTTCTCAGGAACTCGGGGAATATCTGTTCACCCACCTTGAAGCCATTTGTTACTGCAGAGGAGGTTGGTCACTGCACTTGGGTTTTGCCTCTCCCTTGCAACAATGCTTTAGTTACAAAGGTGGCTCAGCAGGTTCCTCTAATATCATAACTCATTCCTACTACCTACCTAATTTTCAGCAAGCTTTTCATATGCTAAGTGACAGCAAATCAGATATAATCATCCTACTAATGTATTCCCCTCATCTTCCTATACAAGAGGCATCATCACAGAACATTGTCCTTGTGAAGAGCAGGAATGCTGGGCTCAGCAGACTGTGCTATCAGATCTTCTTTTCTGCTTTTCTTTCTAAAAGGCATGTTTTGTTTCCCTCCCAGGGCGCTCAGAAACACGGACATCTGTGGATTTTTTTCATGCTTATTTCTAAGGGTACTTTGAGGCCAGGTCAGCAGCACTGCTGGCACACGGGTCATGTGCACACAGTCTCCACACTGCTCCCCACTGCAGCAACAAAGGCAAGTGTTTGTCTCCAGGTAGCTGCTGAACCCGTGTCTCTTAGCCAGCCCTGAGTCATGCAGGCAAAGGGCTTACCCTGCAACTTCTGCAGTAGTTCCCCAGGTTTCCCTCCCACACCTACACCAGAGATTTTCACCCTTCCTGCCAGGACAGCTCTGCTGCTCCTGAAATAACAGCTGATCTGCCATAGCTCACAGCCCAAAACATGACAGCAAACCATTACTGGCAAAGGTGCAGCATCACAGTCCTCACCACAAGCTAAGCTGTCCCCATTTCTCCACCTAACCCCTCCATGACATACTGCTTATGCCAGGGGAGTGGTTACAGAGGGTTACTATGGCTAAAACCTCCTTCCTGGCTTAGAAGATACAAATCACAGCTGCAAAACATTGTACCTATCTTCTTTTAACTAAGGAGCTAAGATACAAATCTCTTTTGAGTCAGGTCACTTCGATCTCTCTGTGCGCCATGTAAGCAATACAGCATCATCTGAATTCTCAGTCTTTGCTTATCCTGGGCAGCTAGCCAAAACTGTTTCCATTAAGTGGAAAAAATTATGACAGAGTCTCTTCTCTCATTGATGCAATAACGTTTCTGTAAAATAATAATTTCGAAGCCTTACTGTTTTTGAACAGCGACTTGGGAGATGGTTACTTTGCCAAGCTTCAAGCCTCAGAGTGAATATTTAGCACACAAACCTTTTTCTAGTTTTTACTTCCTTTAGTGCCATTTAAACAGACTTCAACAGTTATGTCTACCTGGCAATTACTGTTTATCTCTGGTTCAGTTGCCCCAAGAAAAATCCCACCGTTTTAAGCTCTGCCACCCACCCAGGTCCTCCTTAGTTGCTCATACCTGTATCCCAAAGGATAAGTGGCTGGTTTTCATCAGAGTAGAAGCTAGCCTACAAAAACATGCTGCTTTTCACCCTGCTTTCCTCCTCAGGCCTTCAAGTTCCACTTTGCCCTGGCAGTAAGGAAGCACAGTGGTTTCTAGCAGAGCTCCAGCATAGTCACACCTGAACGATCAGAAATGACAAGGTGAGCTCCCACAGGACCATGAATTTACACTGTAATGAATGCCAGCAACACAGGCAGATGGGCCCTGCTAGCTTCTTGCAAACTTTGAAGAGTCCAGACACTAAGCAAGGGAGTAAGTTTGTCATTCTACTCCATGGAAAGGGGCTGTGGCCACTTGGGATCCTCCTCCACACTCTTGGCTTTCAAATGGCAAGCTGAGATCAAGAAAGTCACAAGGAAAGGGAAGCTTGGGTTCTTCATGCTGAAACCCAGTGACAGATTTTGCTGGCCACCACACAGGATTGAGGTTTCACCAAAACACCTCCCTTCAGTCTGTGTATGTGCATCCAGTTCTGCATGCCCCAGAGATCCTGCCACCCAAACCCCTGGTTCAGCATCAGGTACTGCTGTAGGTACCACTGTACAAGATTTTCTCTACTCTCTTTCTAGACTTTTCCCTTCAGGTTACCCTTACTCAACTACCCTCTCCTTATAACTGGCTTGAAAAACCTATTTTTTTTTTTCCTTTATGGGAAAAAAGAGCACTTCTGTTTAAAAAAAAAGGGCAGAAATCAAACACCGCTAATTAACAAATCCATTATTAAAAAGAGCAAAAGCTAAACAGAAATTGAAATTCCTAGCTAATCGAAATTTCAAAACAGCCTGAATAATATCAAAGACAAAATTGCAGTAATTTCAAACCTTCAAAGGTAGACCATAATGTTATGGAAGTGGTTTTCAATCACTCCTTCTAAATAAGGTTTATTTGAAATTAACACCTTTTGCAAAGGGCTGGATGAATCAGCATTTTCCATTGGAAAAAATCTTCCACCCAAAGATTTTTAGCTCGTTCTACAGCTTTCACTGAACTTGACTTTCCTGCCTTTCCTGCACCATGTTTATTTTAGTATTATTACATCATATTTTGTCTCATTCTTGAAGTTCTCTTTTCTGTTTCTTCCCAGCTTGACAGGGTCAATATTTAAATAAGGTTTAGCAAATATAACAGTGAAGGGCTACTAGAAGTAGCAGACAGCAAGGCACAGGGCTCAACACATTCCCCAGTTACATGGGTGTAAATCCCATAAGAAGAGAGGAATGACTACAACTATCCTACTTAAATCATTCACCTTCTGCTGCTAACCAAACACACAGTTTGATTACTTTCCTAAAAACTCCTCCCTCTGAATTAATTTTATGTATGGGTCACAGAAATTGACTGGTTCTCTATATTGCAATGAGAACCAGATGGAATCAGATATCATTCAATATCACAGAGCTGTTGAACAAATTTAAACATATGTAGACTGAAGCACTATATTATGCTAGAGGAAGGAGAAGAAGGCAAAGGCAAAAGCAGGAAGGGATAAAAGAGGAGTGATGGTAATCTAGAAAAAGAAGAAGGTGTTGTGTATGACAGGCCAGTACCTTCTTCACATAATTATGGATGTTCTTATTCATCTGCTTGCATACAAATGAGCTTCTCTTTCTTTACACTATCCTGCTAAAGCCTTGAGCCTTTGTTGATTCCTCATGGCAATAAGATCTCCAGCTTAGTTACATGTCATAACTTGGAATCAACACTAGTCAGCTCTGCCAAGTTCTATTAGGCCAGAAGTATCAGACATAGGGAATATGTAGGGGAGAATGATGATCCTAGAGACCACTGTCTTCATACTCAGGAAGAAAAGGGAATTTCTATGGCAGGCAGAATATAGTGCTTGCCCCCATAATAATTATATTGTGAGATTTTGCACATAATAAGCAAAATATGCAAGTGGCAATGTGATCTCTGTCTGACAGAAGACTGTGACTTCACAAGGTGATTTAACAGGGTCCCACTAAAACCTGCAGTTCACAATCCACCAAAGGGTCACACAGGGCAGTGACACCAGCAGCACAGTGGCCTTCAGCCACAACACCTGCTCCTGGTGAAATCCTGCAGCTGGCCACATGGTGGTCAATACACTCCAACACATATTATTAATCTAAAGTAATAAATATGTACAAAAAATTGCAGGTAACACTAGAAAGTGACAAAACATGATAAGCAGTAACAAAGACTGATCAATCTATGGTCTGTAGGGTAAGTCCTATGAGGAGGAGCTGAGGATGTTTAACCTGGAGAAGAAGAGGCTCAGGGGAGACCTTATTGCCCACTATAACTGCCTGAAAGGAGTTTGTGGGAGTCAGCCTCTTCTCCCAAGCAGCCAGCAACAGGATGAGAGGACAGTCTCAAGCTGCACCAGGGAAGGTTTGATTTGGACACCAGGAGGTAAGGAGATCTATCTCATAGAGATAGATCTGTAATTTGGCAAAAAACAACAGTGTCTGGAAGCTGAAACAAAAATAACGTTCAGATCAAAAAGGGGCAACAAGTTTTGGACCAGGAAAACAAGTACCAGTAGAACAGCTTAGCTTGGAGTGTGATAGCACTCCATCACCTGAGCTCCCTGACCAGTCCAATGTCTTCATAACATTGAAGGTATAATTATATTCTCTTACAGAAACAACCAATTCCCTTTGCTCTGCATAATGCAGCAATTCATAGCAGGATGTGCTTGCAGCCCATGATATCCCCATTAATAGCACTCGTGCTAAAAGTTCCAAGCAGGAATTAAACACGGGATCAGGACAAGCACCCCTAGTGGTCCCCCTATTATTACTATATTTGATATTTCAGTCAAAAAGAAATCCAAAATCAAACAAGAAAAAAAAAAAAAAAAAAAAAAACAAAAAAAAAAAAAACCACAAACAAACCAAACTAACAAACAAACAAAAAAAAAAAACAAACAAGCCCTGCTACCAGCATTTTCCAAAAGCACAAAAGGAAAAAAAAACAAACCAGCAGATGAGTAATAAAACATGATCAGAATAGCTTTCCAAAAATCTGATTTGATAAAATCACAATTTCTTTTTAAAATTCAGCTAATAGTAGGAACAGTCTCATTCGAATAGGTATTTTAAATTTAACTGAGGAAACTTAAGAAATGCCATTTAAAATCCCACTATATGACCTTTCTTCTTTCCTATTCCTATACTATTGCCTGCAACATGAGCACAGAATAGCTGAATTAGTTCCTGCCTGTGTGTGTTTGGTAGGAATCCTGCTGTGACACCAATTCATCTATTGATTGAAATACCATTCCTATTCTAAGTCAAAATATGACAGGTTTGGCACTGAAACACCTTGACACTGTCTCAAACATAGAAAACAACCTGGAATTTAAAACCTAAGGAAAATGATGGCAAGGGAGGAGCTCTCAAAAATATTTCAACTGCAGAGCAGGAACCAATTTAGAAGTGTCATGGCTCTTCATAAAACTGATATTTTAGGCCTGACTGGGACAGAACCTACAGGATAGATTTGGTTGGTGTTTTGTGAGGGGTGCTAGATTTTTTTTTTTTTTGGTGTAGTTGGTTAGTTTGATTTTTGGGGTTTTTTAGGGAAAGCTGCCCATTGCAGAGAAGAATAACATCATTGCCTACTTGACTGGGCTTCAAATATTTGATCCAGTAATGGCTAGCTTATCCCCAGTTAGAAAGATAGTTCAGTTTCTTCCTCCCACAGAAAAGTCATCTGTGCCCATCCTTTTAGGTTCTATATCTATGAATCAACAAGAGAAACAGTGCCTGGTCAAAGGAGTCCTTTCTTATCTTGCATTTTGTGACCTAATCAAAGACCTTTTGTTGAAATAATGTTGAGTGAACTGGCAGGCTCAGAAAATTCAGACACATTTCTTGTGTATGCCCAGGAATGCAAAGCTGGTTACTGTCCGACCATAACCACAACCACATAAACACAACTTTCCATTTGAGGGTGTGCATGTGCTCAGCTCTCCCTTTTACCTTACTGTGCATGTTGGCAAGATGTTGGGGAGATCTGACTGCAGATAAAAGCACCAGTCTCACTATTACAAAGGGCCTTGCTGCAATATAATATCACGGATCTCATGGAGGCAGGAACTGAGTGAAAACTAGGACTGGGAGGAGAGAAAAGAAATCCAGATATGCATGAGCAAGGAGGGAATAAAGAGAGAGGTGGGTCATCCTCATCAGCATTTATTTTCATGGTGTACACCCCAGACTTACTGAAGAACAAGAGATAAGTACAGTTTCTTTAATCTATACTATCCCAGAAAATGGTCCTCATAGTATGAGGATTGCCACAGAGGGGGCAAGAACCTGAGACCTCTCTGCTGCACACCTTGTGTCTAATTAGACAGCAAAATGGAGTGGGTGACAGCAAACACAGCTTTTCTTGAAACCTCCTAGAATATCAAAACAGACATTTTGTTATTTATGGCTATGTAAGGGGACTTTTTCTCTGTATGTCTGCATGCACGCCTTCCCTTAAATCTCTCACAGACATGTTTATAGAAGGAAGGATAAATATTTTTCCATAGCTTCATGGAAAATTACTATGAGGAACCTTGGAGTAACACAGCTGTGGGGTCCCTCATTACCTCAGCACTAGCAGAGCCTTCTACACACTGAAATTTCATTGTGCTTAGTTGGGCATGGGCCTGCAGTTGTATGCCTAGCCTTTCCAAAACACCTCATCAAAAGGATCAAAAATTTTCAGTCTCATTAGTATTTTAGAGGGAACCACCAAGGGACAAAATTGCTTTCTGACCTAGGCTGCATACCGTTTCCCAAACCTATATCTGATTTTATAGCTAGGGAAAAGCAATTAGAGAGATGCCATCTCTCAGGTAACACTCAGAGACTTTGTACATCCTCTCTATTTTCAGAAACTTAACATCCTAGAAGTTCACCTCCCAGTGCTCCGTGCTCTGAGTTCCAGCAGATATTTTTGTCTTACACTTTGTCCCAAGCTGTAAAAATAACACCTTCTTCATCAGAGGTGGCTGCATTTTTGCAACACATTAAAAACTTGTTTGGTGCTTCTCAGTAAATCCACTGAAGGTGTCAGGGATCCTGTGCAAAGAAGGGCCCTTTATAGAAATAAATTTTTAAAATCCTATAAACAAAGCCATGCAGTAGAAAAAAAACCCACACAGAAACTGGACAGCTTTCACTGTCTCTTATTCCTCAGATGAGGCTGACCAAGGCTGGCATGAAGCTGATGGGCAAGCTGTAAAATAAGGAAATGAGAAAAAATAAAACAAAATGGATCAAAAAAATATTTATTATTAAGGGTTTGCTGCCTACTGAACCGTTGCTGACACAGATAAAAACACCGTTCACACTAAAACACACTTGAGCCACTGTTCCTTCATCCTGTCCCTGTCAGTGCACACAACCAAACAGCTGACTGAATAATTAGGAGGATACTGAGGTTTATATACTAAAAATTTTATAGTGTGAATATTTTCATTCTGTATAAATATTGGTTTAAACGGAAGACCGGAAGCTTGAATATACAAGACAAGCTAGTGATTTTAGGAGTGAATAAGACCTTGATATCTACCTGTAGCCTTCTTTGACATCTTTGTATGTGTTCACTGACACATCAGCCTCACTCCCTGAAGCACTGCACCTCTGACTTCAGTTCTGAGCTGCCCTATGGACAGGGACCTGCTGAATTGGAGTCGGATGATAAATAAATTGAAAACATTTTTGCCCCAGAGATTTCAAATTAATTGGAGATCTGAACGAACTGAACTCCCTTGTGTGCTGTCAACATGCCTGAGGGATGGGATCCAGAGGGACAAGGACAAGCCCTGGAAATGTCATTGGGTTTAACACAGCCAAGAGCAAGGTGTGCACCTGGATTGGGGAAACCCCCCTGTAGGAATCCATGCTGGGGAATGAACAGGTTGAGAGCAGCCCTGGGGAGCAGGACTTGGGGGTGCTGTTGGGTGAGAGGCTGGACAAGACCCAGCCATGTGCTCCCACTGCCCGGAAAGCCAAACGTGTCCTGGGCTGCATCCAAAGCAGCGTGGGCAGCAGGGGAGGGAGGGGATTCTGCCCCTCTGCTCAGCTCTGCCGAGACCCCACCTGGAACCCTGCATCCAGCTCTGGGGGCCCAGCACAGGAAGGTCATGGAACCCTTGGAGTGGGCCCAGGGAAGGACCACAAAGATGATCAGAGCCATGGAACAGGCTGAGAGAGTCGGGGCTGTTCCACCTGGAGAAGAGAAGGTTCTGGGGTGACCTCATTGCATCCTTCCAGTACATAAAGGTGGCTTAAAAAAGAGATAGAAACTTTTTACCAGGCCTGTTGTAACAGGACACGGGTTGATGCTCTTAAACTACAAAAGGCTAGATTCAGACTAGAATTCTTTTACAATGAGGGTTGTGAAACAGTGAAACAGTGCCCAGAGAGGTGGCAGATGCCCCATTCCTGGAAACATTCACAATCAGGCCAGACAGGGCTTTGAGCAACCCAATCTAATTGAGGTCCCTGTTCATTGCAGGGAGGTTGGACTAGGTCACCTTTCCAACCCAATCATTCTATGATCCTTCCTCCTCCCGGGTGACTACTGACTTCCTTAGATTTCCTATGAACTCCACTTAAGTCAGAGGGAAGTTGGTGACATCATATAAACTGATTTTTTTTTTTCCTTTGGGACTTTCAAGGCACTCAATTTCAAAAGCCTTGTACTGGAAAAGAAGTTTATAAATACTCCTTTTATTCCTTCCCTTTTAGCTTCTTAAAAGGGAGACAGGACAAAATAATAAATTAGAAATATAAACACATAAAAAATATCTGCATTTTTTTTTCTTTCAATCATTAAAATTTCCTAAAAACATAACCATACTTTTGCAAAAACATGCATTCTGGCTTTAAAAAAGATGATTTCTAAAAAGAACAATTTATTTTACTGACCAAAATTGATTGCAAGGAAAGGACATTGAACTGGCCACTTGCCCTCGTGCCCACCATCCAAATAGTAAAATGCTTGTGAAAAAAATATCCTGGCCCTAAATGGCACAATCCATTAAGTCAACAAGGTTCTTCTGACTTTACTGGAGCTTGGACTAGCTCCTACATGAGGAAAGGAAACTAATTAAGCACCCAGATGGTCAGACATATCTCTCCAAGCTCAGCCAAGTGCAGTGATTTGTTTTACCCATCCAAAAGCAACGCACTTGATACGTCACCCAAACGTAGCTGCACAAGCTGCTGCCTCTCCAGCCTTCCCACCACATAACCTCATGAGGTCACTGCACCTCTCAGTTGCGCTCAGCCTCTCCCAGGGACATCCCTGCAGCTCATGTCCCATTCCCTGACACCAAACCTTCCAATACCAGAGGCACTCCCTGTTCTCCTGTACTCCCACAGGAGCTGTGCAAACTTTGCCATCCTCTCCTCAGCCCCTTGGAGGGCAACTCCCTCACCATGCTGCAAAGGCCACGTGCTCAGGGGGCTGGAAAAGCCTCTGGCCCTGCTCTGAGAGAAGCCATGGCCTGACCTGGGCCAAGCAGCAGAGATGCTGAGGCCGTGGCTGTGCAGGCACATGGCCCCACCTGGCCCCTGCTCTTTTTCTGGCTCTGCCCCACATCTGTCTGGTGCACCAAGCTGGGCTGAAGCGAGGCCACCATTCCTGGTCACCGAGTGTACACACACTGACACGTCACCAGCAAAGGAGCCCTTGGCTGCAGCTCTGAGTTACTGCTTCCTCTGCCTCCTCCTCCTCCTCCTGGCCTGCAGGCAGCAGCCAGCAACTCTGGACCTGCTGCTGAATTTCCTCAGCTTTTGTTGCCCTAAGCCTGGGCCACAGTGCTTCATGCTGTCATTCTCTCTTTCCCTTTCCTTCATGCACAAATAGCAGGCAGCGTTAAAATGATAAGATTGTCAGGGAGAAAAAAAAAAGAAAGAAAAAAATGTTTCCCCTAGAGCCTCCCATTTCAGGCCTGTAATTGAGAAAAGCAAATACATATTATATTACTTTTATTGGTATTGAGTGAAACAAGCTCTCATCTTCTCTTTCATCTAAGTCTTTTCATGGAAGACTGAAGATAAGCTGTTCTCTGCCTGTAGAATAGGTTGAGGCAGGTTTTCCTATATGCAAGTACTCAGTACACACCTTAATAAAAGGTCAAATAATACAGCAAAGAAAGGAAAAAAAAAAGAAAAAAGAAAACAAAAGGTAAAAATGCTGTCACTACTTATCTTTGCAGCAGAGATGTGCTGAGTGCTGCTGAGTCTTTTTACTGTCAGCCCTGTAAGGCCAAGAGATGGAAATCCTGCCCCTTTCCCCTGGCAGAGCCTGGGTTAGGGATGCTCTCTTGTCACAGGCATTGGGTTGCCTCGAGCACTTTGATGGTCTGGAGCTATAGCTACGGTAACTAAGCAAGTCTTTAAGGCCTGCACTCTGCTAACAAGCTCATTGCTGTAATTTATTACCAGCACAGTCCTATTATAGGCATCAATGGCAGAAGCTGTTGCTTGTTTGAGGCCCTGGTGTTCTCTGTGAAGTGACAGGGCTGCAGAAAGGAAAAAAAAAAAAAAGGAAAAAAGAAAAAGAAAAAGAAACAAACCAAACACTGCACATCTTCCCTTTTCTGTGTGTGCTGATACACATTCACATTCCAAACACTCACGAACCAGCATTTCAAATGTTACCCATTTTCTGGTCCCCTTCCTTCCCCCTCTCAGCAGTGCAGGAAAACCAAGTATGCCTTTGTGCTTGCCTTGCTTCCAAGTCTGGCAGCCCAGCTTCAACCCATCTCCTCCAGACACAGGAGGCCTGCTACGCAAACTGAGCATTAAACTTTGAAATGTTTATGGGGACCTCTCTGACCATTTGGCTGCTTGTTTTATTGCTCTTTGCGTATGCAAAGGCAAGCCCAGCCTCCTTCAGAGAAAACACCAGGAACGTCTGAGCAGATCCCCTAATTCCCATTGTAGGGCAAAAGGAATTATTTACACAAACATCTGCAAATTCAAGGAATGGCTCTCCATTTCTCTGATCTGAGGGATCTGAAGTGGCTTAAAATTACTGAGAGGGATTTCTTAACTGGCAAAAATAGCCATCTGAATTCACAATCTTCACCAGCTCTTTTCTTTTAATATTTGAAAGTCTTGTTTTACTAACCAAACAAAAATACTCTATTAATTTAGTTGCATTAGTCAAAAAGCAGAATTTTTTTTTTTTTTTTTTTTTTTTTTTTTTTTTTTTTTGCCTGGCAGAGTATTTTTTTCTTCCTCTCTGTGGCTAAAAAAAATATGGAAAATAAGGAAAAATATGCAGCAAGGAAAATATAAAAGGTGTTATATAAAAATAAGTGAAAATTAGAAGGCTTTAATTTGTGCACAGGGGTAGATTTCTTCCTGGCATTGCAAATGTGCTGCTCAGTCTAAGCTCTGTGGTATTCACAGAAGGGGAAAATGCTGAGCATGTCACAGCCCTTGCTGTTTAATTAGGCTGTGGTTGCCACCACAGCTGAGCTTGGTCCAACAGCCACTGTTGACTAAAGGGAGAGCCCTTCCTCCTCACCAGTCCTACCACCTCTGCACAGGCTGCCCAGCTTACCAGCAGCCTCCCAGAGCCAGCTCAGCTCACTAAACCTGGAGGGAGGGGGGGGGAACCACAAAAAAAAACCCAAAGAAACAAAACACACAAACAAACCCAACGTGTAACTCAGCCCCTTAAAAACTAATTTTTTATTTTTTTTGCTCATCATGTTAACCAAACCAACAGGTGCTAATCCCACTGCAAGAAGGAAAGACCACAACTGCAGGGTGGGAGGGAAGAGGAGGGACATCCTTTTCAGTGGTGAAAAGCCACTGGACTGACACAGTTGTGCCACCACTCTGAAATCCTCTGGCACAATCCCCCGACAAAGTCTGCCTGAGCCACAGTCGCTCACCCAAGCAGTTGAGATGTATGAACTCGTCCTATCCCACCTCCACCTTTACCAGTCTGAAATCTTCAGTGGAAAAGCAGCAAGAAACAGCTGGGACAGCAACTTCTTCCACTCCCCCGTGACCTTTCTAAGCATGCTCTTTTCCTCAAGCACACCAAGGGATCTGTGTCAGGCTTGCAAAATCCTCCACTTCGGAGGAATGCTAGACTGCAGAGATGCACTGTGGTGTATCATTTCTGTGAACTTACAGGTATTTAAAGAAAGTCTTCAGAGGAAAGAGGGGAAAAAAATAAACCACAGTTGGCCCTTGCAATATTTTTACCACTGTTTGCCAGAGGAAGAGGTTATGGTTGTGTGGTGTACCTGTTGCATGGGGCCAAGCAGCAGTGCAGGAACAGCAAGAGACGCTCACAACTCAAGGCAGGCTTGCCAAGGGGAGCCCTGACGTGGGAGATCCAGGGCAATCATTGGCAAGAAGCCCTGAGTCAGAAACACCAGCACCAGCACATTCTTGAGGCAGAGCTTCTCTTGCTTTCCATGGGGTGAAACATCAGCCTCAGACTTGGGTGAAATTGAAAAGCTTCCAGTAACACGTCCATTAGTGTGGAAAAGGATGGCTTTTTTTTTCTTAATATTAAAAAATTGGGGCTTGGTCTCAAAGTGAACTTCAGGATCACTGTCAGGCCCCGTGCCTCTTGGACCATTGAACAAACAGTATCTGACACCCCAATTTGCAGCTGCCACCTGCCAGCAGCGCTGGCTGATGCTGGCACACCCCATAACAAGCAAGGGCAGAGGGCAGGTGGGGATTTTCAATGTGCCATTGGACCTGGTGTCAATAAAGCAGACCCTGAAGATACCAGACTCCACCTTTTGCTCCAAAAGTTGCCCTGGACTTCATCTTTTCTACTAATGCATAGCCATCTATAGTTTCTCTGATAGATAAAGAAGTGGCTGAAGACCACATAGAAACAGGAAATGCAAGGTCAGAGACCTCAGTCTTCTGTTTCCTACCTTGTGTGCCCAGCCTGGAGCCAGTTCGAAAAGAGAGAAGAAATTTCTATGTCCTTCCTTCCCAACTAAACCATTGTGCCTTGCATAGGACAACATTCACCAGGCCAGGGAAAGAGAGCAAGAATGAGACACACTGTCAGCCCCCATGGTTAAGGCATGCAGGGAGCAGGGTTGCTGTCCCCTTCCCAAGCAATCTTGCAGCAGGAGCATTCGTGGATCAGAAGTGGGACCCAGTATCTTTCCCTGTTGAAATCAGATTAGATGACAAACTGGGACAAAGGCTGTAAGGACTGAGTGCTCAGGCATTGCCCTTCTCCATTCAGTGTGTTCTAAAAGCAGCAGCCACCAAAGCACTGCAGTAACAGCTGTGACACACTGCACACACAGAGCTGTGGCACACTGCACACAGGGCTGTGGCACACTGCAGTCACAGCTGTGACACACTGCACACAGGGCTGTGGCACACTGCACACAGGGCTGTGGCACACTGCACACACAGAGCTGTGGCACACTGCACACACAGCTGTGGCACACTGCACACACACAGCTGTGGCACACTGCACACAGGGCTGTGGCACACTGCAGTCACAGCTGTGGCACACTGCACACAGAGCTGTGGCACACTGCACACAGAACTGTGGCACACTGCAGTCACAGCTGTGGCACACTGCAGTTAGAGCTGTGGCACACTGCACACAGGGCTGTGACACACTGCAGTCAGAGCTGACACACTGCACACAGAGCTGTGACACACTGCACACAGGGATGTGGCACACTGCACACAGGGCTGTGACACACTGCAGTCACAGCTGTGACACACTGCACACACAGAGCTGTGACACACTGCAGTCAGGGATGTGGGACACTGCAGTCAGGGCCACCCCCCACAGGGCCAGGGCAGCACACACGTGCCAGGCACCCAGCTGCCACCACACTGAGACCAAGGAATATCTGGGCACAAACAGATGTGACAGAAGAGAGCTCCACGTGTCTGGGGATCCAACAAGCTTAGGCATCAGGCAAGCAGAAGTTTCCATAATTTCAACTATATCTCCCGTCCAGAGTTTTTTCTGGCTCTCACCCTGTCTCCCTAGAGCTTTCTCACCAGCAATTTTTCCCCAGGTATTTTTTGCAAATACAGGAAAGAGATTGTGTTATCTCTCAACAAAACATAACATATACTAATATCCTAGCAGCTGGCCCTGGGACATAATCTATGGGACTCTGGTTGCTTATGGCCCAGTTTACAGTCAGCTTCCCAGAAACATTTGCATGGTTGGGTAGAGTTGAATACAGCAATTAATCTTCAGTTCCAAGTAATCAGAAACATTTAGTCAGAGGCAAACTTATTGAAGGACAAAAGAGGCTCTAGGACTGTCAGCAAAACAGGATAAAATTCTGAAATATCATGTATTTAAAATTCTCCATCATGATTTAATTAAACATGTAAAACAAGAAAAAGCATATTCATTATCAGGAAAAAAACCACCTTGTTTAATTGAGTCCAATACTCCAGAGCACAGAAGGACTTTCTGGACTGTTGTTATCTGGTTAGAAAATATTTTTCCAACTATAGTTTATTTCCCATTTCACTGTAGCCCTTGGCATTCTAAACAGCATTTCTGGATTTCAGAAGGGAAAATGAGGATAACTGACCAAGATTAAAGGTCTGAATCAATTAAAATCTGCCTCTCAGTTTCCCCAGGAATAAGTGAATTCAGAATTAAATTTCCAAAGACTGGTCCTCTCTGACAGCTAAAAGCAGCTGTTTGCCAGGCTGTCTTTGGAACATCAGCAACACCACCACAATCAAACATTTGGGGAGGAAATTGGCTCTTCCATAAAGGGTTTGGCCAGGACACAGAGAGCTCAGCTTTGCAAACAGCAGATCTCCTCCTCTTTACGATAGCAGCAAGGTGCCAAACAGATACTGAGGAGTTCACAGCTCCTGGAAATGTGATGGTTCTAACACCTCCCAGATCTGATGCTAACACTATATGCGTCTATTACCAGATTTTCAACTCTGCAGTACTAACACAGGAGTCATAAGAGTAAGAGAGAGGGGAAACATCACATTTTCCAGAGCTGTTTGGGCAGCAAGCCCTGTCATGCTGCTGCAGAAACACACCGTACTGAATAACTGCATAACAGCATGGTGAGAACTCTCTTCTCTGGTGCAGTATATAAGTTAAATGTCTCCTATCAGGGTAGCAATTAGGAAGCTTTTATACTGGTTTAAGGGTAGTATTAAGGCTGTGGCTGACACAGTATAGACGACATGACTTTTTGAAGTACAGTTGTTGAGATTTTCCCCTATAAGACAGAAAAAGACAGATTTTTATCTGGCACCAAGTGTGTAGCTCCTGCATAAAGCTACACCAATTTATACCAAATAAGAATACATCCCAGTCCCCAAATCTGTCCAGATTAGCAGGGTACACCATTTTTCAAAAGCAATTAAATGATATTACTATAAAAGCGAGAGAATTCTGTCACAGTACAACCAACAACTTTCCTAAAAATTACAATATTGCATGCTTTCCCTTTTCTTCCTTTTCAAACTAAAAATATCACTTGGCTTTTTTTGCTGTGACACACATCTTCAGATGTTTTTTACTGCACCTCCATTCTGTCTCTTTTGGAAAGGATGAGCCTTGTGCTTAGACTTGCCCACGGATAGGTTGCCATTAACTGCAGTGAAATTTAGGCCAACCTAGATTACCCACTAGCCTCTTGGCAGTCCTCAGACCTTGTACCAAAGCCACACAAATTGGAGGAAACTGTAGATGTCTGAGGTAAGCATGAAGGCAGGTTACATGGACGCTGTCTATACTCACGTGCAAATTTAACCAACGGTGATACTCGAGTCTCAAAAGCCACATAAAAGCTTTAAAACAAGATTACAGCTATGATAGTTCATGTCCTCCACACCATGGGTTATATTCCTGAATTTCACCATAGTCTGGCCCTGTCATTCTGCTGGACTCCCCTGAAGCCCCTTTGATGAAGTGGTCACTGGCAATGCTGTTAATCTGATGGGTGCAACAACCATCTCCTGTTCAGGGGCAGTGTAAAAACGGCACTGAAACTACTTTATGAGACAGATAACCAAAACTGCAGCAGTCACCACCCAAAACAGAGGCCATGTGCAGGGCTGGAATAGGAGCAGAGCTGTGCTGAGTGTCTCAGGGTGTTTCTGGAGGGTTTGAGAGCTATTTCTTGGAGATGCATGTGTGTAGGAGATAAGCAGCAAAAAAATACCACAAGAGCACAGAAAGAAGGCAGCAAGGACACATCAGATACAGCTGGAGAGGCATGTGACTGGGAATACAAAGATGGGACTGATGTTTCCACTAAAAGATGGGCAGGAACTATGAGAAAAGTCACTTTCCCTGAATACAGTGGGATTCACACAGCAGAAGAAAAAAAAAATCAGGTAATGCCCCACAAAAAAAATCAGACCCAAAGATACTTGACTGAGTCATCAACAAACACAACCCACAAAAGTCTCAAAGACTAGTTTAAACAAAAAGTGTGACAATCTGTTTTACTATCTCTCAGCCCCACCACCACTTTAAATCAGCTTTGTTACTCCGGTAATCCTGAGCCTTGTTTGATAAAGAGTGGAGCCCAAGCTGGCAAGGACAGTTGGGTCAGGTTTTAGTTGGCAGCTGCACAGCTGTCTTTATCCTCCAGACTCCTGAAAAGCACATCCAAAAGTACGTGGTTACATTTGTCCATCACCAGAGACACAGACCAGCCAGGCACTCACAGGTCTGGGTACCACTCTCTAATTCCACTGCAGACCAAGTCAGAAGAACCCTTCCTCATGGAAAGAAAGATACTTTTAGTGAGATTCCTTCATGTAAGTCAGTGCCTGCAAAGAAACAGGAGCCAAGGCACCACAAATAGAACCATCATCCTTTCCACTCAAGTCTTTGCGTAGGCACTGGGGTAACGATGACAGGCCAGAGAGTTGCCAGAATCAGGGCAGAGCAGCTCTTGCCAGAAACTGAGGTTCCCATGAGCAGCAGTTCCTTTCAGCAGCACCCAGCATAACAACGTGCAAATTCAGGGCAGCTTCCTTCTCACGAGGAGCCAGAGAAAGCGAGAAGCCACAAGCAGGATCAGGCTCACTCAGGGCCCCAGATGGCCTCTGCTGTGTCCTTTGCCTGCCTGCACCCATATGAGCTGTCTTAACTCCTTTCCCTTCTCCTCCTCACATCCTGCTGCTTCAGTTCCCATTTTATAAAATTAAAAGCTTAACTTTATTATTTGGGCCCCTCAGGACAGATTAAAACTATATTCTGACTTCCTTCCAAGATACATTCTCCCCTTTTCTGTCAGGGGGGACACTACCTGGAGCAGCAAGGCGAGTTACCCCTGAGAAGGAAAAACAATTGTCCTGCTCGACTGTAATATCAATAATGAACTGCAGTAACTCCAGGGTTAAAGTTGGTAACAAAGCAAAGCTTAGGTCAGCAGACTCTTAAACATACTCTTTAAGCATGTGCTTAAGCCATCAGCTAAAACAGGGACAGAGGTGCCATGGTATCATCTAAGGAAACTCCTTTTTTTTTTTTTTCTTCTCCTCTCTTTTTGGCCTTTGGAAAAAGCATAGTCATAGCTAGATCTCATATGTTGCACAATAATTGAAATTTTCATGGAGAATTCCAGAGCAAATTGTTAGCAGACTGTACTGCCACAAGCTTGTTAGCATTTCTATTTTCTTTTAGTTTTTCTTTTTCTCTCTCTCTCTCTCTCTTTTTTTTTTTTTTTTAATTTGTTTTAAATTTGTGTTCCATCATCATTTTGTTTCATAATTTGTGTGTCAGCAACTCTGGTCATCTTGTGACCCTCTGATTTGAGAAAATCATAAAAAAAAGCTATTTCTAAAGCAAATGGGATTTTTCCCCCTTCACTATTCCAGGAAACAAATTCTTCCCAAAAGCCATCATTAAGGAAAAGTCAGAAAGAATTCAGATTTTTATGAGTGAAGCAAATAAGCTGCTACAGTGTTAAAAACAATCTGGAATTTAGCTTACAAAGTTCTAGTTCTTTTAGTAGAAAAGAAACCACTGACGTGCTTGCTTCTCAAGAAAATGAATTGTTCAAAGCATCTCAAACAGCTTTTGAGTAGATTTTCAATTAAAGGTATGGAAGTAAGTAGTGCTTGACTCTGCTCCTCCACTTGCCATCTGTAATCATCCTACCTGAAAGTAAATGTCTTTTTCTTGACAATTTTGGTTCTTGTCTGTTCAAAGTGGCAAGAGTCTCCACCCTTTGGGCTGTACTGACTCTTCACATAAGCAAACAAGACGTGGTAATTTTGCTCTCTGTGGATCAATGCCCAAGTGAGGTCTCCTAAGGAAAATCTGGAGGCAGAACGAGAGCCAGCAGAGGGAGTATCATAATAGCTCCCCTGTGGGAACATTTCTTGCAGAAGAATCCAGAGACTTCAGTTGGTCTCAGGACCCTATTGTGTTAAGAAATATACATGCCTACAGTAAGCACGCTTACATTGTTTTACTACATTTTCCATGCAGGCAATGGATTTTTTTGCAAAGGTCATTGGGTCCAAGCCAGTCATCACTGGGAATATAAATTGTGTGTTCTTCACATTGAATCGTAGAGAGGGGTTGGGTGGGAGAAGCGAGAGACAGATTTGCAGCTTTCTTCTTTTTCTCATTTAAAATTATTATGGCCATTTCTCTTTATAGCACCAGTATTCCTGGTTCTTCTTTAATGCTTGACATCCAGTAGTCTCCAAATATACTAAAAAGAAAAGTACTACCGTCCTAGAAAAGATCTAAGCCCAGAAAAGCAAATTGATGTTCGTGCACCCCAGCTCACCAAATATGCACCAGGAGGAAGAAAACCTACTTCAAGAATGAAGTTTGATATGCCCTCAAACGTCTGAAAACAGCTTTTGCCCTCCAGCAAAACTATGGATGCCCATAGGGAGAAATCCACATCTTCACCAGTGGGAACCTGACTTCAGTGGAACGGCCATTTCATAATGGAGGGAACCAAGGTTTATGCTCATCTGCCACCTCAGTAATGAGCTTTCTTTCCGGTGGGCCCACCTATTTTTTGAGTTTCACCTGCCCTCAGAGGTTCACAGGCACTAAGTCCCATTTGATTTCCCACCCAATGGGGAAGCTGATGGCTTCAGCTCTGAGACCAAGTTTGTAACTGGGAGAAACTCGTCCCTGAGAAGCGCTGCCATGAAGGAGCCTGGCCTGCAATGGGATGCAGAATGGCAATTCCACTGCCTATTCAACAAGCTGAAAGCCCAGCTCTTACACATCCATCAAAGTCCATTTTAATTGGGAGCCTAAAGCTATTTTACTCATCAGTAATGAAGGAGCAATTAAGTTCACAGCCAAAAATGAATTAATGAGATATTGCAAACAAGTTAATTAACTCCTTCATGGGTATTCAGATAGAAACCACACAAAAAACCCCACAGAGTGCGCTAATTACTTCAGGGGTCTGACTAAAATGAAACAAAAAAAAAAAAGATAACCACAACATTTGGAGCAAAGGCTAGAAGTCTGTCATTAAGCCATCTTCCCTCATATACAGTAAGCATAGGAAGCTGTGTATGACACTGCACACATGGAAATGCCTACATCCCTGCGTACAACTCATCAGGAACAGCGTCAAATTCGTAACACTGAACCTATTTGCTCAATTTACCTTGGCAAGTGCTCTGGGGGGCACTCTCCTCACCCTAAGGAGAAGGGTTTGGCAAGAGAGTTGGTCTGTTTAAATACCCTTTAAGGGAAAGTAGAGGTTTAGCAAGGATGGCCTGGAAAAGACAGCATGAGGTATGTGACGTTGTGCAGTGCCTGGCCGAGGCTGACTTACGTGGCACAGCTTGAGGAAGAACAAGAGGGTCTCTGTGTATATGTTTAGGGGGTTAAACTGTCACCCTTGACAATTCACATTAACTGTTCAATATTTCATTGCCACGAACTCAGGAATCCATAAAACCGTTGGGCCAAATTTGCTCATCCCTGTGTTTTGGTCATTTATGGCCACATGAAGCACTGTTAAAATTCTACCAGTACAGGCAGAGTTTTACTGAGGCTTTTTTGCCCTGGTACAAACATTATACTTGAAATTTAGAGAAGCAGAAAAACAAGCCCTTTCCACATGGTGGCAAAACACAGCTGCTTTTAAAATCTCAAATCTTGGGCTATTTGTAAGGAAAAAGCCGAAGGTTCCCAGGGCTCACAGTGGAGTGTCAGCCTGCAGAATTCAATAACCAATCCAGGAAACCCATTTTGACATCTAGTTTCAAAGAGGGTATTGTAAACAAAGAACAAGCCCACAGAACAATATCATTCTTGATCCCCATTTAAGTAGCAGGAACACAGAAAAGCCTCAGAAGTGGAGACATCTGTATTTATGTAGAGTGCTTTCCCTGTCTCTTTGTACTCCATTAAATTGCAAAATGGAATTTCTTTTTTGAGTAGATTAGCCCTTGCATCTTAAACCACCCCAAGCACAACAATGCCACTACTAAAATATGAGAAGGACCCTTTCTGAAATCTGCAGAAGCATTACAATATTTGTTTACAGTTAATATCACAGTATTTCAGCCTGGCCACAGAGCAGCTCGCAGCAGCCACTACTGACTTTATTGGAGTTTGCTTTAAGTTAGAGAGGAATGAGACCAGAATCAGACCACGAAGACAGTATTTATATATGACAGCTTGTCTGGAACCTCACCTCAAAAGTATTTTTCTTTATTTCAGTCAGCAGCAACGCTTCTCATTCATATACATGCACACACACTTTTTATTTTTTCCTGTTAAGGCAAGCTAGGGCTAGAGGCTATCACACAAAGCCAGGTATAACAAACAACAGGACAATGAGTTATTGACAAGACTGGGAGGAAAAAAAAAAGGTTTTCTTTTTTCTCTCTACATGTGCTTAGCTAAACAAAGGCTACCAAGCCTATAAAAGAATATTTTGCAAGAAATAGAGCTTGGGATTCATCTTGTCAAAATGATGGCTAAGTCTTCTATCTGCCTGTCAGCACAAGTATTATCCATAGACTGACAGAAAGCATTTGTTAACTAACTTGGTTCTAGTATAGCAAAAAATATTTATTGCATGCAACGTGCTTTTCTACAGGAAATGCGTTAATGCTTATTGTGGTCACTGAAACAATCTGCCCAACACTAAGTAGGTTGTGCTCAGGGACAAAGACATGATTTTTAATGCTGCAAATCACCTTCACTCCCAGATCAAAATTATTCTGCTTGCATGTATTTATTTTCCTTTATAGTGTATTTTTCAAAGGCAGGTTCATGAAGTCACCAGCACACCCAAAGCTTGTATGTGCTTTGAATACTGGATTGTGACCCCAGTGTTTGCACGTGTGTGTTACTGCTATAACTTTGCACTGTCTCACTGAGTAGTTTGCTGCAGTTTGCCCTGGGAAAGATAAGCCAGAGTATAATCTATGGACCCTGTAGGTCTTGAGGCTGTTGAAATGCATGTGCTATCTCTTAGGGAAGGGAAAAAAAAAAGCACCCCAAAAACACAGGGCTCCAAACTGATCTTCAGCTGTATCAAAACAAAGAAATGGAGGCAGAATAATTATTGACTCGTGTTTTTACTGTTCTCAACATTTCTCATTCAGTGCTACAAGAGAAAAAAGTGAGCCTTTCTGGCCCAGAAAAAAGGATGTGTGAATATTTTTTTATTTGTTTATGGAGCTGCAAGCCCAATTAATGGTAGCAGGACATTAATGGTAACGGGGCCTTTCTTCTTGGAATCAGGACAGAAGGGTAGGAAGTCTTCCCTTCTGCTGAGAGAAATTGCCACATGTCTTCCATGTCCACCTCTTGAGGAGCTGCATTTATAAAAATACAGCATCACAGTCATGCTAAATAAATACAGCTTAGTGGAAAATGTAGTGGAAGTACTAGATTCAAGGGCACCTGGACTTTACTCCAGTTTGGTCATTGACTTTAGCAGGATGAAGTGACTGCCTCTTTGTCTGCTCCCCTCCCCCGCCCCCTAGTAAATAAATTATAGTCATAACTTGTTATAAATAGCATTTACTCTGCAGAAATATTACACTGACCTGCAAGCCTACTGTCAGGTCTGACTAACATCTGAAGCACACACTGAGCAGGGCAAAGTACTGCTGCTAACAGTCATAAACTGTTGGGGTTTGAGCTGTACTGATACGGCAGTGCTTTGGTCTCAGTTTTATATTTTACAGCCACACTCCTCTGCTCTTATCAGAATGTGGTATATAACTGCCAGCCCTGAGGAGTTCCTGTGCACAAGCTCCTGCCAAGCTCCTGCCACATTCCCCACACAGCATTGCCTCCTGGGTTCTTGCTCTGCACGTAGTAGATGGTGTTGATTCTGACAAAGAAAGCACTAAGGGTTATTTTAAAAGGCTGCAAAAAAACATGCTTTCCTGGCATTTGCTTTGGGCTGAACAGCATTCACTTCCATTCCCTGAAAGCAGCAAAGATATTCTTTTGAAATGAGTTCCTCCTACTTCTCTGACTAATAACTATATGTATTTTCAGATAACTCTGCTTTTCTTATGAAACACTCTAAAACCGACATGGGAAGTATAAAGTGTGCTTATCAGTGGTCAGGGAAAATAGGTCTGCTTTTCTCTTGAAGGTGTAGTATTTCAATATTAACACAACACGAACACCCCAAAAGATCTAATCCTAGTCTACTCCCAAGAGCAGGCTTTCCCAGCATAAGGGTAAAGAGAAAGGGAAAAAAAAAAGAAAAGAGAACTTAAAAAAATTAGTAACAGATCAAAGCCCATGAAGACTATCTCCTTTTTCTTTTCCAGACAAAGTTTTGTTGGTTTGTTTTGTTTTTTTTTAATCCAGACCACATAATTCTGCATTTTTCCCTGCCATGGAGAAAAAAAGAAAAGAAAAGAAAAAGTTTTAAACAAAGCAGGTATTCCAATGGTTTAACATTAAACATACTCTCAATTTGCATTGCTATACATGGTGATCTTAGAGATTCATGAGATTCAGGACCTGTACCTAGTATTCCAGTTCTTTCTAGGGACAAGCTTTTGGAGAGGGAGAAAAAATACATTGGCACCACTGTTATATCAAAACTCTGTTAACCTGGCTTATTCAACATTTTCTTTTCCTGCTTTGACTAACTCTATCTGCTGTCAAAAGCACCACATTTCAGCACCATCCAAGAGAGGTCTGTTCCTTCTCACAGCACAGGACCTTTGGTTCTGACATCTCCTCGGAGTATTTTTCACGTTGCAGCAGAGACCTGCGAATCGGCGCTGCCTCTCTGCATTCCCTCAGCTGTCTCTTGCTCACAGCAGCTTAAGCAAGATGAATCTCCCTCTGCCTCCCCTGCATTAATGGTTTATTTACATTGCCTGTCTGACACAATTTAGACTGGATGAAACCGCTGTGCAACCACATCTCAACCTGACTTACACCCCTACCATGCTCCCACTCCCTGGCACACTCCTGACCATACACAAAGCTGTGCCAAGCACCCTTGCTATCAGAAAATTAATTATTGAATTTTTAAAATAAATAAATAAAAAGCAGCTGTCTTTCTTCTGGCTTAGAGAGCTACATCAGCTCCACACATGGTCCTGGGGCAGGAGCAGGGTGGGAAGGAGTGACTGGGGAAGAGCCATGCCAGCCCCCGGTTAGATCAGCTCCAACAGAGATGGCTCCCTGTCCTGAGGTTATTTTGAAAATGGGGCTACGGCTTTAAGTGCCACTGTCAGGAGTGGCCAGGGGCACAGACACAAACCAGGTGCTTCTAGTTTAATGAATTACAGGCCAGATCATCCATTCAGGCAGAGTCTGCCTGCGCTCTTTGCCCACAGCAAGCACAAGGCAACTTGAGCTCTCCTCACCTTCAGGGCTCAGGCTTAACCTTGACACCCGAGTGGCACGGGTTTAACCCTTCAGCTCCTCCAGCTTAGCCCAAGGCACCTCCCACTTGCTGACCCGGTGTCCCGTCACACAACTGCATAATGCACCTCAGAATTCCTGTTCAAGGAACAGCAATTATTCAGTGTTCTCAGAGCAGACTGGCACCCATCCCCTGAAGCCTCCTGAGCAGGGCTGGGCAGCAGAGATGCTGCCCTGGTACAGCAGGAGCAGCTCTGCAAGTGAGGCACGAACCCACACACAGAGCTGTGGGGCTGAATTCAACATTAAACGCAGAAATTTACTCAGAGTTGTTCTCTTAAACACACAGAAATGCACAAAACCCACTTCTGTGCCCTTCCAAGGGATTCTCCAGGAAAACATATAGAAACACAATCTAAATATTCCCAAACAGACCATTATAAGCAGGAGTTGAACTAATTTAACCATTGAAAGCAGCACTAGGAAAAGTAGCAGAGAAATAACAGGTTTCACTTGTCGTTCTAGAACAAGTCTCTCTGCAGTTTATTAAACTAAAACTAAAATACCTGGTTTTTCCAAAACTATTTTGTGATCTCACTGAAGAAACAGACAGTTGCAGTTCAGTATGCCACTACAAAAAAGGACATTTATCTCTCATGTGTTCTATCAGACTATCACAATTAATTCACTTCTAGAGAAGAAAGGAAAAAAATAATTCTTAATATTGTAAAAGTTGGTACAGTGAACTGCCCTGTAATTTTAAAGGCTTTAAAGGAACCCATCCATACTTGAGCTCGAGGTGTCAGAGCTGCCCTCTTCAACAGTTCCCTCACTGTGGTTTGCAGCAAGGAAAAAAAATAAATCTTAAAACAAAAATAACCCATATAGCAGCCAACAGATGGGGAGAAAAGAAAGAGAGGGAGCAATACGGAAAGAAAAAGAAAAAAAAAAAAAAAGGAAAACATAACCCAGAGAGCATTACATCAGTTCTCCTCACAGTTTTATTTAAAACACACGTGCCATCACTCACAGTTCTGTGGTTACTGGAAAATATGACTGTAACACTTCCATGGTGTGGGTGTGTGGGTTGCATTGAAAAAAATAATAAAAAAAAGAACCTTTCTTTGGCACAGCTGACTTTGGCTACTGATGGAAGGAAAAAGGGTGGCATATTTGTATAAAACCCTTGTGTTTTGGCAGGGAGGATAAATGCCATGAGCCACCTAGCCACGTTTTGTTCTTTAGCAGAAGCATACACACCGTTTCACTTCAGCAGAGAGAATACCACAGAAAGAGCACAGCACCAAGCACAACAGAGAATGTTTCCACCCCTATGCAAACAATAATTCCATTAGATTATCAGTGAAAAAAAAAGCCTTTATGGACTAAATTATTTAGGCCAACATTTGTTTCAGCTTTGACTGCCTATGGAGCAAGGACTGGCAGGGTAAAACATTCATCCTGAAACCAAAATACCACTCGAGTTTGTGCTTTAAAGATGAGTCAGCAAACACCCCTCCGACTGCTATGGTACAGGCAAATTCTTTAAAATAAAAGCCAAAAAGCAATGAATTTAAATTCCAGCAAAGCCCAGGTGGTACCTCTCTTCATGGACTTCATTTTGTGTGTGCACATGCAAAAGGAGCAAAGACACAGGATGAAAGACATCCAGATGATTTTCTGTGCTTATCAATAGCTCAGGGTGCAATTAATCACCATGTCAGTTGAAGTCTGACTTCAGAGACAAGCCATCATGGGCCCAGGCTGATCATTCAAAGTCATTAGCCAGCTGTTTTGAGAAGGGCTCCAAAATACCCAAGAGACAAAAAAAAAACCCAAAAAACCAAAAAACAAAACAACAACAACAACAAAAACACCACCAAACAAGAAACCCCACAAACAAATTAAAACCTGTGATTTTCTCCTGCTTGTCTTGCAGAGGTTTAGGGCTTACGTTTTCAACTTCTCCAAAGTCAGTGTTTTTAATCAAAAGGTGAATTTTTCAGGCTTCCGTCATTAGAGAAGCACCAAATAGCACTAAAAGGCAGTAAACTGGGCAGACCTGGGACGCCCCTGACTCCAGCTGCAAGCACAGCAGAAACTATCACTGCTCTGGTAGGTTCCCAGGGGCTTTCCATGTCAGGAGTTCAAGCCCAATTCTGACACACAAATGAAGTCATATCCCCTAACAGCAGCATTTCTGGCCTCTGCTTGCCACAGGCTGAGTCACAGCGGTCCATGGAGCATTCCACACTTCCATTTCCAACACCAGGACTGCACAGCACCCAGGGGAGAAGGACAGGAAGCAGCTGGCTGCTGCAGAGGGGTGCTAGGGTGGACTTTTCCCAGGGGATGCTCTCTTCTGGAGGGCCATGGTGAACCTGTTGAGCTTTCTACATGCATCACTAGGGAGGATGGGGGACCAGGTCTCACCTGGCCTTCTTCCAGGAATGGCCCTCCATCTCTGCACCTGTTTTGTTCTTTTTTTTTTTTTCAGGCCACAAATTAGGTGATGTAAACACACAGCAAGAGCTGTGGCCTATGATTATCATTTTTCCTCAGTGAATGGGTAGCAATGGTGTCTAATTAAAAGAACAGCTATGGAGGAGCAAGGCACAGTGAAGTCACCCCTCAACCCCCAAGCTCATTAATGCTCTGCACTCTCAAAAACTAATGGAGAGATCACCCTAAAGTGACCTTGGCAAAAGGTGCCTCAAGACAAGTTCAACGTTCCTGATGGTGAAAGCCAGGTGCAGGTACTGTCTTCAGCTACAGCTGCTTGCAAACTGCCCATCTACAGCAGTGGCAGTAAAAACATTTAACTACATCTGAACTATGAGTGAAGTTGTCCTGGCAACAAATTTTGTATCTGAAAAAATGGTGGTGCAGGAAAGTCTCGTGTGGTTTTAATTTCGTATAGATCTAGGATGCCAATCTCTTGCACACAACTCTGCTGCTGCTTCTTCTATTATTATCCAAGGACATCAGATAAAAACAGACAAGAGACTTATGCATAGGGGGTTTTTTTGAAAAAATGGTTGCAACACAACCCCCCAAACTTACTGGAAACATAACACATGAAATGCCAGATCACACACAGCTTCGTAGCTGGGTATTTTCTGAAACGTGATCATATTTAAAGATACAAGCCAAGAAGACCCTTTAATTACAACTGAACACAATCTCAGCGAGTTTTAAAACAAAAAATGAAATATAAAATTCCAAGACACAAGGAGGTTTTTCTATTTTTTTTTTTTAAGACTTGCCAAAAAAAAAAAAGGCCCGTTCACTTGAGGCGCTCACCACTGGACACTGAACTATTGATGAGCGTCAAGAGGGCAATTATCTCTAAAATAAAGACTTTTGTATATCATGGGTCCCACATTCTAAATTCAGCCTGAGAAGCAGGAGGAAAAAACGGTTCAGGCATCAGCAGTGAATTGGCCAAAGGTCTCAGTGTTACAGATATGCCACTGTTACATTTTACATGGCATTAGGAAGCGTGGCAGTCATTTGACCCACCAAACAGCAAGCACTTTTGATGCAGAGCCTAATTGTCACTTATACTTTGTCACGCCATTTAGCTTCAATGATTTTCTGAACTCTTCAAGGAACTATGCTAATGCTCCAGTTTTACTTTTGTCAGTATCAATGAGATGCTCATTAAAACCAAACTCCAGAGATGGTTTTGATGCCGCTTTCCTTGACAACATCTGCTCGGTTTCCCCTGTCGCTTCCTTGACTGTGGGAAATAAGAGGGGAAAAAATCTTGACAAAAATACCATGACTGTATTTTATCTGCAAGAGACATTAAGCAGTGGTGGGAATTGAGGTTCAAAGAGCACAAGTCTTAAATGAGGATGAATAAAATGGTATTCCATAGAGTCCCACTCTAAACTAGATTTCCTGCATGCTGATTGCAAGAAAGGGTAACAGTTTACAAATCATGTCCTTATTCACTCTGTTTAGGGGACCCAGAATATTTAACTTTCAATGCTGTTCCCCATTTTCCCCAAGAAGTTTTAGGAAATGGAAAACTGACCTCCCAAGCTGCAGTAGAGGTGAAGATGAAGGGTATGAACTGCTAAGGATGGGAGGCACATCTCATACAGGCAGTGTAGCACAAAGACAGCAGTCTCAGGGACAGACACATTGGGATGGAGAACAGTTTGGGCATTTCCACCTAAATCCACTAGCAAACATGAATTAAGCTTCTAAGAAAGGATGACTGGAAATAAGGCTTTAGGTATAGTTTGCTTTTCCTGTAATGACATTCACCACCATTTATAGGTTTCTACAGTCACTTAACATTGCCTCAAGCTGTGTAAATTTAAGAATGGAACTAAATTTCTCTACATCTCCTAAGAGAAAACAAAATTCATCATTTTTTACAATACCTGATTAATATAACTAAAAATTAAGTCCCCCCAACAGGAAGGCTTGCACAGAATCACTGCAACTTTTCCTGATTGTAACACCCATGAACTCCAGCTTGGAGATGGAGAGAGTAAGAAATTTCATGTATTCGGTGTTCAGTCTTATGTGACAAAGGTGGAAATCTTTACTAAATTAAAAAAGACAAACTAAAAAAAAAAAAAAAAACCCAAAAAAACCCCCCACAAACAAACAAACAACAACAACAACAACAACAAAAAAAACAACACACCACAAAAAAACCCCAACCAAACAAAAAAAAAAAACCCAAAACAACCAAACAAACAGGAAAATAAAACCCAAAACAAAACCCCCACAATTTTAAGCACAGTTCAGTCACTCATGGTTTCAATTTGAGGTCATTGTCTAAATGTGAGACAATACCAGCTTTGAAACAGCACCTTATTCTGTATTTGACAGATTTTAAATATGCAACAAAAGGGAGTCTAAACAGTACTCTTTAATAAGTTAAGCAGAAAGTTTGGCTTAAATGGTTAAATTACCTAAAAATAATTTCCAAGTCAGTAAATAAACTTTCATTTTCAAAGGACATTATCTTCCAATGCTTTTTGTTAAAATCTGCATGCATAAGTGTTACCTGCCAGGTGTTCTGGTTTTCAGTGGCCTTCTCCAAACCAGTATCCAGCCTGAAATATCAGCCAGCCTTCTTTTTTTAAGGAGGGCCTGAAGCTGAAAGTACTCCTCTATTTGAGTCCCAGCTTCTGCATTTTTGTTAATACTCTCTGTTTTCATCTAAAATATAGGCAACATTAATATAGTAATCTATTTAAGATTTCCAGATAAATCCTAGAAAATTCCAAAGGTGCAAACAGGCCAATGACACCCCCATGTCAAACTATCAAGTTCTTAAACACAGCTTCATTATTTCCAAATGGATGAAATTAGCAGCTACAACAGTCAGAAGTCAACCCTAACCCTGGTGATAGCATCACACCAAACACTTGTGAATCACAAGCCAGGACTCAGCAGATTTTTTTTCCCTGTGTTTTACAATTCCCTTAAACCACTTGCATCACATAAGATTGCAATACACTTAGAACTCTGATCCTACTGCTTTCTGCAATACTTTTTGCCAGACAAAATTAACTTTCTGTGCAAATTTAACAGATCATTCCTGAGTGAAAAATAAGGAGGACTCTCCTAAGGATGGTGCAGAGTTACATGATGTTATACAGGAGCAGACCTCTTCAGTAATGTCACAGGAGCCCTGCAGTGTCTGAGAGGTAACAAGGGCAGTGTGCATCCCTCATATGGGTGATGGCCAAGAGGAGATTTAAAATACAGCAGCCTCCTACCTGGGCCCAGTCAGCAGTGCAGAACAGCCTCCAGACTCACAGCAGTGAGTGTTGTGGGACCAGGCAGGACAAACCTCCCAGGAGTACCACATGTCCCAGTGTGCTGTTCTGGTGGAATGTGGATTACACCAGAGGAAGGGTCCCTCCTACTGAATGTGAACAAACTACTAATGCTGTGAAAACATCAGCATTTTGCTCCTTTACCTATGTAGAGTCCCAGCTGAAATTGTTCTGGCCTCAGCTGGCCTTGGGGGTGAACCCTTTTGGAAGAACAGACTGGTGTTAAAATACAAAGGGAGGTGAATTAAAAGGGGATGAAGGGAGTCTGCGTGTTACCCAGTCACACAAAAAGTTCACACACTTTACAGACACTATGGCCTATAATTAAGGTCATCCAAGGCTTGGCATCATAAAATTCTACCAATTACCAACTTTGCTAAATTCTTATTGTTTAGGCAGAAATGCTTCATACCAGGCAGCTGCCTTTGGTCGATATTTCTGTTTTTAAGAGAAAACTTAAAACTTCTGACAGCTTAGTGATGAAAATGTGATAAAAAAAAATTGTAGTCTCTTTCCTCAGCCTATTATAATCCCTATAGCCTTATTCTTTAAGTAGTACTAAAGATCTACAAATTCTGAAGTCAAGAGAATAAACCTGCCTTTGCCTCTTCTCTTGTAGTCCAGAAACCAACCTGAACTATCCTGCACAGTCATTAAAAGCATATCCTGATTTCCTGGGCAAATAATTCAACATTATGATGCACTTTGCAGAACTGCTGAACACTCCCAGTAACAGCTGATGTCCAGGTAAGGGACTTTGACAATATCCCAGGCTTACTAAACACTGGCACAGCACTGCAGTCCACACGTTGGATCTGCTCAAGTAACACAGGTCACCCTTCTCTTGGCTTTCCCCCCATTAGTGTCTTTTCCAAGCATGCTGCCATGGCCCCTTGTCACAGCCACATCTAATCATGGCAGACATGAGGCTGAGATGCACAACAGCCTTCCTGAGGTAAAGTTCTGTCCAGGATGTGTTGGCATGGCCAGGTCTAGCAAATAGGTAGCACAGATCTTAAACAGCAGAAGCACTGCTGGCAGGGGTTCCCTCAGGCCAGGAGAAGAGCAGGCAGGCCAGTCACCCAATTTAGAGGTGTATAACACCCATCTACTCACCTCACCCTCCCTTGAGATTATCAGCCTTGTTGTGGAAATGAAGCAAAGAACAGTAGCTTGCTTTTACCCCTCCAATTCAGTCAGCTGTACCTGCCCTGGCAGGATTCACTGCCTCCCTGCCACCCACCACAGCTGCTTCATTGCAGAGAAGGAGGAAAGGGGAGCACATTCCCCTTCCACCATCACAGCAGCTTTATTCAAACTCCTGGGAGCAGCTAAAGTTTGGCCACACACCACCTTTGTGACACCTCTGCTAGAGGGCAGCAAGCTCAGACTGCCAGCAGCAGCCCTGGTGGTGCCCTTTCCTGTCTAGGCAGCAGCTCTGTACCTGCCTGGGGCAGTGGAAAAACCTTGCTCTGGGCCTGCAGACATGCCCTTTAACAAGGTGATGTACCACAGTGGTGACATGAGTTATTGTAGCTGCTCTGAGCAAAAGTGTGAACTTTTGCAATGGCCTCCAGCAACAACGAGATTATTTGCTCTGAAACCAATGGCAGCCAGGAGTAACTGCAAAACGTGGCCATCCTACTCCCTAAGAAAGGAAATGTGCCACTACATGTGCATATATATTCCATATACAGAAGGGTTATAGACACAGCCCCCTTAGTATAGATCCCTAGCATTTTTTAATTCTTTCTTCGCCATGCCATCATGGTGATTAGATAATATGTATCATAGGAAAATAATGAACAGAAAAAGAAGCCCTTTGAAAGTGCTCTCAGGATTCATTTATCCTTTTTTTTTTTTTTTTTTTTTTTTTTTTAACGCATAAGCTGCAATTTTGCCTAGTTTGGAAGCATATCAAGGACAGGTCAGGCATTAAGTCAGCACTTGCTCCCTCTGCAGTGCCTGAGCTTAGCCCAAAGCTCACCTTTGACACATTCACCGCAGAGCTGGTAGGCAGAAGATGGTCAGGAAGCTGAAGGTTCCAAGTTCCCAGCAGAGTTCCTGGAAAGTCTGGGAACCTCGTTGATTTGAGCAAGTTATCCACCTCTAAGACCAGGGTGGGGGTGAGGTTTTAATTTAATTTACATTTTGATAGTAGTTTTTAATATGTTTTTATATTAACATATCTATGCATATATATATAATCTAAGAGAAATTTTCTTATTTAAGTTACAGAGAGTAATTTCTACATTATTAACTTAAGGTGCAGTTTCTTCTCTTTGGGGATCCTAGAAGTAAAAATTTTTTACTTTTTAAAAAATTAAACCCACCTTCCCCACAAAGCTCTGTGGACACTGGCCAGGAGCTGTAACCTCTCCAGCCAACACAAACATACCTAAAAAGTATTTGTATCTGCTCCTTTCCACCTGATTTAAAGTTAATAATAACTCTGCACAAACAGACTGACATAAAGGGCAGTGAAGGTACATATTTTAGACTCTGGAGATATTTCCCTCCCCCTTGCAATGCTGCCTGCAAGATCTCATACTGCTAAAACATCCTCTCCTCCAATCTTACTCAACTGCCTTTACTAAGAGCCACAGATTTTTGCTCCAGTACAAAGTTCCACCTTTCAACTTAATTAATATACAAAATAGAGGAGTACTAACCCTAACTTGGAACACTTCTTGAGACACTGTCACACTCCCCCATCTCACTGTCCGTGTTGGGTTTGCTTTGACCATTTCTGGCTCACAGAAGTAAACAACTCCTAAATCTATATATGTTTATCACCAATTCCATATACTACACACATCATTCTTTCATCGAGCTCACAAAATCCCCTTCCTTGACAGAAGCCAGTAACCACTCCCAGACAACACTGCTCCACTCATCCATCAGCCAACAGCACGAGTGTGGCATCCACCAGGAATGGATGAACATTCATGGATAAATGCAGCAGGAACACAGCCTGGGAGCATCTGCCTTCAAGTCACACTTATGGCAGGACTTCCTAAATGCTGATGGACTTACAGATTTTAAACTTTGGTGAATCAGCTACAGTTAATTCACAAACCTTATAGAATTGTGTCCTTGGTTGGATATGCATTGGTACAGAGGCAAATGCAGCTTATGAAAATTGCTGCTGTACTCTGGAGAGGGGAAAAAAGAAAAAACCCAAGCCCAAGGTTGAAGGTAATGCTCCCACAGGAAGGAAAGCATCTTCTGCAAAGAGGACAATGCACTTGTACAACCAGTGTCATTTCTAGTCAAGACAGGAATGGCAGTTGGCCTAGAAAGCACCGTGCCACCTAAATAACTCATACCCACAGCTCTGCTGCAGACTGGCACAGCTGAAAGGCAAATGCACTGT
Organism: Phylloscopus whistleri; assembly: GCA_017589585.1. Lineage (NCBI taxonomy): Eukaryota > Metazoa > Chordata > Aves > Passeriformes > Phylloscopidae > Phylloscopus > Phylloscopus whistleri. Next base: position 3,025,181 of record JADMLD010000549.1, on the reverse strand, counting down.
TATGTACACAGCCCATGCCAAAACATCACAGTGTCCCTGCTCAAGCAAGCTTTAAAAACAGCCCCACCTCATTATTTGCCTGAAAGCAGCAGCCTGACCATCGAAAGGAAGAAGGCAAGGTCATATCCTCAGAGCTTTCCAGCCACACCACACGTGCACAGGAGCCCCCACAGGATGGGAACATGAGAACAAGATTTGCCACCACCCCTCAGTGTCACTCTGTTTTTCTGAAGTTCTGCTAAAGCCTTCTGATGTTTACTTTTTGTGGTGGAGTTTCTCACGCACTTTTCATGTAAATAATGATTGTTTTGCTTTCCTTTCTGGAGGAGGAGAGAATTGATGGACTGTTGGGTTGACCAGTGTGGTTGGAGAGGACAATTTTCTTCCTCCAATCCATGGTCACTGCTGGAATTCTGTAAATGTTGAGGTCTGTAAATAAACTTTTTCTTTTTTGCCTTGGACATCTCAGTGTGTGAGTGACACCTCAGTGTGCCTGGATGTGCACCCCAGCAGGCAGCCCTGCAGCAGGGAGCCTGGCACAAGGGGAGGTTGCAGCATGCAGCTCTGTACAGACACATCCTCAGAATGTGTGGGGCAGAAATATTGCACAAATGTAGGTTTGCTCTGCAGCTTCCACTGGTGGTGAGACCCTTGTAATAGGAAGGATATACAAGACTCCCTTATGGCCTTCAGAAGGAGACAGAGAAGAAGCCCTTGGGGGAAAATTAGAAATATAATCAGTACCCAGATAAAAATCTATTCTACCAGCACGTGCAAAACCTTTAATACAAATTGCTTTCCAATGGATGAGACTGATAGATAAGGAAACAAAGGAAGAAGTTTTAGGCACATAAAATGCAAATGCCTTGTCTATGAAATAGATGTAGGAAGCTCTGTCTTCCACTTTTCTGCATACTTTGAGACTTATAGTGGGGGAAAGCTGTATAAATGTATTCTTCTGCATACTTTGGCTGATTTGGTTACAATCTTACTACTACATGAAATGCACATGAGAGCAAATCACATTTGATTTTCAGGGAACGTAGACCTTCCTACTGGTTCAATTTTCTAAGAATTTCTTATTGATAAGTGAGTTGGAGAAGACCTCAGTAAGGTTTCTCATGCCCAGGGGAGCTGCTCCACACAGCCTTTGGCAGTATCCTGCACCCCCTCCCTGCATCCTCTATGCAAACCACCATGTGAATTACTGATTTCAAAAACTACACAGAGGCACTGGCCCAAGCACCAGTGGCATAGGTGACACAGGTACAGGGCCCTTCCTAATCAGGAGCCAGCCTTTCCCAGCAGTACCTGCACCCAGAGATGCCAGAAGACCTCAAAGCAGAGCCAGGAATTGCAAGACCAGTGGGGAGAAGCAGCAACCCAGCTCCACTCACGGTCCCTGCCCTACTCCAATGGGCACTGCTCTCATAATGAGAACTTGGCACCAAAAGTTTGCTCTGTTCCAAAACTGTGTCATCTGTTGGTGATGTGGTGCTGCCACCTGCACTGAGACCCACTCCCCCTAGGGCAGAGGGCAGGGGCTTGCAAGGAACAGCTCTGTGCTGCACCACCAGCAGAGCAAAGGGGACACACTGGGTCCAGTAGAGACAGGAGCTAGGAGCTGCTGCAGGGACAGTTTATCCCAAGTGGCTTTTGACACTTTTCTGGGCTGTTTTGTGATCCTGGATACATCTCAGGTAGTGCTGCAGCCAACAGTCTTCCCAATCCAAGCCCAAGTCTTCCCTTCCCCTCCAGTCCCACACTGTGTCATGGGAGACTGTTCCCACTATGGTCTATTCCCAACCTGACTACTGCCATTCCAAAACACTATTTTCCATTTCCAGAAAGCTTCAGGGTGACCAAGACCTCACTTAAACAAAGCCTGTCAGAGTGCCTTTTTCCTCTTTGTACGATGTCTCTTGGAGCACTAGTCCAGAATGGAGGTGCCAGCATCCTTCAGGAAGGCAAGCAAACACCTGGGACTGAGCAAGGAAAAGTCTGTCAGACACAGACCCTTCCAGCAGCCAGGCAGGAAGACAGAGTGAAAAGGGAGAGGAGAGAAGTGTTCATCACCTGGCTGTGCCAAGCTCAATAAAAAACAATAAGAGGGGGGGAAAAAAAAAAGTTTTAATTGCCCTGGGACTTAGTAAACAAGCAGTTGAGTCTGGGAGTTAATGCCAACACAACAGCTGGCCTTCAGAAGGCATTTACTAATATAGCAACTTGTAATTAACACAAGGTCATCTCTAAAAATTACTAGGCCAATTTGCTGTTAAATAGCTTCCTCCAGGGGACGTGTCCCTGTTGGAGTACGAGCTGCTGCATTGTGTCTGTGAGGACAGACAGCTTGGACAAGAGCCCTGTTTCCCTGGGGAGGCAGGGTCACCATACGGGGCTCTCTGTGCTCCCCACATCAATCCAGGCCCCCTGTTCCCCCACTGCCCCACAGATGAAAGCAGCCTTCTGTTCCCCTGCAGACCAATGTGCTACAACACCCACAGCACCCAAGCCCACCAGAGATCTCTCTCAAGGTTGACAGCAATGAGCCAACACTTGTAGAATAAAATTGTGCAACAGCCTTTGGGCTGGTTCCACCAGCATTCACTTGCCCAGGCACCACAGGCATATAGAGAATCATGGAATCACAGAATTGTTTAGGTTGGAAAAGACCTTGAAGATCACAGAGTCCAACAGTTAACTCAGCACTTCCAAGTTCACCACTAAACCGTGTCCCTCAGCACCACATCCAAACATATTTTAAATACCTCCAGGGATGGTGACTCAACCACTTCCCTGGGCAGCTTGTTTCAGTCTTCAACAACCTGAAGAATTCTTCCAGAATGTCACATCTAAACCTTTGCTGGTTCAACTTGAGGTCATTTCCTCTCATCCTATCACTAGTTCCTTGGGAGAAGAGACCAACTTCCACCTCACCACATCTTCCTTTCAGGTAGCTGTAGAGAGTCATAAGGTCTCCCCTAAACCTCCTTGTCTCCAGGCTAAACAACCCCAGCTCCCTCAGCTGCTCCTTATAAGACCTGTGCTTTGTGTCCCTATGGCCATTAGCAGGTTGCCACCACAGGCTATAATGTATTCCTCACACAGCTCCTTCTGCAAGGTGCTTCCCATTGTGGATCAAGGTCTTCTCAAACAACTTCAAATATGAGTCACTTTATCCTGGAAACCTTCCTCTGGAGTGAAGTTCCATGTAAGTGGAAGTTTCAAGCAGGTGATGGAGAAGAGTGTTTCATTTTCTTAGGCAGAGGTTTTCCGCTTCCTTCAGACACACAAATTTTTGTACCTAATTTTATGCAGAGGGTTGGCATGGCATGTCCATACTACCACTCCCCACACTTGTCTCTGCTCTTCCTTTGCTTGGGAGAACACGTCTCACTCTTCATGTCCTGGCTGCTTGCCTAAACCTTTAAAACCTCACCCCTGGTTTCAATATGCAGACTAGAATGTCCAATTTGTCACTTATTTTCCAGGATTCTGAAGAACCCTCTTGTGAAGTCAGGCAGCAAAACCATTCCTTTTTCTGCCCCAAGGACAGAGGCAGTTTGTGCTGCTAATGCCTTTTGCCTTTCACTGTCCTCCTTCCACAATTGCTTGAAGAGATGTCCAGCACTCACTGCCTGTGTGAGAAAGCAATTGCAAAGGCCACTGCCAGTACCAGGATGCTGAGAGATGGTGAGATCCTTGATTGCCATTCCCCATGCTGCATCAGCATGGAGGCAGGATAACAGTTCCCACAGGTGATTTCTAGATGACTTCTGTTCCTGCTGGAAGCCATGGCAGGACCAGTGCCTGCCTGGCCTGACAGCAGGATGTTGAGAGAGAAGGCAAGAGGAGAGACAGGGCACCTGGGGAGGTGTCAGCTCACCATTTGGGAGTAACTCCTACCTCCAGACTCCAACCTGGACTTCTGCAATAGAAGGGAGCAGATCAAAAACAGCTATAAAGCTGAGCAAATCCAAGACTGGAAATATCAGAGGAGAGGAGATCCAGAGTCCATCCATTAGTGCCATATGCCAGCAGTAATTGGCCTAGCAATCTTCTCAGCCTTGCCTCATCATCTACCAGTGAAGCACATATCAAGGTGCAGGTTCATTACTGCTGCACACAGGAGAACAAATAACAGATGATTTCATATCACTTAAACACTTTAGTCTTACTTGACTCCATCCCCTGTGCTTCATTTAAGAGGCATTCAAAAAAGGAACAGGATTAGTAGCTCAAAAGATAAAATTTTCAAAAGTCTTTTATGCTAAAATAATTACTATATAAATCAGGGTAGGCATGAGGAACTAGACTGCTCAAGACCAAACCCTGCCTTGTACCTTTTCTCAAGTAAGTCAGAAGATTTTCAAAGGCCTTTGACTCCAGGGCAGCAGAGTATTTTCCAGTTTTGCAACATACTGACTTTAGGGGTAAATAAGCTCCTTTCCAGTTGTCAATTCAACATGTAAAACACCTCACAGAGATTTTGCTAAGCAGCTCTTTATAGGGCAAGAAAATAAATGATTCTTTTTATCCTGTCTGAAAACTTCATATTCTTGAAACTCTTACAAGTCTGGCAAGGTGGAACTCATTCGTAAATAAAGTCCTGGGAAACACACATGGCCACAGCTTGGCAGGACCCCAGCCCTGAATGAGTCCTTTCATTTCCAGCATGTTTGGTAACTTGGGTTAAAGAGCAAATGGTGGGTTTGATAGAATATTTCAAACACAGAGTAACTAGAGTGCTACAGTCACCTTTACCTAAAAAAAATAAAAATCATATAATAATAAATAATAACTGATTTTTCAAGGCATTCCTCACCATATCCTCCTAAAGTAAGCAGAGGTGCTACAAAAACACGAGGAGCAGTGGTATCATTTAGCTGGGCCAAGTGCAAGGTTAAAAACAAGTGCAGAAAAAAGAAGGAGCTTTGCAGCAGATTAAGCGGAACAGAATTCACACAAAGCCACAAGTGGAAAGGTTTATTCATTTGCTGATTTCTCTCTGTAAATTACCATATTTCATTGCTGCTAGGACAAAACTGATGTGCCTGCTCATGCGCTGCACCAACACCACACAGGTTTGTGGATTTATGACCTTTATAATGATTCCCCCTGTATATTTAGAGATAAATCAGGCTGCTCCTGGATGCTTGGCTAGAAGAATTCAGTTGTATCATTTTTGTCTGTATTTGGAAAAAATTATAAGAAATAGAGAAGGTAATAAAATACTTCAGGCTGCAAATAAAGCTGCCTGATCTCATGTTGTAAATGTGCTGATGATAAATCCACAGAAGGAACTGCCAGGTCCTGGAGGGTTTGGGGCATAGCACACAGCAAAAAGCACTCATCCCCCCAAGAGCCAAATGCCCAATAAAACATTTGCAGATGGGAACTGTGGTGATTCCACCCTTCATGCTCCATCTTGGAGCATCATTTGAAGATGAGAACCTCACTAATTCAATTGTAGTTCAAAATGAAATCTGAATTTAAAGGATCTGGAAGTGAAGCTCACAAACACCAAGAGCTGCAAGTCAAGTGGCCTGCCCTGCAACCTGGACAGAAAGAAATAGTAATTCCTGAAAATTATAAGCACCAGCTGCAGCATGGAGTTGATAAAAATATCAGCATCAAGTTAATGGATGGTCCAGAGATTCTGTTCTTTGGAGGATCATGTTATATGCTCCTCTTTACAGAATATTTTATCCTAGCTTCAACTGTATTTACATATTAAAAAAATATATATTTAAAGGTATATTCCAGGTCAGCTGTTTTAACTGCCATATATCTAACTAAAGCCTAAACAGGAACTAAAGGGGAAAAAAATTAACTTTTTCTGGCTAATTTCAAATTATCTCAGGTAATTTTTCCCAGAATGTCAAAGCTAAAGAAGACTATTAATAAATTTAGCACCAATATCCTGTCACAACTGTTTATTCTGGCCAGATAAAACCACATTTAGTGGAAAAAACATTGATTTCCTTTCAGCATCATAGCCTGGAACAGCAAAAGCTTTGTTTATAAAAGCCCAAATAGCTTTTTCTCTCCAACCTGCCCAGTTGGCTTACATATAACAACTCTTGCTGTAGGGGACAGAATGACCATTTACAGTCTGAATTGCAGACCATCCAATTTCTGCAACTGAATTACACCCCAAAATGCTTGACATACACTGGGTAAAGATTATCAAGGCTTCACCATCCTTCCTCCTTCTAACATGAACTCACTAGATTACTGACTTAAAAAAAAATAAATTACTGTATTTATGGGACGATGCTTTCATGAGATACCTCAGATAAACATTTTGTTGTTGTTCAAAAGGCAATCTATATACAAGAGAGCCACTGGAGTTGGGGCAAGAGCAGCTGCCAGGCATCTGGCAGGTTTGTCAGCATTGGCACACTCGCTGGATATCTGGCAGATAGCTTTTGCATCTGTTAGTTTCAGCCACAGCCATAGCTACATCAAAAGCCACAAAGGCATGTCCTGGTTATTTTTCATGGTGTCTGCATTGATCTAACACATTCTAGGTTCACTGCCCAGGTTTTTTTGTTGTTGTTGTTGTCTTTTGGCTTTGGCTTCCTCCTGCCAAAAAATAAAGTGTGAAGAAGAGGGCAAGTGCTGGGTGATAACTGGAAGAAATCCACTGTTATTATACCAGGGCTTTGTATATAGATGCATATATATAAACATATATGTTTGTCAAGGTCCTCTAGACAGTGGAATGACTCTCTCTGAGAGGCAGTGCTCCACACCACAGTGCCCACCAAAAATAAATGGGCCACATTAAAAAGAAAAAGAAAAAAAAAGGAAAAAAAAAAGGAACTATTTCTTTTAATGTAATTCCACGTGATTTAGCTTGTAACGTTTTAATTGATTTTGGGCAACATTACCCTCTATTGGTGTTTAATTAATCTGTAGGCTTAATGCTGTGATGAACACTGCTGGCTAGCCCAGGGCCACCAGTGCTCTTCCCTGAACACTGAAAAGGTGAACACTTCACTAAAAAACAGGAAACAACATTCTAGCAAGCCTGAAGTCAGGTTTCAGGAGTACCTTGAGAGCAGTACAAGGCCATGCTGATCCTGAATGCAGAATCTGACCCTGTCCAGCTGCTCACCCCATGGTGAGACAGCACAAACAGCCAGGAGGCCGCACAGCGGACCAGAACTGGGAAGCTAATCTCAGCAAAGCAGTGTTTGGGCTGTATTTGCTAAGCTGGTTTGATTTGGATCAGTTTCCCAAGCTGCCTTCCAGGTATGTCTGTGCCAGGTGTGTCTGCACTGGGGCTGTGTTTGGGGTGGGGGCTGTCACAGTCCCAGATCAGAACCAGCCAAGGTGCTGAGGGGCACAGTGAGCCCTGTGGGGCTGCAGAGGTGCTGGGGACCCTGGCCCTGCCAGCACCTCCCTCCCCACCAGCACTCACAGTGAGCTTTGAGCAGTGCAGTGCCCCACTTGTGTCTCAGTGCAACAGGGAGGCAGCGCCAGGACAAACGTCACGCCGGCTGCAGCCTCAGCAGCTGATGGCTCTGTGCTTCCACCAGGGCAAATCCCAAGTTCCCCACTTTGTCTGGTGTCTGTGCTTGGGCACACGCAGGCCAAGCAGTCCTCACACTGCAAATGGTGTCAGTGTGAGCACACCAGTCAAATCAAAGGTAGGTTGTGAATTAGCTGAGGCCAAATTTACCTTCGTGTCAAGGACAGGTTTTGCACTTCTTGTCTCTTGCAAGCTCCTGCACACAGAAGAGACCACCAAGATATCTGGAGAGAAGCTGGCCCTTTACCTAGTTCAGGTGTTTAAAAGAGATGCTTTTATTTTATTTTTTTTTTTACCTTTCTAGTTAAAGGTTGCTTTCAAAAATACAGAGCTTGCTAAGGATCCTGCCTCAGCACGTACCAGTGAGGTTCTGGGGATTTTGATATCTCTACCAATACATCCTTGCCACTCATCAGTTTGGCAATGTTCTACATTTCCCAGAGACAGTTACCTGTAGCATCTGTCTAAGGCAATTTGAGTACCATGCTACTGCATTGCTTGTCATCACTATACTGCAAGGAGGTATTTACAGTCAAATCTATTCAAAGAGCAGTGAAGTTGATTTTCTTTGCTGTTGGATCAACAGGGAACTCATCAGATTTAATACTTGCAAAGAACTTGAAAAACATATCCAAGAGAAAAACAGAAGTATACTAAGCCTGGGAACGTTACAGATGGATATAGGTAGGGGAAAACAACCAAACAAGACCTATGCAGGTTTTGCGAGTGCTTTCTGTTTGGTTTTATACTTTTTATTTGTACTGCAAAGTAAGTCAAGAGATCTAGAAGAGCAGATAGTCTATACATTTCTCACCTGCCCCATCTTTTTTAGCATATACTTCATGCAGCTCCCTAGTCAGTGATCTCTGAGCCACTTCACTCCTGGCACCCTTGGGAGATCATGAAAGAAACTATTTTTCTACCTTTGCTCTTGGCAATCTGAGGCTCTTCACCCTGTGGATATCTCACTTATTTCTCCCTCTTTACAAGCACCTTCCCAAGAGTTTGGATAATGGTGATGCTCTCTCCAACAACCTCAACCCACTAACATGCCTGAGCACAGAGGGATGGGGTTTGCCTCATCCTGGTAGTTCTGCCATGCACCTTGACAGTCCTTTGTAAGCCTGGGAATGGGGGAAAAACCCCTCAAGCCTTAAGTTATACAACAGATAGCATTCAGGGATAGCTGTTTATACTAGCTGGAGCTCTAGAGCTGCAGGGGAATGAGTCTCAGGCAAGAAAAACAAGGCTTTTAACACTAAGCCACAGTAAGATCACATTCAACAGCTCAGGTTTCAAAACCTGCTCCAGCAAAATTGTGTGCACAGGCAGTCGCTGCAGGTGTCCCAGCATTTAACACTTAAAGTGGTGCCACTGGTAGCACCTCAAAAACAAGCACCACATTCATCCTGCACTCAAGCCTGTGGGGGATTTCTCAAGATACATCTCCAAAATCTTAGGCATGTCCTCAGAGCCCACTGAGGGAGGCTCACACCACACCAGTTTTCAAGAGACTGTGCTCTTAGTGTCACGGGCAGGCAGACACAAGCCATGGCAAACAATGAAGGTAGCTGGGACAAAGTTGATTTACATTTTGCCACTTTTCATCTGTCTCTTCAGTGGCCTATAGTTAATCAAACTAACACCCCTTCTTTCTGTGTCACAGGCGCAAGAAAGAAGTAGGCACTGTACATCCTTCCTGCTATTCTCTTGCAAATGGAGCCACAGCAGAATTGAAAAGTAGTGCACAGAGGCCAAGTGAATTATGCATTTGGCTCCTCTCAAAAGCCAAGGAAAACTCAAATGCCAGATTTTCTTAAAAGCAAAGCATCCTGTCAGCAAAATGACACTGACTGTCTGTACTGGGGGCAGCGGGCTTTTTCTTTTCAGAAATAGCATCCATTCATCTGTTGTTGTTTTTTTTTTTTAATTAGGAAAACTGATAAATACAAAACCAATGGGGGAAAACAAATACAAAAATAACAAAGACACATTTATCTGCTAAAGGGAAGTGGCAAAGAGCAGCTGTCCTTTAATGATCACCAGGCACGTGAAATTAATCCACATCTTTATTACAAATTTAAACCAACAAAATAAATTAAAACCCAAATCAGACCAGGAACCCAGGTGGGGAAGGAATAAGCAAAGCTCAGTTTACTCCCAGCCTGGCCAGTCATCTCTACAAAAACAAGTACCTTTGTCTGCTGCCACCACAATTATTCTCTCATCACCCTGGCTGAAGATGAGATAGGGAAGGCACGGCCCCGGCGGAACAACGGCTGCTTCAGGCCAGCCCAGGAGATGAATGGCTCCAATTATTCACAGGAGCTACGGATACATGTGGCCTACAAGTTTAATTTCTTTAAATTTCCATGAAATGCATGCTTTTAAATATAGCATAAGGAACAATAGGGCATTGATCTAGTCCTTCCCCCAAGTTCGTCGTTTCCATTAGTGGGATCCAATCTGGCACTAGCAAAATTGCCATTGAGTCCAGGGGGATTGGCATGAGGGAATATTGCATTGTTCAGCCACTCATCCCCCTCTGCTAGATCCTACATGCTGAGGAGGCACCCAAGTCCACAGCAAAGGAGTGGCTGCTGGGATTAAGGGAAGGAAGAGGACAGCCTCCTCCTTGCTCCCTGTAGCCCCATCCTGCAGACAGAGATCCCCTCCAAAATGCCTCAGGGAGCACGGGGTGCTCTAGGGTGAGAGCTGCTTCCACACCTCGTCCTCTACATCTGCAGTGCAGCCTCCCCTCCTGCAAGCACTCCTCCATCCAGGATCAGTGCATCTTTTCCCTGGTGACTGATGACACATGGAATTCACACTTAGCAAAAGTGTATGGGTTGTTTGAACACCATCCTGCCAAGGCTACTGCATGATTTTATTATTTATGAGTTTCTTAGTTTTTAAACACTGGCAAAAGAAGCCTACCAAGGGTTTTTTTAATACAGATTCCACTTGTGCCTACAAGTCAGCAGAACATTTAAAAGTACACCACATACATCTCAATTCGGAATCAGCTGTGGTGAGGAAAGGAACAGGATTAGCTTTATTTTGTGAAAAAATTCCAATGGATTCTCGCAAATAGATGTTTTTGGTCTTTGCCAAAAAAAGTAAGGTCATTTGTTTCTATAAAAAGGCCTTTAGAATGTACCAGACAAAAGTGTCAGTTTCATAAATCAGTGATTTTAATATGCTTTAAAAAAACCTGAACAAGAACAACCCCAAAAAAACAAACAGTAGATAACTCCTAAAAGCTTTTTTTTTTTTTAGTTCTCCTAGGGCTTTAGACTCAAGTTCAGAAATTTGTATTTCATTACAAAAGCTTTGACTTTTATCACAGTACAAATGGCAGTTGTAGCTTCCCTTTTACTTTTTTTTTTTTTTTGCATAAGGACACTTCAAGGCAGCAGGACACATTTGCATATGCAGAGTGAATGAAGTAATGAGAGTAGCATTTAACATCACATGGATCATAAGCCATTCTGATGATCTCATAATTTTCCTTGAGATGAAAATATCCACTGCCCTCTACACACACTTTCTGTGGAGCAGTACCTCCAGCTCCTAGGCAGAATCAGAATCCCATGCTCAGCACAGCAGAAGCACAAAAGAAAATAAAAAACAACAATTAGAAGCTAATCCATAGTGGTTCTGGAGGGGCTGCAATCTAAGTTAAGTTAGAAGATAACACCATTACTCCATTTTACAAAAGTGGGGCAGAAACACAGAGAGATTAAGGGGTTTTATGCACTAAGGCATTTCACAGTTTTGCTTTCTTCCCTGCTTCGTTTACCCTGTTTATTTAGATTTCAACTCATCAAAACAGGATTATCTCTCATTTGTGTTTATACCCTGTCTAACACAAAGCAGCCATTAATAACTACACAAGAATTGCTTTTCAGGCAGCAATAGCTACAGGTGATTAATAACGATGCGACTCCAGGCATGTCTCTGGCAATACCGTGTTTTCTTTTCTGGGTTACAGAGATTAGCACTTTGAGTCATGATCCACTGATACTTGTGTAAACAACCTGCACAGAGAGGGAAGAGAAACGCTGCAGCCCTGCTCCTGGAGCTGGGAGGGCTCACAACCTGGCAGGTGAGAAAATAAAGGAATAGCTCAGAGGAAGTCTCTTTGCAGGAGAGGAATGTGCACACCAATCCTTGCTTCTAGATTTATTCATCAGGGATGTTAGAAAAGGGAAGACAGGAAGAGCAGCAGGGAAGCCAATACAGAGTTAATAAGTGCAAATTAGCAAAGAAACAGAGAAGACTGCTGATACCCCATTTTTTACAACACATATTGTCATCATCAGGGGCTTTTAGCTCCTGTCTTTTACCAGGTTGTTACCCTTACTACACATGACCTACACAAAACACCAAAATGTATGCATTTAGTGTCATTTGACCGGCCCTGATGTGTTTGGGGACATTTGCACAGGGTTGACAGATAAGCCCTGAGAGCTGCAGAAGACCCAGCCTTTCTGGGGCAGCAGCTGCAAACCAGCTCCTCCAGGTTTGACTGTCCTTACCCAGAGCAGATAAGTGACATTAAACGCCTGCACTTGCAAAGCTGCATCCCATCCCCACAGAGTACCTGGGGGCTGGCTCTGCAGCACGTGCCGAGCTCTCAGTGAGCTCAGAGAAAATAAAAAGCCACCTGCCAGGATGCTCCATCCAGCTTTGGCCCTGCCCACCCTGCAGGGTCCCGAGGAGAGGAGCCTGTGCTGAGCAGGCAGCACATCAGGGCAACACTTCTGCCAGCCTGGACCCTGCTCAGGGGCATCCAGCCCACACCACAGCCTCCACTGTCAGCCCTGCAACAATTCAAAAGCCTTTGCTTCACTCAAAATGCACAAAAAGGACTCTGAGAATGAGGGGAATTCTTTCTGCAATGCTCTTGGGGTGCAAAGAAAGCTGTACAAAACAGATATTATTAATCAGATTTAAATGAGTAACTATTCAGGGCACAGAAACATGTATTGCACTCCATTAAGTATCTGGATTGAAAACATTTTAGCATCATCCTTGCTCAAATTCCCAGTCTTTCCACACAAAAAACTTCAAAAGGAGTGAGATATAGATATATATAAAAGCATTGAAAATACAGACAAAGGGAATTTTAAATTTTAATATATTAAAGACTGATATTTCTTACTTACAACCCAGAGTTCATTCACTTTGAAATCAGGACTTGGGGCAGATACTTCAGCATGAGCACAGCCCTGAGGAATGCTGAAATCAGCCATCAATAACTCTTTTCACAAGACAAGCCTCCCGAGGGCAGAGGGATAATACCAAGCTGGGTGGTAGTTTTTAAGCAGCTGGACACAAATTGGGACTTGTCAGTTGTTGTTCCCAGGCACTGCATGTCAAATTGGAATAACCTGTTGTGCTCTTGCTAATTTTTTTTCCATGACTGCAGAACGCAGAGGAGGCACCTGTTGACTCCTGAGTAAGTCTCCCCATGATGAACACTTCTTATCAATCATCACTCAACAAGAGATTTCAAAATAAGTTTCTTCTCATCTTCCCCACAGCGAGAGACATTCAGTGCACACAGTGACCAAGCTGAAATCTGCTTTTCTGACATCGCAGCTCTGCTGAGGAAGTTTTTTCATCGGCTGGTTTGGGATTCTTGTTGCCATTCCAGCTCAGGAAGCTGCCTAGAAGCAGCACAAGAGCCACACTGCACAGGGCACTGACAGTGGGAGCATCCGTGGCACATCCCAGCTCCCACAGCGTTGGGCCTGAGTGGGGGGCCCAGCATTTGAGCCAGGTCTGTGGCAGCAGCACAGAAGATGGGAAAGAAGATGGAATGGCAGTGGGGAGCTCAGAGGGACACCAAAGTGGTCTGTGGGGAGTGCTGTGCTCTACACTGTGTGACAGGGCACTGTAGCCAACAGCTCACCTCACCTCTGCTGACTCAGGGGTGCCTTTGACTTCAACCTTTTTGCAGCTAAAGGCTCCCAAGGGCACACGGGGACAAGAAGACAACTCGAGCTCCAAAGTCAACCCCTTCCAGGCCCTGAGCCCCGAGTAAATTCAGGATGCTTTGCTCACTGCAATTGACTCCTTTGAGTGGTGGGCTCCCACTCCAGGCTTGGCTTGGCCCAGCTGCTATTTCCCTGCCTACTGCACCTCTGCTCTGCTTCCAGCAGATGCAAGCACAGCAACCCACCCCAGTATTTAAAACTGAATTTATGCTCCTTTGAAACCATAGCTGGAGAGACTCCTGGGAAACTCGAAGGAAGAGTTTTGCTGCAGGAACAACCCACAGATGGAAACTGCCCAGCAAGACAGAGAACATGGACAGCCAGACACTGATGGATATGTGCTGATCAATCTCTTAGCATGAGCAAATACTTCTATTATTTGTGTAGGTGCAATCTATGCCCCTTTGACCCTCTAAGTAAGCTCTGTCAGGCAAACACCAAGCTGAAATGAGATTAGGCTAAACAGCCCCTTTGGGTTTAGAAAACAGGAGGAGAACAGCCACTCCCTTTCTTAATCCACCAAAATCCCACATATAAAATATAAACTCCAATTAACAAAAAGTCAAGGAAGACAAAAATATTATTTGTAAGTTTAAAAAGGCCCAATCACTGAATGCAGCTCACAGCTTGAATACAATTGTTCTGGGTGGTCTGCAAAGCACTGAGCTGGCTGTGCAGAAAAGAGTATTTTAAGAACAAACCAGTGGGGTACCAGAGTGTAGAAAAGATGAATTCATGTTAGAAAAACACTTTGTGAAGTCATACACAGAATGCAAATGTTGAAAAAATAAATAATAGCTTCCCTTACCTATTTATTTTTATTTCTTATGCCAAGGTCATAATTCCTTTTTTTTATTTTGAGGATAAATATTAAGATTAATAGATCACCAACATTACGAAGGCTTAGTCTCTGGGACACAAGGTCATTGGGAAGCTGAGATCTCCAGTCACTGAACACAGTGGTAATAAAAGCAGAGAACTCAACAACTCACTTTCATTTTAGAAACAAACAAAATGGTTTTGCATCCCAAGTGTGCAAAACAGCTTGATCCCTGCCCTAGACACCCCAGAAGTTATAAAGACTTTTGCCAAGGCTTTGTAGACTGGCTTTCCTTCTGCATTAGTGATCACATATGTAGACCAAGTTCATAAAGTCGAGTGAAAAACAACCAAAGTAAAAAAATCTGCCTGGAGGGATTTTTCTACATCCTTGTCATTGGAGCACAGTCATCACAACTCTAGACAAGGCTTTTTCTCTAAAAAACTACCCTACATGCCTTTTCCCTTCACTCATCAGAGCTGTGGCACAGCCCTCAGCAGCAGCAGTGGCTGCTCCAACCTGGAAATGCAGCTCACAATGTTCACTTTGAGTGCACACGTTTAAGGGCTGTACAGGTGGATACACAGAATACAGAAGGGTGATTTTCCATGGCAGAGGTGCTCCTTTGGTCTGGAGCTTTCAAAATGCTTTGCAAAGCAGGTATGCATTGGGCCACCTGTGCTGAGGGGAAATAAACACAAGAAAGGACAAGTCTCTGCAAGGTGACCAAAAAAAAAAAAAATATTTGGGAGCCTAGAGTCAGAGTATGTGGTATGAAACACCACTGTGCTCGACAGTAGACACAGAGTATAAACTCTGAGAATTTGGTTTTGACCAGAACTGGCATTAGAAACACTGAGGCAGTAAATGTAAACATGAGCTATCCTTTACCCACTCTCACATCAAACCACTTCCACTGCTTTTTAAAATGATGCCTGCTTCCAACAGAGCCAGCATCAGCAGCTTGGGCAGTGTCCTTCATGGCTACAGGTCAAAGGAAACTCCTGGGGCAATTCCCCTGAGAGATGCAACTTGTGTGCCAAGCTCCCAATTTACATCTACAGGAGTCCAAAGTCCCCTAAATACTCTAATTGTCCCTGGAAGCAGTAACAGTTTCACAGAAAGGAAGGGAGCACTGGAGGTTCTCAACTCCCTCCCCAGCAAGTCCCCAGAAAAAAAGGAAGATTCTTCCTTCAGGTCAGCAGAACAAGGCCCTGTACACACCACAAGTCATCCAGTTCAGAATGGCACAGATACACTGGCACAGAGGCTGCAGATCTGACTGAGTCAGAAAACTGGGCTCCCTCTGGAACAGCAAGTTCCCAGGAGCTGTGAGGAAGAGGCAGGCAGGATGATGGTCTCCAGTTAGCTTCTGAGATCTGAATATCCTAATTAAGGACTACTTTCCCAAAACACATGCCAGCTGAAGAACCTCTTATCAGAACTGGCATCACTAATAACATCTCTAAGTCCCTCCATAACCAAGTAAATAATCACTGACAAACCACCCAGCACTTACAACCACCAAGTGTTATGTATACAGAGACACCAAGGACTCAGGAGCCAGGGATGAGTCAGTTTGGGGGGATGGAAGGGGAGGGAAAGAGGCAAAACAGTGCAATGTCTTCTTGAATTAACCTTGTTCTCAGCACAGCACTTCAGACCCATAGGTGAATATTTTAACATCACATCCATCTAGAAACTGCCACATAAGAGGCACTACAATGTCACCTCATCTTGATAATGACAAAGGGGTGATTGAATATTAACCATGCCAACCACCACGGCTTCTCCAAACACAAACACACCCAAATCTAAGCCTACAGCCATGCACTCAATTTCTTTCAACAGAGGTCAGTGAAAAGATAGGGATATAGTCTACCTGGCATCCAATAGGAAAATAAACTAAACAAAAAACGCCAAATCCTGCTGTTGAAACTCTGTCCCAATATAAAGCTATACATGAAACAGCTTTCTTCTCAAAAAGGCCTTTATAAGTACAGAGCAGATTTCTGCTTCTCACACTGATGGAAGAAAAAAAAAAGTCAGGACTGAACCACTCAGACTGTGCCAACCTGAATCAGAACAACAAGACAGAAAATTGATTCCTTGAGGGCTGCACAATGTAGCACCCAGCTCCCCAGGTGAAGCAATTAGTAGATCAGGAAATTCATCATTTTGGGGCACAGCATACATAACTTGAACTTGACTAGAAATAAATTACCTCAAGAATGGCAAAGCTGCCACTCTAAACCACATTTGGATAAATGGATATAAGGCTACAGAGCAGAGTCAGGTGCCTGGTGATTCCCAAATGATTAATATGCCTTCTCTTCTGTATGAAAACACAGTACACTCTTTTCAGTCATGGAAAGTTTGTTTTGGAACTGCAGAATCTCCTTAGTACTTCTTCACAAATGACACAAGTTCACCTTCAGCAGTACCTCAGCATCTGCTGGAAGTTCTGCCAGCAGAAGAGTGAGAAGCACCCAGCACTTGTTTTTATCTCTGTGATGACTCCAAGGAGGGCACAGTCACAACTGTCACATTCATAAACCTGTCACACATCGTGCACATGACTCACCAGCCACGCACACAGGGTGATAGGAGTTCATCAGGCAGCAAAAGTAAAATGTTCTGTTAAAAAACATAAACCCCCACCCCACCCGATTTTACATCAAACTTTTCAGGAAGCAGAGCTGATGTCACAAAACAGCCACAATTAACTGACTCTTGTGAGTACTATCAAA
The DNA here is from genome assembly GCA_017589585.1 of Phylloscopus whistleri. Classification (NCBI taxonomy): domain Eukaryota; kingdom Metazoa; phylum Chordata; class Aves; order Passeriformes; family Phylloscopidae; genus Phylloscopus; species Phylloscopus whistleri. The sequence continues at coordinate 3,008,066 of JADMLD010000549.1, read as the reverse complement.
CAGCACCACAGCAGCCAGATGATTTACCCTCACACAAGAAATTTTACCTCTATGAGTATCTTGCACATCATGATCAGCCAAGGTGTTTGCCCATACTGAAGCCAAAAGGATAGCAGGGTGCTCATGCTGATATTATTAAAAGCATATGCATTATTAATATACACTAAATAACTAAGCAGCTGTATTTAAATATAGAAACTATAAACAAATAAGACACATATGCACATGTAAATCTATACAGCCACACATACCACACACCAGCCCAGCTAACACACAAGCACCTCTTTCATTTCTACAATAACAAGATCAATAAACAGCCTTGCCCATTCAGCACCAAAATCTGCTGTTCCTGCACCTAACACCAAGGCTGTATGTTTTCCATAAGGGAATGTGTAAAAAGACCAAAACTAAGGTTAATGCTAAAAATAACATGCTGAGGAAGCTGATAATTTTTAAATGGAAGGCCAGACCAATAACCCCATGAACTGTAGCAACTGCACTCAGTTTTTAAGCAATCAGACCTAAGTCTGGCCTGGGAAAGTTCAGTCAGTGCATGAAGACAGACAGCAAATTAGTGTCACTGCACTTATGTATATCTTTGGTCAAATAAAGTGGGGGAAAAAAAGCTTCTGCCTTGGTCCTTCAGACATCAGAAGATAATTTTTAACTGAAGCAGAACATACACAACAGAGATACAAGGCAACCATATAGCTGTCCTGTAGCCATAAACCAGCTAGAAACTGTTAAAGCAATTTTGCTGGAAGGCAGAGGGATTTACAAAGCTCTTTGGAGACCACTTTTTTTTGGACATATAAAGGTCACAGTCTGGTGTATTCAATGACAGATTGGAAGTGACCAGTGAAGTTGCTGAACATCCAGCTGAAGATACAATTAAACTATTCCCAGATCAGGGTTGGCAAGACAACAGTAATTGACATGAACAGAGCAAATGGGCACATGGGAACAAAGGAAACTGGCCAGCACAGGACACCTTTAGGGTGTGGGGCTTTCCTTTGATTGAAGGAAAACCAGGCTGGACTGGCAGCAAGCCACCAGAAGCCAGAGGAGGTACTACCCATTGCAGGATGTACTGCAGATGAGAGAGGGGGTGATGCACATCTCTCCACATTGCTTTGGTGCCACCAGCTTGACCCAAGCCCTGCAGAACGGGATGTTTCTTCCCAGGCCCACCATCCTGAGTGACCATCAGCACAGGCAGAAATGGGACAACAGCTATGTAGGGCTGGTGTTTTCCCACAGCTGGCAATCTCTAAACACAGGCAGGAATGCTACTAAGCACTGGAGTGGGGGAGGAAGATGAAATCAGCAAAAGAGTTTGCCCTTTCAAGGAATTTATTGCTTTTAATTTGGTATTACCCTTTCCCTCCATCTCTTAATCAGAAAGGGAGATTCTCCAAACAGCCCAGTGACAGTAGAGAGAAAGAGGAGCTCCAACAAGCATGGAGAAGCAGGGAGCTCTACCAAGAGAGCAGGATGCAGTGTGAGCATTCCACACAGACAGCATGTGCACACATCATGGGCCAGGATGGACAGCCCAGGCTGCAGTCAGCCACAGGCAAGGACAGCTGAGTCACACAGGAACTTTGCCTTACAAGTTGGTACTTTAATCAGCTTTTTGTTTCAATTTGGTTAAACAACAAAACAAACAAACAACCAAACATAAAACTCACAAGGATCAAATTATTCCAGGATTTCCAGAACCTTCCAGTTCCCAAACCACCTCAGCTCATTTAGGCCACTCCCATCCATGGGCACATGGCACATTAGAATTTAAATTTGTTTAAAAGTCAACAAGTTTTGGGGGAGGGTGTGAGTGCATTTGAAGACAACAGAGGCACCAAAGGCTAAACTTGAAAGGTTTGGGCTCTCTCAGGGCAGGGTCTGAGTCCCTGTCAGTGCTCCCAGGGAAGTGCCAGCAGTCTGCCTGGGGCCTCAACACAACTCCAAGCTCACCCTTGAAAAGAGCTCACTCTTTGAAAGCAGGTTTTCTCTCATTTCACTGAAGCAATTATACTTATCAAGTATCATGATATTTACCAACTAATTTAGGATTTCTCTTACTTTTCTTGGCCCTCTCCAAATACCACCTGCATACCTCTTATCCTGAGTGAGTGCAGAGAGTCCTTTACAAGAGGGCTTCAGCCTGAAGGAGAAAACTTCCTTGTAAACTCAAATCCACCACTACAGCACAGCTCTGGTCACTTTGAATTCTTCCACACCAGAATTCAAACACAAATTCAAAAAGCCAGATGTACAGCTGACATTACAAAACATTGATGGTGAGATAAGAGAGCTCCATCAACAAGGGCACCAGCATTCCCCTAAATTCCTCCACTCATCCCAATTAGCACAATAAATTCTCCAGAAAATCAAGACTTTTATTCCTCAAAACTCACAAATTCCCTAGAAAATAATTTCTAAGAAATCATATACTTACATATTTTGTTGAGTCATGGCACAACAGCTCCTGGGGCTCACAGGCACAATTACAGAGCAGGTTCAGAACAACCTGACCTTCCTCTCACCCAAACCTCCCCAGGACAGCTGGGTCTCTGCAAGTCATTTTGAAGCACAAGTATTTCTACCTGAACTTAATCAGGCTCATTAAGAGAACTGAGAACAAATTAATTCAATGAGATTGGGCTCTGTTGGAACATCTTAGTCCCTGAGAAGTGTCCATTTCATTAAATTTCATTTCATTTGCATCATAAAAGCTAACTATACTAAGAAGTTGTGGGATGTTGAATGTTGGTTTGTTTTTGTTTTTTGGTTTTGTTTTGTTTTTTTTTTAATGTTGGCTGCAGTATGAGAGGAAGGGGAAGTTGCACACAACAGTATTTACAACTTTTTTTTACTTTTCTCCCTGCAGCCAAGGCAGCCCTGCTGCAGTTTCTAACTCACAAGATGCTCTCCTTTGCTTCCATAATCCTGGCATAATTATGACACATTTTCCTATTTATTGTAATCCTGACCAGCTAATTTTCACCCTCCCTTTTTTTCCTTTCCTACAACTAGTTCTGGAGTTACAGAAAGTGCATTTCCTATAATTTCAAGAAAACTTTTCCAAGGCAGTTAGCATTTGCTTTTCCATCTGGATAGCACTATCTGCTTGATCTCCTTGAATTCCACACAGCTTTAAGAATTACTCTTTCCAATGAGCTTTCAGAGCTGAAAGGTGACAACATTCCATGTTACAAAGTGCTTTTGGAAGTGTTCAAGGCCAGGTAGAATGGGGCTCTGAGCAACCTGATCTAGTGGAAGCTATCCCTGCCCCTGGCAGGGAGGTAGAACTACATGATCTTTAAGGACATTTTCAATCCAAACTAGTCTGTGATCCTATAATTCAATAAAATGTTTCTGTGTTCTGGAAAGTGTTGGTAACATGCATTTTAAGAAAGAATTCTGTAAATCTCTTCTAAACTACCCATCTCTATAGCTATTAACAGCGAAACCATTTCTTAATTATCACATTTTATTTGTTCCTACCAACATAACAGCATCTATTCTTTATTAAACTACAAGGGACTGCTCAGAATTTTAGTATCCCCTAATACACCTATAAACCATTGTACATTCATTATATATACCACTGCCTATGGTACTCTTTGTTGCCTCTTTGAGAGCTGCTATTTACCAGGGGTTTGAATGAATCCCTTTCCAAATCTTTCACCATTATTCTTGCAACAGTGGGTTGTACTCACCAGTCAGGCTGCATTTCTGTAACTGCTTTAAGAATAAGGATTTTTCCCCCAAGTCCTACAGGTGCTGAGCTCTTGGGACACACTTGTTTCAGTCATAAGAACCCAATTCAGTTGTCCCTGACTGTGTGCTCATATTTGCTGTGGGATGGGAAGTCAGAGAGAAACTTTTTAATGGGCTGCTGTCACCTTCTTCTGTAGAGCTGGAGATTTCAGGTGAATCGTCCCTTTCACTTTTTGTGATTGTTCACTTGTGAAAGTCAAAGAGTTGTGTTATTGGAGATATTCACTGTGCTTTGTTCAGTTATCATAAAACACCTACTGCAAATGTACAGGCAACTCTTAAATGACAGCCTTACCTTTTGGCTTGCCTTGTATTTGCAGATGGAGATAGACACCCTAAAAAGAGATGTTTATTACTTGCTTTGCAACACTCTTGTAAGTGAACAGTTTACTCCCAACTTTTATGTTATGAATTCTAAATTCCATCTGGAATTGTATTTGAAAATGCAGGTTACCATAAGAAATATTTTGAATAAACAGGAGAGGTCAGGGCTTGGAGTTTACATTGACCAAAGCTGTGTACCATTTCCCAAGGACTCAACTTTTCCAAGCTTCTGGGCTTCTCCTTCTTCAACATCATTTCCCCAGTCTCCCTATCTGCACATGCCCAAATGCTGAACAGCAAAACTGCAGTAAAATGTTGAGGTTCAGCTCTAGAAAGCTCAATACAGCTCGCTGCACGAGGCTCTGCCTCCCCCTGTGCTGTGGATATCATTTGATAAATCCTGGGATTTCAAGTGCATGTGAAGAAACAGCCCCACAGAACATAACTTAGGCTGTGGTTTCACAGGCATTTCAAGTCAATCAAGTTGCCCTGATGGTGAAAGCAGAGTTCTGAGCCTCACGTAACTCACACACTCCTGCCCTTGGTCCAGCTTTTGTTCCACAGCCATAAGGCAATGGGATGAGTCCAGATCAGAGCACTAATCTAGCAGAAAACAAATTCCTGTCTTTTTAGAGTTAGTGCTCATTTGGATTGGCAAATCACTGCATTCCTCATCTAATCTGACCTTTAGAAAAAGTATTTGTTAACTCTGAATTCATCTCCTAAGATTTATATTGCGCTGTTCAGCACTCTTAACACAGCAGCAGAACCAGCACTCTGGCTGGAACCCTCCCAGTCCGTGCTGCTGTGTCACTTCTGCAACAGAGCCAAGTGGCATCCAGCACAAGGAGCACTTTGCCCTCATCCAGGTGCAGGCACAGCACAGGCACAAACTGACCCAGGGCTCTGCTGCCCAAGAAGGAGATGTCTGGGTGTTCCCTTTGGAAGATGCCCACCCTTCCCACCACCCTGCTGGGCAGCAACAAGGCCTCAGCCCAGCTCATGGACACTCCCAGGGCAGGCAGCTGGAAGGGCAAGAGTCCTCTTCTTCCTTTTCCCCATGCTCCCTCAGCCATGGGAAGAGTAAACCACTGCCCAAAGCAGGAGTACAGACTCCACCAAGAAGAGGAAGCCAAATTTCAGATTTGATGGTATTTAGGAGGTCCAGAACTGCACCTGTATGCCCCAGCCAGGCAGAGCTCTGAGATCACTGCAGGGGCCAGAGACACCTGCCATCCCCACCAGCAAAGCCAGAATTTTAAAGCAATGAAAAATTAAGGTGAAAAATATATGTGAACACAAGAAAGCCTTAATAATGACAAAAGTCAGTTGTTTGTGCTCCTCTACAATGAGACAGTGGTTTTCACAATGCTATTCAGCTCCCCCTGCATACAGTACAGGGAATCCTTTCCCAACATTTATGTGCAGTTGAAGGCTAATCAAGATCTCATAAGTTACCAGGCCTCTTACTGTTATTGAATTTCCTTCCATTTCTTATCTTGAGTAGCTATTACGATTGCAGGTATTCAAGTGAACGTCATTCAGGAAAGATAAGGTAATAATCCATTGATATAGGACCCTCGTATTTAGATTTCAGCATATCCAGCTCCCTGTTTATGTTATTAACCATGGTAGAAAAAAGGGGGTTTGAATTACCCTGTATTTCCTTCTCAGATGGTGTACAGAATAGAAATTACTCAGCAGATGTCATCTATCCCTCTTCAGCAACAGAGAGGAGATTTGTCAGGGTAATTTTCCCTGGTTTCATCAGGAATGCAAATTTTGCAGGGTTCACCCCAAAATGCCTCCATTAGCACATCCATTATAGCTCTTTGAAAGGAGAGATGAAAAAGACTCATATGCGTTTGACTAAGCTTGGAAACAAAAAAATTCTTTTTAGAGACAAGGCCCTCTAGACCTTAAGGGAGGAATCTCATTCCTCCACCCTCCTCTCCAATATTAAATTATTTTTCATAAAGGAATTAGAGCTATAAACCACTGCTCCTTAGTACATATGCTGCGAAACTTACACATCCTGCTAAATCTATGCCAGCTGATAACAAGTGTTTCCTTTAACACTGAGAACTTCTCAGAAGATGCTGTGCTTTGCCATAAAACCATTACCTGATGCCCAGCAAACCAAACTATTCAGGGGTACAGTCATGTTAATTAAACTCTGTGTTGAAATGAGCCTTCCCTTAAATGTTGGTGTGTGTTCAAATGGCACCAGAAGTGCTCAAGGTTTGTGTGAGTGATTTACAATCACCAATATAAAAAAGCAGTTTTAACAGGAGCACACCAAGAATTTCCCAAAGAACTGTGGGGAAACAATGTTTCTTCAAACAAAACAAATCTACACAGGAGGGATAAGCCAACCTAGCAGCTTGGTGGGGAGACACCTTGTCCTCCATCACATCACTCCTGCCCTCTCTCCAGGATTTGGGGCTCCTCCTCCCTTGCACCAGCTGTGAAAATCAGCAGACTCCTGACTGACCTACTTCACCTCTACTCCAGGAGAAAACACCAACTTTTTTTCTGCCTGGTTAATGAAATGCATCAACACCCAGGCAAATGTGGCAAGCACCAGAGGTGGCTGGGAGTGACAGGACCTTTAGGTGGCAGTGGACAGAGCACCCACCCTGGGCCATGTGGTGTGAGCAGGGTCCCAGAGCAACATGAGCTCAGGGAATGGGTCAGAAAGGGTCAGGAGGAACAGAGTGGAGAAACTGCTACATCACCTTGAGTAAGCAACTTTCATGTCCCAACCCTTCACTTACTTCTTCAGCAGATGAGCACTCAGGTCCCTGGCTGTGGTCATTCAGGATATTCCTGCCCCTCCCTGGACTGGTACCAACCAGCTGCACATTGGCAAAAGGAAGAGGTAACTGGATTTCAGGTGCAATAAAGTGAGAGGCCCAATATCTTCACCTTAAAACTCTGAGGATCTGAGTTTAAGCTGAAGGGTCAGAAAATTAAGTTTCAGTTTCCAGAGTTAATGGTGCTGCCAAGGTCTCTGGGCTCAGCAGGCAAAACCTGAAATGTCCTATCTTATTGATGACAGAGCACCACTGCCTGAAGCTTCTTCAAATAATATCCACACTCAAGGTCAGCAAGAAGAGACAGACCACACAATTAAAAACATATAGTGGAAGTCCTTCAGCTTTAATGCTACAGTAGCAAAAGGAAAAAAAAAAAAAAGCATGTTTTGGTCATAAACATAACTAAAATCTCAAGCCTTCTTTGAAAACGAGGTTGTCAAATGCACCCCTTCTTTGAAAAAAACAAAGCTGCACACCTAATGATGGGGCAGTAAATGGAAGGAGGGCAATAACTTCTTTTTCAAAGTCATGCAGAGTTGCACTGGGCATTTAAATGATACTCTGGAAAAGGGCTCACCCCCCACCTGTGTATTTAACCCCTGGTTTGCTGCATTCAGCAGTACAGCAGAGAGGAGCCAGCAGTCTATCAGCTCCACCTGCGGTCACCAGCTCCTCCTGTGGCCACCAGCTGCTCCCATGGCCTTGTCCACAGTGACACAGACCATGCTGCACCTCCAGGCTCTACAGCTGAAATGAAGGTACCCCTGGGCAGAAGCAGAATCAGCCCATGCTTGAACCAGGATGCAGGCAGTGAGGAGCAGCATCCCTCTGCTCCATGGCACTCTGCTGGGAGTGTGTTTGGTGGTTTGCAATCCCTCCACTGAACAGGAGTTACAGCACACCACTACACCTGACACAGGCAAGCTGAGAAAAGCCAAACAAATAAAAAGGCCCCAAGAAGCTGAGAGGATTAGGCAGTAGAAATCAAAACTACTAATTCAGTATGTTTGAAAATCCCCTAATGATCATACCACACCATTTTAAATCAATCCCTATTTCGAGACCTATACTATTACATCCATTTCCACCAATTTAAGACTCGGATATAATTTCTTTCAGACTATAAACTAAAACAAGCATCAAGCCTCAGTCCTAACCAATGATAAGTGAAGTCCCCATTTTCCAGACCTTTAAAGTCGTTTTAGGTGCTCTAGCTATTAAGAGATATATCACAATTCTGATGAGCAATAGCAGAAACCTTAGAGTTTCTATATTTCTATACCTTTGTATATTTCTTTCTTAACACAAAGCTCTTGGAGAAAAAAAACAGTTTATTTTTTTACACAGTATTTATCGATTTATTGCAATGTATCAGAAAGTTCTGAATGGCCTGACCAGCATTACACACTTTGCTGAATTTTGAAATGAAAGCGAGAGAACATTGGCTTAAGTCAACAACATAAGTCACCAGTTTAAAGGTTAACACTTGATAGTGCAGCACAAGAAACAGACACTTTATCTTCCCTGTTCAAGGACTCCTGGATTTCTGAAGAGCGGAACATTAACGCTGCAACGGGCCAGGTTGCAGCACACTTTGGAGATACAGAGCAGGGTGCAGCACAGAGGCCTCAGTGTCACTTGGGCAGAGAGCAGCTCGGGCCCAGCTGTCCCCACACACTGGCATGCCAGCAGCCAGCTGGGAGACACCGCTGGGCCGTCACCCATCCTGTCCTGGCAGCAACTTTTTAACGCACAGAACACTGGCAGTGACACCAGCACGGCTGTGATTCACGTGGGGCAGCTGCTGTGAAGCTTCCAGAGCTCCTCTTCCAGCCAGGAGACACCAAAGCCAAGCCCAGCACCATCACCAAGATCCCATTCAACCAACAGAAAACCACAGGGAAGATGGAAGTACTGCACTGATGCAAGTACAGCTGTCCCAGATAAGGGAAATGTAGAAATAAATAAGGTCTTTATCTACTGTGGCAAGAAAAAGGCAGGCAGGGGAATGAATGGGTAGGTGAGTGAGAGAGGCAAAAAAATGTACCTAGAGAAGAAAGAAAATCTAAAATTAAATGAGGCATGCACTCCTAATTAATGCAGTTTTAGTGTGAAAATTAATCTCAAAATCCCAAAAGTGAGTTAAGACATCAGCTTAGACACCGGTCAAACCAACAGCCACTCTCTGTTCCTCCAAAACACTGGCATGGGCCTGCTCCTTGCAGCCAAAGCATCTGTACCAGGGATGCCTGGGGATCGGAGCTCAGTGCCACTGTGCAGACAGTGACAAAAAGAAGTTTCATCAGAAATTAGTCTGGGAATCAAAGGGAACAATTCTGAGCCAAAATGTCAGACTGGATCCATTAAAAAAAAAGGTGATTGCTGTAGCTGGGCTGTGTTGTCATACATTGCTTACGTTTGTTTTAATTTTAAACTAAGTGTCAGTCCAAGGTTTGTTACACAAACATATGGCACCAGTATTACATTCTATCTTGTATTTATAGAAAGTGCTGTGGCGGCCCAGGCAGCACAGAGATGCCATAACGTTAACAACATTTATTAGTACTATGACAAAAGAACAAAAAAATAAGCTGGTAGAAATCATGACTTAAAAGTTGAAAGGACTGACTGGAACAGGGTGCCAAACTGTGGAGATATTAGCTAAAATTCTTCCAGTATTAATACTCACACAGTCTCCAGGCTGCCAAGTATTTAGTTATATAAATACAGCCTCGAAAAGGTAATTTGTTTAAAACCCAAGCCCTGAAAACTGATTAGCACATTTAATGCTAGCCCGATTAGCACAGATATGCCCTCAGCTGGGTGATGGGAGCATTGAGGCAGAAGTCCGCATTCCTGTGAGTGAAGAGGAACAAAGCTTTTGGGACAAAGGGTAAACCTTAATTATGCCTTTTTATTACCCAAACTGCCATTTCCTCCTTACCCCAAACAAGGCAGGAGGGCTAATGGCACATTCACATAGCCCCATAAGCAATGTGATTGATAAATGCCACTACTAGATTTTTCCACTCCAGCTGTTACACTAGAAGGAGCAGAGGTTTGATTCTCCATCCTCTTAAAAAAAAAAAAAATGAAAAAAAGGGGGTGAAAAAGCAAAAAGAAAAGCAGGACAGAGTACAGCGCTGACATTCCCGAACCTTCTGGAAGCGTTTATTAACTTTGGCCACGGACCAGCGAGGGCTGCAGGAGCGGCCTGGAGTGGCAGTGTAAACTGGTTAATCTGTAGCCAGACATATCTGTGATTGGGGGGTGCTGGTGTTCAGCAAGAAATACTCCTGCCTGGCAGCCAGGCCTTCAGCACTTGCAAGGGTTACTGGGGTTGTCAGTTTCTTTGTTTTTGTTTTGTTTTTGTTTTTTTTTCCAAAAAATTTTATTGGGAGAACTACAAAACATTTACAGTACAAAGTTTACAGTCTCACATAATCTGTAGTGAACTGACTCCCGAAAAATATATTACAGCTCAAGTTGACTTATCCTTTAGTTACATTCAAAACATACTTCTGTTAAAGTAGTCCAAAAGAGTACATAGTGCTCAATCTGTACCTATGTACAAACAAAACTAAGCTACTGCTCATTCATCCACCGTCCAGGAAACTTTTGGAAAACTCCCAACTTTCTACATTAGGAAAAAAAAAATTACAGGTTTTGGAATTCAATAAACAAGATATGTTCCTGTATTATAGAAAGTTTCAGATCCAAAGATGGCCTCTGTTCTTACAAAATAGAGTGGCGAAATTTTGCTGTACTTAAAACCCATCCCTACATTCAAATTATCTCAAGCATTAGGAAAAATACTTATTTGGTTGAGAGATATTTAAGGCAAGCATGGACCCTCAAGAAGGCACTGTGAGACATAATACTGGGACCCCCAATTATTGCTACATACTTTGAGACTATATCACAGTGTGATTCGTGGAGTTAGGCAACAAAAATACTTTTTTGGTTATTTTTAACAAGTCTGAATTAGATTTGCCACTTTGAAGTCTGATTGCTAAGTGAGTCTTTTTTTTTTTTCTCTCGTTTTTCAACTCGGACGGGCTACAACCATTTACATTCTAAAAAAAACCCATAGAAATTCCGCAAACTACCTCCACAGCATCGAGACCGATTTCTATAAAGAAACCATGCAATCTTTCAGATTTACGTAAACAAAGAAAGAAATTAATGAAATAAATATTACATACCATCTCTTAAATTAAGAATTTTACTCATTTACAATAAAATAACCAAGTGAAGTTACAAAAAGGCATATATTACTGTGAAAAGAACACACTCCACATTTTGCCGATTAATAATGAAAATCATAATTTAAACATAATAAAAGAATATATATCTATTGCTTTTCATCATACCCGATAAATACAGTATGAACAAATTACCAATGTATACTTTTCACAAGATAATAAATAAGTTAAATAGTTTCATATTGAGTTGTGTGCAGTGACTCATTCATGCAATCAACTCAAACAGCTAAAAAAAATTTAAAAAAAATCAGCAGTTATTCTCCAACAATTACAAACTAACCTCAGTTGAGTGCTTCCAAATAAAGCAACAACAAAAAATTGTTCTAAGCCAAACATCCACTAAGTGGTGGCAATGGAACCAATATTAAACTTTGGAATGAAGGTTTTAGCATTTGTTATAATAATAATATATAGATATATATAAAAAAGAAGGTTGTTATCAAGGCATATTCTTGGCAGGATGTTGGATTTTTCTTTTTTTTTTTTTTTCCTAAAAAAAAAGCTTATAGGTTTAGTATGTTCTGTGTTTTTATTTGAACTGGATTGAAAGACAAACTAGTTTGTAACTTTTTTTCTGTGTATCTGCAGGATTGGAGGAGCTGGGCTGGTGAACCGGCGCTCCCCGGATTGTTTGTTGCTTTCTGGTGCTGTCTTTTCTAACGCTGTTGTTTTTGTTTTTTTTTTTGAACACAGATGGAATGGCTGCTGCTGGTGCGTATCATAACTTGTCTCCAAAGAACGACAACAACAACAAAAAAACCCCGAAACAAAAATCCCCTTCTTCCAAGGTCTCTCTATAAAAATAGGTTTGTTCAGTTCGTGTCATTTGCCCTTTTGCAAAATGCTTTGTTTCTCGTTTTGTTCAGCTCTCGGTGTATAGATAGATAAGATATATAAAAAAAAACAGAACCAAAAATAGAGAGGAAGGAGAGGTTTCGCTTTCTTCGCTCGGTAACTTACTTGCAGGGCCGCCGCGGGGCCCCCCCCCCGGCCGCTGCCCCGTCCTCCCTCAGTCGTCGGAGATGGAGAGGCGGCTGAAGATGGGCAGGCGGCGGCCCGAGTCCAGGCTGGGCGACTCGGAGCCGCTGAGGGAGCCGGAGCTGAGGGAGCCGCTCAGGTAACTCTCCCGGTCGGAGAGCGAGTCCGGCGGGCTGGGCGGCGCGTCGAAGACGGGCGACTCGGAGAGGCGGCGGAGGGGCTGGAAGCTGAAGGGCGGCGAGGCGGGGGGCGGCGGGCAGGCCCCGCCGGGCGGCGGCGGCGGCTGCTGCTGGCAGCGGTAATAGGCGGCGGCGGCGGCGGCCGCGGCGGCGGCAGCGGCGAAGTTCTGGGTGTGGAGGGCGAGGGGGGCGATGAGGCTGCCCAGCTCCTGCCCCGAGAAGGCGAAAGCGTTGTTGGCGCAGGGCGGCGAGAGCAGCTCCTCGCAGTAGGAGGCGGAGGCGGGCGGCGGCGGCGTGCGCGAACCGCCGGGGCTCTCCAGCAGGGCGGCGTCCAGGCGGCCACCGGGCGGCGGCGGCGGCGGGGCGGTGCCGTGGGGGTGCGGGGGGTGATGGTGGTGGTGGTGGGCGGAGAAGCCGGAGAAGCTCAGGCTGTGGTGCAGCTTGGGCCGCTCGCCGCCGCCGCCGCGCGGGTGCCCGAAGCCGCCGCCGCCCAGCGGGTGGTCGCGGGGGGCGAAGGCGCGGAGGTCGCCGGTGCTGCCGGCGGGGTGCGGGGCCGCGTGGTGCGGGTGGTGGTGCGGCCCGGCCGCGGCGGCGGGCGGGGGGGCGGCCGTGCCCCCGCCGGGCGCCGGGCGGCGCTCGTCGGCGTTGTGGATGAAGTGGCAGCGCGGGCCGTAGGGGCAGAAGCCGATGGTGTGGAAGGTGCGGCAGAGCTCGGTCTTGTACTTGGGGTGGCGGGTGAGGCTGCGCAGCTCGTGGAAGCCGTGGGCGAACTGGCACTTCTCGCCGTACTTGCAGGCGCCGCTCTCCTCGAAGGGGCGGCACAGCTCCGTCTTGTAGCGCGTCGAGTTGATGGGGGCCCCGCCGCCGCCGCCGGAGCCGCTGCCCTTGCCGGCCGCCTGCTGCTGCTGCTGAAGCTGCTGCATGAGGTGCTGGCTACGCTCGCCGTTCTCGCTGAAGGAGCGGTCCCGGAACTTGTTCTCCTTGTTGAGCAGGGCCGTGGGGCTGCTGCTGCCGCCGCCTCCGCCGGAGCCCGTCTCCTTCAGATTGCCGAACGAGGAGGAGGAGGAGGACGACGAGGAGGAGGAGGATGTGGAAGAAGAGCTGGAGCCGGTCGGGCTGGGGAACTTGGAGCCGCCGGCCAGCGCCGTCAGGTTGCTGGTCGAGTGCCGCCGCAGGAAGCCCGGCGCGAAGCTGGAGCTGGGAGGGGTCACCGGGGTCCCCACGGCTTTTTTGTCCAGCATGCTGCTGAGGTTGGTCAGGGACTTCTCCGTCTGCCGGGGCGGGGAGAGGGGAAGGGGTGGGGGAGACAGCGGGAGAGAGAGAGGGTGTTGCGGGTGACCGCCTGCCCACGGCCACGGCTCCCCACGCAGCACCGCCGCGGGAGTCGAGGCGGGGGTCGCGCCGCCCGACCGCCCCGCAAAGCGGGTCTGCCGGTAGCGCCGGCGGGGCAGACAGCGCCGGGGAGAAGCCCCCGCGCCAGCTCTGCTACATTTGCAACTTTTTTCAAAAGTTCCTCCTGGCAGCGCAACACGCGGGCAGGGGCTGCAGGGCGGCCCGGCTCCCCCGCGGCTGCAGGACCAGCCCGCCCCGAACGCGGCCGCCGGGAGACCACGGGGCGGCATTCCGGGGCTCGCAGCCTTGCGTCAGCCGCTGTGCCCGGCCGGCTGTCAGACCGTGACCCGCCCGCAAGAGCCCGGCCCGGCACGGGCCTCCCGCCCCGTCGCCTTGCCTCGGTAGCCCGGAGCTCTGCACACGGCAGCAGACCGCGTCCCGCCTGGCTAAACGCGCTCTTCCCTACCTTGCACAAGAAGTCAATGTCGTAGAAGGCAGATAAAAGTGTCGTCGACATTTCTAGATCCTGTAATGGTCGGATATACAGGAAGGACCGAAAGATCCCGCTCTCCTCGGAGGGTTTGGAAAAGCCACGACTAGTTAGGAGAGGGCCGTCTGCTTGAGATCCGAAACGGTCCCGACTCCTTCCCGGCGGGACGGCGGGTGCCGGGCCGAGGCGGCGACGGCGGCTGCACAGCAGCGGGCGAACTGCGGGAACTCGGCGGCTCCCCGCGCCGCTCCCATATAAACCCGGCCGGTCGCTGGTCGCGGGGGCGGTGCCGCGCTCCTCCCGCCCCGTGCCGCCCGCCGGGCCCGCCCCGCTCGAGCCCGCCAGCCGGGCCGCTCCGAGTCTTGTTACAAGAGGGCGCTGGCAAGCGGCGGCGGGGCAGTTTGGTGGGGAGCGCCTGTGCCGCGGTGTGCCCCCGGTCCCGCCGAGCGGGGCGCGCCCGCAGCGCGGGCGGGACGAGGCGGGGGGTGCGGGGAACCAGCCGAGGCAGCGCTCACGGCGCCCCGCGGGCTCGGCGCCTGTGGAGCGCCCCTCTTCGCACCAAAGACCCGACGCCCCCGCGTTGCCGCTGCCCGCGCACGGCGACCGCGTTCCCGGCCGGGTGGCGGCTGCCGGCCAAAGCGGAGGATGCGAGGGGCCGCGGGAGAGGCGCGGCAGCGGCTGCCGGCCAAAGCGGAGGATGCGAGGGGCCGCGGGAGAGGCGCGGCAGCACCGGGGACACTTCTTCCCCCCGCCCCGCCGAAAATAAACTTTTGCCACGTAATTGCTTGAAACAAAGGTCGGGACCGCGCTTCCCCGGTGCGGCTGGCGGGACGGGGCCCAGCACGGGTTGCGCGCCCCGCCGCTTATTCCCTCTTTTCGGGGACCTCGGGTTTGGCGCTTTCTTTCTAAAGTTTGGGAGAGGTTGGCGGCCAGGCGCGGAGGCGAGGTGGCATTATTCTCGCAGCGGCCTGGCTGATAAACGACCCCCACCTAACTCTGTCCGCATCTCCCTCCCGCGCCCCGCACGCCCCCTCACGTCTCTTTTCCACACTCGGCCCCTTCCCTCCTCATCCCTGCCAAGGTCCTGTGACCCATCGAATTCCCCGGCCGCCGCCCCAGGTGCCCCCCACCGCCGGACGGCGGGCGAAGGCAGCGGCCGGTCCCTGCGGCGGGGCTCCCTCCCGGGACGGAGCCGGCCGCCGGCCAAGGCGGGCCGGGAGCCGCCGTGCAAAACACCCCCGCCCCCCCCCGCGCCGATAAGGCCGCGCAAACACGACGTGGGAACGGCGGCGGCTTCTCTGCACCCCCGTCCCCTCCCGCGTTTGCTCGGCCCCGGGACAAATGGGAAGGAGAAGAGAGACGTGTAAAGTTTTATGGCCGCTAAAGCCAGCAGAGGCGTTTGATCCTCTTCAGCTTCCGAGCCGGGACGGCGGTCCCGCGCACTCCCAGGGAGCAAACCCGACCACGTCAGCAGGAGCGCGGCGCTGTGCAAACACACTGGCCAAGGGAAGGAAGCTCGGGCTGGGGGCGGGGGTGTCACCAGAGCCCCTCGCGCCGGGTTTCGCACTCGCCCCGCGCTGCCCAGCGCCTCACGCCCCTCCGCTTCCTCCCCTCGTCCTCCACCTCCCCCGCCGCCGCGGGAGGGAGGCAGGCTGCAGGCGGCACCCAGCCCGGACTCTGCCACCGCCCGTCAGCCGTCACCCGCGGCGGGACGAGCCCGGAAATGGGGAGCGACATCTCCCGGGAAAGACGAGGAGGTGGGCGGCGGAAAGCCCAAACCTCGCTCCCTCCCGTGTCCCGGCAGTCCCCTGGGGCCCGTCCCTCGCTCGGCGAGCGCTGCTGGACTCGGCCGGGCAGGCTCCTGGCCCCGTTCCCGGCCCCGCTCCCGTTCCCGGCCCCTCCCGCTGCCCGCGCGGCTGGCGGGGACGTGCCGCCCCCCAGCGGCCGCCGGGACCCCGGCAGCCGGCTCCTCCGCCCAGCGGTGCCGGGACACATCCCACGTTCCTGCTCCTTCCCCTCCTCCCACCCTGCCGGGGGGCCACAGCTCCCGTCCCGGCACACGGGAGCCGCCGGAGCGCGGGGCTGCAGCCATAACGTGCATCGCTTCCCATAACCTTCTCCGGGGCCGGTCGGAGTCGCCTCCGCACTGACCCGAGTTCAAACTCTTCCTCCTCCCACACAACTCTGCGATGGAGACATCACCTCGGAGCTGATCCTGCCCGCCAGCCAACCGAGGGAACAGTTTACTGTGACAATCATGCACGGATCAATGTGTCAACGCCATTGGGAGGAATACTTTGATAAACTGACTTTGATCAAACACACGGCCGATAAGTGCTCCAGCATCAGGTTTTGCTTAACTCTCTCCTGCAATCTCTCGCTGCTCCGGGTCTAAAGGTTCTTCATTGAGTAGTTACACAGTAACCCATCATCAGCACCGTGTGGTGAAATGTATGTGCACTGATATAATTCTTATTTGCTCTTATAAACTCAGGCGGGATGACAGAGGTTCCAGTTGCATCTTAAAACCACAATAAGGAAGACTGCGTTTTCGAGCTGTTTGGTAACTGATTAACCAAGTCCTCAAGGCTCCACCAAGTTTTACCGTCACTGTGGGTCTGTTACTGTGTTGTCACCTGTCTGCATTTATCGATTTGCCAGTATCAAATATATATATGCACATGCGTTTTAAATTCTACCCAATTAAAAAAGAAGTCAAAGTTACTAGATTGTCTTATGCTACCACTGAAATAAGCAAGGTCTCAGAACTTTACAGTGGTTTTGATACATACAAAGTTATTTTTGTCTTCTACTGCAGAAGCTGTTACCACACTAGTTCAGAAATGATGGAAAGATGTGGCAAAATCAGCAGCTGTTAATTAATTGTACAGGTCTTGACTATTTTTTAAAGAGTGGCTTCCAGACACAATCTGGGCTATCCTTTCCCCAGGAGCTCAAACCAGATGCATACAAATTAATTTTTAGCCTAACTCGCAGCATGGCTCGTTAAGTTGGACAGCGGGCATTCTGTGAAACATCATTACAGATTCCAACGTTTCTCTTTTGCCTACCGAAGCCTCAAGTTTCACCATAATTTACTTCTTATATAAATAACCCTGAATCCTGGAAACTTAGAGCAAATACTGAACTTCTATTCCTAAGTTCTGTTTGTTGGGCTTTTTAAGTGGTGACTTTGTGCAGTGTTCAGATGTCCACTGGACCCAACTCGGCAGCTTAGCTCTATTTACAGCAGAGTTTATTTAAACTCAGGAGAGCAGCCATCGGCTCTGGGGCACCGCAGCGCCCAGCACGGCCAGCAGCGCCGGCCCAAGCCTTATCCTGCCCCTGCTGAGCCCCATCCCGGCACTCCGGGAGCCCGATCCCGATCCCGATCCCGTCCCGGCCGGAGCGCGGGCCGGGCCCGTGCGCGGCGGTGCTGTGGCGCCACCTGGCGGCCGCGGGGCGCACCAGGCCGAGCTGCTGTGGCGGCCCCGGCCGCGGCACAAGCGCTCGGGCATCACCTGGGCGTCACCGAGATTTAGGGATAAACTGCGCTCAGACACCATCAGGTGAAGAGGCCGAAAGCACCCTGGCGTTCATCGGATATGTTCTTCTTCCAAGGACCCCGAAATCACGGCGTACATCCGTGCACATCCGTGTTGTGTTGGGCCCAGCCACGCCGCAGCCACGTGTTCAGTCACAGCCCTTGGCTAGAGGAAGATAACACAAACTTTTGACATCAGTATTTATTTTTGATGTCTCATTTTTATATCGAAACCCAATTCCAGTTCGCAGAAAAAAAACCCATTCAATGTGCAACAGGGTTTTTTGTAGTTTAGACACAGCAAGACCCTGGAGCACTCAGAACAGTCCCTTGAGCTGCCCCACCTGGTGAGAACATCTCCCAAAAGCGAGTTTCTGGCTGCAGCACAGAAACATCAGGTACCCTTCCAAGGGACCTCACACTCCTCGGCAGGACCTCACTTTCCAGGCCTGCTTGCAGAGCAAGGTGTTTGAAGTAAAGATGAAACTGTTTCGTTTGCAATGGGACAGCTGCTTGGTTTTGAACACAGCAAGTCTTCATTTTAGAGCCATTTTATGAAAGTAGGTATTTCATTTAAAGGAGAAAAGAGGCATGCAGAAATCTAAGTGATGCTGTTTCCATGTGCAAAACGAGGTTACTACAAAAGTGAAAATCCTTGTCTTCCTCCAGAGGAAAATGCAGTAAAATTTAAAATGTACTCTAAAAATTGCCATAAACAAAGAGGTCACGGTTTGATTTTCTATTAGAAACATGTAAATATTTTTTAAAGAGCATATTAATTTAATAATTAACATGCACATCTTGAAAGGGGACAAAAAACCCACAACTTTTTCTTGGTATTAAGATACAGGAGTTAAAAATGTGGGACAAAACAACAGAACTACAGGTGGCCTGCACCTGGATGAATGGAAAATATTAGGTTAGCTGCTTTACTTCCTACAGTAGCTGGAATAAACAATGCTCAGCTGATTGAAACTAACAAATGCATTTAAAAGGAAAAGTCTCCCACTGCACGTCCCATAAAAAAATCAATGGACAATTAATCAATACAAAAAATACCGTTCTAGCCTGAATACTGAAGGTACTGCAGGTTTCCTGAAGTCATCACAGCAATCCCTGATTCCTTGAACATTGCTGGAGTTCAGTCTCCCTGCCCATCCAGTAATGTGTGCAGATCCCTGAGGATGAAGTTTTAGTCATTTACTTTTCCAGATTTTCATTTTTGCTAGTGTCATCAGGCTTCAGCAGATTTAATATTTTAAGACAGACTGATATTCTTTCCTTTTGAATAGCCAATCTTGTGAATTCTGGAGTTCTGGAAAACTCTGGAACCAGAGGTAGAGCTCCAAGGAGGTGTTCAATGTGCTGGGCTTGGTCCAGTGCTATCCTTGATAGACAGTGAAGTTCCCCATGATTTGGTAAAGTGAGATGAGTCACTGATATAAGATGTAAAAGGTGCTTACTAAGTTGTCTCACATGAGTCAGCTTCTCTGCCCAAAAATTCACTTCCCCTTTATCAAACAGGGAATCGTCTTCTTCCTTAACAAAAAGAAAACCAACAGTGATTAGAAAATGACTTGTGGTTTGATAACAATGAGGAAATCATAAAAGATTTGAAAAAGGATATATATAGAAATGATGACAACAGAGGCTGTCATAGAACAGCTTTTTATATTCAAAAAACAAGGTAAACATTCATATGCCTTTTTTTAAAGGTTTGGGAAAACACAGTAAAAAGATTCCTACTTTGCCAAAGAAATTTTACCTTCAAAGATCAGGCAGTTATGGCACAAGTCTTGGGAAACAGTGGAAGTAAATAGTAGCCCTAATCCTTAACATGTGCTTGCCTTCCCCTGTGAAACAGTATTATATTTCACAAAGACTTCTGTAAGCAGTATGGTAATTTGCTATATCATGGAGCTTTTTGACTGGATTAAATGAAAACTATCAGACAGTGAAACATCAGAAATGCACACCTAAACTACAGGCTTAAGAAAAGATTCATGATATATTTCATGGGTGATACTAATTGCCAACAAACTTCTCAAAGATGTAGCTGCTCCTCCTCCTTCCAGTTTACCTTGCAGCATTATCTTGACCTTTACTCTTTTTAAGACAAAAAGAATACAGTGCATTATACAGTAATAGCTTTTACAGAACCACTGTGGCAAAGCTCATCTTTACAGGAACAATCCTGAACTCAGTGACTGATGTAAGCAAGGCTGTTTCATGTGTTATGCAGAACCAGTCACACAGATGAAAGCATAAAGTTACCAAATATTTAAATGCCATCTCTGGGAAAGGCAGCACTGGTAGAACACTGGTCTTGACTGCCCAGATGTGCCTGGCACCCCCAACAGCAGTTTAAATTCAAGGGAAGCTACCATCTGCAATAATACTGAATGTAATTACATTACAGCCTCAAAATGTTTCAGTCAACAATGCCCTGTGAAGTAACTCTTGATTTATTTCAATGTTTGCTTATTGATCTCTTTAATTTTATGCTGGTATTACCAGGAAACAGACATAAAACTCTTTTCATTCTAAGTAATATCCATGTGAATTTTTTAAAGGATCATAAATCAGTTACCACTGCAGTAGCAATTATCAGGTTTCATCAGATGAGACATTTCATTCTATTGCTACCACAAGACTGCAGAACAGTGCTTCTAACATGCTACAGCAACTGCTTGTTAAAATTACCAGGGCAGAAGCCTCCCCATCTCTTTGCTGGTCGCTGTCTCCCAAAAGCCACTCCAGCAGGATTGGGACACCGGCATGGATCTCTCCCCACTGCTGGAGCAGCTCACACACTATGCCAAAGGATAAATCCAAGGCCATTTGAGCATTCACCACCCTAAATGCAAACTCTGTTGAGAGAAAATATGTGTAAGAATATAAAGCAAGACCGCAAACATTTTCAAATAAAATCAGCACGAAAATGATTTCTTGAAAACAGATGCTGAACTTACACAAACACAAGCAGAAGGATAAATTATACTGCAAATAAATTAGATGGATGTTTATTTCAGTGCCACTTGGGGCCTTCTCTCAGTTCCCAAGTAATACATGATGCAACTGAAAATGCTGATGCTTAATTTTTTTTCTCCTGCTTATGTAGTGACATTTATTAATCTGGGTTTAAATATACAGATATGTCTGTTAGAAACATCTCCAGACAGTCCTGTCACTATTACATGGTGACTATTTTTGCCAAACAACAGCTATGCCTTAGATCTCATGTAACGTTATCACTGGAACTCAAAACCTACAACACATGATATGTTTTTAAAGGGCTGGGATATAAAATGAGTAATTATTTGGTGTATAATCTCTTTATATATAAGATATACATATACACACACACGTAAGAGAGATCAGGCACGAAGACAGGATTAGAAAAGATGTTTGAGAAGGGAAAGGCAGACACTGTTTATGACCCCATCACAGAGCTATATTTATACAGGTTTTGGCATCATGCCAGAGCTGGACACAAAACTATCATCCACACCATATTTCTTCCCTGAACTTCCTCACTGCTCTCATTTGGGGAGATACTGATTTAGCTCTCTGGGTCCTAGGGATGCCTTTGATAACAGAGTATATAAAAATGCCACAAGTCCTCTGTGTCCACAGGTAGAAGTTTCTCCACTTGTAACTTTAATGCATTTTTTTTTTCTTCTTAAAAGGGGTGCAGGAAGAGGACGGGAAGAAGAGAGCTAGTGGACAAGCTTCTTTAAAATCCCTATTACTGTAAAAAGGATTTTGGCAAAATTAATCCATGTCCATAGTCACCAGCAAACTGAAAAATGTTCACTGAATGGTCTAAGTAGTGGTACATAAGGACATGCCATTCTTGAAGGTAATTTGGGAGCAGACAACACAGCAGTGAGAATTATTTGGTAAAAATCCATACAGGTGTGGAAGGCACACCTTACTTTTTGTGTATGACTGTATTTAAGTATTTCTCCTGAAAGAAAACAACCATCTAGATGGAAGAGGCACAGCAGTGCAGCCAAGACTTCTCCCTCACAACCCACATTCAGAGCTGGAGCATGGACCCCTGCACTGTAACCCCTCCCGAGGCCTCAGGCCAGCTGCAGGTTTTCTGGGGTACATTGGCACAGCAGAGAAACTCACATTAAAACACCAGGATTAGGCAAATACACATGCCAAGGAATAAGGAAACATCTCAGGGCACAACAGACCGATGGAAAGATGAGTACATGCACTTGACAGACAAGGCAATGTACCGAGGACATTGGGGAGAACAAATTAGTATTTGAGATGATGAGGACAAAGGACCATAATAAGGAAGGGAGTGAAGGAGAAAGAACAGATGGTCCCTTCTTTATCTTGGAGTTAGATGAGGGTAAATGGAAATCTCCTTGAACAAGTAACAGGAAGGCAGGCAGTCAATCTCTTTGTGACACTAATAATGTTACATACATAGTTTGTCCCTGCTAAACAGTAAAATCAAATGTTCAAATCTGTTTTCTTCATGTCAGGAATTATCATGTTATCAGGACACCCCTGAGCTTTTTCCATGAGGGAGTGTTTGAGAAGTAGTGTAGTGCAACATTTCCGTCCTCTTTTTTTTCTTTTTTTCTTTTTTTTTCAGGTATGGGGGTTGTAAGGTATTGTTTTTGCTGACATTCCTTTCTAGGAATTTGTTGGGGTTTTTTTGTTTTTTTTTTCTGGTGCAGGGTGTGTATTTGTTTGCCCTTTTTTTTGTTGTTGTTGTTGTTTTTATAAAACCCCTTGCTTTCCCTGTTGCTGTGCCCCATTTGGTACCAGTCTGATACTCTAAATAATGGACACAATAGTTGCCTGCTTTGTTTTGGTTTGCTTCGGCTTAGGTAGGAAACAGTTTCATTCAAGTGCCATAGGGACCTCAGAAACACTGGCAATCTTCAGAGCTGAAAGAACAGAGATTAAAATGGAGTGTGGTGTTCTGAGCCTGAAACAAACATCCTGGTTATGAACACTTTTTCAGCTCTTTTGAATTCTGATGATATTTTTGAGTTTTATAATGATTCCTGAATGCCTACAATTGTAACTACTTATATAAGGCCTCTTCCTTATGTCACTTTATTTGTATTTGAATATTTAGCAAATTAGGTGATGCTGGGGGCTAAAAACCAAACATGGTACTTCCCATTGCTGAATTAGCTATTGCTTTGGAGGACCAATTATAGGTAGCACTGCCAGTTCTTTTTACCATTTCATATCCTTAAGTATAAATACATACAGTGATGCCCTCTTAGTGAATGGGAACACTGAACTGCTGAGAAATACATCAAGAAATACACTGGGGCCTCTAATTGTGGTATGACGTGACCATGCTGAAAACTACCAAGAGGTAGCAAAACAAGTAATGCTGAGGTTCTGCTTAGACTAAACTTGCTTGCTAGCAGTTTCCCAACAGCATGACACAGAAGAAAAGGCAGTTTTGTGGTCACGGAGTACAGCAGTCTTGTAGAGAATCCTACAAGTTGCAACAAAGGAAATGGCATGCCTTTTTTTGTTGCTGGTTTTTTGTGTTTGTTTTTTTTTTCAAACTAAAAAAGAGAAAAAAATACAGGGAAAAATATGCAAAGAATCTGTAGCACCCAGAAAAAACATGAAGATCCTGAACACACTGACCACCTTTCTGTGAACTGCAGATGCCATTTAACTGATCAACAAAACTTGCGTATCAGTTCTGGTGTTGAGACCAGAGAAAAACAAACCCACATCACTTTGCTAACACTAAAACTTAGGGTTCCAAAACCTGGGTAAGAGCCTGTCTACCTTGCAAGGGCTCTGTGTTAGAGAAGCTAGCACAGCAGCATCTTGGTACTTCAGGTGTTCACAGAGACTCAACAGCATACCAACGTCTGGCACATGAAGAATTTTCACTTCTACCCACTCATTCCATCCCACTCCTGCAGAGTATCAGGAATGGCTCCTTGATTTCTGAAATGCTCCCTCAGCTGCTGTTACTTACAGAACACCTGATATCAACTGACTTTGATACCAGTATACACAAATTTGATGCTAGAATAGTTCAGGATTAGATTTGTGGACTGTCAATGCCACAAGGATAACGAAGAGATATAGCATATATCCAAAAGAAGTACAATAACTCTCCTAAGCTTGGAGTGCTGAAGTAATGCAAATGGGTAACAGCAAGCAAAGTTACACAGGTACCCATGATTTAATAGGTAAAAAACACTTTCACAGGAGGAAAATGCTCTGTTCCTTTGATGACTCCCAGCTCTAAAAGTAACTGCCATGGATGCTGTAAACCTGCACGGAATCTTTGAAGATACCCACAAAAGATGTGTGTCTTCTCAAAAGAAATGTACAGTCTTCACAAGAAGTGCACCTCACATCATCATCTGCCTGCAAAGGCAGGGCTGATTTTCAAGAAGCCACACATTACACATGGTGCTGTGTTCGTGACTCATGCTATGACTTCACAGAGTGCTCTGAGTAAGACGTAAATTCACCAGGGGCAAAAAGGGCAGGTGGCTCCCCTTTCACCACAGCTCCCCAGGAACTGATGCTTACCTGGGAGCCAGCTCACTCTGCTGATCACCTGGTAAATTAAAGCTCAGAACAGCACAAAAGGCATTTGGCACGCAGCTCTGGCGTGTGGGCTCTTCTGCTTGGCTGGCAAGCTCAGCTGCTTACCCTGCAGTCAGAATTGGTGTAGCTGGGGGCTGGGGAAGGGAAGATCACAGGACAGCAGGAGAAAGGAAAGAAGCCAAAGGGAGAGCGAGACCTCCCCGTTCAGCAAGCTGTTAGCCCAGGTCATCATCCCAAACATCCCCATCAGAGCCTTGCAAACAAAATGCTGAGATTATTTAAATCACTGAGTGTTAATTGCCTTTCGCAATGTGACTATTTAAAGTAACTGAATAAAAAAAATTCAAATAGCCAGGGCTCCCAGCTGATTACTGCCAGAGGAAATAAACCTGCAAAAACAAACCTGAAGATGTAGTGCTATAAACTGAAAGATCTAGTGCTATAAACTGAAAATACAGCAGAGCTCATTCCCCAGCAGTTCTACAGACTATCAAATCTGTGTTAAAAATATGACTTTTTAAAATTTGAAAATGTGCATATATTCCAACATGCAAAAACATCACAAGCAAGATAAGCATCTTACCAAATAAGCTACTATAGGGGTTGAAATACCAAAAAAATTCTCTGTGACTTAAAACAAGTAGTTACAAGCAGAATAGTTAATACTACTCATCGAAATGAAAAATAAAGATAAGAATCAGGTACTACATACTTTTTTCATTTTGAGGAATTGAATTTTCATAAAGGGAAAGGGGTTAAGTACTGCAGTGTCTTAGTCTTTGTGAATCCGCCCACAT
Source organism: Phylloscopus whistleri (assembly GCA_017589585.1). Lineage (NCBI taxonomy): Eukaryota > Metazoa > Chordata > Aves > Passeriformes > Phylloscopidae > Phylloscopus > Phylloscopus whistleri. The sequence goes on along the minus strand of JADMLD010000549.1, from coordinate 2,982,982 downwards.
AAAAATTAGACCTCCCACATACACATTCATATAGTCCAAAAGCTTTGATCATGCCAGATGTAAATATTTCTTCTAGTAGCCTATTACATGTCCTCCAACTATACCATTGTTCTCTGTTAAAGCTGCAGTGATATAATGGAGAACTGAAAGGATGTATTAAGAGCATATACACAGATTTTAAGGACAACCATGTTAAAATATAGGCAAAGGAGAAAAGCAGAACATATTCCTTGCCTAACAAAGCATTTTGTAATTTTTATACTGCAAATTGTGAACTGAAGTTCATTCTAGATCAAAGAGCAATGCAATTTTTGTAAGCATATACTGTGTTCAGAACAAACAGAAAGAGAAGTGAATCTGTAAGGAAGCTTTGTGTAATAGCTCCAAGAGAAAAATCTCATGAAGAAGGGTGTACCAACAGTAGTGATGTTTTCAAGGAAAATATATAGCGTAAGTTCTCCAACTGAAATTACAGAAAATATTTTAGGTAGACCATTACCATATGAACTGGTAAAATATTTTTTACTTTCTTGCACAATGTGCTGCCTATCAAGTTATAAATATTAATACATCATTATCAGTATGGCACCTCATAACACCCTGGTAAAATGAGGTAGTACTCTTACTTCAGAGGCAAGCACGGACATTAAAAGCAATAAAGACCACTGACTGCTGAACAAAACTGGGGATTTATCTCCTGTTTTCTGATACAGCACTGTAAAAGATGATGAGTATCAAGTGAGATATCAGGTTCTCATCCAAATGATGGCAGACTCAGCATCACGGTCACTAGTACCTGTAATATTAGATTTGCAAATGGAAAATCTCACCTTATCACTAATCACTTCTTTGTTGTATAAAGATTGTCCTCCTTTTGGTGTTCAGTAATAATTAAGCTTGTTCTATTCTCAGCATATGAAATATAAGAGAGCTGAGTGAGGCAGTGCTGCAGATATATTTTTTACTTAAAATGCTGTGTTTATGTATGCCTAGACTTCATAACATTTAAAAAGCCTTCAAATTTAAAAAAGAAAAAAACCCACTGGCCCAACTCAAGAGTTAAAAGACCTGGTAAATAAAGTGGGGCTAGAAGATGCATTTCCTATGTTGAAATAGGTTCTGCTTTGAGGTAGGCAGGAATTGTGCAACTCCACAGCAAGACAATACATAGGTATCTTGCCACTGGAAAAACAGCAGGGCAGAATAGAAGAAAGTAAAGGAGTGTTCATACCCACTCAGTCTCCACAACGTTAAGAGTGCTATCACCCTTCTGGGCACTAGGATTAAAAGAAGACAACTGAGAAGCAAAATAATAGAAAAACAAACCAACCACCAACAACAGAAAAAAAGAAAAAGAAGGAAAAAAAAAGAAAAAAAAGAAATTTAAGAAATGGTAACTGTTGCATCTGGATGGTTGGCAGATGGCTCTTGCAATTGCACTGTGTCGATTTAAGTTACAAACATCAAACTTTCCACTTTTTAAAATGACCATTTATGTAAAAATCTAATATATAAGCAGATTCCTTTCCATAGCCTTTCATAAAATCAAAGGCAATTAGATCATTTTTATCCTCTCGAGAAATACCATTCCCTAGATGACGTAACACTGCTTCATATGTTTTCCATTTCCCTGCCTGAGTCTGTTTTATAGCTGTGCTTTCTCAGGATGGCTTTAAAAAGAGGCCCTTCCTGACATCACGCAACACGATGTCAAAACACAACACCATTACAAAACAAACTAATCAGAACTAATTTCTTAATAGTTGCAGTCTCTGAGTAGAGTGGCGGTGATGCTGCTCTCAGCTTTGACTTTGATTATAAACAGATCTGAGTTAATAACATGTCTGATTAGAATGGAAACTTACAGCTCAGGACTGCAGAGAAAATTAAAGTCCCTTCTTGAGCAAAAGAGCACACACATATTCATCATCTTTTCAAGCCCTTTTTTGGAATGTGAACCAAATGATATTTTTCAACTCAGTAACTGCGTTATTTTTCCTTTTTAAATCTTTCTGTGTGTATACATAAGATTTTCCCATGTGAGCCGTGCTCCTGTACATGAAGGGTTTTATTACAAAACAACCACAGCTCACAGATCCGTCAGAGGAAATGAGCATTTGGATTTTACCTCTTACATTACCACTTTTGCAGAGCCTCCCCACCTCCAAGCCATGTTCTAATTAAACAGCAAAAAAGACAGTATCCCCTGCCTAAATCCACAGAGCTCATGCTTTTCCTTTTTATAAGATAAAAATATTCAGCTGATTTTTAAAACAATGCCAATGAGAACATACGGGGGTTTTTAACTCAAATTATGTATTTAATGGAAAAAATGAACGTAAATAACGTTTTCAAAACTAGTATCAATGACTAGAATTAAATGTATAACTGTAGACTCTTGTTACTGGTGTGTATCAAGTATACAGAAGTTTTTGCTTAGCACTGATGATGGTTACTGAGTGTGAATGAGCTGTATGTTACAGCTCTGCTGTAGGAACACAGAAGACACATTTACTTCTGTATCATAGATGGTATTTTCGAGTGACATCTGGGGAATGATGGTAAGAGGCTTATTATTTAAAGGATAAAGGAATAAGGAAAGAATGGGTAATGAGTACAAAAAAGACAAAAAAATTCTTCTCCCTGCAATACCTGTAAACCCATATAATTTGGGCAGAACAAAAAAACCAAAATAAACAAACAAACAAACAAACAAAACAACACCAAAAAAAAACCCCCAACCCACCTATTTTAAAAGGAGTAATAGAAAGGCAAACTTTCCTTTTTTGCTATGGAGCCACAGCCATGACCATCACAGCCTGCATGAGGAGCCTACCAAGATCTGTAAGCTGCTGTCCTGTTTACCCACTCACAATTAAAATGCTGATAAGAAAAAACACATTTAATAGATTATTCATATGAACACTCTGTTTAACATTTACCACTTCCAGACTCCGGCACTGAGCACACAAAATAATTTTTCATGTATTCTTTCTTAATTTTTCAAGCATGACCTTTACATAACAGTGCCACTGAGTAATTAATAGAGCTAAATGAAGCCCTGTCAGTAAATAATCAGTAGCCAGTCTTTGATGGATGAGCTGATTGTAATTCAGTCCATTCACTTTCAACTTTAATTAGTGGCATTGTATTCTAGAAAGCAAACAGTTCCTTCATCCATGTGATGACCTAACATTGTATAAGTGGGCTGACAACAACTTGTAATGTGTTGACATAAATTTGGGAATACAAAGTAAAAAATCACAGTGCTTACACATTTTCTATATAATATAATTCTTCAAAAAGGAGTAATATAAAGTTCCCCCTGCAAAAGCCACTGATTTTAACAAGTTCCAGACACACCAGTAAATCTTGCTAAGACAATTATAAGTCTCAATGCAAAAGTTCTCTCTCCTTCTTCTTTAATTAAGCCAATTTGTGTGAATTATTCAGTGTATCTTGGTGAATTTTTTGAAAGACACAAGAACAAGCATAAAAATACTATTATTTCTACACGAGTACTGATACAACACTAAACTTTGGTGCTATAACCTTTGTTCTAGATGCAAGTTTGACTCAGCTGATGACAACTGCTAAGGAAACTGTACTTTTGAATTACTGGAATTTAGAGTAATTTTAGATTACTGAAAGATGTTCTGATTTTCAAGGTCTCTGAGGTTACAACATGTTTTCATCTTGTTCTAGGCTTTCTCCTAAATGTTAGGTTACATCAGTATTTCTCATCCTGCCAGCAGTTCTCTCTAAAGGGTGGAACAAGGCAGAGTTGCAGATTCCTGCGAACTGTGGCTATTGAGCACGTCTGAGTAGGCACTTGCTAACTTACTGCAACACATCTGATTCAAGTGTATGTGTGACTTACTGAAGGAAGGTATTTTAGAGCAGAATAGCAAAAAAAAAAAACCAACTCAGAAATCTCCGTTAGTTGGTCTTTGCATCACTTTTGATACCTTTTATAAAATGCTGTGGAGGGGAGACTGTTTTTTAGCATGGTTTATATTTAATTTTCATCTTTGTTTCATACTACTTCTTAAAAGAGGGTGACATTCAAAAAGAAGTGGCCATAAAATTACTCTTACAGAAAGTGCCATAAATCTTTTGTACGATAATTTATGTCAAAAAAATTCGTAATACAGTCTCAGCTCCTTTACTGGTCAATTTTCTAAACCCATTTCCTCACCATGTAAGAGAATACACTTAAAGAGCAAAACCCCACAAAAACCATTCACTACATGAAAATAGTGATGAAAAAAAAGAGCCCAGCCACCCTTACATGAAAAGCCTCCAATACAGACCAGATTGCCTGTTCTTATTCAGATGTCATCTAAGGGATGAAATGTGTGTAAAAAATAGCTCACATTATTTTTATCTTTTTGCTGACACATGGACACAGATACAAAAATACTATGAAAATACAACTAAATCAGCAAACACTCTGTAATGTGAGAAGCTACCAGGACCACAGAATATTCACACTGCAGGTGCTAAGTACAAATGTCCAAGAGAATTTTCTTGCTTTTTTCTGTCAAGATCAAAACACCTTCCAATGCCTACTTGCAAACTGCTTTCAGTGCAGTGTAGTGGGATCTGTTTTAAGTTTTCCGATATTCCAACAAAAAAAGTCAGCCAGACTATTGAGCTGCAGTCATACAGACAGGCAGGTGCTGTTTATCCTATTCAACAACTCAGTGATAACAGGTCACTTAGGGGCAGTGATCTAAGGAGAACTTGGGGGCACTTCCCCTGCAGGTGTGTAACAGGTAAACAGCCACAAGTCTCAATCCTGAATGAAAAATACCTATCTCCAAAGATTTTTTCAAGAGCATTTTCACTCCATGAGAGAACCACTGGCTCTTTTCAATGGGAAGATGATGCACCAGTGATTTCCCTTGAGAGCAAATTGGGTTTTGCCCTTTCTTTCAGAAATACTCTAAAATGAGACTACACACCCACATTCCTTGCTCTACTACCAGAACTTTTGATTCACATTAAAGACCTGCTGATCCCAACCATCCTATTATGACAGAGGCATTTCTAGAATTGGGACTCTATGTTTCTTCTCAACATGATGTTCACATTAAAGGAGTGGTTCACACCCTTTTTCCTTCACACAGTTCTTGCCATCTAGGTGACTTCTGGATTTTGCACCTTCAGTGACCCAGGACATTCCTATTTTTACATGGGCAGGGCTACATCTCTCTGGAAGTCGCATGACTTACTTGTATCTCTCTGAATGAAATACCTCAGGCTCTGGAATTTCCCTACAGCTGTAGTCTAAATGTGTTAACAGCCAGCTCAAGATTTGCTAGGTAACTTCTAGCTGTCATCAGGGCATCCTCTAGCAGGCTCCAAGGGACTTAGATAGTGTATCTCCATCCCAGATATCGGTGGGGTGGCTCCCTGCAACTTCATCTGCATCTTCAGCAGACATGGCATTCCAGAGGCCTTGGCATGCTCAGGTGGATCAGTAAATTGTAACATGGTTTGTATGAATTACTTCAAGGCCCTTGGTCCAAGTAAATTTACATAAAGAGCAGGAGCTGCTTAGTTTTGCATAAAGTGTAAATATATACACAAACTCTTGGACTGATAAAGGGCTTTCAGTCAGAAACCAGAGTTCTTCAATAGAAAATCCAGCAGATACCAATATATTTGTCTAATACAGATTTTACATTTGTCTTTTCCATTTCCTTCGAAGTTCTTTGAGAGGTTCGTGCCTCTTCAGCTGAGAAAGAACTAAGTGCTGAGTGCTCTCCCCAATGTGCTCAATGGAAGTGCTCCCTGCACAAGACAAAAATTAAAAACATTTGTGTCTCACATAGTAATGCAGACATGAACTATGCAACACCAGGGACTTCCCCGTCACAAGGAAGAAATCTCTCTCTCTATTTTCTACACATTTAATACATGGCTTTGAACCTTTCTTATTCAAAAAATTCCAGAATATTCTAAATAGGTGTGGAAGACAGAATGGCTAAGTAACCTGGGGCCCTCAGTCATTCATCGTGATATGGAGTGTTTCATTCATCACTTATAACGATGTGCACAGAAAGAAGGAATGGCACTATCTATTCTGCAGGAAGAGCAGACAGTCATGAAGATTAAAAAAATCTTGACTGGTTTTAGATGTCTGATCTGAGACATCACGACTTGTTTCACTGAGAAGTCAGCACCCCACAATGCTTTAATATTCAAAATGCACTTCCCTCTGGCTTTAGCTGTGTGTGCTCTGAACTCCTGCAAATCATGCCTGCAAGGTATCCAGCTAAGCATTCAGCATGGTGACCTCCCTTCCCAACTCTGCTTGGAATGACTTGCTTACCTGCACAAAACAGCTCTCTGGGAGAGGCAAGGACAGAATGCAAAACCACAAGGGCAAAACTAAATAACTCTGGCATGTCCCTTCTTGTGATCCTGCTCTGACTCTCTTTATCACATTCAGCATGCAGCTGAGGTAGCAATGCTCTTCGAGATGATACTTTCCTACACTGTATGTTCCTGATTCACCACCAGAGCAAATCTGCACTGTCTACTGAACTATAAAAGAACTTCTGTTAAAAAACTCAGGCGGTGAAGTGATAGAGCAACTTATCCTTCCTTCTTCATACATGCAGCATTACAAGGTTGAATTAAAGTTGAATTTCCTAACATCTGGATACCTGACCTTGCAATCTTCTGAATATTCTTGGTGTGGGGAAAGGCTGGAGGAGGAAGATGGCAACATATATGTATAATTTGCCAAGGTCCAAAAAGAAAAAGAAAGCTTTATCTTCATCATTTCAAGCATCTAAACACAGTCTGGACCAGAGCTACCAACAGCCATGGCTGCACAATCCTGAGGCAGTGTTCCTGGCACTGAGCATCCTCAGTAGCCCTGCTCGGAATGCAGGTTGGCATTTCAGGAGCAGAGAAATTTAAGCTGCTTTGTGAACACAAAAGTCTTCCAAGGTTTTAGCTTTTCCTTTCAATCTCTATCAAGTGTGTATGTATATACACTAATATATATATATATATATATATGAAAAGTATAGCATTTTATAGTTGTTTCTCAGTCAAATTTGCACATATTTTACCAAAAGTATCTTGCATATCCAAAGCATACATGTGCAACAGCATTCAAAGAAAAGCCCTTCAATCCTTTTCACAGCCTGTATAAATACAGTATTTCCTCCTAATTTCATATGTAGGATCATGTCTACAGTCACAAAACTCAATTGAAGTCTACAAAAAATCCTCACAGTATAGAAAAATCTCAGTACCAAGAGTAGTTGGAAACCAGGATTTTATAATGAGAAGTGTTAGGCAACCCTAATAACAACAGCCAATCAACCCTCCTTATAAAAATATTCAGTTCACACAACTAAATTTACAAAGCAAATTACAAAGAGACAAATGAGGCATAAAAGCAGAAGGCTGTAAGTTTACAGAGAGGTCAATTCAAGATCTTTTAAGGTGAAAGAACTACAGAGGATGAAATGTGAGGGCAGGTAAAGAGGAAGGGAGCACTCAGTGCACAGAAAAGAATAACAGCTCTAGTATAGTTTATTCAATCAGACTGCAATCTGAAAGAATAAACAACATCAAAGGGATTTTTCCTCCATTTTTAAACAAAATAAGGAAATCAGGAGGCATACTTCTATGTATATGTTTTCCACCACAACCTGTGACCAGTTTCAATCCAGTTTGACAAAAAACCATATGGGAATCTGAAACATTAAGTTTTGTTTCTATGAAAGAGCCAGCTGGGTAAAGAAAAGAGACCCTACTGCTGCCATGCCTATTGAAAGATGAAAAAATCCACTTACCTGCCAAACAAATCCATGAAAAAACCCCACTGAACCTAAGCTTCCTTCACTTCACTGCTCAAGGAACTTTTTAGCTTTTTTGCTTACTGTAATTGCCATTTGAAGTTACAGTCCACAGTGACTCTAACGTGTGTCTTAAACATAAAGACTCTCCTTCTGTCTTTAACATCTTGTTTCTCCATCTGTATGCTTCAAATGAGTTTCCTTCAGGAAAGGCCACATTCTACTTCACCTTGCCATGGATGGCACTAGGTGAGCCTTAATCACAAATTGTGAGAATCAAGTCAAACCCTTAATTTGGAGAATTTACCGTGTGACAGTGGCACACAGATGACCATGCTAAAAACCAAAACACATTGCAAAAAAAGGCAGCTAACAAGCAAAGGCTGCCTGTATTGCCTCTACTCCTACGAATTAGAAATGAAACCACTGTTGAGTTCTACAGACCAGCCTAGAAAATAATTCAGTTTATGTATATATAAGTGCTACTTCACCCTGAGATCATTTTATCCCTAGGCTCTTCCTACACCCACTATATTTAAACTCCAAGGTCCGTGTTGACCTTGCTTTAGGGGAGCATGAGGTCACTGACTCCAAAGTATCAAATAATCTGTATTTTGGTATATAACCTTAAAGACTATTGCTCACCTGAGTATGATCCTGCCTAATTAAACTGATCTACCCAACACATGGGTTCTGCTTTCACAGAGTCCTCACACCTGGAAGGGACCTCTGGAGGTCATCTAGTCCCACCCCCAAGGAGTTTGCTTTAGGGGATGGAAATCAGTATTGTGAACATCTTTTCTAAAAGGCCCTTCACTAACACAGTTTATGTGATCCTATTGCCATTAAGCTTCAGAGAACGTGGCAAATGCCTGTATTCCTGAAGTTTCTCAGAGGTAGTGTGATGGAATATGGTATGTTAGTATCCTCTACTGCAAAATGGCAATCGACTGGAATATTTATATTTCGGGAATTTGAATTAAAAAATAAAGACATTCTGGAAATTCAGTTTTTAGTTGTGCTTCTTAATGCAGCTACAGAAGACAGTGAGCTTTCAGTAAGTATGAGAAAATACAAAGAAATGTAAAAGATCTTTCTTCAGCTGTTCATAGCAAAGGTAGGTTAAATAGAGCCCCTAAGTGTAACCATCTATAGAATTGAAGGTCTACTATTACAATACATGGATTCTGGAATTAGGGAAGGTTAGTTTTGTTTGAGCAGGAACTTCTAAATACAGCAAGGAGAAGTCTAAAAGTGTAACTGCAGTCTTCAACACAAACATGAAATCAGCCTCTGTGTGTCTGCCCATGAGGGAAAGTAAAAGGGTAATTAACACAGTACATGAAAAAATGAATGGGTTTTATTAGATCTGGTAACAAGATATTGTAAGTCTAAGCTTCACTGTGATCAAGCCAAGTGTATAAGTTAATCAAGACCTTCACTGAAGTATTTCTGTTAACACTTTCATCTTACCAGTGGGAATTATTTATAAAACTGTTTTCCACTGGCAGCATGACAAGGTGATCATTAACACAGCACAGACCATGTGAAGGAACAAAATTAAAAACATGCGAAAGTGGCATTACACTGGTACTGGTAAGCAGCTGCCATAAATAATTCTGTTCCTCAAGGTGATTTCAATGGTCTTGCTCTAAATCTAATAAATCAAAAGCCCTTTATAAAATGTCTAGTTCTCAAAATTTCTAGGTTTCCCAAGGATGTTTAACTTTACTTTCTCAAGCATGAGAAATCAATTTGTTCAACCAAGCCAGTTCCGAGTTCTCCTTGTAAGCGCTCATTTGGAACTGATTACAGAAAAAAAAAAAAAAAGACATTGAGCTTCACACATGTCAGGTTTTGAAGTAAGGACCCATTGTGTCCCACAACTGCTTCCCCACCACCTGCCCTCCACCAACACACCAGGAATTAAAGTAACCAGATCAGTGGGAAGGCTGTGGCACAGGAAATCAGCAATATAATAAAACCAACTTTCATTCTAGGGTGCCGCTTTGACTCCATCACAGGTAGGAATTATCTTGGTCATTAAAAATTTTGAGTGCTGACTTACGTGGAAACAAGGTGGTGGTTTAGGTTAGTTTGCAAAGGTATTTATATCCTCTACCTCACTCCCAGCCACAAACACACAAATGAAATCCTGTGTGCAAAAATCTGCTTGTGGGAATGGATCATCTCCTCATTCTTGGTGAAATACCTCTGGGATCTGATGGGCATTCCAGCTCAGCCTTTATAAAGGACTCCATGTGTGTATGGATGTGCCTGCCCAGGGCTCTCCCAAGTTCTTCCCTTCTGAACTTCTAGCATGCAGTGCTCAACTGCGCTGTGTGAGAAGTTAATATGCAGGATACCAGAAATATCAGAGATGCTGCTCCATGTCCATTTGGACCCCTGCATCTTAAGCGATCTGAGGAGGAGTGGGGCAGTTGCAGACTATGGATAACCAAAGCCTTTTTGTGCACAGTCCCAGTCAGAACAGCACCCCATTTGTTCCAGCTTTCACCTGTGCCAAGTGACAAAGGATCAAAAAGCTACCACCAACTTCCATATCCCAGTTTCTAACTATGTCTAACCCCTAGCTGGATGCTCTGAGAAAGTGAACTCCATTTAAAATGAAATTATTTTCTTTTAATTTGTACTCAGCTCCCCTTAATTCCTCCAGTATTCTTCTTTCCCTTATTCCCATTTCTCAATTCCTAACAAATGAACAATTCTTCTTGAAGTAACAATATTTCTTTTCTATTGTTGCTTGGCTACTTTTCAACACCATCTAGCTTTAAAAATTACTTTTTAATAGTAGCTGTCCCCTATATCAAATTACTCAGGTAGCCATTGTTTTTTCAAAAAGAAACTGCATGGGACATCTTTATCTTTTCATGGTACCAATAAAACAGAAGAAGCAGTATTAATAAAAGAACTGCAGCAAGTGGTCAGCAAAATAACACAATTTGTGCCCAGAGTTCATTTTTACAGATAAAGGACATGCTACAACCTTGCAGTGCAAGTTTCATTTCAGTATTTTTAACAAATAAAATTGGAGTCAGTTTATTCAAATAAAACATTTGAACCTTGGTGTAACAAGAGCTGAATACAGTAGCAAAATGCCATAGAGACTACAGGCCAGCTATTGCAAACTTCATGTATCACAGAGCTTCTACTACATCTCTAAATAAATCTGTTAAAATTTCACAAGTCTAGATATGATTTAAGAGCTTAACAATTTTTTTTAATTATTATTAGCATGCCCACAATTAGCAATGTGGAATGCCAGCTACAAAAAGCAAACAAGAAACCAAAACAGCAAACCCCTACAACTCTTCCTGGCCTAGCTGTAAAAAGTAGCCAGTGTAGGGTGACTGGTACAATTTCTTTTCCCCTGGCCTTCCCTGACAACCTGCCACGCTCTTGTGCAGCAGAGTACATTTGCTCCAAAGCACTGAGTCTTCTGCACTTCCAGCTTGTTTAAAAAAAAGGCACAAAATAGCTCTGTTGAGAAGATTATGATCAGTCCTTCAGTTTTTGTTTACTTCTGCAGAGGCTGATTTAGCACAGTTTACTGGCCTCATTTGCAAAATTACTTTTTCAATGAAGATAATCAAGACTGCTGGTTACTTCAGGAGTAAAAAAATCAAAGCAATTTTTTAAAAACTAAAATACCACAGATCTCTCTCAGAAATCAAGTGAAATGCTTTCAAGGCAGAAGATGATCATCGACGGTGCTATTTTGCTTATATCAAAAGGGCACACAGGCGTTCAGCTAACAGGAGCAACACTTTTTCACTTTTATCAGAAATTCTGGCTTCATAAGCTTAGGAAGTTTCATAAAAAACTGCAGGAGTGTGTGTATTCATTTTGGCTTCAAGTCAACACTTCCTCATTAATATTTTACTCACACACAGACTCCCAAGTTTAGGAGGTAAGCTGTGGATAACAAACAGCTTTACTCTACACTGGCATTAGAAAGGAGAAAAAAAAAAAGGCAGTCGGCAAATTCAGTGATGGGTCCCTGAGCCCAAAAGTAACCACCAAAGAGTTTTCTGAACAAAAATATTTAAGCCATATTTTCAGCCAACTCTTCCTGTGTATCTAAGGAAAATACTTCAACATTCCTCAAGAGTCACCATTAAAGCAGGAAACACTCTTACTACAAACGCAATTTTAAGACCTAATTACTTTCCAATCAGATCTTCCAAACATTTTCATAATAATAGGATATATTTCAAGGATGCAAAAAGTAGAATGTCACATGTAACAGAAATACTATGACAAAGACACAAAATATACCTATTAGCATAAAAATATGATGCAACCAGGCTACAGGTCAAATCTGCTCCTGAAACAATCCTGAATTTATTCTAGCATGAATTAATTTACACTCCTAGACCTCAATTCTTTCATCCTTGCAACTGACCTGTAATTGTTACCTTCTTAGAATTACTACAGAAGATATAAAAAAAACCCCAAATTACAGCTTCTAGCCACAGTAAGTGTTTCATAATCTCTACCACGTGTCATTTTGCTCTCTGGAAGAAACTTCTTAAATGTAAGGTCATCAAGTAGTCACCAAATAGCACAGGTATTTGCCACTTACTTAGTTTGCCAAGATTTAAATGGCCATCACTACATATTTGTCTCTCCACATAAATCCTTCTCCACGCAGGTGCATGAGAAGTATTGGCCATTAAAAGCTTGGAAAGGATAAAATGATGCAGCCAGAGTCAGGGTCCCTTAAGCAGAAGGTTCAACACTGAACATTTTAAGGAGAATACTTTCTTTTTTTCTCTTTGAACCCTATCTACTTATGATCCTACAATTACAGACAGCTTAAGGGTGTCTATCAGTGATGTTCCCTTCCATGGTTTACACTACTCTTCAGTAACATGTGGTGCACTTCACCCTGCAGAGTGTTCTGGTCATTCTGGGCAGCACCCACTGCCTCCTTTGCCAGGGCCCAGGTCAGAGCATTCCCAGAATACACACACAGCTGTGTGACCTTCCCCCTGTCCTCAACAGGCCTTATCTAAAGGAACTGAAGAGATGTCATCACCTTACAGTGTCTCAATACAAAGTCCTACACCGTGTTTGAACAGAACACTGCAAACTGCTGCCACTGCTTTACACCTCTCCACTGAGGCCTCCAGATGTATAGCTTGTAACAGGGTATCACACAGATTCCATACACAATCTTCTGAAAATAAACTTAAAATTGTAGCAAATCATTCTGCAATAGGAGCACCTCTGCTTTCCTGTGATTTTTTTTTTTTCTGCTTTTGACTGTATTGCATCTTTTTCATATTCTCTTCTGCTTGGATGGGTCTTGTCTATGTCTATTCTGCCTTCTACTGCTTAAAGGCCATTTGGATAAATGCCTCCTATTTAAATCCTAACACTCAGCTCAAAAGGCTCCTCTTTCATAGCAGGCTTAGAAATTCTGTTTAGTGAGCTGCACATCTAGTTACCAGAATCCAGTTATCACAAAGCAGAAGAAATCCTTGAGCTGATTCCAGAAAAAAATGTCATTAACCTTTTTTTTCAATTGTCCCCAGTACAGGGAACATAAACATATTTTGGGGTATATGATTAGCAGATTTCCATTAGTAACCCAGACAACACTGTGAGAACTTCTGGACTGTGCCCAAGCACCCGTGGCATATCACAAGATCTGTCTGAGAGATTTTTCTGACCAAGAGATTCTAAAATTGCAAGTAATTCTGAAGGCAGCTTGAAAATCATGGAAGGCAGTAAGTGCCTTTTAAATGGTCTTTCCAAACCACTGTTTTTACCTACCCCTGACATTAGCAAGGACCTGAAATTCATCTGTTTGAGGGAAGCTGTTAACTTTCCACACCATAGCAGCTGCATCACAGCAAGTCACGTGTCTAGAATGAAAGTGTTGGGTCTTCTGTAGGCAGCTGTAGCCACCCACAACACTACCAACCACTCCACTCTCAGGCTGGCCAGTGGAAGAGCTCCAGGCAGCAGTGTCAGCGAGCTCTTTCTACAGCCACGTTCTGACTTTGTGCTTTTGTAACCCCTCCATCAAACCTCTAAAAAGAGCAAAATCAAATGTCAGAATAGAGAAGAAAATGCACAAGTTTGACTTAAATCAAGCGAAGGAAATCTTATCACCTATGATCTTGCCAATTAATGACCAGTTTGCATGCATGCAATTCCCTGGCTTATGTTTGGGCAATTACCACTTATTCCTCAAAGCCAGGTAGCTGCCAGAACTGGTTTTAAGAACCACAACTAAAGGAGCTGTTTGGGGCCTCAGAGGCCCATTAGCCTAACCTGAACATCAGGGCAAGTCACCTAGTGCATGAGAAAAGTGGAACCCTACCCACTAATCTTTGTCCAGGATCAGAGTAACCTGACATTTGTTTTATTCAGCACTGTCCTCCCACTTGCCTCACTGGAAGGCTACAGCAGCACAGAGCAAAAGGTGGTTAATGTGTCCCCTAGTCTGGCCAGAGGATGAACACATCAATCACATGAAAAGGAGAGTTCTGAACAGTTTGCTGCATCTCTTCTTTACATTTCATCGAGAGACACAGCGACTTAAAACATGCATATGGCACACAGCAGTGGGGCACAGGTTCTAACCCCAGTTATTTTCTCATCTCCAATCCCACAGCATGGACTTAGCACTTGGGAAGTAAACAGGTCTGGGGAGAGGGGAGTTAACTTGACATGCTCATGAACTAAAGCTTTAAGAAATCAATTTAATGTATTTACCCAACAATAAACATGAGGAAGAAAAGCTCCTTTTGCTATGGACAAAGTTGGCACTTCCTTTAATGAAAGGCTTGAACACAGTTTCAAATGCCAACAAGCAAATGAGGCAATGAATAAAGTGAAATAGCTTTCTTTATTGTTTCCCATGCAGTATGTGGGATGCTTTTATCGTGCAGCTGAACACCACCAATGTCAATGGTATTTTTAGCATTTAAACACTACCAAGGTCCATTTAGCATTTGAGGTTTGCCCAGCACTTACTCATAGCTGTTTCACTAGCAGCTGGAGTAGATGAAACCTGAGCCACTTGTCCTGAAATGCTTCATGGACTAGTTGTAAAGGACATTTGGGGTACAAGCTTTGGGATCATGCCAGTCACCCATGATTTGCTGGTATCACCTGTGGTGTTGATGATGACTGCCAGACCATTGTGCTGCATTAACATCACACAGACTGTGTTATCTCTTATCTCTTGCTCAAGTGATTTACTAGATCTTCTTAGGGCACAGATGTATGAAACCTTTTGCACAGCTTTAGGTTCACCAAGGAAGATTTTTAGAGGACAGGAACAAGAAACATACATTTGAGCAGGATTTCTTCTCCCCTTGTTTCTTTCACATGTTAATATAGCAAGTTTGAATGTTCCTTAACTCTCCCTACCTCTGCTAAGGCTTACTGACACCAAAAAGCCAAAAAAACCACAACCCCTCACATAAACCTTCTTCCATGCACAATCATGACAGCCACACCTACTCTAGGTTCATGAAGAAGTTTGGCTTGAATTTGCCTTGACTTTTACACTAATGATGTGTGAAAAAGAAAACTGAGGTGCAAGCAACAAGCAGCTTTGCTCTTCTCCATGCTGAGGTGACAGCATGGTTCACAGAGAGAGGTTCTACCCAGTCAGATGGCTAGGTCTAAAGTGTTTCTAAGTCTAGAAGAGAATTCAGAGACACCTTGAAAATGTTTTAGTGCTTCAATCTAATTAAATTATACTTTTTCATCCCCCACCATCACCCCAAGCAGCACAGTTTAACTTCTCCCTTTACACACATTTATACTTGCTGGCCAATAAACAAAATAAAAGTTGCTGAAATGCTCCTACATGCCTGGAAACAGTAAGATAAACCTGAAATAGTGTGGGCCACTGAAACAGTCAACACCCAGCAGTGAAGACTTCCACAGGAATCTTAACTCAACCTGCTCTGTAGTGCCATCCCCTTCCCCAGCAGAATGGTGGAAAGTCAGTTCAGAAGGTGGAATCATCTTCTTTGAACCAGACAGCTAATAAATTCTTTTTCTCCTTGCTGGTGAATCAAAAAAAACCAAACAGGACACTTGTCATTTTCACTGATTATTTTCCCCAAAGATAAAAAGTAGAATCTATCAAGAAGGGAGCTAGCATCAAGAGAAGAAAAAAGAACTTTGCATTGCCTTTTGCTCAGAAACTCCTGGCACAGGAATATCAGCTCCCGCTTATTTCTTATGCATGTGAAATGAAAGCAAAGGAACAGAGTTAATATATCTGATATTTTACCCAGTGGATTAAAACTGACTACATCATGTTCAGAATTACTCAAAAACTTAGGGATGTAACAATAACAACATCACACTGGTTTTCAAGGATGCTCTCACTGCAGCCAGTGATGGGAGTGCTCAGAGTGGGCCATTTACCTGCCCTGGGCTGCACAAGCTCTGCTGCAGCCACACAGCTGAGCCCAGGAGCTAACTTGCTCATCTCTTTGCAAAACTGCTATTTCACAACAGAAGTAGCAGAAAGTTCCTGAAGTCCTCAGTTATGTTCCAGAAGAGTATTTAGGCTGCTAAATCATTCAGGCACTTTCAAAAGATTTCCTCAAGTTTGCGAATCTAATTGCTCATCTAACCTTAATTCAGTTCAATTTTAAAAATCAGCTAAATTGGTGCTAATGCTGATGACACTAAAAATGCTCTTAAACTCATTTAAGGTTAATTTGGTAATTTACCAACATAAAGGTTAAGCTGACTAAAGGTGTCTTCTTTAATAGAGAATTTTACAGAATTTGATTGGCTTGGCTATAATGGTAGAAAAATAGTTTATTCAAACTTCTCTAATACTGACAAGCTCATAACTTTACTTCATGTAATTCTTTTC
This sequence comes from Phylloscopus whistleri, assembly GCA_017589585.1. Taxonomy (NCBI): domain Eukaryota; kingdom Metazoa; phylum Chordata; class Aves; order Passeriformes; family Phylloscopidae; genus Phylloscopus; species Phylloscopus whistleri. The sequence continues at coordinate 2,966,272 of JADMLD010000549.1, read as the reverse complement.
TAGATTAAAAAAACAAAAACAAAAAAAGCCATAGAGGAAAATTACACCAATAAATGCAGTTTTTGTTCTAGCATAGTTACTTGAATTTTTCAGGATATTTAGCAAAGCAATCACCAGTAGGGAAAAAGCACTCTTGTTTCCCCAACTTAAATCATCTTCCTTATAAGGAGTAACCCTCTTGTATAAAAAATGCTGCTGTGAACAGGTCTAGACTTTACACAGCCATGGGTCACTAATTTAATTAGATTTCAAAGCAACTATTCTACCTTTACACTGAATACAATACTTCCTGTACCCTCCCTCATACTAAAAGGAATAAAACAATCCCCCAGAGGTTTACACCTCAATGCATGAGGAAACAACAACAAAGTGTACACACAATACCTTGAGTTACAGATGGGGTTTATATTGTTCCAGTTATTAGGAAAACCTTAACTACCTAAGTTGGTATTTTTAGCATGGAAAACAGAAAAAAAAACCCTCTCTCCTTTCTGGTGAGACAGGATTCTGTTTGATCTGCTCTGCTCAGAAAATGACTGCCATCATCCAAACTCAGCAACTTCCCCTACTAAACAGCAGCTTTTGCATATACTAAAAACACAAAACAAGCTTCTCTGTATGAATAAAATAAATTTTAAAACTGAACTTTACTAGTAACAGTAGAAGTCCTTGCCTTCTATAAGAAAATAGTAGGGCTTGTAGGGTTTTGCTTGGGGGTAAACAGCAGGGTAGAGTGAGGATAGGAGCCCTCTGGTGCATCAGCATTTGGTCTCTTGACCTTTTCTCCTTCCAAACGAAAATGGGGGCTGCAATTTCCACAGGGTGCTTGTATCACATGTGTTACCACACATTTCTGACTCCACAAGCTTACTGATTTCATCATTTGAGTGATCCAAAGCTGCATGGACTAGTCACCTGAGGAAATTGGGGGGTTTGCCCTCACCGAAAGCTACGAGGGAACAACAAGAAACCAAGTCCATATTCTCCTCCAGGAGCTCATGTAGCATTTCAAGGAATTACACAAGACAGGAGCTGTTACTGGAAGTGAAGGCACACTATAATAGATGAGATCATTTGCCTCCAGTTTCACCATGACATGAAAATACCTATTATTTGACATTGTCATACTGCTGCACACTTGTGCTGTGCTATTCAGCAACATGCATGTAAAGGAAAACCATGCTACACAACTCTATGGAACAGCCTATGTAAATAAGTTTGTTACTGTTAACAACAGTCCAATTTCACCTTGCTCTGCTGAACAGGATGCTAATTCAGCCTTGGTCTAACTGTAATACACAAGTACCATAATCTTTCCTACTCTACTCTTCCACATGAAAACAAGATGCCAGCTTCTATCACACAGGAAGGGGGCAGGGGCAGTTGCCAGGCTATAATCACGGATTCTTCTGGATCTCAGTATAAATGAAGCACTTACAGCACTGACTCCCTAAGCTGACAATAAATGCAGTCCCTCTGCAGGCAGCTATGGGCTACTCCTCCCTTGCATGCTGTGTACACCGTGAGAAAAGAGGATTTTGTGAGGAGTGGACATGAAGATGCCAGTGCCAAAATTCCTGACAAGTCCAGTGCTTGTATTTTGTGAACAGCATTCCTGCTCTCTGTATGGCAAATTACCAGCAGTAAAAGGTGGAACACACCATAACCTATTCATACAATGCAGTATTTCTGGAAATATAATGGCTACTAGGACACAACACTTTTGATGCACAAATGAAGCTGAGATCATAATTGTCTCTTTACTCTCTTGTGTTAGCTAGTGGTAATGGTAATGATATAAAAGTGAAACAATTACACAATGTATGAAAACAGGTTCCTAAACATCCATTCCTCTTTCTGATCTCACAATAAAACTACTGGGCCACAACACTAATTTATCATTGTATAATGGGAATGGAAAGTCAGTTAATTTACGATATCCACTAACATGCTATAAAGAATTTTAAAGAGAGTTGTTCCACAGCTTCTATGAATTTCAGTCTGTGGGTTCAGTTATTTTAAAGTCAGTGCTATGATGAAAAATCAGACTTTCATGGTAAGAAAACTTGAAAAAAATAAACAGATATTTGAATATAATTTAAAAATTCCCACGACAGAGAGGTCTGGTGATCCATGAAATGTCTAAACCACAGACCCAAACACATTGCATACTCTCACATGCACATGAAAAGAAAAGGGGTAAATGAAAGTAAACAAATAACATACAAAGGTGAGCTTATTTTAATCTGGTTATAAGTAAAAACCACAAGGGCAAAATTGCTCCCCCAAAAGCTAGAAAGCAAATCACAAAAAGTGAAAAGAGCTTAGTGGGGAAAAAAGATCACAGGAGGGAACAACAATGATGAAAAATGGACATGAAAGGAAACTGAATTATCTCTTTTCAAATGCAGCATACTTTCCTAGTCACAGAAGACAGACACTCATTTCATTGCAAGAAGTTAAATGATGAAAACCAGGAAGGCATAGCTAAGTGTAACTAAGAGGTTAACAGAAGTTTGGGGAGTGGGGTCCCTATCCTAATTAGGAACATAGTAAATAAAAAATAATTATTATGTTATCTTCTCAATTATGGTCACTTCAGCTTTACAAAGTGGTAAGCCACAAGAGCAAGTGCTGAGGTGAGCTTTGTATTAGGAGACAGAGGACAGAGCTCTCATCCAGTGACAGGAAATGTCCCCTGGCATCAGGATACAGCAGGGAAGAAGGGAGAAGATACAAAAGGAGTCAGAGACACAATCCAGCACCATATTATTCCCAAAGAAAGTACCATCTTGAGACACTTGAGGATGCCCCCAAAGGCCAGCACTGGGGACCTGAGGAACATGCACACAGAGCCCCTTGATACTCAAGGGAGCTGTAGCTGGGACTATAGGAACTGTCAGAGCTGCCATTCCAGTTATCTTCTGGAAATCAGAGCTGTGGGATTTAACAGGAAGATGAAAGCTCTCCATGCCATATCCCTTCTTTTAACTTCTTCTACCCTATAGCTCTGTGCCTGAACAGTGCCAGCTCAAAACATACTTGTCACATGAGCAGATTTCTGCCTACTTCTATCTACAACAGTGGCAAACATAATTTTACTGGCTTTTCTTATTTTTTTAAACCACAGAGCTGCTTTATCTCCAGCCTAGCAGAAGTTCACATGCAGAGGGCTGACTAATTTGAACTGACTGCAGACAAGCTGGTACAGGCATTACTGGGTAACATAGATCAGGGACCACCAGAGAGAGATCAGCTTGGTAGTAAATTCTAATTTATTCACAACACATGGAAGAATGTGTCAGCAAAGACTCTCAAAGCAAAGCATATTAATTAGTTAGGCCTACTCAAGTTCTGTGGCTATTTTAAAATTAACAGGGTTGAGTAAATTAGGGCAAGCAGACAAAAAGGCCCACATCCTCAAAAGCACATTGTGGGTATGCTGTGAATTGTCTTTGTTGATCTGGATCTAAATGGATTTCAAGGTCTAATAATGAATCAATGAGTTGAATCCTGCTTCCTAGATTCCTATCTCTCTGTGATTAGGCTCTTATAACAACGTGGGATTCAGGGAGTGTCTTGCACTGCATTATATTAGACCAGAGCTGGTATTAAAGAACTTTCAAACTGAAATTATGTGAATGTTGACTCATCACAGCATGAGCCATGAAGCTGAGTCCAGCTGTTGTCTTTTTTACATCTCCATGTAACTATATGCAAATTAAACCAAGAACAGTAAAAGCAAAATAATAAAGCATGGTGGGCATCAAATTTGCTGTTATCTTTTATGGCACATATTTACAGGAAATAGATAAAGCACTTTACAGTTAGCAAGAAATTTGTGATGAGAAGAGAAAAACTTTTGCCTCCCAAACATTCAATAATATTTAGAAGTAATGGTGACATACCTGTTCCTTCATTGCTCTTTTTTTCTGACTGTGCCACTTGTATCACTTCAGCAGCAGCATCCCTTACTACCAAGTCTTCATTCTGCAGCAGTAGAATCACACATTTCCACAGACCAAGAGTATCAGACAGTCCTATATTTATTTGTGGAGAAAAATTAGAGTTCTATTTCTTACATCCATTCAAAGAAGTTAGAGAGCTCTCTTTCCACACCTTAACACAACACATGAAAAGCATTGGCAAACCACTGGGGAAAAGACTGGCAATACAATCAAAGTATTTTCAGCATCTGTGAACCTTATCTAGGTGATAGACTCAGCTTGGTTTAAACACTGGGCAACAGATAAGAGAATGGGCCTCTCTATCTGGGTTCAACTTTGAGTGCTCCCAATTTTCTACAATTTCTAGGAGTGCAGAATTCCTGTTTGGAAACATCAGAAATTCTGTGGCTTCAATTCAGATTGACCAACACACTCTGATTATAGATTTGCTGTTGCAATCTGCCTGGAGCAGAGGCTGCCAAACCAAGCTTTCCTCAGATACTGCCAGTAATGCTGGACACAAATGCCATTCCCTGCTGGAAACAGCAAAGGACTCCACCTTTCAGGGACCTACTCATCACCTCCTTCTCCTCACCTGTTCCCACCACTCAGCAGCATGCCCTGCCAGCCTTACACCCACTCTCTGTTGGAAACAAGTTTAATCCATGGGGTGATTACATGTACACAGCTAAGACTAACCAGAGAGAAGTGCCAAGAGGGAGGTGCTCACCTGGTAATGCCCAAGGCAGGCAGACAGCACACACCACCCCAGTGGCAATTCACACCTCACAAGCCACACTTCCCTTCAAACCCTCGTGCCATTTACTGCTGCCACACCATGCATGACCAGCTCAAGCCACATGTCTGTACTCCTAGGTTAGCTTGGGTATCTTCCAGCTGACTTTTCAGGTCTTGTTGAACATCCTGATTAAAGGAATCCAGTGGAAGGTCACTCTTAGATGCAGCCAGCTGTTAGGCATTACTTTTTGGTGACCACAGACAACACAAGAGTTGTGCTTCATTGCTGGTTTTCTTCTACCATGTTTTCAGCAGATTTATCAGAGATTTTATTACAAGGCTAGCCAGACAATTGTATTTCACTGCTTGGCCAAAGTAAATTGCTCTTTACTACACTTCTGCTCTTTACTAAAGCAGAAGAAGCTTTCCTGTATTACCTGTAACTTCCCTATAGAGCAATGGCATGAAGCATAATTATTTCAGAAAGAAGTTGCTTTTTTTTCCTAGCATGACACACTCAATAATGTTACACTGATACAGCTAGGACAGAATAATTATTCCCTAATAGATTCAACTGCCAGATTTCCCACCTAGAAAAGTTTCTACTGTATCTCCAGAAGCAATGGAAGTCTACAAAGGGAATTTGCATAAAGACTTTTTCTGAACCCTCAAGCAGCTTGATGAAGAGATGATAGGGACTCCCAGAACATAAAGACTGGCATTCCCCCTCTTTCTCTTAGGAATATAGTAATGGAAGCTCTTGGGAATGACTACAACTCCATTTCATACAACCAGAGCTTCCTTTAACTTCTACTTTTTACTATATGTGGTCAAGCAAGCTGATGGAGAAGGCATAGAAGTCAAAGCTGTTTACATGCACACAACCCCTTTAAAGGAATTTTTCTGGGTTTATATCACTACAACTAATCACCAGCCCATGCCCTTGATTTGCCAAACTCCTCACTGCAGTACTGACAGTTTCACAGTTGTGAAGATCCCCAGATTGACAATTCTAGGTACTATAAAAGGTCAGCTCTGCATCTTTCTTCCTCTGGATCAATTTTCAGAGCAAAGAGCTAATTCAGATGGTTTTCCCACTGAGGCCTTGGGGCTCTATATTCTGGGCTCTTTGGGGAGCATTTATTTTTGTTAACTTGTCTGTTTTCATTTGTTTTGTTAGGATTTTACACAGGATACAAACTGCTGCTATTTTTTATTTCAGACTTTCACATCTGCCTGACTGGAAAGCATGGAAATCAGCAACTGTTTTGACAACATCAAAGAAGAAACTGTTGTCCATCATCTACAGACCACATCCAAATAACAACAGATGAGAAGCACAGCATTTGGGAGTTTTCTACTCCAATACTTCCACTGTCTTCATTTGACATAAAATGGTAATAATGTCTGTCCTATGAAGAGCTTTATCTAGATGGTGAAGGTCAAGATTTCCAGAGCTGATACTATGAGCACTTAACAGTGCAATGTCTACCTCATATAACAGATTTAGCTCTGGTAAATGTTACCAATACCTCTTAAAAGGCACATCTCAAAATAGCTGATTTTTCACAAAACCACTATCTACAGATTAAGAAATATACTGTTCTTTTTGTTTAAGAGATATTTGTATCCAGTCCACATGGATGGACTTAAGCTACTTAAACTAAAAACATTTATATAACTACACTGGAATGAAGTATCACAGAGGTAAAAGTATCTAAAGCTGTCTGTCCTGTTCAGGATGCAAAATGATTTCTTCATCATCTATTACTACCTATTCTTGCATATCTCCTGGCCCTTTAGTCACAAAATCACCTTGTTCTCTATTCACAGAAGGTAGGGGCAAAAAAAGCTAAAAGAAAAACCCCATCAATTCTCCAGAACAAATCAGAATTTCACTGAGCTTTGCCTCCCAGTCACTGATGTACTGTTGAATAAGGCCATGTAGGTTTTGTTTGTTCTCCTTTCTTTGTTCTCTAAAGAGACAGTCTAATGTTAACTTAAAACAAAAATCCTTACACCTGGAGACATAATGTGATCCAATTACTAATCACGCTTATAGTAGAAAGTATCTCTCATTTCTAGACTGAAGCCCTTCATTTCAACATCCCAGCAGCACAGCTTTGTTACACTCCCAGTGTTAAACTCAATTCTGACCACCTCACCAACAGAGTACTACAGAAAGATTCCAGTCACAGAACAATTGCAAGCCAGTAATTCTGTGCAGCAGTGTAATAGTGACCAGGAGAGATAACAACATCTCATGTGCCCCTTCTGCAGAGGCTGGCCACATGTGCTTTTTCTACCAGAATTTAAATAAATCTGTATGTTTAGTAATTAAATCCTATTAAATTTTTCAAAAACCCCAACATTTGATGTAATTATGTTTTGACTGTGCATACACATACAATGCATTTGAAATCATGTATTAATGGATTTCATCAAAAAAGATCCAGAAAATTACTTTCAAGCTACTTACCAAGAATGAGTTTCTTACTGATCAGAAGGAATGATGTTATACTTTTAAGAACTTCAGCAGCTGCTAACAGCATCTCTGTCTCTTGCTCATCTCCACAAAAATACACTATCAGCTGAACCCACTTTTTCAAGACTTCTTCTGAAATCTGAAGGCACAGAAGATGTGAGAAGTATGCTGTACAAGCTGGTGTTACCTCTTACCATCCCATTGAACTATGGCCTGCCTAAGGGACACTGCTCATTAGTACATGCCTGGCTTTTTCAAAGTGGTGCATCCTATGTGAACATTTCAAAGTTTGGAAATTTTCTTTTAGTTAGAGCAGTATTCACAGGCAAGTCTTTCACTCTGTGTCTTCACACCAGACTCACCAATGACCACACAAGTCCAAGTGTATTTTTGTGTCCTCAGTCCTGCTACACACGCAAGCCAAGGACAAATATGCTGCTGGTCCTTTGCTGAATTTCAGAGAGTTCCTCTGTGCCCATCTCTCCAGCCTGTCGAGGTCCTTCTGAAGAGCTGCACAGCCCCCTGGGGTATCAGCCTCTCCTCCCAGCTTTGTGTTGTCAGTGAACTCACTGAGGAGTCACCTGGCCCTTCATCCAAGTCATTGATGAAGAAATTAAACAATACTGGGCCCGCATTGACCCCTGGGGACACCACTAGTGACAGACCAACTATACCCTGTGACACTGCTTACAACCCTCTGGGATTTTTCATTCAGCCAGTTTTCATCCCACCTCTTTAGCTGAGGAATAAATGAAACCTCAGTCATACTCTGCCTCATTCTGCCTGGTACAGGGCCATGTACCTGCACTGCACAAAGGGCCACAGCCAGAGCATGTCCTACAGATTCTGTAACAGGTGAAAACAAAACATAAAAATCTCCCATGATGTAACAATGACTCAAATTTCAAGCAGACACATGGATAGACTATCTAGAAAGACAAAACTTAACTTCTACCTTATGGAAGAGAAGATCACTTCCACATATGTAAATACTGAATGCAAGCCCAAAGAAAGAATTTAGATGGAAAACTGATGTACCTGACCCTTCCCAAAGCCAAAAGCTCTCTCTGTAGGTATATCTTAGATCTCCCATGATTTGTATGCTTATTAGAGAAAGTTGTTGCAGCATTTCTAGTTAAGATTTTTACAGCATTTTTCATTAATTCTTCTTTGTTATGTAACTTAAGTACTCACACTATGCCTTTCCTTTAACAAAAAAGATTCAACATCATAATTCATGTTCCTCAATTCTTGTGTGCAAATCTGATTTTGTATTTTTATGAGACATGGTTATTAGCATATAATATTAATCCATTCTGCTCATTCTATGAAAAACAATAGCTTTGTAAGGAAAATAATCCTCCTTTTAAAATAGATCACAAGAGTTTTGTTTAAAATATCCGCTAAGTGGGTTTTGTGTCTTTGAAAATATTTTAAAAAATGTCTAGCACTAAAGCTGCTTTTGCACTGCTCTACACATATATATGTGACATCACAGACTGACAATTTAAAATGAAAAGAAACCTAAGCTGGCTGGGAACTGCACCCAACCACTGCTTCAGCTTCGTGCCTTCCTACCCACGTGCTCTCCTGTGGGCTTCTCCAAAAATCAAGAAACCACAACAAAGCTGCACTTCAGTAAATGGGCTGGATTCAGAACAAGCATTGAACACCACAGGCATTTCCCTTTCCACATTATAGTGACCATTTTGGATGAGCTCAGAAGCTGAAATTACTCCATCAGAAATATTTATGTATGTATTTAACTTGAAATTACTTTGAGAGGGAGGTACTGAGATGACATTCATGGCTGTGTCATTTCAGAACATGGCAGTGTATTCAGAGAGGAAGACATAATATCAAAAATGATGCATGGACACAAAAACCCACAAGCTTGGGGCTTGGGTCTAAAAGAAGTCACATTACTGAAATCACTAAAAACCCCAGGATTGCAAAACTGTTAACCAGCTCCATTTCCCTTACCTGCTGATGGTTCTGCAAATGGTGGATAATCAATCTGGAGGCAAATTTGAGAGCTATGGTTTGACCTTCAGGGCTGAGAAAACAAGGCAAAGGACATATCAAAAAGCCAGTTATTTCTGTCATCATTTCATCTCTAGAAGAAAATCAGCCAGCTCTTAATTATTTCTGATTATCACCAATGGGTATTTTTCAAGCTGAGCATTTGGAGTTTTTACACTGGAGATCTAGATGTTAGCTAAGTTCTCAGCTGATATGCAAATGAAACATGCCCTTACTTTTCACTGCTCTCATGTTTATTTTCTATTTACATACTTATCATAGAAGAACACATTTGAAAATGGAACCTTAGTTCAAATAAGCCAGATATTATTTTAAATTGTGAACAAATGCATCTCTTGAAGCTGGTGTTTAGCTGCAGGAATATCTCTTCTACAGCTGCTAGAAATACTCCTAGTGCAAAATATGCCTACTGCCAGCTTCCAAGCCTCTCTGCTGCCTAGCAAGACCTAAGGACATGGCTCTTGACACCGTGGCTTCTGAAGCCTATTCCCAGCATGGGGAATGGCAACACTGAGCAGCAAGGCCTGCTGTTTCAGCCATTTCCCTCTAACAGCACCAGTCACTTATTTTACCACCAGTATTTTACTTCATCCCAGAAACGACCACTCCCCATCACCATCATTGAACTTGAACAGTTTAGTGCAAATCAGCAGCAAATATGCACAGCTATAAAATGCTGTTCTACACTCTCTGCCCTCAATGTTCCATGTTTGTAACACTGGACTGCAATGTTTACATGGCTTGAAGAACTATCAGAAAGAGGATGTCACACTCTTGGAGCTTAGGACACTTTAAGCCTGTTTGTCCTTTCCACTAGAATGGATGGACACAGCTTCCAATTCAGCAGGAACTACAGACTGGCTCCACATGTTCAGGGGTCTCTGCTGACTTTACAGTCTGTGTGAGGAGTGCACACCCTAAGGATTAGGATTAACCATTTCTGCCAATCCAACAAGTTAAATGAGATCTGTCATTCTTTCCACAAACCATCTGCCCATAAACCAGGATAGGAGGGATGGCAGATTCACAGCAAATGAGTGTTGGATCATTAATACTCACTGTTAATTCTGCAGTAAAGTGGGTGTTTCCCAATTACCATTCAGGAACAACTATGCTCACTGGCTATCACAGGACAGCCAGAGGAACTTCTTGTTTCAGGAACTGTACTACTGGACATTTATAGGGTGCTAGTATGACTTGTGGGCCTTTTTAATAATTCAGATAAAGGTCTTACTTCTCTGAACCCTTCTCAAGAACCCACTTTATTCAAATGAGCCACACTCTCTCTTCTGAAACACAGATTTTTAAACGAAAGGGCAGTCTCAAGCCAATATATTAATGTTCAATGTTGGAAGTTTTTAAATTATAAGTATTTCAACATGAGTGACAGAGCATACCTGCTGGAGATATCTGCAAGGTTTAAACTCCAGGTTAAGAGCTCATTTGGATTCATTTTTATAGAGCATTCAGTCTTTGGAAGCACATTTCTGAGATCCATATTATGAAGAATTTCCAGCACCTGCAGACACAATTCACAAACAAAAAATTTACACAGTCTCAACAAGAATGTGCACATTTGAGATCAATAAAACGCTGACTTAAGCTCCACTCCAAGAACACAAAGATTCTCTCTGGACAGTTCTAAGAAAGGAAAGAGGAAGTTCTTGCTTTTACATAAGAACATCTGTTTCAAAATTATTGCACAGCTCCTGTTCAGTGTAAAAAAACTCCAACTACTCACCTAAAAAAGCATAATGCATGTTTGAAATATATTTTTGAAAATTACAAATATAATCTAAAAATTAAAAACATAATTTACTGAAAACATAAAAAATGTCAATAAAAAAGCACCCTCTTACCTTGCAAAAACACTGGGGATTTGTTTCCTTCAGAGCCATTGTGAGAAGAGTGTCTTCCAAATCAGTGAGTAAACATAATACACCTCCTCTTCCTTCTGCAATCTGCTTGGAATTTCTTTGTTTCAGCCACAGCAGTATTGCTTCCAGTGCCAGCAGACGCACTTCATGGAACTCACAGTGCAGGAGATGAGCTACTGACAGTGAGGGCTTGGCCATCTCCTTGGCAGCAGCTGAACCACAGCTCTGGATGTCAGGACCTGCAGTCACCGACAGCACTGATAGTACAAGTTTGGTGATGCTCTGGAGATACTGTATCAGTCCTGGTACTGCAGGTGAGTAGGGAATACCAGACACCAATTCTGAATCTGAAATGACTCTGTTCATCTCTTCCCAAAAGTCAAGCAATTGCATTCCTGTAATGAGAGTAACACTTAGTCAAGTGAACAAACCGATGATGTTACCATCTGCTCCAGACCATGAAGTTGACAAATATCAGGTATGCAAAAGGTATCATTAGGTAAATTCAGGCATGACAGAGCATAGGAGTTCTCCTTCATTTTAAACTGATTCCAAATTATTTAAAAGCTTTGCTAGGTATCACATGTATTCACATTTAAGTCAAAAGAAACAAGGACACAAAGTCTTCTGAGAACCATGACTGTTCAACACGTGAGTTGGAAGTTTCAAACAACCTAAAAAATGCTACAGTACGTTGCAGATTGCCTGCAATCTTTACCAATTACATCTGTTTGATAAGTATTTCTTTAAATTAATACAATATTGCAAATAGTACAAGCCTACCATTTCTAACACTGCAGAAAGTGATTAGCATAAAACAAACTATTAAATATATGTGGGAAAAAATGTAGACAGCTCTAAAATCAGAGACCAGACTGAACAAAGTCCTGTCTGTCAGAATACTCAGCTGCAACTGAAATCAGGAGAAATGATGACAGAGGCCATTCTGATAACACTGAAAGTCTCATGTCTTCATGGTTCTAGTCAGAAAATATTGCTATTAAGAAGATGTCCCTTTGAGATAAATAGACTTGTCCTGTGTGTATCAGTCTAAAGAATTTACTTATTAAAAAACCCAGGATACTTTTCCTATTCTTATTCATTTTAAAGAGTTAACATAGCTAAGAAAACAAAAGAGCTGCACTGTAACCCCTCTTATGTATCAGCACAGGAACTGTGACATTTCACCATTTACATTGGTGCAACCTTGTCCACATGGCCCAGCACAGCCTGAGAACCTTTTTTAGAGCTTGGCCACCTCCTGGAGCGAACAAAGAGGCCACTGCCATCTGTGATACCAGAGGGTTTCAGGCTTTAGCAGAGTTGGCAATGCATACACAAAATGAAAGGAAAAAGTCATCAATGGTCCTATCTCACACCCACATAGACTGAAATAGTCAGGCACCTTGAGTTCAGCCTTCTTCTCCACCATCAGCAGGAACAAACCATTCTCTAATATTGAAACCATTTTGCTCAGTTCAGTGTCTGTATAGCTTGTACTGCATGAAAATGAGCATGCTCTACCCCACAAAATTCAAATGCAAGTAGGGGAAAATCATGAAAGAACAGAGAACAGTGCCACTAGTGCCAGGGGATATTGGAAGTTTAGGGTTTTTTCAATGTAAAAATGCACGAAAGGTAAATACAAAGATTAAACAAACTTACATTTCTTCAGTATGTGCAAGAAGACAATTCATTGCCATGCAACTTTACTATTTAGAATTAAACGTTGAGCACTGCTAAAAGCCTGTCCAAATAGTCCTAAATTCCTGAATTTGACATGAAGCCACAGTACAAATATAGATTCATTCTGCTGCCCATGAAGACATTTCCCTAAGCCTTCTATTTACAGTTAAATATCCTGCCCTTTCATATTCAGATTCTTCCAAAGCCATCTTAATTTTTTTGACATTTACACAGAACGTTGACATGGTTGTACACTGTCTAGCACATAAGACAGAACCATTTCTGAGTAATTCTGGACACGCTTCAAAGAAATCCAGCATTTGTAAAAAATTTTCAGACACCTTGCCCAACTATTAGCTCTGCCATTCACATTTTCACTACAGTTTCTTTTCTGAAGGGACTTGACGCAGTCAAAGGAACTCCAGTATCAGTGCAAAGCTGTCTCACAGCATTATTCTCTACATGACACAGCTGACTTCAGTCTCTTCCACAGCAATGCAAACTTGTATATTTTATTTGCTACATTTCTAACCCCCCTCCAAACACACTGCTTTTACACACTGGCATCATAGCATAAACTAGCATTAATGCCCATGTCACACGACATGTATCCAACTGCCAGAATTCCTTAATTTCTGAACTGTCTGGTTGCCTTGGAGAAGGATTAGGCCTTCGTCTCAGTCATTACACAGCCTGAGTCCACAGACAGCAGTTTAACAACAGGAATAATCCTGGGCAGCTGAAAGAAAAAGGTTCAAGGTCAAACGCCCCAGTTCAGAAAGAGAAACAGCTTCAGTCTCGGAGCACTGCACCCTCTTGGGCTCCTACCTGCTCCCCTCCTCAGCTGCCCTTCAGCAGCACACACATCAACCAGCTCAGCTCTCCAAACCAAGGGTGTATTTGTAAGTACACTGCAAGAGAAATGCTTTTATCTCCTGTCCACTTTGCTGCACATTGAGGCAAGCTACATGCAAGCAGTAATGGGAAACCTGACAGGATGGCAAGGTCAAAGCTCCAGAGCAGGGAAAGGCAGAGTAGTAGGAAGTGCACACAGAGAGAGACAGAGAGGGAGCAAGAGAGAGAGAACAAAGTTAGGGAAAGGGGGAGGGTGTCCTCCATTTTGTTGGTGTCAATGCTGCCAACTTTGCAAGAGCCTGCAACTCAACATCAGAGCGAGTGGTGACCCTCCCACGGACTCCAGGAGCTGGCCATGCACTGACCTTCCAACTCAGCAAACTTTCCTTGCTATTTTGCAAGGCCAGCACAACTTCTCTTTATGTTTTCATCTTTGAAGGGGTAAACTACTTTCATACAAAAACATAACAGAGCTACTCACTCCCAGAACTACTAGCTTGCAGAGACTGTGATACAAGAGTCTTTGGCAACAGACCCTCTTTTTCTGTGCATATCAAATACTTCTGCTTTGGAAGCCTTCTGGGTGACTTCTTTTTTTCCCATGCAATTGTGAAAGACTGGACACTGTGGCTCATCTATTTTACAGAAAGTCTCTTTAAAATTGGATGTCTCAATGGCAACGCCATCAGCAAAATAAGACTGCCTGAATATTTGCTTAGCCTCAGCACACCAGAAAGCAAATCCTTCTGCATTCATCTTGTGCTCCACATGTTCTCCAACACTTTTTTTTCACGCAAATATGTACAAAAGGAAAGAATGCCCTTGTCTTCTTATTACAATGCAGTGGAAATATTCCTGCTTTCAACTTCATCACTGAGAAATCTTTCCAGGCTTTCATGTAAATGTTTTCTCGTCTGCTTAGCTTTAAGTAAACTCTTTCCTTTGGCTTACATCAAAATATCCAACTAAACCAGAAAACCACACTGGTTCCCAAAGTAAATGTCAGCCTCTGTTGTTAAGATACAGTAACGACATCCTTTTATTTACAAACAAACATCACTGTACAGTTGGAATGACCAGCTGCTGTGAGAAGGGAGAACAAATTTTGGCTGACCAAAGCAGGGTCCTGGCAAACAGCAGTCTCTCCAGGATGCTGACAGATGCAAAAGAGCCCCCAAGAACTAAGTGGACTTAATTTTATTTTTTCCCCCTTAAGGATTGCTTCATTTGTGGGACAGGAAGAATTTCAGCCTGCTTCTAGTACGGGAGACATCTTACACAACCACTTGGTTCTCTTCAACACCCGACGCAAACATCCTCAATCCCTTTGTGTCCCCACACTGATACATGCATACATCATCTATGTCACGGCATCTAGGTTTGAGGGGCTGTTTTTTTAATCCTACTTGTGATCAACTGATGTTCTGCCATGGATATGAAGTAAAATGGTCTTTCACCATCTGAAAAGAAAGAGGAAAGGAAGAGGAGCAGAATGGAATTAGGAATGGACGAATCTCCAGTTATAAACCTCCTCTAAATGTAGTGGCTCCCAAAGCTGCACCCTGCCTGTCTCTCCTCTGCTCTTCCCTGCAGTGGCAGGCAGGACCTATTCAGTCTGTTCCCAGAGTAAGCAGATACATAGAGCAAGGACACAAAACTGTCCCTGCTCAGGGAGTAACAAACCATCAGCTGATAGGATAGCTCAGCTGATAGCTCATCTCCGAGGCACTACAGTCTGTTCAAACTTCCTTCCATAGTTAAATCTAACTTGCTTCACTTCCTTGCAGAGTTGATACATTTCTGTAGCATTTGGTAATTTCACAGTGATTACTGAGCTACTGCCAAGTGGACAACTCTCCTGATCACCAGGTGTGCTGTGTGAGGGGCTTCCTTCTCTACATGTGATTAGCATAGCTCTAAGTATTTGCACACTTCTAGATAAATACTGAGATTAAATCCTGTATGCAGACCCTTGAGCATCCAAACCATCTTCCATGTTCCTACCAGAGGCTCCAGAAAAAAAGAACAAAGCAGGGGACAAGGGGGGAAGTTACTACCAGCATCAGAAAACTTACTGACACTCTGCAAAGGCAGACAAAAATTGCAAGAGCAGCAGTAAAACGCTGCTGTGCCTGCAGTATATTGTTATGGGAAGGGGCTCTGAGCATGAAAAATCTGGATATTCATCATTATTCAACAAGACCTGCAAGAAAGCGTAACTGTTTACGAACTGAGGTTAAAATCCACTCTCAAGCTCCCATCCACGGACATCTAAGAGATCATATGAATAGGGAGTAGGCTGAGAGGCAGTCAGAGCCAAGAAGAGATTTTCCTAGACAAACACTAAGGGAAAGTATTTTCTTTCGTATTTTTCCTTTTTATTAAAAGTGGATTAGGCAAAGTCACTGCTAAATGGAAATAAAACCACAAAGAGAACAGAAAAGTCTGTTTCATTACACAGCCATACTAAGGTGACTGCTGATCATAAAAAGGGCATATTTTAAGCAGGATGTTTTCTTTTAAAGACATCTGCAATTTCTTCAACATCAGAGACTAGGCATCAGAACTCACAATACAATTCAAAACTACAAACACGACTGATTACCAGAATCCATGGATAATTTATTATTGAGGACACAAGCATCCCATTGCATTTTGTACAGCAGAAGGGAAAGTTTTCCAAAGGAAACTTTGGAAGGGAAAAAAGCTCACATTATATCTGGACACTGAAACAGGGTTTGTTTTTTTTTACAGCTTCTCTCTGGCCCAGCACCGAGTTTTTCAGTATTCTGCATTCATACAAAATCATAAACCCCATGGAAACAGTGCAAGTCAGTCCATGGTACATGCTGGAATCTAAAGAGAACTGATTTTGAAAGGACAAGCAGTCTGTCTTCACGTGGGGACAGAATTTTAACTGCTAGCATTAACAAACATGATCAATTCCACTTTCCCCTTGTGCCACATATTTCATGGAACACCTTTCCATATTCCCTGCTCAACACAGCATTCCAGCAGGATCATGCCTACCCCCCACAACCCTCCTCCAATCACTGTCTCTGCCACCATTCCAAAATCACTTTTACTTTCCTCCTCCTCCACCTGTGTCACAAGTTCTGCCTCCAGTGTTTCTTTGACAGCTGTTGGTGCTGCACATATCCATCTCCTTTCTCCAAAAATGTATTCCTTTCAGCCTTGGCCCACTTGTTTTGTTCTTCTGTCTCACACTAACTTTTGGTCAGTCTTTGGACCACCTCAGCATCCCTCACTTGTTCTGCCTCTGGCATTTTACTGTCCAGGCAACTCCCAGTCACTCCCTGTGTCTTGGACTTCCAACAATGCCACCCTCAACTTCTTCATTCTCCTATCTGCAATGAATTAGGACAGTGAGTACCTAAAAACATTTCCTTTTGATTTGTCTAATTTAATGTTAGTAGGCACAGAGCATTTAGATGATCCTGTAAATATGTTTTAAATCGTTACCTTCCTTAAGCCAGAATAAAAATATTTACCCAGTGCCACAGTCAATACACCAGTAAACTTTATATAATTTCTGACAACATTTAAAAAAAACTGCCTTCAATTTGTTAAGAGTTAATTTAAGTTTAAGCTAATTAGATCAAATAACCAAAACATGTGTTAACAAGCTGCCAGTTTTTATTCAAATAATTCTTTGGCCACGCTTCTTAAGGATCTAGGTAAAAAAAGTTAAAGTATGGCTAAAATAATCAACCTAGTTATCCCTGTCAAATTTTTACCATTCAAAAATCATCATTTTTGAAGTTAGCCTGCAGGAAAAACTTGGCTACCTATCTTTCAGCTCCTTTCCAAAGTAAGAGAAGATTAAGTATGATGCAGAAGAAAAGTGGCCATAGGCTTCAAATGCTATTTGAAAGTCCTAGAAATCACATAATTTGGGCAAACATTTAAGACATTCCTGTGTAAAGACCAGTTTGTGCTTTCCTTGCAAAGCATTGCAAAACATCCAGAAGTTTCATAATCCACATTATTTCCATCAAATAATTTTATAACTTCTAATTAAAAAGGACACATAGAACCAAGAGAATGGTATTTGCACTGCATGTTATTTAAGACAGTATTTTTATTTGAGGACAAAACCTGCAGACAGCTGAAATAATAGCCCACGTTTCTGATCACATACACACACATGTGCAGCACACAGTATTTTCTGCAATCATTTCTTTCCATTTTGAGCAGCATTTAAGAATCTTAACCAAGCTACATCTACAGAAGGTTTAAGTATTTGGAAGACGGAAAGAAAATGGTTTTGTAAAACTCAAGGGAAGAAAGTAAGTAAAAGTAGAATACTGGCTGCTCCATTTTGGTATCAAAACAATCTCTTTATTAACAGGATTAATTGTGTAAGTACTAAGTAACTGTTCCCATGTTGACAACAACACCGGAGTTTGGTTAATTTCAAGAACTTTTATAAATTCTTCCACCTCAAATGTAGAAAGGAAAAATGCTTGGTTAGACTACAAGTGGTATCTTTTCCTAAATCACAGATTCTTCCTATTTGACATCCTTTTTAAATGTTTTCTCTTTCCCACCAAACTTGAATTTTGAAGACACTACACTTGACAACATATACACAGGATAAAGCAACAACTTGGCAGGATTATCTTTAGCAAAATTTTCTTTCATCTTTTCCCTTTTCTGTTCTACATCCTACTTCACTTATGTTGATGGGGCTCTATTAACAAGTGCCATTTTCTGGAACACACCCCTGGCCAAAATGCACTTCTATTAGTCAAGTATATTACAGAGTTGCATCCATTTTTCCCTTCATGAAATGACAAAATAGTGAGCAAGAAGGAAAATGTGACCACTCTGTCTTGTGGCATTCTTCACCTGTTACAGAGAGACAGAGCATCCCAGATCTGAGCTTTCACTGCAGTTCAACACTCTGGCTCCTGCATTACCAGCACTGCAGTTCACAGTAATACTCTCATCTTGTTTTGCTTCAAACACCAATTTCCAGAAGATCTGAAAGCAGGACTGTCTATGACAGGTCCTCTGAGAAGTTCACATATTCAACAGAGAAATCTTATTTAGTGAAGCAGTGTATCATACCAGAGTCCTGTATTCCATCTCTTGCAAAGCCCATCTCTGAGTGCACAGCAAAGTGTGTAACCTCAGATGCACACATGGATCTGGAGCTCCACAGCTCGACAGACCTCTGCTTCCAACTCCTCCTGATCAAAACTTGTGAATTTGCAAACAATCATATACACAGCTAATGCTGGACATCTTCTCACCTGGACTCGGGGTCATTTTTCCCACCCCAATATACCTACAAATGTTACTTTATTCCTCTGTAATATTTGAAGCAGGGTAGAAGTGCCAGAATATCCTCTACAAGGGAATGGCTTTGTTCTCCCATGAGAATGAAAAGGCCCTAGACATCTGTGATTTCTGATATATAAAAACAGTTAATGTGGAGAAAATACATCAAAGATGTCTGCAAGAACAAATTCCCTGGACACTATTAATAATTATTAATAGTGACAATAGACATTAGCTCATCAAATAATCCTATACCTGATAAGAACTTTTTTTACTCTCAATAAAAGTAAAAATAATATTTTTATACTTTAACTTTTTTATTTTTTAGGGCTTGCTTCCAACCTCAATTGATAACAGAATAAAAATATTTTTACGTTTATATCGTCTTGGCATTATGTATTGTCTCAGCCTATCTGAAAGCCCTCAGGCACATCAGGAGCTGAGGAAAAAAGTTCTAGATTTTGCCTATCACCTCAAGGAAAGAAAATTGTCTTTTCCCAGTGACATGAATCAGGCAACACTTCCATCCAGTCCAGCAAATAGGAATAACTATGGGGTTTGGGTTGCTTTGTTTTGTTTAAGATAAATAATCTTCATTTAACCAGCAGTAAATTTTTAGCTGGACAAGATGCTTTTGGTATCCATTACTCCTGCCTTCCTTAGCTGACATTTTAAAGCTGATGTGTTTTGAATTTGTGAAGTGAATTCCCTAAGCACTATCCTGCACTTTAAGAGACAGATTTTATTAATTGAAAACAACAAATCACTTACAGAAAATAATCATAATGTAGGAAAGACCTAGGCAGAGCTGTACTCTGAAACCTCTTTGTAATTGTAGCCTCTTTAGACAGGCATAATCAATTAGAAGTGGTCTGATTTTAACCAGTTGCAGGCTCATTACATTGCATTCCCATTTCTGTTGATGAAAATCAGTTTCAGCCTGTGGCCTGGAACTCATATACAGCACTTCCTGGGGCCTCTTAGATAAACACATCAAGAAACAGTTTTATTTGGATTTGTCCCTCACCCTTTATTCATTGAAACAACTTTACAAATCAAGATTAAAACAGAGAAAAATTGGCTCATAACCAGAGATATGCATGTATGAGTAAGATATTTAATCTCAGAAAAGTATAACGCTTCAATTAATAATCATATCTTAAAAACATTTAAATGGGAGACTCAAAACATTCCGTTTTAACTGGTGAGTTTAGTCCTTCTCTTACTGTGTCATGGGACACACAGTTTCTATTTAATATAAACACATTACTCCTTCCTTTCAGAAGGGCTTCTTGCCTGTGATACATAAAATTGTCCCCAATGTATCTCAAGTTTTCAAAACAGTACTTCCAGCCTAAGTTTTTACTCTCTGTACACAGTGCCTGAAATATGTAATTTTAAACCTATACAGGAATGAAACTTTTAAGCAAAACAATACTAATGAACTATCCCCAAGCAGAGAGAATCTGCAAAAATAATTGCCTTCCTTCTGCAGAAATTGTACCTAACAGCACCAGGTTTGCTACAGTCCATATGAGCTTTGAAAAATAAAGAATTCACTACAGCTGGTAATCCAGCCACAGCATGGTGCAATCCCTCAGGTTCAGAGGGTTATTCACAAGTTAGGGGCATTAAAAAAAAGAAGGGGAGTTTCCTAGTGTGGAGAGGTCCATGAAAGCCTTTTCAAATGTGCAGCAATTGTTTAAAACCAGAACAGACAAAAAACCCCAAAGGATAACTGAACTAGGGAAGAGACTGATAAAGGAAATAAAATGCCTACTAAGTAAGCAAAATGAGAAGCCCTCCCCCTGGAGTACTGGCTGTTCCTTCCTAAAAGAAAATACAAAAATAGAGCTGAAGGGTGAGTAACAAGAATAATCAGAAGATGAAAAAACTTCAGATGAAGAGAATAGAGAAAAACCAGGATGATTCATACCACCAAGGAGCTGAACAGAGGTAGAGCATCATGATTTAAAAAGTGTAAAAATTAATAGTCCCAAAAGGATCTCTCTTTTAAAAAGGAGTATTCAGAGCAAAAAAGTAAAAAGGGTGATGAGCCCAAATATGGTTGAGGAAGGCTTTGGCTGTTGTTTTTATTTTGTAGTTATGATACACAGCTGAACTCTTCAATGTACTGCAAAGGATGATCACTAAGGCCAACGGCACATGAGGATTTAAAAAGCTTTATTTTGTATTAATAACGAAAACAAATAAATATAATTGTAATATAAGAATTAAAGATGATAGATATAGCTTAGCCCCAGAAAAAACAGAAAATAGCCAGGAAAAAAATTATCCCTACAGACACGTTATATTGAAACTGCTTTAGATAAGGTGGTGCATTCCACCCTATAAAGCTTGTGGCCCTTGCCTAGTCACTCTGTGTGTCTGTCCTTCTGTTTTAAGGGCTAGCTCTGCATCAACCCTGTCTGAAGAAGTTCATTTCAGACATGTTCATCACCAATTTGCTCTCCTAACAACTATCACTATTTGAACTGTACATTCACAAGAAATCACACCAATAGCAATTTTTGAATTGGAATGGAACTACATCAACTAAAGGTCTAGGCAAAAAAAGGCAAAAGGAATTGGTTTTAAAATTAACAATGCCCACAACATGATAATCTGAAATAAAGATTGGCTCTAGTGACTTAAATGCAGTGTTAAGAATTTTAATGAAATGACAGAACTATTCATTAATAGACTTCCTGGACTGACAAGGTAATTTATTACTCATTTGTTCATAAGAAATGAACAAAACAGGCCCACAAGGAAGCTACAAACAGCTGACTGAAAGCTGCCTACACACTGGCACACGTGAAAGGGTGTTCCTTCCTCCATACCTTTGTTCTTCTTATTGTTCACAGCTTGTTTTGTATTGCTGCTAACTGTAATCTACAGCATTAAAACCACTGATAGTTCTCACTGGTCCTTCAAAAAAATTACCACTGATAAAGAATCAA
Source organism: Phylloscopus whistleri (assembly GCA_017589585.1). NCBI lineage: Eukaryota > Metazoa > Chordata > Aves > Passeriformes > Phylloscopidae > Phylloscopus > Phylloscopus whistleri. The sequence continues at coordinate 2,944,371 of JADMLD010000549.1, read as the reverse complement.
AATGAAAAAAGAAACTGAAAGAAGCTCTCAGAGCTGTTTTATAAAAAACTTCTAAACATTACAAAACACTCCCTGAAACTATTTCAGGTGTTTCAAGAATGAACATTTCTGTGGCTTTCTGGAAAGGTTAAAGTAGCAATAGTCCAGGATTTGGATTTTGGATCAAAAAACTATTTTGAAACATGGAGAGGATCTTTTTTTGTTGCTAGCCATTCTAGGACTAGGAATACTGCAAGATCATCACTTCAAGCCTTGACATGTAACCATACCTCAGTTTTCCCTCAACAAAATCTAGGACTAGCTCTTGAGAAGGCAGGATAAAAGGCCTTCTTCTACAAAGCACCTAAAGGATTCCAGAAGTCAGTAGATGAACCTGAACACAAGTAATATACTGTTGTTCATCCAGATTCAACAGTGCTCAGAAATAGATACAGATATTAAATTCAATGTACAGAATAGTACATTTGACTTACCTTGCTTTTGAAACTTCTCCAGGTGAGTACTCAACATCACAAGGACATCAAGACAGGCAGCTCTGGTCACCAAACAAGGATTTAGCCTAAAAAAATAAACCAAGTTTTTGAAGCTGAAATCCTTAGAACCTTATGCTCAGAAACAGCAGTAAAACAAAGTAGTTTGGCATGTCTATTTTAATTAATCAATGGGTCAAATTAGACTGCATATATAAAATAATAAAGCCAAGTTATCTAAGCTTCACTTCCTGGTCCATTCTGAGTGACAGTCTCCCCTGTAGAACTGCAACACCTTCCTCCTCCAGCCATTCCACTCAATGGCAGTTGATACATTTCATTATTACTGGAGGAACCAACTCCTTGTAGCACCTACTACAGCTTTGTTTTGTTTATAGATAATGTGTGTAACTAAATGCATCAACGAACAGAAGCCTTCACTTCTTACTGTTTCAGCTCACAAAAGAGAAATTTCCCTTGCAAGGTACCTGCTACACCATTTTAATGGCCATAGCTCTCTCACTGTTCTGATGAAGACCAGAGGTGTTCACGTTTTTAAAATCAGGTATTTCTTTTTCCAAACAAGAATATTTGGGATTTTGTGTATATAATGAAAATTGGTAATAAGCTACTTCCTGCTCTACCTTTTCAGTTTGCAAGTGAGAAACTTCTTATTTTCTCTCCAATTAGAAAAATAAAATTAGGTTAAAAACTTCATTTTTCTTTGTATTACTATCACTGAAACACGTGTAGCCATGAAATCTTTTTTAACATATAACTTAAAATGTGAACAAACAGGAAATCTAGTTCAAAATACAGAAATTATTCCAAAGAGCCCAATGGGACTTGTACTAAAACAAAAACTTTCAGAATCAAGCAGCACAAGCTTGAAGTATGACTAATTCTGTTCAGTATTTCATTTTTATTTTATCTGGCACTTTCTTTGTATGCTTATCTTGATGTTTGAAACTCTTTCAAAAATTGTTAATTAAAAATGTTCCAACAAACATTCTGAACTCTAACATCTTTAAAATTCAAGAAAAAAATGCTTTTTCAAGTAAGATATGTGACCATGACATAAAAATGAAAGGTTGGAGGTTCTTACATAGTTTGGCTGCTGTATTTGCCTATGGAGAGTCAGCCTATGAACCTATTAAAAAAGACAACTTTAACCAGAAACATTGTTCTCACCTTCAGTAATAAACTCTGCAAGAAGCCTAAAATACTTATGCCTCCTTTTATGGCCTACAGTATTAGGCATCCATATAGCACACAGCAGAATGTGTGCCACCAGGACCTCTCTTCATTAGAAGAGTTTTTTTCTCCTTTTGCATAAAAAGAGACCTTTTGGACACTTTCTTACTAGTGAAGACTTTCTTACTAGGTTCATACCTCCCCAAACTTCTTCATGCTTGCCTCCTCCCACTTGCCTTAAAGCACAACAGCTAAAAGCTGCCTGCTGGGAAGATGCACATCCACAAGAACCAAAGCCTTACGAAGACAAAGCAATTTTAAATATGGCCTATTTTTGAAGAGTCATATTAGGCAGACCTTATTTCTAGCCAGCCTGGTTAAGCAAAGATTTTTCCTGTATCTTGGGCATCCAGTTGCTGACTAAGTTGTTCTCAAATGTGTGTTGAAAACGCCACCAAGGAACATTCACAGAGTTGGGAGCTCAACCCATGAGTAAACAGAGGGACTGATCAGTCAAAGGCTCAGAAGAAAAACAAACCACAAGAGGTCTCTCACAAATGGATGAAAACAGCCACAAAAACTTTCAGCCAATATGAGGAACCTAATGGGTCTACTGCACTTCAGCTCCCTCAAAAAATGGAAGACTCGCTTATCATTCCGTGTTTCCAGTGGAAAGAAAATTTCCAACGTCCAAACTGTGCCCTGGGCAAAACATGGCTGATGCAACTTTTACTGGAGTAGAGGCAACAGCAACACTGGCATGGTTTTTATTCTAGTCCAGCTTTTAAGCACTTACCACTTCATTTTAAGTATGTGCACATGCATGTTTTGATTTTGAAATGAGACTTTTCCAGCATAAAACATGCCAAACATTTGTCCTTGGCTGGTTCCATTGCTCTGGTGATGCTAGTGAATTCTCATCCATGTGTGCCAGACGGACACAACAGGAAATTCAGTTTTCCAAAACCAAGAAACTTCAGTGCTGTTCAGACTGTAGCAGAAAGCTCAGTCTTGAAGACAATCAAACCATGTTTTATGTAACAGATCTGACAGCCAAAAATCACAATGCTGAACATTTCAAATGATGCACTGCACAGTGTTTAACACGACCTGTTCGTGTGGAACTTCAGCAACAAGAGTGGGAATAGTACAAGATGTTTCCTTTTTAGCACCAATACCAATAAAGTGGTGTTCCCATAAACAAGATTTGAGGAAATCTGTCTCCAAACAAGAAAGTCACAGCAGTAGCAAAAGGTGTGAGCTCCAGACATGTGGAACAGCATTCCTTTATTTCTGTCCAAAACCCAAAAATTATTTCATTTCCCTTCCAATCTGGTTAATAATGGAAACAAATACATCATATGCTCACTCCAGATGCTAAACTGTCCATGACTCTGAACGGGGCAGAGCTAGAGATGGTTAGGACTCTGATATCTAAGGGTATATCCACTCAGAAATATAAAATAGCTATCAAAACAATATTCATACTATTACACATCTATTCTAATAGCAGGCTAGTGATGCCAGGGCACAGATCCATCCATACCTGATTAAAGCAATGCTTTGTCCATGCCAGCCAGCCAGTAGTTTAGTGTAACAACAGCACATCTGGAAGTCAAAGAGCTGGCACCAAAGACCAAATGGCCACCTAAGGCCATCTGTGTCCAGATGCCTTAAATCATAATTTTCAGAAGTTCAATTTGTTGCTTTGTGTTTGGATATAGAGCTTATAGCCAGCCTGCTCCTGGCATCTTACTGCAGTTAGCTTGCCCCACACTTTCTAGTACTCCTTCATAATGCTCTCACTTGGAGTTCGACTGTCCAGGTGGAAATAAAAATCAGGTCACAGGCAACTGCTGCATTAAGTTTTACTAACAGCTAATACTGCACAACGTTTCAACACATCTGACCAAAGAGAGGTCAAAGGCTGTCTGCCCTGAGTAACATCTGAAACACAAGCACTGTCACCGACTGGACCTGCCAGGCAGAGGGAAGGAAGACTCCTGCAACAGGCAGGAACAGAAAGGATTGCTACTTCTGATTATTACATAACAAGAACAAGATGCAGAAAAAACATAATTCTAATTTAATCAAGGAGAACGAAATGACGATGGGAGGAGCTGCTGTGTCCCTACCAGATCATCCTGTGAGGATAGACTTAGAGAACTGGGATTGTTCAGCCTCAAAAAGATTGCAGCCTTCCAGTACCTAAAGGGAGCCTGCAAGAAAGAGAGAGACTTTACAAGAGCCTGTAGTGACAGAACAAGGGGGAATGGGTTCAAACTGAAAGAGACCAAGCTTAGATTATATATTAAGAAGAAATCCTTTGCTGTGAGTGTGGTGATGCACTGGAATAGGTTGCCCAGAGCAGGTGTGCACGCCCCATCCCTTGAAGTGTTCAAGGCCAGCTTGGATGGGGCACTGAAGAACCTGTTCTAGCTGAAGGTGTCCCAAGCTCACAGCAGAGGAGTTGAAACTAGGTGATCTTTAAGGTCCATTTCAACCCAGGTAATTCTACGATTACACAACCACAGAACTCCACAGAATATACAAGGTCATTAAAAGACACAAGACAAAAAAGTTAAAGGGACTGAAGATTTTAAAGGGTTTATACTTTTTTTTTTTTTTTTTGTAATGGCCCAAAGCTGTAGCCTAACAGTATCTCATTACGATGGAAGTAAGTGTCTGTTTTTTCTTACTATTTTAGGTAGGCCTGGCTGAACAGAAGAAAATCTGAAAACAGAGGTGCCAGTTTGCATACTATTGACACTTCATAGCAGATTTCTGGAGTAGATCCTGAAATGAAAAGTCCTCCAAATCTACTCAACTCCTTGTCATTAATGCTGAACAAGTAATTGGGGATAGAACAGACATACCTCTTTGCAAGTGCATTTTTAATTCTGGCATGTGAATAAAAAAAGAGTTCAAGACACTTGCAGGAGGAAACCTTTTGTTAGTCGTTAAGAGTCCAAGGACCTTTTTTCAAAGAAAAAAGTTAATGGAGCTAAAGAGTCTGTTAAAATTCATAGGCTCCCGTTCACAGGCCTTTGAAGAGGCCTAGGTTAAGCACTTACAGAATATTATATGACAGAGTAACAAAGAGCTATTTGTTTTCCACAAGGAACTGCCTGGTAGGTGAATGAGGAAGCATACCCTTCAGGAGATACTCCCTCTCTGGAGATGTAAATCAGACTGGGCAGGTTCAGAAGCTCCATGTGCAACACGGGGGTTTGCTCCAGCTGGCTTTGGCTACCCACAGTAGCAGTAGGGCTGCTTTGATTTCTGCTCTGCCTTTACCTCCACTAAGTACCACTGATTGCAGCTTAGGTCTATGCAACTGAAACCAGTCCTAGACTCTCACAGCTTGGAGCTCTACAAATATTATCTTTAAAATCTCTGATTCACCTTTTATAGTTAAGTCATGCTGAATTTGAGGTAGTCATTGGTTTGCTTATTTTGGATGGCAGATCTAATGCAAACCAAACTGGCATTTGTTGAAGAAATCAGCAATATGTGGTCACAGACCTCCTGTGTACTTGGCTCACACAAATTCATTGCTTCAACTGTATCAGGAACACATGGCTTAACTTTTAAAATTAAGTTTCTTCTGTATTAGTGTTTAGTTTAAACAAGATCAACACTAATGAATTACAAGCAAATTACCTTCTTTTCCAAGAGAAACAACAAGGAGCAAAGAACATGGAAAGCTCACACATTTGGCCTCAATTCTGTCAGAACACTGGGAAAAAGAGAATCTCTTGCTTCTGTAACCACTAAGGTTTGCAGAGGCCCTTAAACAGCATTTCTACTTATTAAAGGGCACCATTTATAACCATCCAGATTTCTGTATTTAAGGCAGGATGCCAACACCCCTTTAGAGGAAGTACCAAAGAATTTTGATGCACAGCTTCTGCAGATTCTCATCATCTTCCCAAACCCCCAGTTTTCAATGAGAGATGACTTAAGAAGCTGACAGCTATTTTATCATGGATCATTCCTCCTTTTCCACCTCACTTCAAGATGAGCAACAACAACTGCAACATTAATTTGTTGCATTTGTTACATAAATAAGACAGATACAAGCTAGTGATTATGAAATCAAAGCAGTTCGTGTTAATGTTTATTGCATTAGCTTTTGGTTATTCTAAAAATTCAATGTTTTCCAAAGAGGTGGTTTATTTTGCTCATATTTTTCCTCATTAGGAAACAGATGTTGGAAAACTATTAGCAGAACAAGCACTGTTTAATATACAGCAACTTACAATATTTATTAAAAATTTAACAACATGAAAATCAAAGCGTTCCTCCTCAAACTCTCAATGAGCATTAAGAAATTTCAAATGCAACGTGACAATTAATGTCTCTTAAATAAAAATCCATAATATCTCTCTTGTGGATGGTTGAGGTTAATGGGATGGAAATTGGTTAATCTCAGCTCCAAACTTTAAAAACTGATGACAAGATTTGGATAATGAATCAAGTTGATGTAGAACTTCACTCAAAATTATACGACTTACAAAGTCACCTACAAATCTTTGTGTTTTGTCCAAAAACGTCACTACACACTCTTAAGCATCAGGGTAAAGACACCAGAGCTGGCAAGATTACATAGGGCAACCCCTTCAAAGGTCAATTCACAGCTGCCTTGTGAAGAAGAAGAGATTCATCTTAATGACTTGCATGACTGTTTTCATTTCAATTTTCAAATTGATCAATTAATTAAATGAACTGCCTACTCCCTCTCTGGTCTTGAATGAAAAAGTCACTCTTACTGTAATGCTGTATGTTTCTCGAGCCTCTGGAAAGGCTGAAAAGGACTAAAGTTCCTGGAAGGAAGACCTGTTCTTATGATTAAACTCATCATTTTAGAAAAAGTCCCATAGTAAAACAAACACTGTAATTACTAAACACTGTCCTATTCTTCTGTGTAAATAACATGTTACTGTCAAAGAAATTTATATTTTAGCTGGCATAAAATAGATCATCTTACTGGTGATGAATTTAAACTCCAAATGCTTCTACTTTCTAGCCACCACTATTACATACAGTTTTTGATTCCAACAGATGGATAGAATTTGTTTCCTGTACATTATATTCAGGTTAATGCGCAGAATGCAATTACATTCTGTAATTCTTGTATTTCTGAACTTCATAAACATTTCTGGTAAGTCAAAATTTTAGAAACATTTGAGGCTGGAATTTCATTTTTAGTTCTACCTAAACACAGGAATGAATTTTGATTAAGCCAAACATGTCATAGCTGGTACTTGGGGATGGGATCTGTGCAACTTCCTGTTATGAGTTTCCCATTGTGCCTTTGTTTTCCATAATCTCAGCTTTTGTGGCTGGCACACTGGCAATTAAACTTTGGGTTTACAGTTTATCTTTCCCTCTCTCTCAACTCCCAGCATACTCCTTGCTGAAGAAGGCAAATCTCCAAAAGCATTCCTACCTCTGGTGGACAGATTCTTCGATATGTGAAGGCACTGTGTCAGCTAAAACATTTTCTAAACGTACCAAAAAGTGCATCATCTGTGATGTCTTGAGTCTTGATACAGTCAACTTTACATAATCCTTGAGGGCTGTCCATGGGGAGCTCTATCCTTGAGGGTTGCTGATGAACCAGGCCAAGCTGGCTTTGTACTGACCACATTTTACCTGCAGCGTGATCTGGTAAAGGATCAGTTGTCATTGATGGAGGCGACAAAGCTTATGGAAATCACTCCCACACATACAGCGAGCGGCTGATTAAAAGATTAAATCTTCTCCTGTTGTTTTGCTTATTAACCTTCAAATTCTGCAGTATTCTAAGGTCTGAGGTTTTTGGGGGTGTATGTGTTTAGAGGGCAGCATTCATATTTTAATCTATTTTCTCTCAGAGCCCACATCTGTAGCACTGAATCAACATGCATGGCCTTCCTCTTGTCTTCTTAAGGAGACATTAATAATGGATTTAATTATTAAACTTTGTCCATAGCATTTTTAACCGTGTAATACAAAACCCGCACATCAATGAACATCACGGCCAACAGACCTACATTTAATGGAAAGCATTTATAAAAGTAATAATGAAGCCTGCACTACCAAGTAAACCTTGCTGAGTTCCTGGAAGCGCAGGAACACCCGCACAGAAATAGAAATTCAAACATTAGTAAAAGTGCATCTGCTTGCCTACTCGGTGCTGTTGAGATCTTCTCTGAGTAATTACCATGTGCACAGTCCCCTCACTTGCCCATTCTGTAGGGACAGCTCATCTAGCATTAGAGCAGGCATTGTCTCCAAAGGGAGTTGATAGTCTGGTGACTTTTCTACCACCCTCAAAGCCAGACTATTACGTTGTTATTAGTTTCCCTGGCAAAGAGAGAATTTATTGCTTCAAAAAGAAGATACACAAATTATTTTTTCATTGTGATACCACCAAGAACATCCTGAGTTTCAGCTATTAAGAAAAATTAATTTGTGTTCCAGCTGTCCTTGGTGAATGATACTAAAAGGCTGTGTTTTGTTGGTGTTGTTTTTAGCATACCTGATTGATAAAATAATCCTGGCTGTTCTCTCTTTTGTTCTTTTAATGAGAACCTCATGTGATTCCTGAGCAACATCTTGAAAACTTAAGAGGTCAAACTAATCCCATGTGCAAATTTAATGAATTTTACACAATTAACATCAGGGGACTTACTTATGAAGAAAAAGCTATGAAAATTCCTACTTTTATTTATTGAAAAGCATTTTCAGATATAAGCGAGGATTTATGTCCAAAATCTGTAATTGTACATTGTTTCTGCCTACTCGAAACGTTGCACTGGTGGAGGGAACACCTTGAACAACCTTATCCAAAACTTAATATTCCTGGAATATTCCTATTTAAGTTAGGAATATACCTATGAACCAGAGTCAAACACTATTTTATCTTACACAAAGCACATCTTAAACTTCATCCTGAAGTCCAAACATCTCTTCTGATACCCAGAGTGGGTGTTCCAACACAAGCAATCACCAACAGCCTAAATAAACAGTTTGTAGCCATGTTAAGGATACTGTTATCAAAACTGGTGAAAGAGTGGACTTGGAGCAGCAGAGAAACCTAAATTAGCCTGCTAAGAACACATAAGATTTAAATTAATGCCTCTAGGAATACATTTATGAACAATGACGTGCTATGACTGTTCTCAAAAACAAAGACAAACCAGGCTAAACAAGGCCCATGGGTTAGAACGTGCAGATCAACAAATTACTGGTGAGTCAGCACCAAGCCTGACAGTGTTCAAGAAGCGTTTGGACAATGCTCTGAGGCACATGGTGTGACTCTTGGGGATGGCCTGTGCAGCCCTAGGAGTCGGACTCAATGATCCTTGCGGGTCCCTTCCCAACTCAGCATATTCTGTGATTTTGTGAGCTGTTCATACTGGTACACTTCATTTTCAGCTGGAACGTGATAACAAAAATTTCCCTTCACATTTTGTGTGTGTAAGGGTAAACACATGAATTACTGCTCCAGTTGACAGAAAGTTAAGTTTTCAATTTGAAACCTGCTAAATAAACTTCTGAGAAAGGCTCAGTCATTAAAACTATTTTCAACTTTTGAACTTGGCTGTACAGCGCATACAGACCACTAACGAAGAAAGGTAATAACTGCACTTCTCAATGTGTAGGTTTTAGAGATAGAAATGAAGAAGTGGAAAAGTTAGAAAACAGGAAGATACCAAGTGCAGACATGGCCCTGGAAGGACAAGAAGGTTCATCTTGATGTGGTGGAAGAAAAAGAGGCAGGAGTACTAAAAGAAGAGAAGGACTTCTCCCTCTGCCAAGGAGGATAACCTTACACCCTCCCCACTTCTTGCTGTTTTGGAAGAAAAAAACACTTCCAATTCCCAAATAAGGACCACTTCAAGAATCACACAGAGGCTGCTTGCAAAGCTTCAGAGAGCCATGGACATGTTTGCACCTCTGTCTAGGTATGCCTGCCTCGGTTTTGCCTGTAATAATCTGCTCACTAGAGGTTACCATTGTCTCTCCTAAGGGGCAATGAGAAGAAAGGCATATTTAAGTTACAGTCTGAGCCATGAAGTCCTGAAACCACAAAGAGGCCACATTCTTGCTTTCTACACAGATGGCCTAAATGCATCTCACATGAAGTTCCTCCTAAGAAGGACCTGAGACTACTGTCTATTGCCTATGTGCCTACTGTCACTCACATAGCGCTGCCAAAAGCGGAGGGGGAAAAGGGATAACAGGCTTGATGGAGTGCCATGGCCATCAAAACTTTTCAAGCTACCATACTCTGTAGAGCTGTAAAATACTGATGAGATTTTCCTTATCCAAAGCAGTCATAGCTGGATCATTGGAGAGTCAGGCAGGGGAAAACCAAGCAGCACATATCTCAGCGAACAGTGAACCTCGTTTTGAGCCCGTGCCTAAAATAACTTCTGCATATATTTGTTGTGCAAGCTTGAATCTTGTGCAGGACCTATTTGTATTTTTAACAGTGCCAACCATAAAGCAGAGGACTGTAAGAGCAGCAGCACGGGTTGTTTAGCTTATAAAAACACTGCAGGTGGCCCATTCCAGACAAACCAGCAACTCCTTGCAAAACGCAAAGCCAACTGGTTTGATACAAGGTTGTTTCCCACAAGCTAGTTTCAAGAAAGTCACCTTCTTTAGAAGGAAAGTCTCCCAGTGCAGACAAGCTCTCAGCTAAGAAATGCAACATGGCCAGAGATTAGCAGAGTACGTTATTTGATTTCTGGCAGAACCTCAAAGTCTTTTCCCCCTCCTGTGGTCTCCAGGAAGTAGGAAGGCGGAAAAAAAAAGCCAACTCAAAGCGCTGAAAAGCAGCATCCTACAGCAAAGCCATGCGATGACATGATTTCTCAAATTTTCCAATACCAATACTCTGTCATGCCAAAGGCTACAAATTAAACAGGAGATATTTCTGGGACTTCTGTACAACACATTACCAAATCCAAAGGCTGCTCTTCTAGCGTTCTGTATTTATGAAGCAGAAGGCATCTAGAGTTAGTTTTGTAACTCCCTGGTATAGCAGCTGAGCTGAAAACTACCTTTTAAAAAAAATTTATTCATATGACAGAGCTTTGAACTCTTTCAAAGATTTAGCTTGCTAAACTGATCATATTTTAAAGGTTTCATCAGACTAACTCACCTCACTTCATTCCATCACCTAAGTTCTCCAACAAAGAAGATTTCATATATTTTTTTTAATTTCTGTTCTTCTCAAACACCCTGCATCTCCCACATTTGCAAAAAATGCAGTAACCACTGGTGTGAAGGTGAAGGAAAGCAGCAATATTACTAAACCACTTCAGACTAACAAACAGGTATATTCCAAAACGAAATAAATAACACCAAATGAAGTATAAATATACAATTAAAGTGAAAAGATTCAACCATGAGAAGTGGATGGAAGGCAGGTCTCATTCAAAACATCAAAAATGAAAATACTGGTTCTGAATGCACAGAAAAATTAATGTTTTGAAGATATAAAAAAAAGCCAAGGAGAAAAAGCAAGCATGCCCCATCAGTATGAGAAGTCTGCCTTCGGAACAGATAGAAAATACCAGTTGAAAAAATGAATGCTTTATGAAATTTGGTTTGGGGAATGTGACCCATTATTTTATTCTCTAAAGGAAAATCAGGCTGTAGCATGAAGAAGAAAAAAGAGATTAGTATATTACATAGAATGTGCAATATAATCTTGAGCTATTCTACACCAATAAATTCTGATGAAAGGAAATTACATTCTGGCCCTGAAAAGGCAAAGAATACCCTAAAACCAAAATCAAACAAAAAAATCCCTAAACCCACGCAGTTCAGGAAACCACTGAAGAATGATAATCTTTCCTCCAAATACACACACATGAGAACTAAGCCTCATTTTTAAGAACTACATATGCAATCCAAAGTTTTGTAATTCAAGATTCTCAGAGAAGTTTGTTCCATAGTACAAAGGAAGTACATAGTTGAAAGAACACCAGCAAGAACTTCACAGAACTAGCACAGAAATGTGATTGAAAATTGATGTTTGGAAAGAATTCCCCAGATTCACAAACCACTTTCCTGTTATTTTAAGGGTTTTTTAACCATTTAAGATTAATAGTGAGTGCCTCTTATACCCTCTTTTCAAACAGTCTCTGCCCTGCAGTATCAGTGACATGGTAAATTATCTCCGTATGAAAAAGGCAGAAAAACCAGATGGGGATCCATTAACTTCTCTCTGTGGAGCTCATTCTCTTTGCTTGAACAGAAATAAGGTAAGAATGTCTGTACATGACTGAGGGTCCAGCCAGCCATCACACTCTGAGACAGCAGCAGATGCATACTAAGGAGTCTAACAACAGGGCAATAATAAAGTACTGATTTCCTAATAGGCTTTCCCAACATCCAGAAAGCCAGACATACACTAAGTTTTCCAACTCAGTTGCCACGCAACCTTCTAAAAATTCCTTTAAAACAAAGAAAAGGAAAAGCAAGAACAAGACTGTCATACTCCAGAGTTGATCACAGAGCAGTTGTTCACCTCCACCCAGTCAACTACCAACAGTAAAGCTGCACACTGAATGTGGGACACTAAAACCACCAGAAAACACCACTTCAGTATCTTTGTTTGTTTGGTTTGCTTCTTGGAGGTTTTCTTCCTTCGCTTCTTTTTTGAATGACATCACACTGAATACATTTATCTCAAGCAAAAGTTAAGGGAGTTACGGAGGGCAGGACAGGGGGATGGATGGATGGATGGATGGACGGACGGACGGACGGACGGACGGACGGACGGAAGGAAGGAAGGAAGGAAGGAAGGAAGGAAGGAAGGAAGGAAGGAAGGAAGGAAGGAAGGAAGGAAGGAAGGAAGGAAGGAAGGACACCTTAGCTCAAGGTGTGCAAGAATGATAAAAGTACATTAGAAATTTGCAAAAATAGTTTCCCTCCATTAGAACCCCCGTGCTTTTAAGTTAGTGTTGCAAGGCTGCATGCTCATAATACAAAATTTTACTACCTGGGGAGAAAGACATCCTAAAACCCTTTATGTATAGCATTAACTGCATAGTGGAGAACTATGACAAGGAGGCTACAACAAACTGATAAAATTAAAATGTGCTGCTGATAGGGAGTTAATATCAGCACACACAGTTGTGACTTTTTACAGGCAAGTGAAAGAGAAAATACCTCTCTTCAGGAAAATACCTTTACTGTGCACAAGAATTTATTAGAGAGGGCCTGAAAAGTTTTCATTTCCAGAGATGATAATAAAATAATAATTAAAAAACCTCACTAAAAACCCAACCAGTCATCAATCAGTGATTGATGTATTCAAAAGGGCAGTTCTGAAAAAAAACTTTGGAAATAGAATTCATTTAAAATCTGTAATGAACAGAGCCCAGCCTTAACGTATTTGCTGCAAGAGAAAGAAGTTTGAATTACTTAGCATGTGTGTCTTTCTACTGAATTTGGTCTCTAGTGTTTAGGTTTTTACTCTTTATAACAGTATCAGTGAATTTAATTTAGTTAAGAAAATTAACATTCTCATTTAAACACTTAAAAATGCTTACGGTGATTCAAGTGAAAAGGTCCACCAAACCCACCATGATGTCTCCAGTTAGGGCAGAGAGCAGATGCACAGGAAATGCAAGCATAACAATAGTGACACTTGCCAAAACCCCTGTCTCAACCCTCAAGGTTGCTGAAGAATTTCTTGAGCCAACTGTGATGTCTACATACTCAGTAACCTCACAGGACTTTCCTTCCATGACTCCGTTAAATTGTTGTTTAAAAACTCAGACAGGTTTAAAACCAAGACTATCTTATATCACAGAGCTCCATAGCCAAATTAAAATTACATTAAAAACTTCATTAGTTGGTTTCTTTTACATCTGCCACCTTGGACAGAATGCTAATTTCCTGTCCCTTTCTATGTGACTCATATTTCACATCCCTCAGTTGTCCTTTTTCCATGATTAAAAAAAATAATCTCAGCCTATTTAATCAGTCCCCAAGCAGAAACTGTTCTATACTTGTCAGTCTTTATACTACTTCTGACTCCTACTCTATCTTCTTTGGGATTTACACAAGATTTAAATATACAACATGGACACAAACACAGATGGGTTTTCTGTGTTTTTCTTCATTCTTTTTATGATACTTGCCCCTCCCATATTGGACATTAATTACCAGGAACAAGAATAACTTTTTTCAAACAAATAATCTGCTCAGTCAACCACTCTTCCCCCAGGTAAAGCCCAGATTTGTTCACGAGCATCATTTTCCAATTATTTGCACCAAGTTTTAGATGCCATTTCATCACTCTCACTCTTTGAGCAGACACTTCTGTAATTCCCAAAGATCAAGTCTATCTTAATTACCCCCAATCAGTTAACACTGACAGATTTCCCCCACCCAGTAGACAATCATCTTCTCCAAACCTCTAAGGATTTTGGTTTTGATGATCAGAAAATGACTCAGGTTTTCTCAGAGATCCACACTAGCTGCACTGGTGGCCTCACACCACAGTGCAAAATGTGGGATATTCCCAGTTATCTATTTATGCAAGGACCTGTACTCTTTGTTCACAACTGATTCCTTTTGAGTTTTGGGTAGGAATTCCCATGGGTAGAAATTCTCAAGAGCAATTGCTGAGATAAAGTAGAGAAGGAAAGAGGGAAAGAAAGATGGGAAGAGGAAGAGAGAGAGAAAAAAAGAAGGAAGAGAGAGAGAAAAAAAGAAGGAAGAGAGAGAAATAGAAAGAAATAGAGAGAAATAGAGAGAAAGCAAGAAAAAGTGAGAAAGCAAGAGAGAGGGAAAGAGGGAAAGAGAGAGAAAAAGAGAGAAAGAGAGAAAGAGAGAAAGAGAGAAAGAGAGAAAGAGAGAAAGAGAGAAAGAGAGAAAGAGAGAAAGAGATATATTATGTGTAGGTCACCTTAAGATGAACTTATGAAAAATGTTTTGAAATCTATCTTGGATTGTTTGTGGGCAGCCAAACACTTTTAGTTTAAACAATTGCTATGACATTTTCCTACTGATTTTCTGTAAAGGTCAAAGTCAGAAAAATAGTAACATAAAAACCTCATATATGTGGCATATTTTTCTTAGCCAAGAAGCAACAGTTATCCTCAAATTTCTGTTTCTGTAGGAATGTTCATTCACAGTTATTTTTTTCTTTAATGACTGGACTACAATGTTTTTCCATCCTTGCTTTTGGAAAAAAAATCACTTTGATTAAAAATCAGCAAGCCAATATGGTATCTAACTTTTACATACTTCTAGACAAATAAATCTGTCCACCTTGTTAAAATAATAATAACTTTAAAAAATCAACCAAGTCTTCCATGCATTAGTAAACTGTGTTTATAAATCAGGTATTTTGTGTTTTATCTTACCTTTTAGCCAGCCACAGCTTGGTTCCTATGCAGGTAATGATGTCACCCAGTCCCTGCTGGAAGTCCAAACTAACAAACTGGTTTGATTCTAGGTACGACTGCAGCAAGTGAAAAACCTAAATTAAAAAAAAAAAAATTCAAACAAAGAGTTTCTAGCCACTGCTTTTCCTCCAAATAACTGAAAGATGGAACAGTCACCTGCAAAACAAACAACCATTACTCAAGGGACCCTTGGCCTCGCAGCAGATAGAACCCTTAAATCTTTAAGTTGCCCTGTCTTTAAAACTCATTTTTCCCACAAAACAACAGAAAGTGCTGGAAGATGTTAACCTCCACGAAGTGAACAGAAGGCAGCTGGATGAACACTGCTCCTCTGGCCTTTTCCAACTTAACCATCCTTCAACTTTCAACTTTTTTGCTGTGCCATTTGCTCCCCAGGGCCAGCACAACTGTCTGGGGAGCAGACTGGCAGCCTGGCACACTGGATGGAGCAGGGCTGCTTGCACTGTACAAGCACAATCAAGGAGACTGGGAGGGGGATTACTGTCTATAACCACTCTGAAGTACTGACAGAAAAGTGTCTTTATCCTGCTCCTGAGAACCTTCATTCTGGGCCCCAGTCAAACACTGTGACCAGCTGGGTTTCACAGGGCAGGGAGATGCTCACACTTTCTGAGGACTGAGCTCCTACACTGGGGTTCTGCACTTTCTCCTCCAGAGTTTCATGTAAGAGCCTAATAGACATGTCCAAGTTCTGATGAAGGAAAGAATTCAAGGTACCAGAATAGAAAGCAAGACCCACAGCTTTCTGGTCAGACAGTTGAAACAAAAAATGTACATTTTCAGAGACCCTCCTTGCTATTTAAAAACACGCTTTTCCAAGTAGCATTGAATATACAGAAAAGTGTTAAGAAAAAAATTGTTTAAAAAAAGTACAGTTATTTAAGCATGAAATTACAATATTGAGTAGTATAAGAAAGCTGATACCAACTGCACAATGGAGAGGGGCTCTCCAAGCCCAGCCCCTGTAGTGCCCATCCTGCATGTGGCAGAGGGTGTGTGACACACACTTGACACAAGTGACAGCACCCATGTCATCCCACTTGGTTTTAACTTTTCCCATTCACACACAAGTGAACAGGAAAGACCTGGGTGAGGTAATTTCCAAACGGAAGGACATGGAAATGTCTGTTGCAGTAGTGAAGCCTAATGGAAAAGATCTTACTCAGCACAAGGAATTTTGCCTTTCAGCCTCAAAACTGGAAATACTGGTCGCTTACACAGCTAACTTACATTTACAGAAAGGGCTTCTATGCAAATTGAAAAAGTTCACCCCCCCTTAGTTACTGAAACTGACCATTTAAGAGGTATTATCAGGCCGTTTCTGAAAATACATATTGTGAGCATTTTATATGGAAACACTCTTGACATGTGAGAGTATTAGCACTTCATACTTGCAAAGTGACAATTTAATGACTAATGGATCAAGCCGTGGCCTTCACTTCACTTTGGGAAAAGAAAAACCTTTGTATCCAGATTTTTAGATCACAGATCTTGATTTTCCACATTCCAGCTGTCATTTGCTCTGGGGGTTATATTTTTTTGTTTGTTTGCTTGTTTTGGAAACACAAGCACTGCCACATAGCATTAACTTGACACAATTTCATCTGGGTTATTTTTTGTGAAATCATTCAAGTGGAAAAACAGCTGCAGTCATTTCAAATAAGCACAGAAACAGAAGAGATGTCAAGAGACTATCTAATCCATACAAACACTGAGGCAGGGTCTAAACATGCTTCGATTAAACAAATGGCTGACTGTTCTAATCCTGAAAACAGCCAAGAAAGCAGAATGCAACCCCCTCTAGTCTTCCACCCTCAAAATCCAAGCTCTTGAGGTAAGGTGATCCTGTCTGCTCCCACCACTGCCCTCATGGCAAACAACTGTTCTCTGGACACTATTCAGTCAGTCCAGATTTTTTCCTAGTGAGGCACTTATTAAACACAGAGATCCCACTGGGGTCCTTTGACAGAAACAATGAAATAAACTCCTGTCTCCCTTTGTTAGCAGGTGCTCTGTAGGCAAGACACCTCCTGGAGAAGTAGCTTGTCTTTTGGGTTTTTTTTTAATCTTCTGAAGTCCTCTGAACATCATTTTGTTGATAGCATCTCTCTAAGATGGCCTTTCCAAGACCTTTTTGAATCTTAACCTTTTTCTACAAAACACTTTACAGAAGTGCATGCTTGCAAACATTTCAAAGTGTCACCAGAGATGTCTACCTTGAATCCTCTCCTTTAGTCTGCTCTTGCCTGTGCAAGTTTGATTATTAAAATGGTTTATGTAAGTACCTACTCATTTTCTTCATGAAAACCAATGCACTAAGCTGCCACTACTAATAGTTCCTCTATATTTTGTGGCTTGCCCTTAATCCCTGTTGTCATAGACACGACAGAAGAAAAAGAACGAAAAAGGAAAATAATATTTACACAGAAGCTCTTATTGTTTTTTATATCCTCTGCTAATTGAAAACCATTTGGTGCCTTAACCTTTCCAATTTTATTCTTCTGTGCTTGTGTTCATTTCCAGGAATGACAATGGATTTACCTCTAAGCAATAATAAAAAATCTATTTCACAATTATGAAGGGGCTATCACATTTTTTCCTAGAAGCTTAAATTAATTTAATCTCTTCAGCTCTGAAAACAACTCTCCAAGTACCTTCCATGTAGAGGCAGAGGAAACCTAAGCAGTTTGACAGTTCAAGCTAAAGGTCTTGAAAGAGAAAGAACTGTGTATACTAAGGAGGTCAAATTGGTGGACTTAAACTTGTCCAGGCAGGAAATTCAGTACTGAAAATGCAACCAAAACTCCTCTGGAGTTAATTCTTTGTATGAACCAATCCTTTCAATACTATTCAGATGGTAAAAATCACGGGACACGAGCCCTATTTAAAGAGTAGAATTAGAATGTGCAACTCACCTGAGAGTTTGATGCACTCTTGAAAAGTGCTTGCATCCATCAAAGAAAATGTTCAACTACAATTTAGCCTGTTCTGACTTTTTCTGACATCCACAAAATCCTGATTTTCTTGTTATTTCACTTCAAGCCCTCTGTCTTTTATTCAGGCACCCTCACCAAATTTTAGATACCTAGAAAGCTTTCCCCACAAAGGAATTCTTTTCTCGGCATGAAATTTTAGAATGCCTAAGCTAAACTGGAAATTGCAATTAACATCAGCATGTTTTATACAAAGCCTTACTTTACATAAGCTAAAACCAGAGGCAACCAAAAAGACAATGTGCAAAAGTTAACAGCAGTTCTTCACTTCCATCACATGGCTTCCATACAGCTTCCATGATCCAAGTCTACAAGCCAGGCAATATTTGCATGAAGAGAGAGCAAATTTTACGAGACTGTTTAATATAGGTAATAAAATAGACAGGCTTTCCAGCACATAGCTCTCCTCAAGTCCAAAATACTACACGATTTAAAATCCTCTGCTGAATTCGTCACACGTAAATGCAGTGAGGTCATGGTGTTCCTTGTGTATGTGGCATTGTTCTTTTATTACACAAAGGCAATATATTAATCATTTTATTTTCTTTTTCAAAGGTAGTTTTATCAAAGATTTGCACTGTCTGTGGAGGAAGGTTTATGAAGACTTACTGGCTGACAGTGGTTCTTTTTAATAGATACAACACTTCACTGAGACAAGGTGTTGCCTATAGTTCTGTGGAATTCTGCATTAAAGATGGTGAGTTCATGGATGCCCAGTGTCTTTAGGGTGACTTTATGCTGTTAGTATCCCCAACCATCTGTTCTGTTTGTGCTGTATATTAAGTTCTGTACCTTTAAACTCATTCTGGGAGCCAAGGGGGAGAAAGAAGCAGCAGTTTGTGCAGTTTGTTTTGAGAAAACTGCCTGACTCCCACGCGGCCTGGCTCCAGCGTTCGTCTGAGGCACGGACAACGGTGGGACAGAGATCTCCTGTGCTTTTAGTTGGTTTGAGCTAGCTAGGGCAGAGAAGTTCCCTGGATTGTTTTTTTTCCTTTTCTTGGGACAGTTTAAATCTGCTCTGGACTGACAAACCCAGAGGAGCAGCGAGGGCTGGCACCTGCGGCCGCTGGGCCTGGACCTGCTGAGGGAGTGGGGCTGGTGAGAGACTGAGTGAGCTGAGCTACACCCACGGCAAGGACTGGCTCAGTTTGCCATCTCTCTTCAGAGCGGCCAGAGGTTTTATTGTTTCATATTATTCATTCTTTTGTGTGCTTGTGGGCATCTTGTTTGCTAAACAAATAGTTTTTTCCACTTTTCTCCGAGGAAGTTCTTTTTCCTGGACCGGGGGGAGGGGCCGTTTGGGTTTGCTTTCCAGAGGAACCCCTTCGGAGGTTTCCTCCCAAATTTGCCCTAAACCAGGACACCCAGAACCCTTTTCCTCCTCTATGCAGGCTGTTCAGGAGCCAGGATAATACATCAACAAGACAGCAGAGACTGTCCATCAACCTGGACAAGATTTGTTAAAACAGTGCAAGCCATGGGAAGTCCAGATACTTGGATACGTGATGGGCAACAGTGTCCAGTGTTTGATCATTGCAAGACCACTCAGTCCACAAGGTTCTAGCTCTGAGTCAGCATGTCCTACACTGCTGCAGGTAAAACCACCTGCATGGGAGGACTACTTAGTGCAAAATAACACAGAAAAAGCCCAAAGTCCCCCAAGCCAGCCCAGGTGTGACACTATATCCTAATGAGCAAAACCCAAGGACTCAGCCATTCCCAGCTTCCAGTACTTTTAGTGTTTCACCCTGGTTTTCCAGCTGTAGAAACCTCAAGAAAAAGAGAAAAAGCAGAGAAGGGAAGGAAGAGAAATAAAGGAACAGCCAGCTTGGTTCCCCACTGGTCAATCTGCACACATACCCTTCTGTCCTATTCACATCCATCCCCCACTCAACAGCACGCTTTCAGATGCAACACTCTGTTGCCCTGTCATGACGTGAGAAAGTTGAGTGTTTTCTTTGTACCCAAGCAGGCATTAAGACATAACATGCTATCTTCCAAGTGTTCATTTTGGATAATTAAGTGAAAAAAAAAATGCACGTTGCTTTTTTTTAAAAAAAAAGCAACGAATGCTTAAATGGTTAGACATCGGCTAAGTCAAAAATGTAAATCACAAAAAGCAGGAAGAGACATTTCCCCCCCACATTGACTTTGATATGACATGGAGCAGATCATTATCTTTAGCAGGTCTCATATCAGCTTGAAATTGCTGGGAAATACACAATTAAAATAACAAAGCAATGTAGTGACAGAGGAAAACTTGTATCAAACACAAAATTTACCTAGTGCCGATTTATTTTGGTGCCTAGAGTTCTCCTGCATACATACAGAGACACTGCAAATACAGCACAACCTTTCAACAGCCACAAAGTTGATCCAGCATGACACACTTTCTAACAAATTAAAACTAACATTTCATAGTGTTAGCAATAATTTCATAGGAGGAACTAAGGTTTCTGAAATTCATGATAAACTTCTAATTTCCAACATAAAACAATTATTAGGTGGATACCTGGTGTACATGAGCACATGTTTGCATTTGGAAGAAAGCACATTATTCAGCATGTTACTGCACCAAAGGCCTTTTTCAAACAATGAGATTTTCCAAAAACAGGAGGCTATCCAGTTGCTACTTCTCAGTGAAGTAGCAACATTGAGCTTTCCTCCCCCCTTAAGATGACCCGAAGCAATAAAAACTTTTTCATGCATGCCCTCAGCTATGTTTGGATGAAATGAAGTATACAGTACAAATATTCACATTCCTAAGTGCATAACTGAAACAATGCTCCCAGTGTTCATTGCACTGCTTACTGGAGGGAAAAAAAAATACAAACCAAAAAACCAAAGTGACATCACCCGAAACTTTACATTCTCAACATATATCCTTTAACTCCCTAAAAAAAATACAAAGAATACAGATGTTTCAGCAGCTGAAAGAAAACACTGTGTAAATACTGAGCTTTCAAAAATATGCCACTCACCAAGCTATGAAGGTTGAACATGGGAAGGGAAAAAAAAAAGTGTTTGCAAAATAGCAACAGTAAAAAGATTTACTAAGCTGCATGTGGGTTTTCAGAACAGTCCCACCAAAAGCTTTTGCCTGAGTATTAACATGCCAGTAAAAAGTCTTAAACATAATTTTTCTTTTCTTCTCTCATTTAAAGGCAGATAAAATTTTATTATTCTTCTATGATAAATCCTACTGCCAAGTTATCTCTGTATTCTGAAACTTAGGTCCAATTTTTTTTTTTTTACTACAATCATGCAGATAAAAACTGGCAAGCTGCTGTGACAGGTGAAGGCATTTTTATAAGTATGATAAAAAGTTCAAAGTTGCAATAATTAGCTCCAGGGAAAAACAAGTCTTAAAAATCCCTTTTTTCCTTAAGGATGAAAAGTGCCAGTGTGATAATTACAATGGGACTAAAAACCTGATCCTACCACCCCCAGTCTTCCAATAAGATATCCATATAAAAACAGATGGGAGAGTTTATAACTATCTGCTTACCACTCTGCTCTGCTAAAAAGTGGTATTTGTGGAAAAGAAATATGATGTTTTATCACCAGAGGGTATGGTATGAACACGGTGCCTGCAGTCCGTGCTGATCTCCCAGACAAAAGCAGCCACGCACACTGCAGAGTTTAAAATGAGTCCAGAAGCACAGGGCACAAAGGTGCTGCACCAGGTACTGCTGGTGCCACCCTGTGCTCTGTGTCCTCACAACCCAGACTCTGTCACACTGAGATTCAGCAGCTCTGGATAGATCAATTCTATTACAGTCATTAAGGATTTTCTTCACCTGAGGTATTTAATGATGAGAGAAGTTTTTATCTGGTGCTTGTGAGAGAGAGTAAATATTCTGAATTTATTTCCCCATTTGAATGGTAATATACTGAAGAGGAATTTCAAATGTTTATCAATTCTCTTGTCACCCACAAATGTGTTAGAAAAGCCATAACTCTTTTCACAGTCCTAGATCATTTAGATATACTAAAATATTAGAGGCATCATTCCCTTTGTTTCTACCATTTCCTTTCCTAGAAGTCTTTCATTATATAATAGTAGTTTCACAACTAATAGATTATTATTTCTGCCAGAGATACATTATATGATTGCATACAAACATTGCTTCCTTAAATTCGTTTTTGTATGAACTAATAAACTAAGTCTGAGGTTCAACTATTTCCTTCTGCAAATAATTTTATGAAAACAGTATAAAATCTTTTTTTCTTTAAAGCAACAGCTGGCTCACAATTCAATTTTTCCAGAATTTTAGCTTTGTTTTGTCAGCACATTTCATTATCTAATTACCCAGTTTTGCTTTATTATTAATGAGAAATTATAGCACTTGAATCCTTCTTCCAAATATATCCAACAAAATTCATGAAGCTGGGTTTATACATTAATTAAAAGTTGTTTTGATTAAAATGAAGGCAAGCATGAATAGAATTAAGAAGTAAAAAAAGGCTTGAAAACATCTAAATTAATGAATAAAAATATAATACCAGTTAACTCTGTATAACTCAGCAAGAATAACACAGCTATTTAATCATCTGAAAATTATGAATGTGCCATAACTAATGAGTTAGAAGATGCTGAAATATAGCAAAGTTGCATTCTTCTCAGACAGTGACAGACATATCACAAAACATCCATCATTAAAAATGTGTTCTTCACATTTAAGATAAACCCATTTTTGCCTAAAACAAGCCCCAAAAATGTGAAACTTCACAGATCAAAATTCTTGCAATACAATTTTTATTAGGTTTTTCTCCAGGTTTTTCTTCCTATTTTAGTCAGGGTGAAATTGAATTGCAGCTTAAAATTTGTGTAAGTGACTCAAAATTTTCATTAGGAGAAAACAAAACAATGAGAAGTTTGCTGCCAGGAAACAGTAGATTCATTTTACTTGCAAGATCCAGCTGAATTTTCTCTTGGAAGTACATGGTTTCCCTATTCACACAGAAACCCCATATGAGGTCTCACCTTATCACTATTAGGATTTTTTTTACCATAAGGATTTAAGATACTTTTTAAGCTGTTATTCAACTAAGGGTACATGTGCTGGGCAGAGAAACCCAAGCAGAAGGACTGGCTGATGAGCAAAGAGAAAACCCCAGTAAGCAAACAGGGCTAAGAAACGGCAAATCTGCCTGACGAGTCAAAGAAAGAAAAGGCAAATCTGTGGGTGTCACACACATCCTCTGAACCAGCCAGCCTGACCAGAGATGAAAGAGGCTACTGTGGAGCTGGTGGCATTTACACACTCTGCAAACATCTCGATTATCTCCCCACAGCATGTAACCAAAACCTGTAAGTCCAAAGAAATGAACAAACCAGACTGCTGGGAGCAGTTGGGAGTTGTCCTCAGCCTGTATTTCTGATCAGAACAAACAGCAGGAAGGACACAATGAAGCCTCTTCTTCCAAATCTATACTCTGCCATCCTAAAAACCCACCCATGCTTGTCTTAGTCCAGCTACCTCAAAGGATATAAGGCTACACACATACACACCCCCTGGCTTTCTTTTCCCTCTTCCTTTTTTTGGAAACAATTTGAAATTGTTTTTTTCCAGACTATGTCTTCATAACAGCTCTCCTGTACATGCTCACATGAAGGAAACAAATGCAAATGAAAGACCAAGGCACACATTCCTGTTTTCTGAGAGATATTTACAATTAGGAGGAATATTGTCAGCTACCCCACTGACACGAAGAAGCTGACATGGTAAGAGACACAGTATGAACGTGTTTATCCAGAGTGCTCAGAAGTACACTGCCACTTGACCCAGCAGCTCTGCTGGTTTCAGCAGAGGTGATCTTCTGCCTCAGGAATGTTTGTATTAACACACAAGCTGAGAAAATAATTAGAAGTAAGCTAAATCAATTTGATGCTTTTAGTTCCCAAATTCACATTATAAAATAATGTGACGTAAAGCTTGCAGCTACAGAAAATTATTTACTTCCCTCAAGTAATGATTTTAAACTTACAGAGGAGAAAAAATATATACAGGTCTCTCTCAAACTAAAGAAAAATATTCAGTATTTTTAAAGTCTAAGGAATAATTTGACACATGAAAAGTCCCAGCGCAGCTAGCTATAACCAGGGTAATAATAATAAAAGCAAAAAAGATGATGTCTTTCAAGGTTATATTACAACTTCTGAAAGCTTTTCCCCATTCATACGTTGTCAGACATAATCTGTGACGGTACATGTCTTTGTGCATGAGGATCAACTTCCATTGCTTCATATTTACAAGAATTTTGTCACCATTAATGGCCCCATTTGCTTTTGAGGAACTCACTATTACCAACTGGACTCTTGTTTGAACTCTAAGCCAACATTTCAAAACCTGCTGAACTTAGGTAGGATTGATGGCTCTTCCATGGCAGGGGTTACTGCACCTCTCTGAGTGCAAAAAATAGGGCAAATGTCCCTCCCTTAAAGACAGTTAGATGCAGGTAAGAAGGGGAACATCAGGGGCTGCAGCTATGCAGATCCATCCAACACGGCCCATGTTGGGTGCCCAGATCCCCAGCTCAAATGCCAAATTCCTCTGACACACAGCAACAAAGCTGAATGCAAGCAGAACTCACAGGAATTTTTCTCTGTCAAAATTATCCCTATAAAAGGGAACATACAACTGAAACACGCAGTAGAAGTAACTTTATGTCTAGACAGCAGAGCTGATGGGTGGGCTTAACCTGCAGATAAGTTATATTGAATTCCAAGTGTAAACAATAATAACGAGTTCAGCTTTGTAAGGGCAGTACATAAAGCAATTGGAAAAAGAAAGGTGCATTTAATGCAAACTCTTTATTCTTCTTTGTATTACAGTAACATCTAGAAATTAATTTGAGTGAGAGGATCCCACTGAGCTGTAACATGTGAGAAAAAAGACAATCCTCAACTCAACAGCCCTCCTGCATTTTCAGTCTCATTGGACTACACTGTTCAGCCCAGGTATATGTGGATACAACCACTTTCCAAAAAGGAAGATCATCTGAGAGGGAACAGGACTGGCTCCCTGAAATACACAACATCTCTTCACTTATTTTCCATGAATGATGCAGAAATAAAGCTTTTACTTATATAATCATATATTGTTTCTCAGTAAGACCCCCCCCGCCCCAGTCCCATATTATAAAAGATTATAGAATAAAGTCTTGCAGGCAAGGAAACAGAGATTAAGTGATTTGCTTGAAATATAAAAAGGCTGCATCTCAGAGACAGACAATTCAGATCCTTTAAGTTCCAGTTCATAGATAGTAGGCATGTGCACGAGAATTTATGGGGGAGAAAAAAGCATCAAAATTATCCTTTAAGCATATTTTTTGGAAGCACTTGGTTCTTCAGAAAGCACAGAGGGAAGAATACCTAACTGTTAGTATGATATAGATTGTACAACTAAAACTGCACTGAAAACATCAACAATATTTTCTTAGTTCTGTCAGTTTTGGACCACTGATCTTCCTGAAGTTTTTGAAACTATGAAGTTCACAGAAACATAGAAAATTCACGATGAAGTTTAAACTAGAGCAAATACATGAATCATGCTACTGCTGAAGATCAGCAGATTTTTGCCTTACACATATGGACAAGCTATTTATAAATTTTCACTTCCCATCAGGCTCAGCATGATGTCAGCTTACAATAACAAGTTAATGTTAATGTTTTCCAGTAATTTCCATAGTGCCATTTAACTGCAAGTGCCCCAGCCAAGGTAAACTTAAGGGCAAAGAAAGGGCTAACTGCATAATCAGAGAGCAGCGTTAATGAATTTTTCATCTCTGCTTTGAACATTTGGAATTCTACCTGCAATGTATTTGCCTTTTGTTCCCAAAGTTTAATCTCACTAGTCAGCTGATTACATCTCCCCCAAATGGCTCAAATATTCCTTCTGATTTTAATTAGTGACAATGCTTCATCGCCTTGTGGATTTTTTCCCCAGACAAACAAGCATCCTACGCTATCGCAGCAAGTGCCAAACTCAAAACTATCAAACATTTTCCAAGCTCTAGTAAGATCATGCATTTTGTTTTACAATCAGCAGCACCACAGCAGATGAATACTGCCTTTGTGAATTCACCAGTAACAGACAATATACAGAATAAAATGATGAAATTTCCTAGGGCTCTTCTCTTCAGAGGAATTAGAAGCTGGTCAGAAAGATCTGTTCTTTATTGTTATTTTTCCCCCTCTTCTCTCTTCCATTTGCATGCAATTGATGTGTTTTTGACAAGAGGGAATGTCAACAGTGACAGTTTTTATGTCAGAAAAGATTTTTTTAAAAACCAAATTCTTCCAACACTTTCCTTTACTCAAGACCACCTTCTCCAACATTTGCACATGCTTGCCTTTGATTTTATTATCCCAGAGGAGTACAGCTGTCTAACTGTCTCTAAGAACAGTTTTTTAAAGCTGCTTAACCCTCTGCTCAGCTTTGGATACTGAACTGCACAGAGGCTGTTGCCTTCTGAACACACTGGTGCCAGTGGCAAATGTTACCATGCCCACCACTTTTTTGACACCACATCCTGCTGAAGTTTGACAACTTCAAACATCCTACCCAGGTTTCTAATGAAAGCAAGCTCCCCATTCCATTCAGTCACACCAATAAGGTTAGCAGAGGCCTGATATTGGAAGTGGAATATTTAAATTTATTTAAATAATATCCAAATATTTAAATCTTATTCATTTTTGCTGAAATGGCTCCAAGAGGACCACCAGCTGACCCGTGGCAGCTGCAACACCCAGCAGCCAGAGGACTAGTGATGATCAGCTGCATGTGGACTGCTGTGCACAAGGTGTTTGCAGAGCATGAGCCTACACATAATGCCTAATGCCTGATCCTCTGCCATTAGGGCCTCAAAACTGGCAATGAGAACAACAACTAGGCACCCATTTCACTAAATGCCAGATTGGCTCAAGGCAGCTGAAAATCACTCTGCGTCAGTGATGGAAGGGACTATAAGGATACTTCATACCCTTTTTCATTCAAATAAACACTAAACACAAGTGGTAAGAGTATCTCAATGGGTTCTTCACTGTGTTATCCCTTTGCAATCAGTACCAATCTGGTCGTGCTTGTGTTCACTTCCACCCACCACTCCACAGGCCATGTCCTGTTGCTTCTGTATTTTACCAGTGGCTGCAATTGCAAAATCACCCACTAAAATCAACAGTTTCTTTAGCTAAGAGTTTAAACACTTTATTTTACCTTTAGATAAACTAAACCAGGATTCAGGGAGAGCCTGTGGTTTCAAGTCACTTCACAGTGAATTTGGCAGAACAGAAATGAGTGGAAGGCACCGCCACCCTCACTCATGTTTCCAGTACTTTGTTCATAATCTCTGATACAAAGCAGCTAAGAGGTGCCACACATTGAACAGTCCCTCATCACACAGATCTTGTGTGATCAACTTTTTTTTAGAGTTGTCTGTTCCATACCCTGTCCTCAATCCTGATCACAAAGTATCCACTGGTTATCACCAAATTATGCTGGGGTTTGATGGTTTATGTTGAAGAATCATCCCATAAAGCTGCATATTTTTTACTTTAAGCAGTAAAATTTCCTACAGATCTAAAACTACAATAAAGCACATATAGCAGTATCAAGTATGACTGCTGTAAATAAACCCAAACGCTATGAATATTTCAATTTGGCAAAGAAAGACAACAAAATGAACTAACAAGAACATGTCAGAAGTTAGGGAATCCACAGAGGTAGTTTAAGAGTCTACTAAAATTCCACAAAATTCCATGGTTTAACTAAAATTGCTAAAACAAAGTAACTTTATTCGAAACCAGGTTTCCTCTTTCCTTCTCCAAACACCATTACGCATTTTCTGTGCACTTGATCAGTCTTGTTGGCTTTACAACACATTAAAAACTATCAACCAGCTGCAAAAGGGGAGCCCACCTTTTTATAAATTTATTTACTTGATGTTAACAAGGATGGGCTCTCTTCTAGTTACAAATAAAAACAGAATAAAAGCTCTGTTAAACAAGTTAGAAGGTAAAAAATAAAATACTTATTGGTGATATCGGTTTTCACTACATAAACCTGTGAAGAGATGCCCTACAGAAAGCATTGTTTACAATACAGTAGCAATACTGAGTATGAATGTTTTGTATTATAAACCATGAAAATGAAAAAAATCCTCAAATTTATCACCTTTATTTTAGTTACTGTACAACCTGTGAAAATTTCATACTTGTCAACCAAAATAACCCATTTTATTCACAAGAAACCAGGCTAATTAAAGAAAAAGACCCAAATCAAGTTTGTCTAATTCAGTTTTGTGATAACACCTCCTGCTCACAGCATCACAACTGAATGGCATCGTCCAGGGACACCTCCAAAGTGCTTTATACTTCTGTAATTGCAGCACTGCAAACTGTTTTGAGGATTTTTGTGGTGCATAATCATAGTGCTGTACTTCTACTCAATGAAGTTGTCTGTGTAAAACCCCAGTGATTTTTAATGTAGATAACCCCATTATAAGCTTTGGTCATGACTGAATGCAAAAATATATGACTGACTCCCAACTTCCAAGCCTTCCTTCCTGTTGTCCTATCCAATCCTTATAAATATCACTTGGTATAAAATCGAATTAAAAGATAACTTGATATAAAACTGAATTAAAAGACAACATGGATGGAACTCCTCTGAAAAGAAAAGGGTGATGGAAAAACATTAGCTAGACTCAATGAGTCCAAGAGTTGATGGAAGAAACATCTCCCTTTCTGAGGAAATCTAATAGCCTACTGCACTCTGAGAGTAAAAAACACAAGAAGTTACTGCTGTAATCATCTGAGAGCTGGACATGGAAATTTAGGAACATTTGCAACTTGACTTAGGAAATATTTAGGATGAGATCATTTATTTGGACCATGTGATCACAGAACTTCAAAAATTCAACTTCACAGGAAATTAACTTCTTCAACTGTTCACAAAGTGAACAGTTCACCACATTTTACAAGACTAAAACCAGCTTTAAATGTCATTAGAACTATTAACTCTTGTGTCATATTGGATTAAATGACAGTGCTATATACTCAATGTATCTGTCAGAAAGACTAACTTAAACAACTTTTTTTTCTTCTCTATAAGCACAATAGAGCTTTCCAGAAAAACAAAAAATTGTGAAAATGAAACAACACTAAGAGCTACATTACTTTTGCAGTTACATTTCCTTTTTTAATACTGTGTCTCTACCACTTTTACCAACAATTCCTGGTTTTTTAGAGAAAACAATACTCTCCTTTTATTGCTAAAGGCAGTGTGATGTTTCAAAGACAGCACTTTTTTACTTACCTGTGATCACTGAGTGCCAAGAGGCCATATTTTGTATATTTCAAAACTAGTTAAACACAAAAAGCTCATTTTGGCTTTCATAAGCTTTTTTCACTTCTGACAACTGAAGATGCTGGATGTTGCAATATAATTTTTAACTGCTTCTAGTTATTGTACAATAATCTAAAAGAAATAACTACATTCAGAACTGTATTCCCTTCTCAGTTCCTAATGTCTACAAATTCATTTTATTTTTGATTAATTTTAAAGTAATAGCTTACAATATGATAACTCAGAAATATAAATTATTGTCTCAAACCAGCATATTAAAAAGAAGGTGTTTCTATTGCTGGAAGCCCTTGATGCATTTCATTCTATTTATGGCCACTTTTAATATTAGTACCACCATGGATGTGTGAAATCCTATGTGCTTAACAAGGCTCCCCTAAGAAAGTGGTAACCTGAGGTGATGACACCAAGTCTCTTCCCTTTGAAATGCTTCAGGATTTTCTATGGGCTGCAGTTCATGCTGCAAGACAGGATACACACACAGTGCATATGTTTTTTATTAGATTTTACATCAGGAAATAAAGTCTAACAAAAATCTGACAACAGGCTGTATATGTGAAATCTTTTAGAGTGTTACCATGTCCATCTCTACATCTTCCTGAGGCTTTTTTTGGAAGTGGGTAGTATTTACTAGATGGAAGAAGAGGAGAATCATCAGAGCACACACATTTTTTATGCTGATATTACTTATTTTTCTATTAACATAATGACCTAAAAAGTATTAAGCATGTTTCAGATAACATACTGACAATGTGATTTAACCTTTCCTCTTTGTCTTGAGTTGGTTTGGGTTCAAAAGTGACTTCATTCCAAAGAGCGAAGGCTCCACCTGGTTATTTCTTATGGCACAAAATAATTCAAAAGGTACAAAAACCAAGCATGCACTCAAGCATGGCTCCACCTATATTTTCTGCGGAAAGAAAAAAAGCCATTGTGCTCTTTACATTTCCTGTTCTATTTGCCAGCAGAGTCTGTTTCACCAATGAAACAAGATAGATAGAAGCTTGGAAGAATAAATGAAAGATTTTGTGCACTTCACAAATGTGAGATGAGCACATAACAGACGTTTTGTTTGCTATAGAAGTGTTTTTGTTGGCTTTTCCTACCTTAATTTTTTTCTCTTTTAAGACTAAAATTTAATATTATAAAGCTAAACAAATGCATGCATTTGGACTGGTGAAAGGAAGAAAAGGTGCTAAGAGAATTAACCATACTCAAGTAAAACTCAGTATGAACTATAAATGCTCAATATCTTCCATTTATGTCAGATGTTTTTGTGTTGAGTTTGTAGGTGATTTCTCCAAGTGAAAAGGAAGGTTTAATATTTTTGCTGCATTTGCACTAAAAAAGATGGATCAGATTTTCAAGATTTAAAGTTTTCCCAATACACACTTCTGTCACAAAGACCCTTCTGCAGCTTTGAAAATACCTGTGTATATTTGAGGGGAAAAGAATTAAAAACTATTGCTGATTTTTCACAATGAAAACATGCCAGAATGAACAACTACAATCTGCAGAGGTTACCTGCCAAATAGAGATTGAGACATTCATTGCAGATGTGAAGATGTACTGAATCTGAAGTTTACACTTCGGAATAAAATCAATATACAGATACATTTGGTCTGCATTTCTGACAGCGTGGTAATTACTCCAGTACAATAAGCAACAAAATACCACAACAGCAGCTATTCTGTAGGAGAGGATGAGGTTCAAAACAGAGATAAAAAAGAGCAAACATCTGAAACAAGAGCTGATGAGAGCGAGTTGATAGTGAGGGTGCCAGAGGAAAGAGGGTAGAGATAACAGAGGCACAAGCTTGAGAAGGAATTAGGGAGGACAGAATAGAAGCACCTGCTGCTTATCATTCCTTCAGAAAGCCTTATTAATTCTTTGGTTGCTTAAAGCTGTGGGGGAGCTTCCCACACTCCCAAACATCAAGGAGACTCTGATGATCCAAAGACAATCACCTTTTATGGAGCAGAGAAAAGGAGGGATCTTGACAGGTGATAAATTTAGAAGCAACCCTCTCAGCATCTCCCCTTGCTCTCTTCTGCAGTTAGATCACATCTAGGCTGTTTCCAGCACCTAAGGAAGGCTCTGCAGGATACTACAAGTCCAAGAGCTGCCTGCAGCTCCACTGGAAGCCACATTTTCATCACCCAACTTAGAATCCACATTATTATCACATCAGGCCTTGCACAGGAGCATCCCCAAGAGTCACACCATGTGCTTGGGAGCACTGTCCAAAGGCTTCCTCAACTCTGTCAGGCTGCTGCTGTGACCATTCTCTGCAGAGTCTGTTCCAGTCCCTGGCCACATTCTCTCCTCTTCCCCTCACAAGGAAGCTGCACACTGCAATGAGGTCTCCCCTCAGTTTCCTCTTCCCCAGATCGAACAGACCAAGTGACCTCAGTCACTGCTCATAAGGCTTCCCCTCAAGGCCCTTCACCAACCTCATGGACCTCCTCTGGACACTCCCAAACAGTTTCATGTCTTTCTTACATAGTGTCACCCAGAACTGCACACAATATTCAAGGTGAGGCCACCCCAGCTGCAGAGCAGAGGGGACAATCCCCTCCCTTGCCCAGCTGGCCATGCTGTGCCTGGTGCCCCCCAGGACAGGGCTGGCCCTCCCGGCTGCCAGGGCACTGCTGACTCAGATTCCACTTGTCATCGACCAGGACCCCAAGGACCCTTTCTGTGGAGCTGTTCTCCAGCTTCTCATTTCCCAATCTACCCAGACAACTGTCCCAAGTGCAGAATTGGGTGCTTGTCATTGTTAAACTTCATAGCGTTGGTGGTTGCCCATCTCTCCAATTTGTTGCAGTCTCTCTGCAGGGCCTCTCTGCCCCCAAGGGAGTTGACATCTCTTCCCAGTTTAGTGTCACTGGCTCTTATTTGAGGGTTTTAGCCGAAATGCCCCAGAACTGGAAGCACTGACAGTGCTGTGCACAAACTGTGCTTCAGGAGAGCTTTGCTCCCCACATTACCCCTGACCTAAAAGCAATACATGCAGACAGACGCTTACAGCAAGGCACCACTCCTGCTCCTCCAAATGAACTCTCCACCACTAGGTACACCCATACACAGCTTCTCCCTGTTAATCGTACACCCACATAAACTTTCTGTCCCATGTACTTTCTTTATGTTTGTCAAATTTCTGTACAACCCTTCCTACACCTGGGTATCCATTCACTGTTCTTTTCTGGCCTATGCACAAAACAGCATTGGAGGAACAAAACCAGAGGAACACATGTACAGAGTATGTTCAAGTTCAGATTCAGTCAGAGTCTCAGTAAAAAAAAAAAAACACTTCAAGTCAAAAAGCAATGTGAATATTCCTTGCAAATTTTAGCACAACAATAACTACTTCAAAAATGGTGGTATTTTAAAATACTCAAATATATAAAGGCAAGAAAAAAGGTCGTAAGAAACGCTATTGCAAGAAATGCCCGTGACATACAAACATTTAAAAAAGCCGAAGCAATTAATATGCATTAAATTGGTAAAGACAGAGAAAGCACACTATGGGATTTGATGCATTAACACTCTTGATAGCTGTTTTCACACACTGGAAATAGATCTTATTCTTGTTTTGGTTTATTCTGTCGCACTTCCTTAGGTTTCCAAGTTTTTCCTCCCTTCTTCCTTTCAATTTTTTTGTTCCACTATTCAAGATTGTTGCATCCTGGTCTTAAACATTGGTAAACTTACTGAGCAGTTACTCACTTCAGAACACTCATACTTCTTCATGTGGTTCTCCCACCCAGCATTCTTTTGAAAGCCCATTTCCCCAGCTTTCTCTTCCCATCATGGAGGATGATATTCTACTCTTTTGTAAACAGGCTGAGAGAGCTTCCAAAATCCACAGAAGGCACTTTCCCCTATTTCTCACTATAGCCTGAACTTCTGAAAACACAGAGAATAGTAAAAAGGCCTGTCTGTATATAAGTATTTTTCATACATCCTCAAGCAATCAGAACTTATCATGGATGGGTTTTTTTAAAAGTATATCCAGAAAGTGTATTCAGGATTGTCCTTCTTTTGGCTCTGAAAGTTTTAAAGACATGGTTCCTAGATCAAAAGGAAAGGGAAAAAAATCCTATGTGAGTTTTATGGAAAACATGTCTTTGGAGATGAAAAATGAACTCCATGGAGTACTAAATAAATCCACTGCACCACCTAGGAGAATATTATATCTTTGGTAAGCTTTACAAGTTTCAACTTTTCCCTTCCCAACTGTAAAAACATCCTCTGCCAGTGACAGACTGATAGGATTGCTTTCCTGACTAATCATGAGGGATACTTATAGATTCATAATACAAAACAGGTGCAAGAAATATGCACAGAATGGATCACTTAAAAATCCAGACTTCACAACAGTTCAGTTGTTGTTCTGGGAGGTCTAAATCAAATTACTCAGCCAGTGCCCAGAATGGTTCAACTCTCTTCAGGAAGACTTCAGTAATGAAAAGTAAAACACTGTGCTGACAGTTATTTGTTTCTCACATGTCCATCATTTAAAGACAAAATAATGCATGCACTGTAAAAACTGTACCTATACAGAGGATTTCTCTTTGTTAGCATCTAATCAAAGTTGGTTTATATAACCAGATTCATAGACAGTGCTTTCAGTCACTGCACAATTATCCACAAATACAACTAGAGATGCCAGGTTGTATGGGTGTATGGATGGCTGTAACTGAGCACCAGGCAGGGTACCTCAAATGCCACACACACACAGGCCCCCAAAACCTCTGCTAGCAGGGTCGCAGGAGCTTTTATTCATAAAGGAGTGGAATTAGGTACACTAGAACAGGAAGGCCAAAACATCTGCAAAGCAACTGCTTACCATAACCAGAGTAATGAGTGTCCAAATCTAGGGTATGGGAGAGAGGGAAGCAGCGCATCCATCAAGGCATCTCTCTCCCTGTACAGAGGGGGCAACTGACACACTTCCCCTGGCACAACCCAGAGTAATCATTATTATAAGTCACCTCTCAATTAAAACAGCAGTTGTTTTCACCGACTGATGAATGTTGCTCATTTTGTACTAAACCATGCTATTTTTTTTTTTTTTTAACTAGAAAGATGTGACCCCACAAGCTTTACAACAACAGCATCTTTGCATCTCCTTAGCTGCTGTAGGAAGGAACTCAGTAATGATGCAGAAACTGGAAAAGACCTAATAGAGTGGTCAAAGCTGTGTACATCTATGTCCTTTTGGAAAGTGGTGACACGTCTTAGGAAGTCACAGATGATATTTGGGAGCATTACTAATTACAGTTAAAGCAACTTCAAAGCACTGTACAACTAGCGGGGCTGCCCAGTCCATCAGTCGGATTACGTGTCTTTTTCTCGGTCTGTTTTTTTTAATTAAAAAAACAGCTGAAAGAAAACCACTGGCAAAATCTCATCAATGACTCTCTTTCAGAGACTGCCTCCTCCCATTCCTGGAACTCAGCTGCATTTCTGTTGCATTCATAGATAGAAATCGCATTCTCAAATGCTTACTGTCTCCTTATATCAGTGTACCCTTATGTAACAGTCAATACAAATTTACAACAAAGAAATGAGACAACTGTTCTGTTATTGCCAGCTCCATATAAGTGAATGTTTCCAACTTGACATCAGTATTCCTTTTCTCTTTGTACTAATCTTAAAAGTAAAGGCTTATCTTGAACACTAAAGACTGAGGTTAGAAAAGAAACAGCTGAAAGGAAGTTTCACTGGAAAACATTTAATTTTAGCAGGTTTATTTCTTTGATCAGTAGATAATGTAAGGTTTGTTTACTATATTGAGTTTTTACAAGCCAACATTGAACTGCTACACTTCAAACTTTACTGCCAAGACAAATAAAATGTAATTCACCATAGACAATGTTTCTAGGCTACTGAATAAAGCCAAGTAAACAATACATTACTTCCCCATTCATTCTCTCACAAAGTAGAGATCCACCGTCTTCAAAACAAAACAAGAAAAAAAATATGGTCACTGACAACAGTGCTGCTAATTCACACTAAGGATTTTTAGGTGAAAATAATAAATAGTACACCTCTCTCTTCTACCCAGCAACAAGGACTGCATCCAAGAATGGCCTTCAAAATGTATTTGACTTGTCTCCTCATATTCTCACACCCTAGTCACTAGAGTCTGTGGGGTTTTATTACCTATTCAGTCCAATAAAAGGAAGGTCCAGTGACTGCTTGTGAGTTCTCCTTCTGGCATCATTCTGCCCTGCTTTATTTTCAATTTATTTAAACTGCACTTAGTTCTCTGAGTAAGTATTCAAGTATTAAACTCATAAAACACAGGAGTGATCACAATCTGAAATACCTAAAGCTTGACCTTCCTTTGGAGCCAGTTCAGCTAAAATCCTCCTCCTCTCAAAGGAAAAAAAGAGGCATCTGCATTCATTAGGCAGACTGTACTTTCATTACTTTCATCAACAACAACCTGTCTTAAAACAACTCTGCCAAATAATTAAACCACCTAACATACTGATGCTTTCATCATGAATTGCTGCTTTTCATTAGTACAACTGAATTTTTATCTTCCAAAAAGTCACATCCATACATCTCTGGCTCAAAAGTGCTGGAAGCTAGGACAGCACATGCAGATGTTTCTCCAGCTGCTTTGTCTGCCTTACTCTTTTTCCTAGGCTTGTGCTATCAATCCTTGCTTGAGGGACCATCCTGACTCAGAGAAATCTTTACAGGACCCAGTATGGCTGTTAAAAGGTTGTGTTCTTGTCCTGATTTTCTTGCTGCTCTAAAGAAGGCTCCAACCATTCTTTAAATCAATTATTTCATCTTTAAATCACTTCTTTCAGCTCTCCATTAAGATTTTAAGAATCAGCATATCCAAAGAGTTGATACAGATAAACTAAAGTTCTACCCCTGCACAAACCATAATGTATTCAAGAAATTCAATAAATAAATAAATAAATAAAAATAGTACATGACTTTCATAGTATTCAAGGCCAGGCTAGATGAGTCTCTGAGCAACCTGCTGTAGGAGAAGGTGTCCCTGCCCAGGGTACAGGGGTTGGAACCTGATGTTTAAGGTCTCTTCCAACCAAAACAATTCCATGATTCTATGATAAAAGTCCTATTCAAAAAAAAAAAAAACAAACAAAAAACCAAACCAAACCAAACAAACAAACAAATAAAAAACACCATGCAAGTGTTTTAATCATGTTAGTATTTTTAATACAAGGGCTCTAGATTATTTCATTTTAAAAAATTTTCAGAGAGATGGGTCTAGTTCTGTAAGTTGCTGCTGTTCCCTGAAAAGTAACTGACAAGTTCTTGACACAATGAAGTCAGTATGAAGTTTAATTTTTAAAATTAATGTTAAATAATGTAAAAAGTTATGAAGCCAAGTATCTCCTATAAGTTTAATTTCTGTCACATGCAACTGAGTCAATATGACTCATTCTGCTCTTTAGATTTGAGATGCAAGTGTTGCTTGTTTCAAAAACTAAACAAAAAAGGCTCAAAATCTCAGAACAACATTCATTGCAGGAGTTTTTGCATTCATATGCCTTGTTTGAATTAGAGATCACAAAAAAACCCAAACAAGGAAAGATCAACCCCACACACACACACAAACACACACTTTGAACCAGCTGGCTGCTCTAACACCACAGAATTTTGCAGATAAAAATTAAGTTTGGAGAAAATCTGAATGTTAAGCATAACAATTTGTGAAGAGCAAATGACTGCTGATTGCTGACACTCAAAACAACATTAAGTAAGTGAATTTCCATTTTTATCTTCATGAAGTTTTAACCATGCACCAAAGCATAACAAATTCTCTGTTTCATCTGCCAGTTATATTTTGTATGTCTTTAAGAACAGATCCCCAGAGATAAGAAATACAGTTTTTCTCTTGAAATGCAAAACATTGGCATATGCTCAGGGAACAAATCTCAGGATAAATCAGTAGGAGTGACAAAGTAACAGGAATAAGTGGGAAGATGGCAGTGAGAATTAGAGAAGCTACCAGCCAGGCCTCAGATGAGAAGATGGGGATAGAGAGAAATGTTCCTAGGGACCACAGCAGAGCAAGCAGAATTTCTGTGACTTTTGAGTTACAGCAGTGACCAAAACCAATCACAACAGGAAGGATCCACCTGTGAGAACATGACAGATGAGCAGAGGAATTTTTTTTTTTAATTTTATTCTATGTAGTTGTTTGATTGCTTGTACAAGTACATCAAAAATGTAAAATACTCATCAGGACCAAAGCAGATTCCAGACAGAAACTGTTCTTTAACGATAGGTGCAGCCAGGAACTTCTATAAAAAGCTTTATCTTGGACTGTGCAATCCATCTCCTGGTGAAGGAGCCAATGGAGGCACACAGACAAAGTCACGTAGTTCTCTCCATACATAAGCAGCAAGTGATGAGGGAGAAGTTACTGAATCATCCTTCCTCCTAATCCATGCCCCAAAAATGCCAAAGAGAATGCAAAAAGCTCTTCAAACAGAATGGTCAAATAAGAGATCAAACTTTTTTGTACTGGTTTGTATCCCAATCTCAAGCTAGACACTGTCAGCATGTAGAAAGTAAGGCAGCACCTTCAACATTTCAGGACAAGACACAGACAAGTTAATGAAAACACAATGTCTCGTTTAATAACTTTCATTGACCCAATCCCCTGTGTTCTGAAAATATGTAACTGTAGGCTTGCCAAAGTGAACGTGAAGATCAAACTGATAAAACACAAGATAAAGAGTCAATTGATGTGCAGATTCATTCATCTGAAAAACAAATAAACCTTAACAGTAATTACGCCTGTTCATGATTAATGGCAGCTGCCCAATGGATTCTTCTTGATATGAACAGCATGTAAGGGTATATACACCCTGACTGGAGTACAGATTTTTCCAGTATACAAATGTGAAAAATATTTCTGGAAACTAAGGAGTGCAGAACTGTGACTGAAAGCTCCAGTCATACTATTGCTATTCCCCTGTACTAAAAACAATGGATTCTCCATCTATGAATATCACACAGGCTTCAAAATCCAACATCAATCATGCTAACTGATTCTCTCAAGATAAAAACAAAAGCTGAAGTCTAACATCTGCTTTCCTTGGCAAACCAATCTGAAAGTTTATGCATTTGGGAGGGTTTTTTAATCATCATAAATAACCCACAACCAGATGAATTAAAGGCACTGCCTTGTTTTCTGGACAAATCTTTATAGGGTTCCTGTAACTTTTCTTCACTTCGAAGCACTCAAAGGAAGGGTTTAAAGAATTAGGGGAATTAAAAGATCTGTGTGCAGATGCAGTCTGTGATCTTGCTGGGATCACAGAGACAAGATACAATAGCTGACATGTTTGGGGTAATGCAATGGAGGGATAGAGGTTCTTCAGGAAGGACAGGCAGGAAAGATGAGAAGATGGAGTTGACTTCTCTGTGGCAGAACAACTGGAATGCACAGAGCTTTGCCTGGGAATGGATGATGAGCCATTCCCAGCTCCCAGCAGGCAGCTTACAGCTAAGGACTGAAGTGTGGGTGACACTGCAGAGGATGTCTGCTACAAGCTGCCAAACCAGGCAGAAGAAGTAGACAAGGGGTTTTACAGACAGCTGGAAATAGCCTTGTGTCACCAGGCCCTGCTCCTCATGGGAGCTTCAACCACCCTGGCAGCTGCTGGGTGACCAACACAACACGGTGTAAGCAGCCCAGAGGCCTCTGAGAGCACTGCTGACAACTCCCCAGTAAGAGCAGCAGAGGAAACAAGGAGAGGAGCTCTGCTGGAACCCAATCACAACCAAGGAATGTGGATGTGAAGGTGAAAGGCAGCCTTGCTTAGTTCATTCTGAATTTCTCAATTTTCCTGGAAAGATGGAATATATACTGCAGAAATTCCAATCCCAAAGCGGCAGAAGGCCAAAAGAACATTTGATCCTCTGATAAGGAAACCTACAAACTTCCCAAATATTTGTAAGTTCCTTGGCAACAGCCAAAAGTCAGAAAGATTCACAAACATAAAGGCTTCCCTAGTCAAATTTTGATACTCTTCCAGAAGTCCCTACATAAAGCTCTGGACAAGCTCTTCCTTTCAGCTGATCAGCTAAAAAGCCTAGATCCTAAAACAAAACAAGCCAGAAATGTTTCATTATTCAAGAAAGCTAGTACAAATTTTCTGCATTTTCTTGTGAATTAGAAACTCTATTTCCTTCCCTAGCCCATGCCAATTTGGATTATGGAGCAAAGCAGAACCTGTACTCGTAAAGAAAGCATTAAGCATAGAAAAGACTTTTTGGTTGCCTTATTCAAGTCAGTGCATTTGCTTATGATGCAGAACTGCTTCTTGAAGAATATCCTCAGCTCCCCAAGTGCTACAGAACAGCAGCACTCCTCCTAGATAATTCTTAAAAAGAATTATTCTGTAAAACCTGTAAAGCATAACATCATTTTATCCTCATGGACATTCCTATTTCTAGACAAACTGAGCCACAGTTAAAACACTATGGAGAAAAAGACATATTTTCACATAATGCAGAGGTCTGAAGTGAAACACAACACATTTACATCCACTGTCAAAAAAACATTTCTTGGCAATCTCAGCATTTTGAAAACCAAGCCATGTCTGGACAAGCACTACATGCTGAACTGTTTTTGAATGATCTTTCTATAAATTAACATTTGGCTTGCCACGCAGATGAAGAGATTACATAACTCTGAAGCTTAACTGAAATATACCTTCACAATTTCCTACATCTGGCACTGCCACCTAATTCTGAATAATTCCAGCCTTCTTTTTCAGAACTTGACAGTATATGAACACTGAAATAAAGAACTCGAGCAACGAACTTAGTAGCTTCTCATGTGACTGAACAAATGAAATTACTGAATTCCATTTTCAAAATATTTGCCTTGTATTTCTGGAAAATGTGTATTTTATTGAGTTTTGTACAGGCTTACTCTTTTTAGTAGAGACTTTTGTTTTGGTTTTTTATCAAGGAAGATGATAAATCCTCCACTGTGTCATGGAAAAGCAGTGCGAACAATTTTCAACACTGCCAGATCACCATCTCTCCAAGTAAGCCTTCTGAGACCACCATCTCTCCAAGTAAGCCTTCTGAGACCACCATCTCTCCAAGTAAGCCTTCTGAGATCACCATCTCTCCAAGTAAGCCTTCTGAGATCACCATCTCTCCAAGTAAGCCTTCTGAGAAACAGTGCTCTAACCAACAGTCCTCATAACGTAATTTTCTACATTTCAATAAGCCTTTACCAGCAGATTTGCTAGTCCCAATTAACACTGATAAAAAGAAAACTGAAACCAGGCATCCAGCAACCCCTAAAAAGTCACAATACTTTCCTCTTTGTACTGCTTACCAGAAGTGCAAGCTAACTACAGGTTGTACTACCTGGCATTCACAATTTGGAGCTACAACAAACACCACTGCCTTGCCTCCATTATTTGAACATCTTTACCACCCTACAGTATTTCTTCTGAATGTTTTCTTATTTTGAACTAGCAACAGGTAGTTGCCATACACGTCAGCCACACACTAAATTAAATCAAGCATTAAATAAAGATTGTGAGCACCCTTGATTCATAAGTGATAACAGCAAATTCCAAGACAAATGTGAGAAACCAAACCACTGAACTGTTATGATACCACTGACATTTTTTGGAAGAATATCATTCTCTGACAGCACCGGTCTCTCCTTGTGCAGTACAAATTGCAGTAGCTCCCAGTAGCTGCTCAAAACTGACAAAAAGTCAGGTTAAAGCTCTGGGAATATTTCCCACCTCACAGGCGTGGAAAGCTCCCTACAGCTATGCATAAGATTGTGTTAGCAATACTGAATTAAAACTAATACTATAATCACCCTTTGGGCTCTTTCATAGCTACCCTCCACTATTATTATTTATTATTCTCTTTTTTTTCCAGGTAACTGAAAAGAAGGCAATTAACTCTATACACTACTGCCAGTTCACACCCTCCTGAGTAGAGTTACAGTATTTTGGATTGAGAAAGCATTTCATTCTCACTGTTGGAACAACTCTCTCTTCCTAACCCTTCAGGAGCTGTGACACAGCAGGGCTGTACAGCTAATTTGAGGATGACAATCTCCCCCTTCCCATACAGACACAGCAGCTCACAGGTCCAATCACTTGCATATATCAAGTACATTGACTGCTTTTCAGAGCAGGAGCCCATCCCACACCTTGCAAAACCCTTCACTGTGACCAACCATCATCCAAACCCAGGTTCAACTGCCTGAAACCCTTTACAGGTAAAGTTGACATTAACAGTCCTAGAGGGACTTCACTCATTTCCCAGATTTCCTGAAAGCCTTGATTTTGAAGAGAAACAATATGCTGGAAAAGATATAATTAAAAACCAAATCAAAACAGCCATACACACCCCAGCACACAGCTTACATGGGAATGTGTACCTAGAAAGCTTGCCAACTGAGACAGACCAACAGAGCTGATCGTGTACAATATGGCTTTGTTGGAGGGTTGCTTGTGAAAAACAGGCAATAAAAATCAGTAACTTATTACCATGATAGCTTAAAAATGAAACACAGTGAACTGACTGCCATAAACCAGGAGAATGATACATGGAGAAAGAAGAAATTTCTGATAAGTGAGCTGTTCTCCAGAATGTTTCCAGAAGACAGCAGTATAAAGCTCACCACAACTTGTACAGCACACTGACAGGAAGCTGTTGCTGTAGCAGGAAAAGCAAATGAAGTAATAAATAATTATGTGGGTAAGTAGCAAGTCTGAATATATATACAATGCTATTGGTGCGTGGAGTTCAGCTTTGCCTCAGATTTGCTCAGTCATTTTGAGGCAAGTCATACAGATCTCTCTGTAAATACATTCAGATAGGGATATTTGCTCTTAAAGCACTCTAATCTCTGGAGATGAAACATTATATGAAACGTAAATGTTACTACTTACAGCTTACTGCCTTCAAATGACAGCTGCAATGTGCATTCCACATTTACCATCTGACAGAATCAACTCAAAAGCAGTCTTTCATGTATGTTTTGACAACGTGTGAACGTTAAGCACAACTCATGGTATGTTATCTGGCTGTCAAGGATGACCGAAAATTTTTTTAAAAACCCCTACAGTAAAAAAAAACACCAACAACAAAAGCTCACGAAAGAAAACCAAACCAATGCAAAGCAAGGCTCCCAAGCTTACTTGCAGCAGGGTTCCATGGAGGCTGTTGTGTCGCAGGCCAGTGCGTGCCGGGGTCCGGGAGCCCCCGCAGCAGGGCCAGCA
Organism: Phylloscopus whistleri; assembly: GCA_017589585.1. Classification (NCBI taxonomy): domain Eukaryota; kingdom Metazoa; phylum Chordata; class Aves; order Passeriformes; family Phylloscopidae; genus Phylloscopus; species Phylloscopus whistleri. Next base: position 2,901,617 of record JADMLD010000549.1, on the reverse strand, counting down.
CCGTGTGTGGAACCTCATTGGCCAGAACGAAGGGAACCAGCGCCCGGCCCGACATCTCCCGGCAGCGGTACACGGGGGAGTGCCCACACCTGGAAAAAGGAGAGAGACCTGCTATTTGTCATCCAGCAATCCACTGGGTGCCTAAAACAGCACAAAGGATAATGCAAGGAAAACCATAACATGTCTCTCACAAATCCAATATACGGCCTTCTCAGTAGTGAGAGATAAGTTGTGCTAGAGCTATGCCAGAGGATTTGTTTTCATTCACAAGTTCTGATGTTTACATAAAGGAAAGAATAAAAAAGGAAATAATGCAATTATGCCATTAAACAAGAAAGTATATAGTCCTGTAGCATCTTTCTGGATGTTTATGTTACTTACTAATCACATTCAAATGTATTATGAGTTTGACTTAAAAACTGTTAGCTCCATGTTGTTAATCAGATGTTTCCACGAGAACACAACATGGTGTCTACTGAATTTTTAAAATGTCCCACTCGTTTTTAGGACACATTTAAAGGCAGGAAATAAAGGACATATTGAAAAATAATTTTCCATTATTTATAATTAGTACCTAAAGGAAAACAACTTTTTATTTAAAGTTAACTGCTAAGATGCAAGACTCTACATAAAGCAAATGCCAAAAAGAATCTTTTATCTTTTAATGCTATTAAAGTCTTGATGACTGGTTGTAGATCTATGAAAATATATATAGAATGAGCTACCAATAACACATTAACCAGTCATGTACTACTTCAGTAGCATGTATACTGAATTGACATAAGTAAGAGTCCTTAATCAACTAAGTAGGTTAGGCGAAGTCTTTTGAAGCCAGCAATTCTTCCATGTGCCAATTTTGATAATGCAGGTACAATGCAGCCACCCAGAAAACTGAGAAAACTACTACAAGGTTTAGACAATAAAAGGCCAAATGTCTTAGGTGATGGAAAATGCAGTACAGCTGAAGTTATGCTCTGATACCTCCCAGATGATTGTGATGACTTGAGAGATGGCCTTCCCTACTCCAACACTCCCATCCCTTTCCTGAATTGCTTCCTATGTATTTTCACCTTACACAATCCCATGCAGATGAGATTATCCCCTGCCAAAATGATTTTGACCTCTGCTGAAAAAAACCCCAAAAAACTCTGCAGTGTCATGCCTACATTTTTAAAAATAAAAAGAAATTAAAAGGTATTCTAAATTTTCAAGTATCTGTAGCAAATTTAAATCGGTACTCAAAGTAGTACTTTAGTTCACATGAAAGAAATAGAGAGAACAGGTTCCATCTTGAACCAGCAACTAAATTAATAGGGTTTTGAACACTAAGAAACTAAACAGTCTTAGCTGAAATAATATTTTTTGCCACAAAATGCCTGAAAGACACAAATCTCCTTCAGAGGAACTAGAGAGAGGAACTACCCCCAGAATAACAGGATTTTGAGGCCATTTTCACCCTTGCAAATAAGGTTGTCTGTTCTATTCTGATTTTTACAAAGACCATCTTTACATTTCCTTTTCACAGACTGGCCATCCTTCACAACAGGATGCTAAAGCAGAGCAGTCACAATTAGAAGATCTGCCATAGGGAAAAGCTTCAATCCTGTATTGACAAGGTGCAAGAAGAAATTCAATTCGGTTATTCCTAAAAGAACTTCCTTTTTCTTTTTTAACAAAAACATTTCTATTCTACTTCACAGTAAACTGAAACCTAAGAAGTGATTGTCTGCAACCATTCGTTCAGCTCTGCTGAACCACGTTTTCTTAATTTTGTTTATGACCTTTTACAGATCCCAAGGAATCTGACATGTTTTTGCAGGAGGAGTGGAAAATGGGTAAAATTCCAGTTTCCTCTAACTTGTGCAGGGGTACTTTCCAACACTACATGCTTCAAGAGGGTTTTTTCTTCGTTAAACACAATGCAATGAATTACTACATACTTTCAAATAACCTGTCTTTAACTTTTTTGTCTTCTAAGAACATCAAAGACTTAAAACGTGCACCTACATATATGGAGATACACTATTTTACATGCCAAATTTTGTTCCACTCTTATTATTTTATCAAATTTATTATGAAAATAGAAGTGACTGCTCTATATTTAGAGAGGAGAAAAGAGTTTCATGTTAGAGGCAAAATTTTCTCAGCTGCCTGAAGTCCTCCTGCAGAGCATCCACACAGGTGTCCAGTTATGGAGAAGTCCCTCAGGACGCCGTGGACCTGGCTCTGCAACTTCCTGTGCCTGAGGGAAATGCAATCCCACAGCTCCCACCTGCCCAAAGGGCAGCCCAGCCACCAGCCTGCCACTATCCTACACACCTGCTGTACACTCAGGCACACTCCTCACACTTACAGGCTGCCACATGTGGTGCAGGGCACTCACAGGGACTCACACCTCAGTGGGAGCCCTGAGAACAGCAGGCCTATGAAGTCTGTACTAAGGAACAAAAGCATCACAGAAATTTAGGAAGAATGAAGTATCTGCTTTATAGGAACATGTATGGGAACACATGGAAGGTATTTCACATCAACAAATAGCTCTGCAAATCTGAGAGGGGTTAAGATTCCTACTGTTTCTTCTCATTTATTTAAAATACTTATTTATTTTTAAACCTAACACTCAAAGAAAATCAGCTGCTTCCAATCCCCACCCCTCAGCAAGAAACAGCATTGATAATATTTCAAAAATACTACTTCTTTCACATGCATATGTCAGATGTCATGCCAAGTCCCCACTAGTGACCTATCCCTGAACTTCTGCATACCCTGAAGGCACTTAGGTGTGCATCCCTCATGTTCTGAAGGTACTTGGCTTCATTTCTGAAGCATGCAAGAAGTTTGCCAGGAGAATGTCAAAACATACACTAGTTTTTCCATTCTCTAGCAGCACCCTAGAATAGGGAGTTTTGATTTTTACTGGATACCACTTACATTTAACCTCTCACTTGTAAACAAAACTAAACAGGATCAATTCTCAAAAAGGGATAGAAAGACTGAATGCAAATAGAACAACCGAGCAACAGAAAAACAACATTCTAACCAAATTTAGCAATTTTTTGCTCATTGTTATACCAAGCTCCAAACCATACACTTTAGCACTGAGTCTACTCCCTGTATTGTTAAAAATTTATTTTATCTTGAATTTAGGAACCATTATGGGAAGCAATCTCACAAACTGCGTCAAGAAGTACTATTGCACAACTTTGGCAATCACAGTAACTTAGTTTTTATCTGCAGCAAAACCCAGCAGCTTAGGAAAGAAGCATTTTAAGGCTATGAAACTATTCAGGTTACTCCTCCACCTTCAACAGCTTAGCCCAATGCCATCCCTGAGATGAGTTTCATTTGTGTGACAGCAGTTGCCTTGTTGGGACACTGGCAGAAAAGGACCTCCAAACATTGCACCTCACCATCCAAACTCTGAGCTTCACCTGGCAACAGCACAACACAAATCTGCTGCAGGCTCATCCTCTCTGCAGGAAATATGAGCAATGGAGTCATGCACCCATTTGGACAGCATGGATGTGTGTGCAAAGCTGCATTTAAAACTGTTCCATCTCCTTTGATTTGAAAGGTGTTTGGGGGTGGTGGGGGGAAGTGTTTCAAATATGTGACACATACCTTTACATGCAGCTGTGATACAAGCAGACTTTAAAATCTAGGAAGTATCTAAAATGTTGTCATATATAAAAACATACATTATGCCAACCTAACATTATACTTCAAGGCAGCAACGAGAACAAAACTTGCAAAATCCTCATGTGATGTACTTCTATTCAATCCTGAGGGCTATCAACAACTGTAGTATTTCACCTTGAACTCAGTACTGTTTATCTAGGTGCATGAGGAATTGGATGTAAACATGTTTACTTGAAACAGTCCATGATCAAGAACAAAAAGTCAATAAATCTGAGAAGGTTTCGGTCCGTGTAACCGTAGATTCAATTGAATGCATTTCCACTGCTCCCTTCCAGCTTCAACACTTAGATCCTGAACCACCCTCCCGACTGACATGATTTATGACCAACTCTCATAAGGCACAAAGATTCCATACTCCTCTGCACACATAATTTATTACTCTGGCTACAAACAACAGAACACTAGCTGTAAATAATAATATCTTAAGCTTCTTTTGGAAAAAAAAAAGAAAAAAGAAACCTGCAGGTGTTTCCTATGTGCTTATTTTCCACCCTTTCTTACTTCTCCCCCTCAACAGACTTCATTTTACCCAAATTAACAATGCAAATAAGGATTACCTTTTAGATAAAGGTCACAGAAAAATATGAGTAGAATTAATTTGCTGAAAATATGTTCATTACATTAAATAATTCCTACAGTTGTTAGAAGGACTAACAAGGAGAGGAATGTCTATTTCCAGCTTTTACTGGCTGTTGCCACATGATCTGTGCATTCCTAACAATGTCATCGCTTATTAATGAAACAGTCAATGTCCTGCAGAAGGGGCCTCGAAGTCAAACCAAGTATCCTACCACCATCACAAAGAGCTTGGGAGAGGAGAGCAGAATGAGGCAGGAAAGGCCTTGCAATTCAAACCAACCACCTCTGCCTGCAGGTTAAAGCATTTCAACAGCCACCACGGCCTTCAAAGATAAAAGTGATTGAAAAACATAAATAAACAAAAATCACATAGATGGTACTCTAAATCCTCGAGCTAGTTGTGCCACAGGGTCCTAACAAATGCACTCTAAGAAAAAATTGTTCTAAGTCTTCTGTCTGATTCTGTATAAACACAGTAGATAGTAGAAGAAGAAGATTTTGTCTTTCCTCTGTGGCACATATATACAAGTTATGTCATCAGTTCCAAAGCAAGAATTAAAACCAAGAAATTAGAGCAGGGGGAAACATGGATGGTGGTCAAAGATCAGAGAGAAAAGCATTTAGCAACAGATTCAGCTTCTACTACAACGAGTTTGGCTATTAAGATTCAAGAGCATTGTATGCATTCCTCATGGTTGTATACTAGTTCATTTTTCCCCCTTCAAATTATCTCCTAAAGGAATACCTTTAGCAACTTCAAATGCAGTGTGACAGGTTTCCTAGCTAAGTGAGATCCAAAAATAGAATTAAAAATAACACTCATGCTTCCACACAATTAAGTAACGTGGAGTTCTTATACTGTAGATGAATCAGCAGGACAGTACCTGTTTGTTACTGGGAGAGTAAGGTTTAAATATCAATTCAATATCAATGACAATTTGCTACACATGTACCTACAGCTTCTTTTGTTCATTTATTGATTTCCTTGGTTTGTGTTTTTCCTTTATGCAAACATAACCATTTCCCATTTTGTTTTTTCATATTTCTTAGCAATTCAAGTATCCAAAGCATTTAATTTTAAAAACTTATTTCTCTGTGGAAACCTGTATTGTAATTGGTCTGAAGATAATTTTTGTTCCTTAATCTAAGATTAAGATAAAAAAAACAAACCCAGAAAAGCCTGAGACTTGATACAGCTTCTCAATATTTACCTGAAGAGCAGGAAAATATTACAGAACTATCAACTGCTGGAGGTTTTAGATCTACAATCAACACATAAATGTAGCTCAGAAAATGTTTGAACAAAACCACAGACAGAAACAAGCCAAATTTAATTTCACGTTATTTATGCAGTACTAAACCTCTAATTTCTTATCTATTTCCTTTAAAGTGAAGTTAAGGTTGCCCAAATTTTTAGTCTCTTTATATACTGTGTTAAGTATTTTATTCTTCCAACTTGGGCAATTAAGATAAAACCTTATGTTTTTGTAAGGGCAGTATTTTCCATACAAGCACTTAATGAAGCAGAGTAGCCATAAATACTGCAGAAAGTATGTAGGCAAAGTACACAGGCTTTTATTTGTGAAAGCTGTCCACAAGTTCTGCCAGGAGCTGTTTCTCCATATGTTTTCAAGGGCTTTCTAAGGAAAAATTATAGACATTTCTCTCTTCTTGTCACCAAGGTCCAGGTTAATGTAAACAAGCGGCCAACTGATACCAAGCTGAATCAACACCAGAAACTTGAATTGTTGTGGTTCAGCAAGCCAAAACACCTAGGATCTCTAACATCTGAGTCTACAAAAACTATTACTAATATGGGGTATAAACTTCAGAGAAACAGAAATGTGTTCCGTCAAATGGAGATTTCTGAGAGAACATGTTGACACAATTTAAATGGCATCTGTTCTTGAACTCCCATCAAGAAATCTCAGAGTTTGCCTAGGTAGGAAATCTCTAGGTTTATTTAACTATCATTTAAGTTACATGAGGGTAAAACCTCCATTTTGGTTCACAGAACTCTAGAGAAAAAACAGCTGCTCTTAACTCAAGATCATGTAAAAGACAATTTCATTCACAACCATATTTCTACTTGGTTAATTTGTGAATAGTTACCATGATGTTTCACAACTGCAGAAAAACAGAAAGAAAAACACACCACTTACTATCCAAACAGTTGGGAAAAAACCAAAGTGAAGACTACTTTGTCTTAGTAACTCTGTCATTACTTTGAACTCTCTGAAGGGGAAATTGAATAGAAAAATCAAGTCTCAGCACCTTGTGATGATTTTCAAAGCTTCAGATGATTGTAAGCAAAACTGCAATATGAGCAATTTAGAAAACTTATCATCAGAGCCATGAAAAAATCCAAAGGATTCGGGTTCTCAAAGACACTTCCCTTTCAGCCATCCCACCACAAGTATCTAGCCCATTGCTAAAAAGCCTTCCTGGTATTGACTCTTCTCAAACTCAGGCTGTTCTTTATAAATATATTGCCTATTTTAAAGTATCATTATACTTAGTTTCCCGTATCATCCTCTGCATAGATAATGTATTATTTCTCTCCATTTTCATGTTCCTTCTTGCAAACACTTTTCCAGAATAAGCTAAATGTTATTTTTTTGGATACTTATCTTGACCATCAGAGTATTTACTGATTAATTTTAAGTACATAAATGAATAAAAAAATTACCTCACCAATCATATGTTGACAGTTCAACACACCATCATATTTTTTACTGGATCATGTTTCAAGTAAATATACATCAAATTCAACATACATCAAATTTTAACTTAGGATCCCAGCCACTGGCCCTCCTCAGGAGTCTGCAACACTGGAAAAAGAGAATTACTCCCAGTGTTCACAAATGCCTCTCTGCTAGATGTCACCCTTTATTTCCCATGATCCTGACAGCTCCCTGCAGTTTGTGCATATTTCCTAAACTGCTTCAGACAATAATCTGCCAATGACTGATGAACACAGTGAAAACTGGAATAAGAAATTAATAACAAATACCTAAGGACTGTGTTATATCCCATCAGCACCACATGGATATGACACATCTGTCTACAGTTTCAGGGGAAAGACAGGAATACAGTAAAGAATGTACAAGATGAATAAAGCGTTTTAGTAGATCAAAGGGTCTTGAGCAGCCTACTGCCAATCAAGCCCTTTGCATTCTTCTCTAGCACTCCAATTTGAACTTAATCAAATTGGAAAAAAATTACAGCCTGTTTACAGTTTGTTATTTAAAATTGCTCAAAGGAAGAAAAAGACTGAAACCCTTCTTATTAATAAATATTTACAGTGACTCATAAATATTTTTACAGATCAGTATTAATCACTATGCAGTCAGGATTGCACAGAGAATAGACTAAGCAGAAATGGGAGACTTCCAAGACAGTCCCAATTCATTAGCAATAAGCTCAGTGGGGAAATGGATTCCTGTCCTTCCCTTCTTCTCCCCCAGCTATGCAAAATTTCCACTTTAGATGTCAAGCAAGAGATTTAATATAATCAAAATCTAAAACAATGTATGCTTTAGGGGTGCACATTGCTTCTTTTCTCCAAACGTCTAGGCCAGCCCATGTTTTGGGAATCTTGCCAATAATAAAAAGGATACCTGTCATCTTGCAATGACTGGTCAGCCCCATGAGCCTCCTCAAGAAGGACAAGGCATTCCAGTGAGTCAGAGCCTGCTCCCTGTCCCACAGGGATTCCAAACAATGCAGTATTTGCAGACAGCTACAATGCTAAGCAATTATACTAAACAAACATTAGGAACTAAGAAAAACAACCAAAACCCCAGAAGAAACTAAAAAACCAGAGACCAAGGACTGAGAAGATGTGCAATTGATAATGGAACCCAGGGAGATGCTTTCATAAACAACTGTAATCAAAATCAGCTATTTTAATACAACAAGGCTGCAACAAACACATATAGTTCTTTTAATCTAATATGAAAAGATTACCACAAAAGCTCTTTCCTTATCAGACCCCTGGTAAGATGCCCAGTCATACAGAAATGACAGTTCAAACCAGGGAAGTTTTAATATTAATTCTCCTAGTGCTGCCATGCCACACTAAAATACAGGGGGGAAAAAAGAAGAAAGGCAAAGGAAGTACACAGAGTTAGCACAGTCAGCTACCTTGTTTGGCCAAAAGACTCTAGTGCTCAGCCTACAGAAAATCAGATGGCTGCTTTCAAGTCAGATACAAGATGATATACTAAAAGCCACATATGTAAGTATACATGTGCGAAACAAAACAAACACCAGGGAATCTGCATTTAAACTTATATAAACAGCAATTTCAGCTTATAAAATACACATACATGAATTATTTCCACCAAGCTCTTCTCAAACAAATAGAGGATATCTTATTACTAGAACTTCACCAATTGCCTGTTTCTTGTGCTGTGTATTAAATCTAAAATTTAGAACTTATCACAAAGTCTTAGAGAAACTTTTGATTTTACATTTGAATTTGGTTTCTTTATTATTCCATCTCACCCTAGACCCATTCCCATGAAGCCCATACAGACTTCGTCACAGACCTACAGTGGAACAGAACCAGTCACCTGACAGCGTGGATATAATTTAACACAATTAAACACAATACAGAACTAGCAAACTTATAAGTACAAGTCAACAAAGACTAACTTTCTCAAATGAGCAACCTATATGCAAGTAACATTACTGATTGCTGAAAATTTAAATTCACACTACCTTCTGCAATATTAATACTACTACATTTGAGTCCTTTTTCCTAAGTGATCTCTTTCACATTTATGAAATAGTTAGACACAACTGAAACTCACAGAGAACATCAGAATTCATGGTCAGCAGCTCTGCTTACTAGGAAGCTAAAATAAACCCTGATGAAAATATTTCCAAAACTCATAGATAATAAGAATTTTTTTCTCTCCTTCCCTAAACACTCTGTTAGGAATGGCTATGGGTTTCTTTAGTTTTTTTAATTAAAAAATGACAATGCTCCATCCCACAGAAAAATTTCCTCACCACACACGGTTTTGTTCTCCTTGCATCTTAGTGCCTCTCATTAACTAACAGTCACAGTGACCAAAAACCTTATCAGTCCAGAGTGGTGGATGGACAAGGGTAGAAGGGGAAAGAGGACAGCTGTAAAGTGCTTCCCACTGCCACTTATCCTGATCCCTGACTGGAAACAGCATCAGGGCACTTGGGAATTTAGCTCCTCCATTTTCCACGAAGACGCATTACAGATTACAAAATTCTGCCCAAGAAAAGGGTCTATTTCATAACTCTGTTAATTTTATGGAAAGATGTTCACATTTCTTGCAACATAATACACCTAGAAGCAGCACTGCTTTGCAATCTGTCTATTTACTGGAGTTATAAAGAGGAAAATTCACAAAGAATTAAGTTTTGTCAAGTGGAAGCCAAGGCACATACACCCAACAGGGTTTTAAAACCTTATATTGTTTGACATTTAAAACCTAATTTAAAAAAAAACTTTCTAAAATATTAAGAAGTCACACTCTTAAATGGAGCTACTTCCATTAGTGAAAGAGTATTCAAGTTAATAAAGCAATATCCATTTTACTCCTGCAGCGCATTCAGCCCAGAACATTTAACACTAAACAAACACACTGTCAATGCCATGGTACAAGAGGACATAAGGTAACTCAATTCTAGATCATTCTGAAGAGATTACAGGTCTTTGAAAAAGGGAGAGGGAGGCAAAAGGGAGGTTATGTTTTTGTTTCATACTTAAAACATTACCTCCCGATTACCTCCCTTGTTAATCAAAAACATGCTGTACATTCTTTCATCTTAGAAAGTAACCATTAAAACAGACCTATCTAGCTCTTTAAAAAAATTAAAAGTGAGGTAATAAGTTGTGAATCAAAGTGTTCCCTTCCAAATAAAACATCTGCAGGGGGAAAAATAGCTTAATAGAACTGCAGATAGGTAATCAAATGCCCTGATTCAACAGGGAGTAACAACTATGTGCACAGAGATTGAGATTTGTCCTTGCAGCATTTAATCCTGCTCACATTGTGCAATTCAGCTCAGCACGGTCAGAGCAACCACAGCTCAACTCCCACTAGATGGAAAATTCCACTCGAGCTTTAGTAAAACTCTTCAAAAGCCCAACTTGAATTCTTTCTGCTCAGCCCAGTTTTGTTCCCAGAGCTGCTCATTCGCTTGCAAATGCAATATTCTGTTCATCTTCTCAGTGCAACAAGTGAATGTCACTTCCCTGTGGGCTCAGCCCTGGAAGGGGTATTACAACCAGTTATGGGTCACTGTCACCTTTCCTCTCTCCTCACCGTGTGGCTGTACCCTTCCCTGACACTGGTACACCATCCTAAACAAAAATCTCACAGCAAGGCATGGCATAGCATGGCAATTACATGTTATAGCTGCAATGGACTATCAATTAATTACTACATGTATGTGCAGATGCTGGAGAACACAACACTGCACTGAGCAATTCAAAGAAACAGTTTATATACACAATTTAATGATTTGGTACAGAGGGCCTTTGGCACCAGACCTTCTCTTGGATCCTCTCTGATCAGTTACTTCACAACAACCTTCATTACCACCTTCTGAAGAACAACCAAATGAATAGGAAACAATTTTATTTTTGTTCATTTGCTATTGCATAATGAAAAACAGAAAAGGAAATAGAAGGGAAAACAGCAATGTGTTTGTTTTACCAAGATAAATCATCCCTGCATATTCCAACAAATACAGTCAGAATGAACAGAAGAGTCATAGCAGTCAAAGAACAAGGGTGTAAGAACTGTAGACAGAAATACCACCAGTATTTCAACACACTGAGCTACATCATAAATACATTTACCTCTACAGAATCCTTGATATTGTCCCCTGGCAACCATAAAAACCTCAATACTTTGCTAAGTAACGAGACAGAAAATGCAGGTCTGTACACCCACCTACAACTTTTTGTCACAAATATGTAGTAATTTTATGCTAGTTTCACATCTGCATCCACAGCATTTATTACCAAAACCAATGGAAAGGAAATGTAGAAAACATCATCTTTATCTGCTGCATCTTTATCTGTTCCTCTTTAGGAACACATTCAAGGGAAAGTAGGTCCAACAGTACACGTGTCTCAAATATTCCAGGGTCTCAGCTTAAAGATTTTATTGGGGTTCTCTCTGCACATCTTCTGAATGAATTTAAATAACCTCAAGATAATAAGCTAGCTAAGTGTGTAAGCTATTTTGCTGGTGTATGTACCTTGCAAAAAGTAGCAGTCGCAACAGAAACAAAGACAAAACTAAAAAGCTGTAACCAAAAGCTTATCAAAAGTTAATCTATTAGCAATAACCAAAATAATACTGATACATTAAAAAAAAAAAAAAACCAAAAAACACCAAACAACAAAACAAGCATTCTCCAGTGCATTAATAAAGATATCAAAACAGAGCCAATTATTGATGCAACAAATAGTTTTAAACATTTCCCAAAAAGCATTTAAGATTCAGACATGGCAGAAAGCCAAACATATTTAATTGTTAAATACAATGTACTTAAAAACTCCTACTGCATTTTTTTTCCTTTCAGAAAAAACGGTAATTAGTTATTTATTCTTAAAAATTCATAAAACATCATAAAAGATAAGAAATACATCACATCTGCTGTGAAAGAGAGACAGATGCTGTTTTCTAACATAAACAGCAGTTTAAAAAAATGAAAAATCTTAGGATAACAACTTTGTCTTGTTTCAGTACTAGACAAGCAAGATTAAGCACAAGAACTTTCTCACCCTACTGCACTGAAGCTTTCACACAGACAGCAAGATTTCTCTCAATACTGGTGATTCTCCCTGCCCACCACAGCCCTGGTTCCCTTATGAGGCTCCTAATCCCAAAGAGGAGGCATACAGAGTAGCAAAATACCTGCTGAATATCTTCTTGTAACCACCATATAAATGAAAGTTACACTGTATAAATATTTGAAAAGTCATCTTAGAAACACGTTAGATAAAGGACAGACCCATTTCTTTATCTAGCTACCTACATTCATGGATGGATATGGAAACAGATACATACACACATCTACAAATCTATATATCAGACACTACATTTATGAGTTGCAAACTATCATTCTGCAGGACTGAAAAAACCCATCAGAACCTTGTATAGCAAATCTTGCATTGCTAAAATCTGTCAAGCTCATCAGTTTTAATCTACTCCCTCAGTGGCAGCAGTGATGCCATACAGCATTTGCAGATGAAGGTTTAGAAACAAGTCATACAATGATTTGCATAAGTCAATATCCTTTTTAATTCTCCAAAACAAGTATTAATAATATAGGAAAGTCCAACCAATGAATACAATTTTTCCTTTAAGGAATAAAACTGAAGAGAAGCTTAAAAAGGCATTTTATTAAAAAAAATTCCGAACATGCAAGAAAGAATTCCCATCACATAAGAAACAACTACAAAATCACTGTACCTTATGATAAAGGGGACAAACGGTGCTGTGCTGAGCGCTGAGTGAGAGCCATCCATTGGAGATGGATACAGTCTTCCCAGGATCAAAAGCAAAAGGAACAGGCTGGGGTGGATTTTCAACTCTTCAGCTTCACTAAATAAAAAGATGTAAGAAGCATTTGGTGAAAAAAGGCATCCTCCTTCATGCTAGTCTTAAGCCTCTTCCCCACAAAATAGCCTTTTGCATCCCTGGTTCAAGGAGTTATCCTAGGCTGATCATTACATGGGAGTGCAAACCCTGCTGGGATCAAATATGGCATGCAGCTCTTCTGCAGGGGACCTCTCTAATGAAGACACTCATGGCTGCATTGCCTCCACTTTCCCACCTTATTCCAAGCCTCCTTTATTGCCAAATGGGGTGAGCTCCCTTCATTTTAAAATAACATAAAAAATCTGCATAGATAATGTTTCTCTAAGAACCGGGAAACTGAGAGCGGAGTTACAAAAAAGTGGTTTTAAAAAAATACTTTTATCAGTTTGAAAGGAAATGTGTGTTTAGTAAATAATATGTTTTACTAAAGAATAGTTCTTGTCGTTGACACCAAGGATCTACCACTCATATAGTAAAAACAATCAGAAAACCAAGTTAAAATCAGTACTTTTTGATTTATTTAACAACTGCTAAGATACAATTCTTAATCCACATTGAAAAAGCACTCAAAACCAATATTTCAGACAGCAGTTTTCAATCTTTTTCAACTGGAAAACTTCCCAAAATTTTCTAGTCTCACTGTCACCTTTTATAACGTCAGGTAGAGTGGACTGCTGTGCAGAATATACACAACCTCTTCTCTTTGAGCAGAGACTGCAAAACATGGAATGATTGGTGAAACTCCTGCTTCCAAGTGTCCAACTTAGGCCCATTAAACAGTCAGCTGAACCTCACCCATAAATCAGCTGCTCAATTTCCATAGTTTATATCATAGCATTTTAAGAAAAAACAAAGCCAGCACTGGTTTACTTTGAAAGTTCATGAACCTGGAGGTAACAGCGTCATCCCAAATGGTATCATATGCATTGATCAAATTGTAGCTCTCAGCCACCATTTGTGGAGTCTTTAAAACAAGATCAAGGACCTTCCCCAGACTGAGTGTGCCACAGGCTGGAAAGTGTTCATGTGGTGTTACTTGAGGCCTGTGACCCCGTATCACTTAAACATGCTGGGAAGTCTCATTGTTAAATGTGAGACACCCAAACACCCGGGATCTGTTTCCCTGAAAAACATAAGTTCCTTAACATCTGATCCTAAGAACACAACAACTCTTAATTAGTCAACAGTAGTTCAGTCTTTAGAAACTTGATGCAACGTGCCAAAGTTAAAAGAAAAAAGCCTTAGCAAAAACATTAGAACTGTATCATTTCAAGAAGCACTACAATGGCAGTAGGGTGTGTATGTGACACAACTCAGTTTAACCTTTTCACTTCACTTTGTATTTCAAGGTTTTCTCAGACATCATCTTACCTGTTCAAAGTGTTGGTTACAACCTCTAACTGCTTGAGAAGGAAAGGATAAAGGCTTGGAAACCGAGAGAAAAACTCGCTTCCTGTCATTCTGCAGACACAAAGGAAGAAGAGTCATAATTAGCATACTGCAGTAATTAGTTACACTCAAATATCAGTTTATTTGTTGTATTTCTGATGCTACAGTGAAGCTGGAGAGGCAGAAGAACCACGCACACACAATGAACTCTCAAATAAAGCATAATGTTTTCATGAGAAATGGTGATAGAGTGTAGTTTACACAAGTTAAGTAACCGTCTCTGTGTGTGCTCACTAACACTTTGTCAGCTAAACTGATCAGGCGTTTCTGGGAAAAAGGGATCTTAACCACACCAAAAAGGAAAAGATACAACAGCTTAAATTCTGACACCATTTTAATGATATTCTGGTTGAACAAGAGAAGATGACACTTGCTTCAGCACGTCTCATGTCCTAACTAGCTAACAGAATATACTTAATAGACATGTACTAACAGATACTCATAGTTTGCTGATACTAAAAAGCACCTCAGAACAGTAATTCATGGAAGATTTGTAAAATGCAGAGGCACAGGAGCCTGAGCTTCCATTAGCCCTCGTTCCATAGTGCTGCTTCCAGCACATGGCAGTAGTGCCACTGCAGGCCACATTTCTGCTTCTGTAGATGGAGCAGCCATGTTCAAAACAGAGTGATGTACAAACACCTCATGAACTCATCCCTAGCCAGAACCGGTAAGGTGGTACAGTTAAAGCTGCAACAGCAAATCAATCCAAGCTAAAAAGACGTAAGTTGAAATCTTCTGTATTTGTTTTACAACCTTTTGATCAGCTAAAGGATGGCTTCATGGTTTATATGAAACCATTCAGCATCATTGAAGCAAGAACCACTTGAATGTGCTCTAATTATCTATATATGGTATGCAGATAAAAAAGTCTTCCTTTAAAAGTAAATAAATTAAAGGCCACCATTTAGAAAAACAAAGCCAACTGCAGAGTTTGCTTGCCACAAGATCAACCAAGATAAATGTTCCATGTTAGCATGACTCCAATGCAAAGCTTCCAATAAGCAGACAGATCCAGGTTTGGAAAAATAACACAATGAGATGGCCAGACTGAATGTGCATAAAAATAAGCAGACAAAAAAAAATCACGCACGAGTAAACGAGCACATGGCAAACATCAGCACAGCTCCTTCCAGCACTCAGCTAACATAACATGCCTTAGCCACAGACCACAGAATAAACACAGCAAAACCAGACTGTTAGGTGGAAACAAATGTTCAAAGAGGGACAGGAAACTTTCCCAAGGCAAGTAAGAAAAATTCTGTGAATATATAAAATATAGTGAACTGCCAGAACTGAAAGCAAGGAATTGCAGTAGCTGTTATAGATACAAAAAATGATTTCAGATTTAAAAATTACATGGAAGCATTAAAACTGTGAATTAATATAAACTGAAGCACTAATGAGGATAGATTAAAGACATCAATATTGATAATAATTGGTTATTCAAGCAGAAGACACCCATGCAATCTTTTCTAACAGCGTCCTCAAAACTACTTCAATTTTTTTGCACATATAATATGTAGCAAACTGAAGATGCAAAGCCAGAGACAGCACAAAACCTAAGATCTATGAGGTCAAACAGCCCATCCTACTGAACTTTCCTATGTAAAACATAGAAAGAAAGAACTCAGTATTTAAAAAGTTCTATCCAAAAATGCTGTGATATCTCCATCTCTTGTGCTACAGAGTGCAACACACAAAAGCAGAATTGGGGTCAAATTTCCTGTGGAATGGATGGCCACTGCTAGAGATTTAAGAGAGGACTATATACAAGTAATACCTCACAAGTACTTTTAACCAGGTCCATTTTTAATGTATCAAAAATTCAGCAGCCACATTTGAATCAATAATAAATAATGGAACTGAATATCCTTACAAAGCCTCAAAATTCTTTGCAATTAGCATGGTTTTGTAAATCTTTATCACAGGAAAAGAAAATTATAACTACTAAAGTGGGCAACTTAGATAACCTACATAACCTCCTACTCGCTTTATTGCTCCAGAACTTATTGATGGTAGAGGGCAGCCTAATCAAAACCACTGACAGGCAGTATCTGCAGAGATGATGTCCACAGGCATCTTCAGAAAAAAGAAGACACAACTGTCTGAGCATACTGTTAAAGGGCCTTCAGTTCAGAGGGGAAACAAGAAACATTACACATTATCAGAAGTGCTGCAAAATTAAGAAGTGTGCTCAAAATACAGAGCATTAATTTAAGTGTGAATCCACTACTTGGGGATGTCAAGGCAAGGAGATGCACAACTGGGAATAAGCAGGAAGCAAAACAGCTAGACAGTACGGAACAGAGAAATTTAATTGTTTCATTTTTTAAAGCTGACCATACTTTTTGCTCCTGGAAACATGTACACACAACTATTTGTGTACTGTACCAGACTGGAACAACAAAAAAGTGTAATGGTTCTGCTCCTCAAAACTGTTCATGACACTAAGCCACATATTTTATATTAATTTCATCAAAAAACATACTCCTTTGAAAAACAAATACTAGCACTTTGAGATATGTCCCATGCATGCTAGGGATATAAATAGATTCATGCATGTACACAGCCACACAAACATGAGCTAGGCTTCACAAGTAATAAGCTATCCATATCTTTAAAAAAAGACAAATCCCTGACATACCTATGAGAGAACATATCAAGTAAATGTGGACTAAAACAACCCAGAAGCCACTGTCAACAGTCTTCATGGAACAAACTTTTCCTTCTATTCTACAACAGATCTGACAGGGACCAATAGGTTTAAATTAAAAATACAGATAACTACCTTCCCATTAGTCACTGACATAGTTCAAACACAGATTTTTGGCAACAGAGCTACCATAATTAAAGTCTTAAACCAAACATTCTACAGATCACAAGATTTACATCTACTCCCCCTAAAATGTGTTTATAAAATAAGTAACTGAGAAGAGCCCTAAGATAGTACTATTTTACCCCATGTCCAGCTGAAACTATTTTTATATTGCTTCAGAGATCATCTCTAACAGTGTGTTTAACCACAGACCATGTAATAGTATTTTCTTTTTTCCTGTTTGTGACTCGAAGAAGCACAATTTCACAATCCCAAATTTCAAACGGGATTACTGAGACCCAAACAATGAACTGGTGGAAGGTTCTTTACTGAGAGAGGGAGTAATGAAACAGAAAAGTTATCAATGGACTGATGATGCTTACAATAAAATCCCTCTCCCCAATGTAAAATGTCATTCAAGTATGTAATTAAACCAATGTTTTGATGTAGAAAGGCTGAGAGAGAAACTAATGGAAGCACTCATATCCTACTAAATTCACTTGTAAAAATAATTTTTTTTGCGTGCAGAATACTGCAGTACTTAAGAAGATGCAATACTTATGTCTCAGAGAGTTTCCAGGTTAACAATGTTACTGTTTTTTCATGCAAGCAATTCTGCACAAAAGCCAGATGACAGAGTACAACCCATTCACAAAAGGTTTCATTTTGATTGCTAGACACAGCAGTCATGGCTTAGCACTCAGAAGAAAGACTGACAAAGAATGTTTATAGAGAGACTCTTTTATACATGGGTTTCTTTGCCATTTTCATTCAGTTCTCCCCACCTGAAAAGATGTTCCATTAACAAGAAACAGTAATACAGAGGTACCTTCTGTACCAAGTCATACGGAGTCAAGCGACACCCACCACTCCTACCAATCCTCTGTCTGCCCTTGAGTCAAACTCTTAAATAGATTCTGGAGCAGGCAAAAGAGGGGGAAGAAAAATCTTTCACAGAACATAGAAGTCACATCAATTGGCAAGAAGTTAATTTGAAGGCAAGTGATGATAGGAAGGACAGAATTTAATAGCTAGTAACAAGCACTTAGAAAACAACTGAATCACAGCTAAGTTACAAAAAAACCAACCAGTGATAGGGGTAAAAATTAAAAAAAAAAAAAAAAAGAAAACTCAAAGCAGACCAAGTCTATAAAGCTTCAAGGGAAAGTCTGGTTTAAGCATGACACACAGTTTAGAGTGTTGATAACACTTCTTCAGAAAAGATGCAAAAATCACTTTTTTCTGAAATAACCTAACCCAGAAGCTCTTAGTATGATCTTGAGGGTCAGCAGTTTTTCCATTCATTTAGCACCAGTTCTGTGGCTTTATCACTTTGCAGAGCAGAACCTGAAGTGGCTTAAATTAAGCCAAGAATCATGTGCTTTCAAGTTTCCATGTGTTTTGCTTGTGGAGGTATCAATAACATCAAACTTCTAGAACCAATTCATAAACACTGCTGAAAACTGTGACATCTCCAGTGATTACACATCGTGCTTGTCTCAGTAGCAACTTGATGCTACACAACTCAAGGGTTAACTTCTATGTTCATTTAACTAATGTCTTCCTAACAAAACATTCCACCTTTACACATAACAAGTGGGTGGATATTTAACTGCATTTTTAAAATACATTTAAGAATATAAAAACCATGGACGTTGCAGTGTTCTTTTTAAAACTGTGCTGTACACTTAAGAGGACACTCCAGGAGATTTAAATTCTGCTGTGACACTGGGGCATACATATCATTTTACTGTGACATGTGTCAGAGATTACCTGCTTCTGTTCTTTCATTGATTTTTCAGAAGAACGAAGCTTTATAACCTTGTAGGCTGTTTTTAGTAACTGACATGTAAAAGACCATTTGCAGCAATTATGTTCATATTTGAGGGATGCAAGGGTTTCTGGTGTTCTTTTTGAAACACAAATACTGCTAACATCTCATGTCAGCTGACAAATGCATGGTCAGACATTTGACAGGGAAAAACAACAAAAAACTACATTTAAAAATAAAAAATAGAACTGGAATGTGAAAAAAATATGGACAAGACACACTTAGATCATGACCAAGAATACAGTTTTGATGAATTTACAAAAATATTTTTAATTGTCTCCTGTAAAATCTACCCATCCTTACACTGGAATCATTAACTATATGTCATATGATCCCTTATGTTAAAGAGCAGTAATGCAGAAACAGAACCCAACTTACTCCTAGCACTGCAAGGACAACTGCTGCTGAAAGAACTTGAAAACCAGGACAGACTTGGCCAAAACTGTCATTCAAAATGACAGATTTATATAGACAATATACAGTTTACATATTTGCTTCTTCTGACATCACTGAATTATGAAAAAAATCCCACCATGCAACTTAACTAGGCTAACCTGACAGGAATAGGTTTTAGTTGCCCATTTTAACATTTGTGTTCTTTCCCTGACCCTTATCACTTATTAAACAGTTAGATGCTATCTCAAAATATAGGAAGCATATTTCCCTGCTAATAAAGATAGATTTCAGAAGCATAAACTCAAAATAAATGTGAAATGGGTTTTTTTTTTCTACTACACAAAAAAATACCAAGAAAAAAAGGTATGGCAGATTGATTTATGCTGAGGTTATGGTAAAGATCAAGGCTAATTTGAGATATACTTGAAGAATGACATTAATTTTTTGCTCCTTTAATAGGACTAAATTATATGACAATCATCTGCTTGCCATGACAGGACAAGCAACAGCAATAAAGGTTCAGAAAACAGAAAGGGGAAGCAAACTACAGGGGAAGCAAAACACAAAGAATTTGATTTATATTTGAGTTATATTATATATATATATATATATATATATATAAAATATTTATTATAATATATAATATATAAATATATAATATAAATATTATATAATATATAATTATATATATATATATATATATATATATATAATTTGAGTTATATTTTATATATTTGGCTCAAAGGGTAATTTTATCTAGTATTTTAGAACACAGCAAAACAGCATAATATCATACAGCCACAAAGGCAAATATGTAAATTACTGAAATTGAAATTATTCAAAAGTGGTAGTAAGGAGAACTATTCATAAAACTACAGATTTTGCACCTGGGATGAATAATCCTGAGCATCAGCACAGACTGAAAACCAAATGGCTCAGAAACCAAAACCCCTGAGGGAAAAAATATATGGGTTACAGGGGGTGCCAAGCTCAGATTGTGCCAAGGGCACATCCTCACTGCTCACAGGGCAAACCACACATGGGACTGTGCTCATTAGAACAAAGCAGCAGCACATCAGTGAGGCTGCACACGGAATCCTCCATCACCTTCTGGGTTGCCAAGTTCAGAAGAGATCAGAAGACACAAGAGAGGGTCCAGCAAACAGCTGCTCAGATGGGCATGGCCTACAGCACAGGCCCTGTAAGAAGAAGCTGAAGGAGCCAGGATTGTTCTGTTTGACAAAGAGGAGGTCCAGGGTAGATCTAACAGCAGCCTACAACCACTTGAAGGAATCAAAGGCTAGAGAGCTAATAATCTTCCTGCAGTAGCTGCAGAGAGTACAGAAAGGACCAGTGGTCACAAATCATAGCTTGGAAGGTTGAAATTGGGCAAGGGGAATGAAGCACTAAGAAGAGTTATGAAAGGTCCTTGAGACTTTGGCGATTTTAACTCATCCACAGACACCACTGACCTGATGTAGTGTTGCTAGCAGCCATACTCTCAATGGGAATCAAGGAAACAGGACAAAGAGATCCCTTTACAGTCTGTATGGTTCCACTTAGCTACTTCCCACTCTGCCACCATGGCTTTCACACTGCCTTCTTAAAAGATCAATCTTTTTCTTGTCTTCCTGCACTTGCTGGCCATCACAAGCCACTGCAAGTACAGTAAACAAAAGATCCTGCTCAGAACAAAATTCTTGAGATTTAACGGTTTTTATTAAGTTAGTAACTTAAGTCTTTAATTCAGCACAAACTATTATTTTTGCCACATTGTATGATAGTATTTAAAATACTAGCTTGATGTAGAAATAAAATAATCACTTAAAGTTTTATTTCAGAAGTAGTATATATTTCTGAAAGCTCTTGATTATCAGTCCCTCTGGATGACCACCAGAGAATCATCCCTAGTCTTACTAAGAGACAGAGATAACAGCAGCAGGCATGTTCCTTTAGAAATAGAGGTTATATACAAATTTTAATTTGCCTCAGATAATTTTGTTTTAAAGATATACCTAAGAGTTAAATTCCTGAAATCACATACTGTCTCAGGACTCATGACAAACTGCTTTCAATAAAACATTTTACACATAAAAAGAGAATTTTAGTGCTGCCATAGAAGGCAAAACTGCCATGTAATTTTGTGGGAGGCCACAATGAAGCCTGGAAAAAACAACTGTTAAAAAACCTGGTGTAATGCATTGGCTAATAAGCCCAAGAGCAAGGATACAGAAGATTGTTGCATACTTGTTTTTCTAGACCTAACAGGATACAGGACACCTCTTCCATGACTAAGAGGCACAACTCAATTGTAACCTCATCAAATCACTTACAAAAACCAATTCAGATTTCATTTTTACCCTGCATGAAACGGAAAACACTATGAAGGGGAAAGACGCATCATCATAAAGATGTGGGGTTTGGACCTTTAATAAAGATGTGGTGACTCTGTACCTTCAGTAAATCTAACACTTGTTTTGTTAGCGATTAGAAAACACTTAAATCCCAGAACAGTAAGCAAAATAGCTTAAGTTCACTGACTTGAAAAAAACATTCTTTTATGCTACACAGACCTAAAATAAATACTTTAAAGGAACTAAGAATATGCCACTATATCTTGGTTTTCATTTTCCTTCAGATAGAAGTGCTAGAATAAACATTTGTACTAGTTTATGTTGCTGTGTTTTTATGAGGTTAATAACTGAACTGCCAATCAAAAGCTGTATAAATATGGTAGTTAAATACCTTCTGCTTTAGAGGCCACTTTTATTTACAAGAGAGCTAGCCAAGATTTCCAAAGGACTGCATGGTCTGGTTTGCTTTGATCTGTGAAGCTCAAGTTTCCTTATACCTCTTGTTTTGCTATTTATTACAGTCTTTGTGTGATCAGGTATGGAAAGAGCACCTGCACAGAACAAACACATCAGGAAAAGCATGACTTAAGAGGAGTAACTATGCAACACATAGTTCAGTAAAGTAACTTGTGAAGAGCACTTCTGCAAGAGCACTTTTGCTGTGATGCTAAATAGAGAAGTATGCATACTATGGGCTCAGAATAAAAACAGGGGACCAGCACTTAAAACCAACATCACAGATACAACCTGGCACCTATATCAACACATTAATCAACTTTGATCACATAGACAAATATGTGTACCTTTAGAAATATGCATGTATATAAAAC
This sequence comes from Phylloscopus whistleri, assembly GCA_017589585.1. Classification (NCBI taxonomy): domain Eukaryota; kingdom Metazoa; phylum Chordata; class Aves; order Passeriformes; family Phylloscopidae; genus Phylloscopus; species Phylloscopus whistleri. The sequence goes on along the minus strand of JADMLD010000549.1, from coordinate 2,879,055 downwards.
TGTATCGAAAACTGAGTTTAAAATAATTATTTTACGTATAATTACTTTTAACAAACTTTTTTAGGACATTGAACTGTGCATATGAGTATATGTACATACAAATGTATACAAATGTGTACAAATGCACACAAAGAAATATAACTAAAATTAAGAGATATGCACATATATATATATCTAGAATGTCTCCAAGAGTTCTGTTCAACCACTGCCTATAACACCATTATCCTTAGTCTCTTACCACAAATTTAGCATTGCAAATTTCAGCTCAAATAATCCACATTTTCTCTCTGGCAGTGTTCTGTGAGCAGCTGCTTTTTACTTAGCATAGTGAAGTTAATGAATAAGGGATACGTATAATATGCACAGATCAAAATAGAACAATTACCTCTACTCATACTAATGAAAACTTCTATCACTACAGCAGAAACTAAATTACCTACTCATGCAGCTAGTTTACATAAATTTTTGTTTCATGGAATGCATTTTATTCACTTGGTAAAAACAAACATTATCATTATGCCCCTAACTTATTTAAAACAAATGAATGAACTGGAGTTACTTTGGGCCAGCATATATATTTTTAGGATGTTTCACTTTGGGTAAACTTTCATTCAGGTCATTTTACCACATTCAGCTTTCTATTTTCTGGTGCTGACCTAAGACAGGATGTTAAGAAGATACTCCCTGTTCAGGAAAGCAGAGATATACATTTGCACACCAATGATTTAAGTGTGCTTTAGGCCCCAGAAATGTGACTGGGATTTATGTGGGTTATTGCTTTTCTGACTCTGTATAGACAAGGTAAGACCTTGAAGTAAAAATGCTTCTGTAGATTTTAGGTATTTTATCAAAAAGAGAAAGACAACACTGTGTTCCTAAAATCAGCAGAAATCATACAGACAGAGAGCATCCTCAGCCTCAAGAAGTCTCTATTTTCTGCTACAGGGGATTTTAGAGTTTTAGCTTAGACCTGCAAAACAAACAGAGTGATTAAAGCAATAACACAGAGGGAAACAGATTTGTTTAGGAGCTTGTTTTCAATTTGATTCTGTTTCTGCACAAAACTTCCATAAATTTTACCTTCAACTTACAAGTTAATAGCACCTTATCATCATTATTCTTGTTATAAAGGCACTTTGGGAGCCTGTTCAAAATAATGTTTGAACAAGCATATTGTTATTGAACTATTAATCACCAAAAGACTAACGGTATCTGAGTCAGCCTGAACTTTTGCATGTTTTCTTGAGACAGTCCTAAGATTAGGTCTTCTAAATCTGTCAAAGTCAAAGTCAAAAAAAAAAGAGATCCAGAGTATTAAAAACAAAAAGTTGAACAAAATAAATGTGGCCTATTTTTGGCAGACAGAAGGGCAGGGGATTTTTCTTCTTAACAAAAACAACCCCCTCACAAGGCAACATACTGCAACAAATCCTTAATAACTACTTCGAAAGCATTCACCAGAACAACTGAGGTGGCATGGAGGGAACAGGCTGCAAAAGGTGACACAGAAGGAGCCAGAGGAAAAGCACCAGAGGCATTTCAACAGCTCAGTCACCTCATGAAACCTCACTGTCACTGACACAGTATTTCAGCTGAAGAGCTGCAACAGGCCAGCGCTGCCAGAGAAAATCCCCCAGGGAATCACTACCAGGATCCAAGATAAAGCAATCCCAAGCCTTGCACAGCAGGCAGTCCAAGAGGTCCAGAGCTCAGTGAGGCCGGGTTTGTGAATCAAGCTGTATGTGAGTATCCCTGCTGGAGCTGGCACAAGAGGCTCAGCATTCCTGGAGCCATGGCCGTGTTCACCACCCCTCATACGGAGCTGAACCTCAGCTGGCACATGGAATTCCACCACTGGTGTCTCCAAGTCAGCACCGAGCATTTAAGGGCCTGAGCCACTGTGAGCATCCCCCCAGGGAACTCACCTAAGAGCCATCCCATTTTACCACACAGATGTGCCACTACAGCCTGACCACATTAGTACCAGAGATGTTTATTTTGGCCTACCCAAAAGCAGGAGTGGCCACTCCTCTGCAGGCAACACTGACCCATCCCAGAAGTCCTACAGAGCTTAGTATGATCCACTGAAATGTCTAATAAGCTTGCTGTTAAGATTGACAAAACATCCTTGATGTCAGACAGACTTCTCAGGTGCTAAGTCAGAAATAAGTGTTAACCTGCCAGGTGTGGAATATATAACAGGAATCATGTCCTTACAATGTAGTCTGTGTATCTGAAGCCACAACTCAAAAGTAGCTTAGAGAAAAGGAAGATGAAATCAGATTAATTTAATTTAGGGATAATGTTATGAAAATAACATTCCCTTTACAGTGTTTTCCTCCAACTTTTCACAGCATTAAATGTGATTCTTTAAGCTCTTAAAACCCTTAATGTTAAATAAAAAGCATACAATTTAGAAGAAAAAATGGTCCAACTTTAAATGTTTTTAGAAGTTAATTTGATTTTACTCAGTGACCTTCAAGTGTGCAAGCAACCACTTACTGAGAAGTGCTGAACACTGAACTTGCAATAAAAACAAGGAAAGCAGAGGGCAGTCATGCATATTGACTGCCTCACAGCCAGCAGGGCATCTTCATAACCTGTTAACATCTACATAGTTTCCATCTTATTGTAATTAAAAAGATAAGTTTCCCCTTTCCAGAGTTTGAAGTCATTAACATCTATTGACAATTGTAATGAAAATAAAGATAAGGTATTATGTAGATGGCAAGAAAAGTTTTCTTTCTTTTCCAATAGATCTAAACCAACACTGAAAACATGGCAGCATTCATACTCAAATTCCAGGCAGCATGAGTATTAACTCCACAGAAAATCTGTATTGACAGCTTAGTATTTTTCTGCATACACATCATTCTTCACTAAATATATAGGAGCTTCCCTCCTCCCAAAATGCAAATATATACACACCAGTTATGAAACATAAAAACCATCTTCTGCACAGTACCATTTCAGCCTTGCTTAAAACCCTGTTTTTAGAGTTGAAGCTTTTCCTTCTTGAAACCTCCTCCACCAAGGTGAGAGAAGCAGAGGGAATTCTCCCCAATTTCCACTCTTTCTTTTAATCCCAGCCTATACCTGAGGCCATTGGTCACTCTTCCTGAGGACTCTGCAACATGTATATTCCAAATCAAAAATTTTCATTTTCAGATAAAGCAGGATGATCCTTTTTTATTACCCGTAAGGACTGAAGCTTGTTCTAAGTCAAATGGCAAATTGCCTCAAAGGCAATTCCTGACCATGCTTATCCTTTGGGATGGGGGGGGGAGGGTGGAATTTTAAAAAAAGCCTGAAATAGCAGGAATTTGATAAGAAGAATCTCATCAAATGTCTGATGACAAGCGTCTTGCTCACTAACAAGCAGTAACAGCTTTAATTAGCATTGCACTACAGACCAAAAAGGTATCTGACATATACATAATATATATATATGAAAGTACCACTATTATTACTGTACCTCCTTTGGACAGAAGATAATTCCTGTATGACAAGAAATTTAATTACATTTCAAAATTAATTTCAGTTAACTGTACATGTAAGTTACCCTGATTTCATTTTGATTTTCAAGTCTGCATTAACTATCACAATAGTTATATATGTAGGTTCATATCAAGACATCCTAATTGTTTATGTGACATTGGAACCTACATTCAACTACAGCAGAAACAGCAACACTGTAGCAACACTAAGATGAAAAAGAAACTACCATGAAAGAGACAGAACTGTGAAGCACACACTACGCTCCAGCTTCTTTAGAAGTGCATGGAATGAGCAAATCTACATTGTAAATTGACTGCAGAAGGAAAAAAGAAGTGGCTATTTAATCAAAATAATCATTGGCCTACAGAACTCATTGCTGCCCAAAGTCCTATTCAATCAATTCACATTATACCAAGTACAGTACGTGGGTCTTCAATGGGCCCCTCAGGGTGGTGCCTCCAAGAGAGCTGCAGAGGAACTTTTTGTAAGGGTGTGCAGGGATAGGACAAGAGAGAATGGCTTTAAATTGAGAGAGGGCAGGATTAGAACAGATATTAGGAAGAAATTCTTCTCTGTGAAGCACTGGAACAGGCTGCCCAGAGAATTCATAGATGCCCTGTCCCTCAAAGTGTTCAAGGCCAGGTTGAATAGGGCTTTGAGCAACCTGCTCTAGTGGAAGGTGTCCCTTTCCAGGGCAGGGGTGTTGGAACAAGCTGTTCTTTCAGCTCTCTTCCAATTGACGTCATCCTATGATGCCAGAGCAGCCAGACAGAGGATGTGCCTGGAAGCTGAGACCCTCTCCTGAGTCACTGCCTGGTGGAGGGCAGATCCCAGGGCACAGTTCAAGAGCAGAACAGCAGTGGGGCTGGGAACAGCTCACAGCTGATCCCACTTTAGCCAGGCAGCAGGATGCAGACACAGCAGGTATGAAGTGACTGACTGCACCAACACAACACCTGTGCTGTGAAGGGCTCAGAGAAAGGGGGTATTTTCTCTAAAGCACACCATGATGATCTGTGCACAACACACTTTCTGTAACCAAATATCAACAGGCACAACGCAAAGACTTCTTTCCAACCTTCCTCAGTACTTTGAATGTATGTGGCTAGAATTTCACTCCAAGTCTTGCAGATTTCAAATTATCATAGCATTTAAGAAAATTGTATTGCCAAATCAAGTATATAAATTTAAACTAAACCCTCTACAAGTAAGTGCTACCTGGGCCATTTTATAAATGTAAATTCTCTGAAATTCAGAACATCATTTAGCCAAATACACACACACACCTATATAAAGACACTATCACACACACTTGCAGCAGCATTAGAAGTTTTGATAGAGTCTTTCTCTGAAAGAGAACAGCCAGAGAAGAGTTCTAACTTTATTTTCACTAGGAGAGAAAGCTCAACATGTATAGTTGCATGGACCACTGTAAACAGCCTGCACACAACTCTTCTCTCTTCTACTTGCAATACTGCACAACGTTGTTATTTTTCACATATTAATTTTCCAACCCAAGGACATATTAATTTTCATCCCAGGACACCAACTCATCTTCTTTTTCACCCATGCTAAAATTAAAAACTTGCATCAATACTTTATGCTCCAGCAAAGCTTCCTTCTGAAAGGAGAAGTGTGTCTACACAAACCACCCCAATTCTATCAGTATCATAGGAACTCTTCTTGAGAAACCAGTCAGAAAGCCCATCCTTTTTTAGAGAGATGCCCGGAATAACCCAGTAATAACCTAACTCCCTGCTGACACAAAAGTGACAGATTTAACCTCCTAATCTAAAATTAGGTAAACTGGAGACCTAAGCAGGGTCCTAACGGGACAGTTGGTCTTAAAATGTAAACAGAACATCCTCAAGGCAACAGAACAAGCAGTTTAAACCCAGGTGACTTTAACAAAAGCTCCTATAGATCCACGTTGCTAAAATGCCAGTGCTTTGGAAGTGGGGAAAAAATTACTTGGTTTTAAGAGATGAATTCTGTCCCAGCAAAACACTCCTGGAGTTGAAAACTCCCGAAGAGAAGCGCAGCTGCACCCAGGCATGAGGCTGCAGGGAGCTGTGCAGCAATGGTGACACCTCGTGGTGCCCAACCACAGCAACACAGACGTCCCTCCTCCCAAACACAACCCACCTTATACCCACCTGCAGGGCTCTCCTGCAGAGACAGGAGCTACAAATCAAATCTCTGCCTGTTTTCACACCTCCTGATCTCACTGGCCTGTCTTAAGAAGTGTCTTCCTAATCCCTGTGCCATGGTTTTGACAAGCACACATGGAAAACAGCGGAAGTGGTTACATGCAATGTTTAATGCACAACTGCTGAATGAACAGATGAAGAAAAGAAAGCCCAGCTTTAACATCTTTTGATCAAAATGACTATAGAGAAATTACTGTAAATAAAAGTTTCGGAGAAGCAAGTCAACAGGGCCAGTTACATAAAAACTAACATTGTCATTAATAAGTTTAATTCAGCTACATAAAGGATTCCTTTCCTTCATTCTGGTATCTCCCATCACTCACAGATGCTCAAATGCATTACTTTCTGCAGCTTCACAAACAGAAATCTCAGATTCCACAGATCATCACACTGCATGCATTTGAGGAGCCAGTTTGCCTCCCCACTGCAGAAGGTAGTGTGATGTTTTTTCCCAAAGATATAAGTTTAAAAAAGCAGGGTGTCTCTCTCTTTCAGTAAGTGCTCAATATAAAAATTAAAGAAAAAAACCAACTTTAAATGCTATTGTAAAACCAAAGTAGGAAGGCAAGAAATGAAAAGCATTTTCTGTTGCTCTGCTTGGGCTTCAGGAGGGTTACAGGAGTGAATTTAGAAGTTACTTGGGTATGTGACAAAACAAGAATAATTTCATGCAGTAGAGCAGCTAACATTTCAAATTGCTTTGGGGAAAGAGTTATTTTCTAAAGGAAATCTCCCTCCAGTTTCCCACCTGTATTTCTTCCTCATGTTCCTACATGCACAGTAACTAAATTTTTCAAGTGACACCTGAAATCACTTATTTCACACAGCTAAAATGGCACCTACACAGCATCTAAAAGATGACAGACCAGTATCAATCCCAAGACATCTAGTTTCTCAAAACATGCATGAAAATTTTATTAGTGACACGGATCAACAGTAAGGAACCACTCTAAAAAGGGTGGAATTTCTGAAGGTAAATTGTAACAATTGCCTTCTTTCAGAAACTGCATGCCTTGCCTGTGATGTGAAAATCCATTAGGAATTTCTGAAATGGTTACCATAATATCCATACCGTGACCACTCCACGGCCCCACGGGCTTACCCAGGAATATTTTTAATGAGTTTATTCTACATCCAGGGTTATTTTCACATCCCTCCTAGGGCAGAAACCTCAGTTACAGAGCACAGGGCACGGATATGCTTCGTTTGCTGAAAAAGCTGAAGGAAGAGGCCAAAGAAAACATGGGGGTCCTTGTGCAGTAACTGGAGGGTGCAAAGAAACTGGAATGCACAGGACTGGGGAGTTGTAAGAGTCACAGAAGAACTGGTTTCACATAAAGTGAAATAGTAAGGGATTTGAAGCAGGACTACAGAATGCAAGGGCAGCATCCCTTGGAAGAGAAATGGCTCTGCAAAATGCAACTTTGAGAACTTGGAGGAAAGAGATATGAACAGTATTCTAGAGCAGGAAGACTAAAGGGGAAAATCTCAATTAGTAGAGGTGAAATTAACTCCAGACTTGCTCTAGAAGGAAGTAAACACACCTATAACCACTGTTCCTCTTCTATTCTAGCCCCTTTCTCTTTGGTCTCAAGAGCAGTAGGTCTGTTTTGTGACCATGAGAGCCCCTGGCTTTTGGAAGAGCCACTGGTAGCAAAACCTCTCAGCAACATTCCACTCCTGTGAAATTGCACATGAGTACAAATTAAATAGCAGATATTTTTGGCCCTACCACTTACCTCTTGGCAGCACAGTTTAAGCACAGCTAGATGTTCTTGTAACATCATGATTCAAATACATCCATAAAGCAAGCAACATTTTCAAATTGCTGTTGGCTAACGCCATGTTTCACAAACTTATAACCCATAAGAAGTGAAGTTTACCTATTTTTTTTGGAATTTTCATCTTTCCCTCTTTTAACTCCAAAAATTCTTGTAATCAGAGCACTAAAAAGAAGTGTAGATGAATTTCGTACCTAAAGGAAAAAATAAGAATTGTGCTTTAAAAATCCCTTTGAAATGTATGGTTTGTTATTTTTTTTTAAATACAGCCATTAATATCCAGCCAAAAAGAATAACTGCTGAGTGAAAAGCATGCTACAGGTCAGCACATGGAAACTATTAATTCAGAGCATCCTTCCAATGAAGATGGTACTACAGGAAAGTTCAGGTTCTTTGGAGATGTCTATCTTTATTATAAGGAATACATCCAGATTTTTAGTGGTTCAATGCATTCACCCTTATGCACAGCAGATCACGAAATGCTCCACCTGAACATGTCACATGGAATCTTTAATTCAAGAGCAGAGGAACAGTCAGAATGAATGCAAATGCACTTCTTACTAGCTAAGTGCACTGACTCAAAATTGAACCAGAGAGACTTTAACCTATAAGGTAATCTTTATCCCTACTTTTTGTGGAAATCAGCATTTCACATTAAGAAAAATTAAAGTCAAAAAAACAAGACCAAAATTATGACTCTTTTGCTGGTCTACATTATTTTTTTACTGTACCTTAAAATATTACATTCCCGAAATTGTAGTACTGCCAGTTATAAACATGACCAAAGCTTCACTGAACAGGACCACCTTATATTCTGTTAAACTAAAGAAGCAAAATCAAGAATTAACTTACTGCCCAGACAGGTGACATAAACCCTAGAATTGATGCTTTATTCCATCTGCAACATAAGGCATGATGTTTTCACCTAAACGTGTATCCCTGTACAGTGCCCGGAGGATATTTAAAGCATGAACCTGTGGTGGGAGAAGAAATATATGAAAAATATAAATTCATTAGTAAAAATCTTAAATTTAGTTTATGTGATTACAACAGTGAACAGGCAAAGCAAAAACAATCTGTATGCACATTCACAGCACTTATTTTCATATTAAACACAAGAAATAGTGCTGCTTAAAAATGCATTAACATAGTGCTGCAGTAAACACTGTTAATAACAGTTTAAAATATATTCTTCTAACAACTATAGTCCAGGCATTGCAAGTGAAGGCCAACATTCTTTTATCCTTAGCTTATCATGGCTGTAAAAATAACTTTTGAAGTTCAGAATCATCTTTTCCAACATTCTTGACACGCTGTAGATACTGTGAGAAAAAATAAACTTCAACTCACAGGAGGGCAATATTAAGCTAAAACTGACAGCCAGGCTTGCTTTACCATGTGGAGCATTTTCTGATATTTCTCTACCCTCTGTAAGGGAAGGTGGTGATACACCTAGCTTCAGACTTTGACAAGGTTACATGAATTTATACCAGCAGAAAATCTGGCAGACTCATTGGGACAGCCTTACAAACAGAAAGTAAACGATAACATTTTGAAGATAAAGGTCTTGCCTTCAAAATAAGTTTTTTTAGTACTCCAAATCTATGTACTTAAGTTTTAGAAGTTACTAAGTATGACTAAAATCAGTTTTCATGTAGTGTTTTACTATGATTCATGCATAAATAACTCATTTATTTACTTTAAATGTAAGCAAAGCTTGCTTGCTCATTTACAAACTTGTAAAAAGGAAGTTACTTATCTATCTGTTTAAAAATATACTCTAGGCAGTAAATTGCTCATATATGACTTCATTTGCTGTACTAGAGAAAAACTATGGGATTATGCCCAATGCATTTTTTAGTATGTTTTACAGTAACTTTATAACCTCTGCACATGCAAACACATTCTAAAATCCAGCTATAGATAGTAAGAACAGAATATCCTCATTAAAACACACACTTTCCTTCACTGCTTGAAATAGTGTAAACACACTTCCGACATTTGCCTTTCGATGAGAGGCTGAATTTTACCTGTGGAATTACACTTAAAGATTCATTCAAAGGTGCAGCCAGAGATAGCAATTCTTTCATTGTCATTTTCAGCAAATCTGTTTTGCCCTTCTTTGGTTCTGATGCCAACAAAGCCTACAGAAAGGACAAAAAAAATTAAAAATCAGGTGTTTCTAGCCATTTTTCTGTACTACCAGTTATGCTCTCATTCCTGTATGTATTTACCATACCACAGCCTAGCCTCTGACCATACAGAATGACATAAGATACATACATACATAAGAAAAATTTGCAAAAAATGAAGTTTCAGTTTCAACTCAGCTTTCCTCAAAATGTTCAACAACAATTTGGACAGCAAAAGTATCTGCTGTACTATACATACTTACATTTCCTAGAATGGATTTTTTTTTAGGTTAATAACACCTATTTGAGATGACAAGGGCTGGCCAAATAATAAATTCTGGTTTGCAACACAGGATAAAAAAGCAGCACATTCCTGAAAAAAGGGAAGAGATGCATCCATCTCCAAACAGTACTTCAGTGGATAGGACATCCAGCTGAGATGAAAATACTCTAAATTACTTCTCCAAAATTCAGGACTGAATTTAGAACAGTCTTTCTCTCTTTACCTAGTAGCTCTTGTTGAATTTTTCCAAGTTAGGAAATAGTTTATTGCCAATACATTTGTGCTTTGGGGCCTGGAGCCTGTTCAGCATCAGTAAGAACCAAATGAATTAAAGAGTTTAGGCAGAAACCCAGGAGCAGTTTCTGTCAGTTTATCAGTATCTTTAACGATAGGAGATACAGAGAGAGCAGGTGGGGAAAAAAAAAAAAAAAAAAGGGTGTTCATGAAGAATAAAAGAGAGGAGAATGACCTGAAGACTAGAATTTCATAATTTTAAAGCTGAAAACCACATTTTCCCACCCACTAACTGGAGCTGCACCTTTGCACTATTCAGGAATAACATTCCTATTTTAAAAATGTCATGGAATGGTTATAACCTTAAAAATCATATATTCTCATTAAAATAGATGTGTTTCAGTTTAACAACAACACATCACAGGATGTAAATAGCAAAGAGACCACAGTGTATTAATAAAATAACCTTCTTTTACTACTGTTAGGATACACATTACAACTTGTATTTTTATTATCCAAATGCCACATGGCATTGAAGGTTCAATTCATTCAATTGTGTCTAGGGGCACATTCAAAACTACTGCCAAAGAATACAACACCTCTCTTAACTATAAAATTATCATCTGAAAATAGTTTATTTCAGACTCATCCCAATGTTAATTTCTAACTTTCTTGTTAATTGACTAGACTTTGTACTCTTCCAGAGCTGTCAAAAAAACCAGCCTCTGACCTGTTTATCCATGGAGCTGTGGCACAGTGCAAACTTTGTCCTGTGGAGTCAGTAGGCCAACTGTAGACTACACACATTTTCTGCAGTGGGATATCACTGGGTCCACCTAGTCCTTTACAGTAACCTAACTTTTTACATAAAGAACTGATTCAAACATGGGCTTTTTTCCCACATTGTCAAGATTAAAACTAAATAATGTCCACCAGATTCAAACTGTCTGATGTGAATGGGGAAACCAGAACACATGAAATCACCAAATTCCTTCTGCAGACAACTTTCTCTTAGAAGTGAGAAAGGTATTGAACTGCTGAAACTGAAAAGAAAAATGTCTCTAAAACCAGTGGCCGCCTTCTGCTCTCTGCTGCCTTGCACACACATCTCGCAAAGCCAGGAGCAGGCTGTGACTGACATAAGAGGTCAGACAGAAGCCGGCTGCCTCAACTTTCTCAGAGCAAACTCAGAGTGGAAAACAAGCAAGATGAATTATTCTGGCAGGGAGAGCTTGCTCCCAGCAGTCCCTCAGATCCTTGGAACGTGCTTGAGACTGTACTTCAGAGAGTGGAGAAAACTACAAATCGTATAGTTACTTCTGGACTCCTGTCACAGAAAACTGGTTGAAAATCAAGCTCATGGAGGTTAGTTTAGGGGAAAGCAAATATGGCTGCTTTAAGGACCAAAGGAATGAGAATAGGTGAAATGTAATCTGCAAACCCAGCTCTGCAGCAACTGTCCCCACAAGGATGTAGCTGAGCTGCTGCATACTAATGTGGGGCACTCAGCAAGAGGTGACACTTCAAGCAGAGATAAAACACTGCCATCCTGCCATCAGTTCTGAACTTGGCAGAAGTCAAAGGGGCTGGGATTAATGGAGCTGAAGGTAACACAGGGAGTGGGACGAACATGGGAGCATGGCCCCACGTTCACAGAGAGAAGTCTTCAGTAATCCACTCTTTTCATTGCACTCCAGACTGACAGTCAACATTAGTTAGTGTGACACTATTATTTGTGCTTTACTGCTGTTGAGTGGCCTTCCCAAGTTCTTTGCAATATTTAATAAGTCATCATTTTACAATTCTGAGAAGGTCTGTTCATATTTTACCACCATCCCACTTTGCACTGAAGTAGCACACAGTTACATGGTTAACAAAGCCTAACTTAATCTGTGAATTAATCTATGAATTTGCCAAAATTATTACAGGTGTAACACAAAGCCTAAACACAGTCTTTAGAAATGTCATTGAAATCTACCACAAACCAAAAATCTCAAGAGTCAGTAGAACTGTGGTACCAAACATGGTTTAACTACAAATGGCTTGCTTCTTGGTTGCACAAAGGCAATCAAAGTCTGTATTAAAAACAAAACAAAACAAAACAACCACAAAAACAAAACAACCACAAAAAAAAAACAACAACCTGTTTGGTCAAAAGGGGTTAGAGTGGGAAAAATAAATATATAATCTCCTTTTTTTTTAATGTCCTTTCTGGAGAATACATTTATATCTGAGGCAATGAAATTAGCTGGTACCTGTATGTAGAATGGAATTCCTGCACTCCTTCTGGTTGCACACAGTGTGGAAGAAGGATCACAAGATTTGATTTCTTCTAACACACAGCTTAGCCAGTGCTCTGGCATCTTGTGCAGACTCTCATTGTTACATCTATATCAAACAAGCGAATAAACAAAAAGGACAAAGTCAAAGAAAGCATTTAGTGACCTTAAATCACTAAAGAAATACTTAAGAAGTATTTCTTACTGTATGTTATCATCTCCAAGCACATAAACAGATTTTTATTATGAAATAAGATGAATTTAAAAAATCGTATATTTTTCCAGCGTTGGTACAAATTATATTAACCCTACTTATTAAGTGCCACTAACAAAATGTATTTAACTGAACAGAAAACAAGGTTCTGTGCTTCCACGCTGCAACAATTCTCTTCTGCCAAGAATTATTACCATGTTCTGGAGAAAAAAAACAAAGACATACACACATCAGCCACTGTGTAGGAAGTGACACTTCACAAATTCGTATCTTTGTTGCCACACAGTAGCTGATGCGTGACCCTTACACTAATAATTATGTTTGCAACCATACAAACTGAAACAGAAGCCCCTCAAAGTAAGTACCCATTATGTAAATAACCCTGCAAACCTCAGAGCAATGGAAGGAATGAAAACAAGACACAGTGCTCTTTTCAATGCTAAGTCAGTCAAACTTTCTGTAAAGCACCTAAATTGCTCTCCTATCATCAAATACTCCTCCTCTGCAGTTATAAAACTCAGCATTGCCTGAAAGGCAAAGGACTTCCAAGGACAAGGAAAAACTCAAGTCTGTTTCAATTACTGGTGCTGCTCAGTTCCATGAAATGTACCACATTCAGTGTGCAACACCAGCTCATTAATCTTATGTCAATGTTCCAAAAGGATCATTTCTATTAACAGGACATTGTTATTAAAACCTGTCACACTGGTTTGACACATGATTCAGAGCAAAAGAAATAATTCATCACTGTGGGCAATACAACTGCAATTATCTCAACCATGCAGGGCTTGCCTTACCTAAAAATATAAACTATCATTAAATTCATGATTAAGTAGTGAGACCCTATGGTAAGACTACAATCAGGTTTTCTACCTGGGTGACTGAAATAAAGAAAAGGTAAAAGGTAAAAGGCAGCAAGTACTGATGTGAAAATCAAAATCTAATGGAAGGTGTGCATATATTCCCTTCTTCATCCTCCTCTTATTAAAGCAAGAATTTACATTGGCTAAAAAACCTGATCATGAACAATAAATGAGGCTTTAATCTGCAGTAAAACACTCCTTTCCTTCTTTCACAAAAACCCCAGAAAATCAGTAATGCAGAAAACTGTGGTCACAGGAAGTACCAGACAGGTCAGCAGAAGACACAGGACACTTCTTACTCTTCAGTAATTCCTGCAGGATTTCTACCACACTTCCTACACTGCTCCCAGGTATTCCTCCCATGTTTTAAGGGCAGCACCTCTTCAAAAGGGCAATCAGAATGCAAACCACCAGTGCAGAGTTCAAGAGGAACTGGGCTTCACAAGCCATACATCAGCTTGTGCCATGGCATAAAAGAAAGGCACTTCCTGCCCCAAACCTATGACAGAAGCAATCAGATCAACCTGGAAACTCACAGCAAGTTCTCTTTTCTCTAACTACTCTTTCTTGTGCTGAAAAGTGTCTTGCCCTTGCTTACTTTCAGGATGTATTCCTTTGCTCACTTTTGGGTACACAACAAGAACAACTCTAGGACTGAGACCACACAAAACTTCTCACCCATCTCCTCCATGAGTCTGAGCAGTTAAGACACAACCTTGCCGTTCTCTTCATCCACATCAACACATTCTTCAAAATCTGCTCCTTCTGATCATGGAGGCACCTGGTCTTGCCTCCCTAGCTAAGCAAAATTTAAATGCCTCCACTCAATCATGCAGAGAACAGTGCTCATCTCTCTTCAGCATGTTATCTTAGCATTAACACGAACACCCCATGAGAAATACCTACATCTGCTGGGGTGCAGAGGAGCACAAAGCAAAGCATTAAGGAAATATTTAGAAGTTGCTGTGTAGCACACTGAATATTTTATTCTTAAGTAAACTGAGGGCTTTTTCTCCTCTCAATATTAGTAGAAAGAGGAGAAGCATACTGAAGTCAAATAAACTTCAGACTCCCTTAAAGCCATATTGCTTTGATCCTGCCACAAGTAATTCTACCTTGTTCAGTCACCCACCAATGCACTTTTATTTATTGGAAGGTGAAGGAGTTACTGCTGTAGAGTTAGAAACATTAGAGACTATTGACTTTGCAATGGAGATGACTACTCCCTTCCACTTGGCAGCTCTGTCTCCTTGTGGTCTGGCAAGAAGAATATTGTCTTAAGAAGCAGGTGGCCCTAAATTTTAAGAATAACGAAGCTTTACAATAAAAAAAAAATAAAGCCTCAAGATCAAATGTCATTTTTCAGAATAAAATAGTAATTATTTCTACCAGATCAAACAAATACTGTTGGATAATGAAAATATAACACAGTCAGTTGATACACAAATTACTTAAGATGCAATACATTAAGTGCAATCCACAATTTTCTGTCTGTTCATCTGTCAAGTGCAATCAACAATTTCATACATGTCCCAAACCCTTTCTGTGATTGGTATTAATGAGTAAAAAACTGGCAATCCTACGTTAAAGCTAAACCCCTCTCCCTAAGTCATATATCTGTATTTTTTCCTATCTGAAATAAATGGTGTGTTAACAATGGGTCAGTCTTGAATTTGGCCTTCCTGGATGCAAGTGCCTTGTGGCATAAACATCACATGACCAGAAGCATTTTTCTACATGTGTCTACCAAGAATTCAGTGTTTCCAGTCACTGTAAGCAGTTCCTATCTAGGGAAAAAGTGGATTTCTTTCACCATTTTTTTCTCTCTCAACGGGCCTGCAGTATTCATGTAAATAAACGCTTTTTTCACATAAGTAATGTGATTCCCATTTTTTATAGACACAATACTGCCCCTGGTACTTCTCAGACCAGAATCTAGGCTCAGAAACACATTACTATTCCAGTTATAAGTCTGCTTTTAAGAACAACTCCTCTGAAACTATGAAGTCCTTCCACTTGCATCCTCCTTTTCATAGCATCTGCTCAACACAAAACAGTTTTCCAGATTATATAGGTGCATTGAGAAGGGTTTGAGGTTTCTCTATCAGTAAAGCAGAGCAGAGAGAACCTTGGGTGGCTTCAAAATTTCAGAAAGACAGTATCATTACCCCATCTCTCACACCAAGAAGGAAAAGAAATAGGAGGGAAAATCTGAACAGTGTTAAAAATTAACACATCTTCAACCTGAGCAGTGCCTTAACATTGTATCTCATACTTCCTTATGTCATATATTTCCTAAGGCTACAAGCATCTCAATATATAAGAAGAGTTTTTCTCCCCCTTTCTTTCTCTCCCTTCAACACTCTTTCCTTCACATCTGTGATTGCACTTTTCCTGAGAAGTTATTTACTTTTCAGTTATTGATTTCGGTAAGTTTCACTAGAAAGTCCATTAGCGGTATTTCCATTTTACAAGTCTTCCTGGCAGATTATAGCAGGCTGGGAAAGCAAAGAGTTACAGCCACTTCAGAGCAACAAAATGAGATAGAAGCAGAGTTTCCTGCAAAGGATTAGCAGGGATCTATTCCCAGTTCCCCAAAAGAAATACTACAGAAGATCAGACACTGACTAGGTACAGATAAGTAATTTTCACTGATACTGACAGATTAAACATTTTTAAAATAAAAGCATGATTTTTATCTTTATCTTTCTTTTAGTAAATTACAATTTTCTAGAAAACTATTATGGACCTAACTTACTGCATGCCCTAAAACAGTGCTCACCATGTTTAAGTTCCAATCAAAAATTCAAAGTGTTCAAAATAAATTATTCCTAAATAAACACATTGTGCTGTATGATATTACTCTTCTCAAACCTTACCCTTGCATTCTGCAACTTTTGTGAAGCAAAGCACTACCTCCATAGCTATGCAATACCATTTCAGATTTCCAGAAATCTACCTGATCTCTCAGCAAAGAGGTCACTGAATAAAAGAAATGCAAAGCAGGCAAAATGTCATTTGGGACAGAGAAATTGCTTGAGTAACAAGAATTACAGGAGATTGAAGTTTTCAAGTTTAAAACAGATTTCTGACTTCTCTGAACCACCATGTTATCAGATCAAATGAGCATTTTTTAATTTCTCCAGACCTTTGACAGGAAATACTCTTTTTAAAAACACATTGCTTATTCAGTGATATGAATGTTGCTTGTTATGTAACTGTATGGTTTCTGAAGGTGCAGCTGCAGGCAACATTAAGCAGGCATGACAAAGGTAGCACTACACTCCCAGAAGGAGTATCAACAGGGAAACAGAAGAATGGTAAATTGCATATTAGAGCACACTCAGCAATTCACATCCAAATTTCAAGACAGATCAATTTCATCAGGTTGGTAAGAAATCTCTGCAGAGGAAATATTTTTCTTTCACCACTAACTCAAACAGGTCTGAATACTATCATTCTGTCCAGAAAAAAAAGTCTGCTCTTGGTTCTTATAAAGACTGGTGTTTAAGG
Source organism: Phylloscopus whistleri (assembly GCA_017589585.1). Lineage (NCBI taxonomy): Eukaryota > Metazoa > Chordata > Aves > Passeriformes > Phylloscopidae > Phylloscopus > Phylloscopus whistleri. Next base: position 2,862,048 of record JADMLD010000549.1, on the reverse strand, counting down.
GTTGTACAGCTAAAAGCAATCTCAGATAAAAGACACTGCAGCATAAAGTTTTTAAAAAGTGCTTAGCTATAAATAAGTGAAGGACTGTGTTCAACTGGAGTCATTCAAAAATGCCTGGGAAAAGGATCTGGCACAGTCTTAGTGACAGATTTTTTCAGTGTTTTACAGAAAGAACAAATTCAAGTGTCTGGGATGCTTCTGCACATCTCAAGCTCAATCCTGTTCAACAAGGTATCATGCTAAGCTGCACATTACTATAAGCTGTCCCAGACAAAAGCTTTCTCCTCTGGCATTTGTGGACACAGCAGTAAATTAATACAGATTCTGACACACATGCTTCAAGACTGCCCATGAGCCTCTCAGCTATGGAGAGAGGTTGAGATTCACTTGCAGAATGAAGCCCCCAGCTGCAGCAGGGGACATGGAAAGACTCCAGGATAATCAACAGATCTGCAAGGCAGCTGCATTCACCGAGACTTAATTCGCCCCCTTTGGAGGAGAGTCTCAAAATACTCCTCATATCCCAGGAGTACCAAATCAAAGAGTCATTTCCTGTTCTGCTATCAGTCTCCTTTCTCCTTTGTTTTAAATACAAATATAAACCTTGAGACCTGTAGTTCCTGGAAAATATTGTCTTTCTTTCAAACGAATGTATGTCCACAGAGCTGCTCTCCAGTTCTTATAAATCTTTTTTTCCCAAAGGAACACTTGCTCTACTTGAAATATCTTAACTTTAAAAATGCTAGGCAGTATGGATAACCAAAAAAATTGTAACAGACAACTGCTAATTGAGAAGAGGAAACATCCTTAATTTGGAGGGCTTTTATTTTGGATGATACATACATATCACTTAATGTTTGAGTAATTTTCAGGCAAGGAGAGTTCTCTTGGGCTTGGCTACTCATTTTTCAATCTAACATAAGGCTGCTGTTAAGTGGATTGTGCTCCATTAAATACAATGGCAGAAAGCAGGAAAGGCAACAAACACATCAGCAACTTTCCCAAAGTCTGGGTAGATTTGCTCTACTCTATTTGCCTCACTTTTTAAAAGAGATTTAAAAACTAAAAATCTGCTATAAACTGACTGCATGTTTTCTATGTTTTCCATTATTTCCTGCTTTTTACTTTGCCTTTGCTACAAGACAGTCCTGCATATTGACTGAGATCAGACCAGTGAGGCTGTACCTGTTTGGATTACCTCCTTTCTCCTCTCAAATAGACTCATGGTAGTAAAAGGTCTGTTTGTTGGTTTGTTTTTGTTTTTTTTAAACTCTAATACTCTGCTGGCCAGACTCTCTTTACGTTGATGGGAGAAAACTTACATCACCTTAGAACTTCCTGAGCCAAGTTTTCATGGTTTATAAGAACATTCCAATATCTAAGTGCACATAAAACACATGGACAGGCAAAAAGATAAGCAGTGAGTTTCTTTTTTTTCTTTTTGAGTAAACAACCAAGTGTAAAGCAAGGTTGTGTGAGTGCTCAACAAACTCCTCAGGCCAATGTGAAACCCCTCAGATTGCTATTACCTGAAAGAAAATAATGTACCTTGGGATCAGAGATCACCAAGAGACTCATGGCATGCAGTTTAACATCCCACTGGCACACAGAATGAACACCAGCACGTGTCAATACCATTACTGGAGCAGTGCTGGTACATGGATGCAGCAGCCTCACCCAGCATCCTCTAGCAGAGACCAAGCCTCAGCTCTCTTGGGAAGATTTTCTGAGGGGACACACAGTGAACCTGATCAGCCAGCCAGCCTGTACTAAAAGCACCAAAACTGTTTCCAGCATGAAATAAAGAAGAAATAGATCTGCACCTCAAACTGGCTGACGTGGGGCAAAAGGGAACATTGGTTACTTAACCTGGCATTGGTGTGAAAACACAGGTGACTTCAAATTAAAAATCTGACTGGTCTTTCATATTTAAAAAGAAAAACAGCAACAAAAAAAAAGCCTACCAAACTCTACCTAGTCAGTAGAAATTTTAGCTTGTCTTATTAAAACATGGATGGGATATAAACACTGTATACCACAAAGAAACACAACCAGCACTTGAAATCAGTAGCTAAGCATGTAATGGAAATTCCAATGATCTTGCCCAGACCTCAGGACAATTCTGTTCATTTAGTTCTTCTAGGAAGCTATAAAGTTACAAGGGCAAAGAAAAAAGCCAGAGTGCATATCACTGTCAGGTAGTCTTCCAAGTGTCACAATAACCAACTCAGTGACAGGTAAGAGAAGTTTCCAAGAAAATGTCCTGGCTAAAGCAAAAAAGTCTGGGATACATTTTCATAAAGGACCAGAAAAGGAGAGCGAGCTGGAAGAACTCTACACTCCTGCTTTTCCCAGGAGTTTTCAAGAGCTGTTCAGGAAACTAACATGCCAGAAATGAAGAAAAATGCAGCAAGCATTATATGTCTGTATCATTTTTCAATGCCTAAGCACCATCTCTAACCATAAGTACTGTAGTCCAAGTCACAGACATCATGTACTGTCATAATCCTGCCTACACCAAACTTAAATAAAATCCACATGAAAGCAAGGATCTTCCTGCACAGCCAGTTTCAGGATCTATGCCAAAATTTGGTAAAACTTATATTAAAAACACAGTAAGCTGCCCATCTTCTACCTGGAAAGCTTTTCTGTAAGTTGCACGAAGCCAGCATATGCCAATTCAAATGCACCCCTGTGCCTTGATTGCAGCAGATGATGTTTAAAGTAATCACCAATATTTTTAACCTAAAAAGGAAAGAGAAAGTTACTAAGTCATTTGAAATTACAAATACATAATTTATTTATATATGCAAATATTTTGCAGTTCAAAGCAGCAATCCTCCCCTGGCTGGAAGGGTCACTGGTACAAGCAAAAAAGCAATTACAAGTCCTATAAAAAACAACCACTTACTTTAAGGATAACAAATATTATACTAATTTTTTTAGATTAAGGGGGTAGTTCTACATTCTTTTAAAAAGTCCAAAAGTATAAAGGACATGGATTTGGTCATTCGTTCGTGAGGGACATACTCAGATTTTAAGAGAAGAAAGTGACAACTCTGATTTTCAGAGGAAACAAATTGTTTGCCTACACTCTTGCCTAAAACCCCAAAGAAAATGTCAACTAAAGCAGAATAGCAGAAAAAAAATCTGAAAAGTATTTAAGATATGAAATTCAAACTCCAAAAATTGTACTGAAGGGACATCAGATTGGGCAATACATAGACAAATACAAATTTCTAACATGAAATTGCTGTTGACCATTAGAAACAATTTTAAAATGAAGATGATGTTGTAGTAATGTCAGCTATTTTTAAAAGCATTAACATTGTAAATGTGATAACTATCTTCCATTTATAGTTATTTTCTAGAGCTCTATTACAATACAAAGGTTTTAATCTGTTTGGAATTTTACAGATCCACACAATCTCATTCCACAAAGCATAGGCTGTCTTGGTTTGTTGGGTTTTTTCATTTTAATTCTCATCAACTTTCAAGGTCTAAATCAAACTTCCCACTTAATTTGTTTAAAATACATAGCACATACTTAATGCCCTTATTTAAAATTTACTTCAGGAGTCTTTCCTAAACTCACAGGCTAGAAGCAGCACTACCATAACTCAGTTCTTGGTCAGAAATTTAGACTGTAACAGGTGAATCTTACTAATTCAACAATCAACAACATACAGGGCCACACTTGCTGCTGAGGGCGAGAATCTGGGTATTCAAGATGTAAATTCTCTCCAAGATGTTCCAAAAACTTAATACAGGCCATGGGACAACTAAGTCTTTACTTCTGCTGCCTGCTTCTCTTCACTTTGGCACACAGCTCTAGCAAGCTTATCTCCCAAAATTGTCTTAAAACTTCCCAGGTGAGATAAACAGGAGTTTGAGGAAGAGCTAAATGTTCCTCCAGACTTGGAGCATCAGTGATTTGCATGTCATATGACAAAAGCAACAAAGAATCTTCATTCCATGTCTTTCTATTACCTGGCGGTTACATGATACTGTTGATATTGATTTTCTTACCAGGCAGAGCTCTGAGCCTGCCATCTCTGGACTTTTAGGATGGGATGGAAAATGAAAAGTAGAATATGCATTTGAATAGAGAGATGCCTCCAGCTATACTCTGCACTTCCTATGTCTATTATTTCTAAAGGCAAGGCCACCATGTAAAATAGCTGGTTTAGATGTTTTGAAGACTGCCACATAAACCCAATCTCCTACTCAAAAGACAAGGAGAGTGCAAATCTGATGTTGTCCCAACTTCCTACAAACAACAATCAAGTATCATGCAGGAGCTGCCTCCCTGCCAACCTGTACCACACAGGTACACAGCACAACAAGCAGCACCACTGCTGCAAAGAGCAGCCCCCCAGCACCACACTGCCTGCCAGGAAGCAGCTCTGTAGTGCCATTTCCTAAAGCACAGGAGCACTGCAAGACACTGCCTTTTCCATCTGCATGCTCCATTAAAAAAGCAGGTACAACCAATTAGAAGACTGTGAGCAAATGCAACACTCCTTGTGATCTTCTGGGTGAATAAATTATGACAGCATTGATCCAGTTCAATGCAGTTACTGACCTAGATGTGGGGCACAGAACAACAAGAGGAAGGTTTGCCAGCATGACACACACTGGCCAAGAGGTGCTACCAGATTTTTCTCAACAATTACTTAGTCCTGGCTCAAGGCAAGTTGACCAAGGTTTCTCTCAATGTTTTCATTCTCTGTATTCTTGAATCTCTTCCAATAGTTACAAAATGAAGAAAAGAATGGGCAACTTGAAAGAAAAGTTCTACATGCATAAGATGACAAAATCCAATTTGCTTATTTGTCAACACTGAAAAGTGTTTAACAAGTCTGAAGCCCCAGCAGCTAAGGCATTGAGATTTTTTGTCATTTCTGATGAAACTCCCCTTTTTTTGTACAAAACACTGTAATGACCTAAAGTTACAAAAGTACAGAGAAAATGTCTGCATTTTTCTTTGTGTATTTCCTTGAAAGGAAAATCAGGATTTCAAACTGACTTCTCATCCATTAGCATTCTTCAAATGAGAATGTAGGCCTTCTGTTTTACAGAAAGACTTCTGAAGCATAAACAAGCTGAAGAGGCATCTATAAGAAAAGAAGGTTTACAGAACCACAGAAAATCCTGAGCTGGAAGGGACCCACAAGGACCATGGAAGTCCAGCTCCTTTCTTTGTCATGTATTACTTCTGAAAGAGCACCTATCACCATCTGCTTTCCAAAACCAGAGATGCTCCAGTTAGAACTGACTCATTCTAAAACACCAATTCCTCTTTGACTCAGTGCAGATTAAGGAACACAATGGTGGAAATGCATATCTGTTCTCTCATCTGCCCTCCAGACCCCAGCAACAATACAAGCACAGCTGTTAACCAGATGAAAACATGAGCACTGGAGGCAATGCAACAATAAAGACACCAACACTATTTCCATGGCACCACAACATTAGATAAGAAATAAAATCTAGAGTACATAATACTATCTTTTGTTTTAAAATGTAAAGTTCCAACACCTAAGGAAAGAAAAACAGGTTAAAAAGTAGTTGGCCTTTCATATTTCAGTCTTTTATGCAAACTGGTTTTGTTGAAACATATGGAACTGAAAAGGTCATCAATTATAACAGAAATTTAATAAACACAAAATATTTCCCAAATAAATGCCTCTGGTAATTTAATTTCTTGTAAATACTGAACTCAGAGCCCTGCAAGAGACCCAGATGGCATATTAACATTTCTGATCTCTCATACCAAAAAAATCAGAGGAAAAAGATGCAGTCACATTACATACAAGTTATTCATAATAATGGATAGGAGGAAGACAAGACTAAGATTAGTCGGCATGTTTGACTTTCAGAACTCTTGACTCTGAAGGCTAATTAAGGAAGAGCTTTCAGCAGAATCCAAATATGTAGAGACCAAAAAGATACAAGAGACTGACTATGAAGTCAGTTTAGAAGATTTTTAGCAATTTTACTAGTCAGTAATATACCCTGAGAGAGAGAGAGAACAGGGTGGGTGGGTGGCAGGCAGGCACTGGTATCCCTAAACACTGCCCACATCTCATAAATAACCCAATACAATTAGAACGAATGATTTTGTTAGTAATGCATAATAACTTCTTCACTAATCTGTTTCTACTGTAGTTATGCTTTCTGAATACCACTGAATCAAAACAGGACAGATAATCAAGTATAACAAAGAAAACCCTTAGGCCATGACAATTAAAAAGAATTTAAAACCCACAACTTTTCCCAAATAAAACAAAGATTTAAGAAAAAAGATTCTGAAAACTGCCTTTGCACCACCACCACCCAAGAAGAAATGGCAGGTTTTATAATTGAAATTATTTCCCTACCTGTTCTACAGTAATCAACCCATCTGAAGATGTAGTCTGTGAAGGCAAAAGTTTACACAGTGTCCCTAAGAGCAGAGATACTTCCTTCATGCTTCTCCAGCAACATACAAGCACCATTTGAGCTGTGACATCACACACTTGCCTGTCTTTGCCTTAAAAACAAAAGAACAACAAACGCAATAGTATAACTCAAGGTTCTCAGATGCAGGGGTGTAATTTAAACTTCACGTAGCCTGTATTACAAAACACAATATAACTATGGAAAAATTTCTAAACTTGCCTGCCCAAAAGATAGGGTCAACAAGATTGAGTTAACTGCTTTCCCTGTTCAACAGCTGCTTTACTTTCTCGCACTTGCAAAAGGCAGCAGTAGGACCATTTTAAAGGCAGCGCTGTTGTACAGAGCAGCCGTGTTTCGGTGACAATGACTATCTCCTCGCACAGCGAGCTACAGCCACACACGAGTACAATTCCGCGGGCAGCCATCCCGCATCCATCGCTCCCCGCACCTTCCCCGGCGCCGCCCGAAGGAAGAGGCGTTTGTGGCACAGCGCCGCCACCTGGTGGCCAACGCGGCACTTGCAGCTGTTTGCCTCTCCTGAGAGAGAACGCACGGCGCCACCAAACTATTTCCAACATGGGAAAAGGCAACCGGGGAAAGGAAGTTCAAAAGCTTGCATAAACTATTACATTTTAAAATGTACGGATATTCTGTAAATTTATTCTGGCCTGCACTAAAGATGCCAAAGTTTACTATTTCTTTATTGCTGTAAGGTTCAGTTTCATAGCTGCTGTTCATTAAAGCAGACAAATAACTACCTTCTGTTTTACCACTGGACTCTTTCAAACTGAAGCTGCTGCTTATGTAATGTCATGCAGCAAGTTGTATTGCAGGAACACAGTCTCCACTAGCCCCGTGTACATGGAGAGGAAAATCACTGTAACACTTCTCAACAAGAAATACCTTAGAAGCATTGCTGATAGAAAAGGTGTTCAAGATTACCTGGCCAGTGCAGTTAAGGCAAGAGTCTAAGCCAATATCAAAATAACTAATTTTCACTTGTGCCTTAAGAGAGATTAAACACAATCTTCCAGAAGCACAGTAAATTAGTCTTTAATACCATGTCCATGGATAACTAGCTTCTGACAGGTAAGAACTGAAACATTACACAAGCAATTTCCAAACTGATCATCCACATAAAATGCCTCCTCTATAAAAAATACCTCGATTTAATTACTAATATAGCCTTCGACTTACCTGTCATTTCCATGCAAATATTTTTCGTTGGCCTCTGGTCAGCCAGCTTTTCAGATTTTTCTTTGCAGTGTTCCTTCAGAACTTTTGTTTGCATAAAATAATCATTTGTGTCCTGTGGTTGTATCTCGTTCAGAATCATCTGCAGACGACCTGCACTTTCTGCACATTAAACAAAGGGGATATTTTTAAGAGAGTTTTGTCTTCTACTTCCAGTTCTTTATACTGATGGAATTCATTTTGGGTGTACAAGTATAAAAGAAAGCTACTGGCATTAAAAAGAAAACCCACAACAAGTTCTATGGTGACTAGAACAATCGATGAAAAAACCTAAATTTACAGTGCCCTGTTTTGAAAGAGATGCAACAGCACAGTCTGCAAACGTTTGTGGGTTTTTTAGCAAAGAAGTCAGGAAAACTTTATCAGAAATTAAAGGAGTGACCTAAAATGAGAAGCTGAAAGGGACGGGTGCTTGGTCTAGTTCTGAATGACTGCAAGACAAAGAGAACTTCAAGAGCATCAGGTCTGAAAAGAATTCTTCTGGGATTCTGTTTGGTTCTTTACCTGGATCACTGTCCATTGGAATAAGACCCTCTGGTGATGAGCTCTGTACTACTGGTGATACTACAGCAGAGAGGTTGTATGACATCAGGATGAGCCTGGTCACCACTTCCTTCCATTCAGACACCAGTGTCAAGTTACTTCAGGGAAAAAAAAAAATCAAAACCAAAATCACAATGAAAACACATCACGACATGGATTAAAATAATAATATATTTAAAAGAAAGAATCAGAATTACAAACACTTGTGCACACTATATTTATGAAAACTATAAATAAGGTAGAGGTTGAAAAGTCTTAAGGCTGAGTTTAACACATACAAAGGAAGTATCACACACTGCAGCAGCCAGAAAGTTTGAAAAGCCACAGGTACTGGATTTCCTTATAAATAATACTGCATGATTTTCTGTTCTCCTCAACAGCCCTTCCACTGCACTTAAACATGGAGTTACAACTTCCCATTTAGTATGTTTTGCTTAAAATATGGAGTTACAATTTATTTAGCATATTTCACTTACTTGAAGGGTAATTGCTGCAAAGCCCCAGTTATACAGTGCACTCTCCCATACATGGGGAATGATGCTGCTGCTTGAAGCAGAGACTTCTTGGCTTGGAATATTTCTTCTTCAACATTGGCCAACAAAAGCTTGATAACTAAAATATTTTAAAGCACAGATTTTGCATTGAACATTCATATACTGTATTTTCTGAGAAACAAATCTGCTTTAAGAAACAGAAATAAAACCTGTGTATACAACAATTCAATGGAATATGCACAGCAATTTCCTTTATTATACTTTTCCCTCTTTTGTCATTGAAACATATGCTACCATTGATTTTCAGTTATCATTGATTTTCAGCTCAACTCCAGCAATATTTGTTATAGTCAATTTAATCTGTGTCTCTGAACCAAATGGCAGCTGTGAAAAGCACAACCCACATCCTATGCTCAGGGACAATCCCACAGCTCATGATGAAGTCACGAGGAGTTACCTGCCCCATACTGCAAGTCAGGCTTCACCCTTACAGCCACATTAACACAATGATGAGCACAGCAGAATATTAAAGATCAAAAGTTCATGATTATACATTTGAACCTTATGTTTTCCACTACACAACCTGACCAATTTTCAAGGGTACACGTGCCTATTTTAATTCTATTTATAGCTTGTGACAGATATCTCAGTGTCAGAATCAGAACAAATCACAAATCCTAACAAGGAACCATGGATCAAGGAACCACCTTCCTAACAAGGAACCACCAGCAACAGATACCCCAGAGGCAATGTGACATGAGGTTACCTACACATTTCCTTCACTTATGGCAACCACAACCATGTCTCAAAATTGTTATTTCACTGCATATGAAGGAAGTATTAACAGGCATCTGTAGAGAAGCCAAGAATGGCACAAAAAAGTACAGAATAGTGAGATCACTGCAAATTATATAAAATGTTTTATTACAAACAATGAATTTAAGTATTTTAGTTTCAGTGAAGATTATTTAAGGTAGAGGAAGCTTGACTAACAAATCTGCCAAACCTGCCAGATCTAGAGCCCTGTTGTCTTTCACCCAGGGGCACTAAACCAAACAAAAATATTCCATATGTGAACAAAGCCTCATTACTGTGGATGTGTATTCACAGGACTGCAAATCACACAGCAAAATGGGTCCAAGTGAGCAGAGCTCCAAGGGCAGCATTGCCCACATGGAGTACTGAAACATGGACCAACTACAGCTGCCCTCCCTCTGGGTAAATGAGCTCTCTGGAGAAGCATGGGGTCCTTCCCTGCACTTCCTGCACTCAGCTTCACCAGGCTCACTCCTTGGGCCTCCACAGCACTTTCAAATGTCACTGGTCAAAATAATAACAAAAGCCATCTTACATAATATTCAACAGCCTCAACACAAACAGGACTAGATTAAGATCTTACTAAAGAACCTGGCTTCTGACAGCAAAACACAATATACATAAAATCCTGTTAGAAATAAGCATCTCTTACTCACTAAGCCTCCTACCAAAAGCCTTATGGAAGAGCAGCTTCCAATAAACATAAAAAAACTCTTCCCCCCAAATCTTACCTGCCAAAGTGTTCTTCTCCACTGTACTCACTGATGTGTTTCCATCTATCTGGGGGTTATGCTCAAGCCATTTTCCTAAACAAATGTGCTCCAGTTCTTCGTGATACACCAAAAAGTTCAACAAATATGAAGCAGTGACACAATCATATGGCTTGGTACTTGTGCTTAGATCAATTGCTGCTTGGAACAGAAGATCTACATTTTCAGAATCCTGAAAAAAGACCAAAAACAAACAGTAATATTGCTCATTTAACTGAGCTTCCAGATTGATTTAGTTAAGCTTCTTACCAGCCTGGAATCTCAGAACCTGCTTTTCATTAAGTTTGCTGGTACATATATCTTAAGAAACACTTGTTTTGTGCACTGACTACCTTACACTCAAAACATGCATATGCATGTATTTATAGCAAGGATACAATTACATAGACATTGAGGATGGGGACAGCCATTTATAAAGCAGTATTCAATCACACTGCACCTCACATGAAAATATTTTTTTTTCAAATTACTGTGTTTTATGTGCTAATGGACATTAAAGAGAAGCACAGTTTACTTGGTAGCAGTATTTGTTCATCTGTACTAATGAGTTTAAAAATAACTTTTCATGAAGTTTTTACAGACAAATCAGTATCAATTCAAAGGGCAAAATTTGTGAGAAATCAAAAAACCCAATCAGATAACGAAATCTGAGATCAATCAGAAAGGAAAGGAAACAGGGAGCTGAATTTCCTCAAAGTACAAGAATAACCAAGTCAAAATGCATCAATCATTTACAAAGGGAAGTCACAGCTAAGCCAAGAGCTTGCATTAACTATTTCTCTGATAGTTCACAGTCATACCCAATGAACTTCCCCAACTCCTTCATCCATTAGTGAAACAAGTCTCCTTAGGTAAGGGCAGAAGCTGTACGAAAACATACAGAAGGTATCAGTGATGAACACTACTGCAGAAACTTGGGCTGGCTTCTAAGGTCCAGGGTTCCTGCTCTGTACCTAACACACAAGCACCTGGTATACTACAGAACATTCATCTTCCACAAAATAACTCCCTCTAAACTCTTCAAGTTCATACCTGTAAACTAAATGCAACATCACGTAGCTTCATCAAAAGTCTGAATGCCAGAATTTTTACTTCCTCAAAAGTACTGGCAAAACACTGGATCAAAGTTTGGACACGAGCAGAATCAATCTCCTGATCCAGGTGAAAAACTTGTGCCTGGCCTGTTCAAAGAAATTAATGCCTTAGTGCTTATTCTGGAAGGAGTTACAGCACAACTATCGATCTATCTTCACATTCTGCTTTGCTATACTAAAAGAAGCATTAAAATTTTTGCTAAATTACTATTTTAATATTGCTTCTCTTAATAGGTCTTAAAATACCATATTTACCATTGCTAGGAATAAAAAAGGTTTACCTTATTAAAAAAATAGATACTCTTAGTAATACAGAAAATAAATTACTGCCAAAAAACAGAATCCCATTTACTCCCTTTAAATTCAGCATTAAAAATAATCTTTATTTAGTTTTGCTTAAAAACTCTTTCTGTAAGTATGTAATATTAGGAAATAATTCCTTTCAAAAAAGTGGTTGAAAGCTTCAGTGTGTTCTGGCACTTGGTGTTTTGAGTTATTTTGTCATAGGAATAATCCCTGAAAATGTAAGCCATTACAATTCCTTTTGGTTTTAATTTAGATATAAGTGAGTTGTGAATTCTGGTGACTTCACTTAATGCTGTAAAGAAGGCAGAAATTTTAGGATGTAAACAACTGCACAGAACTCAACAGCTGAATCACCTTTATAGAAGTAATGTCCAATTCATAAAATCCTCAGCTGCTATTACAGACGAATGAGGATAACTTTATAAGCAGTAACAATATACTACACACTCATAAAAACAACACTAATGTGTTCATTTATCAAGGGGTTTTGAGAAATGATTTAGCAAGATGGCATTTTTATTCCCTCTCAAAATCAACTTTAATCTTAGACAACTCATTTCTTTAAAGAAAAGTTTTACAATTTAGGACTGAAACATATTTTTATGTTGATCATATGATCCAAAGACAAGGCTTAGCAAGAATATCAATACTCTAAGGCTCTAACAAATACTTCTTGAATTAAGACTGTCACAGAATCATAAAGAAAATTTAAAATAACACCAGTACACCATCATTAACTGGACAATAAAACTGTTTTCTATTTAGTATAATATCATGCGGATATGCAATATTTTTCAATCAAGAGATTTTGTGAATTCAGCATTTCAGGGTATCAAGATATATGCACAGGAAAAGGAGTGAAGTTACATTGAAACTTGGCCTGAAGTTCTCCTCATAATAAAAAAATAAACCTTCCTAAAAAACAGGTTGTGCAAGAAAAGCCAAATTTATAGAAGCTATGCAACAGGCATTAATTATTTGCATTTACTTCAATATTCCTTTTTCCAATAAAACTTAGTATCCTCCCTTGAGGTAAAACAAAAGCAACGCAGGAAACATCATAGAATATAAGGACTATAAGAATACCCTTTTACTTTGACAGAAACTGACTAGCTGGCACAAAAGACACTTCTTCAATACTTCCCAGTCCTAGAGTCTATTGAAGTCTATAAATTAGACTTCTTACCTTTTGGAACAGAAAATATTTCTGCTATTGATTCCAAAATACTTAGTGCAGAAAACCTGGTTGGGTGTGATGAACCAGGAAACAATACCTCGAAAAGTCTGGCACATACAGATGACATAAAATCCTGGGGGGAAAAAAAAAATTGCAAGAAAAAAAAAAATTAGGACCATTTACTTGCTGCCCTACGAACAAAAGCCTAAGTAACTGAATTCAGGACATTCTGCCATACCCCAAAAATTATGACCTACAGATAATTTTGGAAAAACAGGAGACCAACATTCACAGCACAGACAGAGTTTCTTGTTTCTTAGAGTACACCGAAGGCTGGACAATCATTTGGGTTTTTAAATACAACAGTTTCCCTTCTCCACCCCCACAAAAAGACAAGCCATTGTACTGAGTCTTGAAAATTAGCTGACTAGAGAAAAGCAGAACTCAAGGAACAGACTGACACTAAGAAACTGATGATGTGAGCCTTTAAGTAGGACAAAAAGGACAAATAAAAAAGAAGTCTTAATGCTAAAGCTCATGTCATTCATTCTCTCACTCACTGATTATTCTGGAGATCTAGAAAAAGACTGAAGCTCAAGTGATCTCTATTTTAAGTCCAAATAATACACATCATTTAAAGCTCACTACTAAGTGGCCAACACGTGACAGGACATTTACTCCATTTTTTTTTTTTTGATTGAGGGTACCTCTCCAGCCATTCCTCACTACTGCTGTTTCAATGCACATCCCTCAGAAAATAACCTTTATTGGTTTCAAACAAAATTTACCTTCAAGACAACCCTCCAAAATACCAATGGGCATTCAGTTCATCAGCACCAATGTATCTAGTCAAAATAAACTTGCACAGGTGCATCAGAGGACAAGCTCCACAGCACTGCTTGGCTTTACAGGTTTCTTCCTTCTGCACTGCACTATTGCCTAACAGACACAGAGAGCCTAACTTACCCAGTGGTGCTCAGGAACAATGAACTCCCAGAAATGCTATCCCACCTCTAGTACCTGCATCTCTAGCAGTCTACTTACTTTGTATTGCTGCAAAATCCTCAAAGGAGGCATTTTAGTTGAGTTCTCAACTAGCTCTTGCTTGGTTTTATTTTGCTCCAATTTATAAAGCACTTGAGAACTTTCTTGTATCCTGCAAAATAACTTTTAAAACAGAAGAATACATGGGTCAGACAAGAATCATTGACAATGAAATAAGGGAAAGGCAGATTTTCAGCTTATTTTCCAAATCACACTGCTTGTGATTGTTATATGTTTGCAGAACAGATCCTTGCCTCTCCGCTCCAAACCCAAGGTTTTGCTTCACAGCTGCCTTGTGACCAATTTTTTCTCTCCTCCCTCTACACCTCCAACACCTTCTTCCATCTCCCTCCTTAAATTCATGCCAAGCCTTCTCATCCTATCTCATTTTCTGTGGAACTGTGTTCATCTATAAAAAAAACTGAATGCAGATACCTTCTACAGCCTCAGTGTCTCTTAGAGTTTGACTCACTTCAAAAGTGCTTCCTCCACCTCTTTTACTACCCATAAGTAACATTTCCTTTCTTATCACACTCCCAATCTAGCATGACTTTTCCACCTCATGCTCCTCAGTCTGCACCAGATAAGAAAGGAAAAAGATAGGATTTCTCTTTTGTTTTTGCCAAACTGACTCCCTCATTTTCCCTCCTTCTCTAATTAATTCTTTTCTCCCTCCACATTGCCTTCTTTTTGCCATAAACATCTTCCAAGATGTTCTTTATATGTATGTGGTTCCTCATTTTATCCCCATCCTTCTGCCATGAGCTACATGTGAGGATAACTTCCTTGACAACTTCCACCAGATGGAGAGACTCATTCCCTGCAGACTGTAATGGCACAGCCACATCATGCTGAACATTCCTCTGCTTTGTTTTCCAGGTCAGGTTTCTGAGGGTGATGAAGTGACTGAACCTGCCTGAGGTGTGACAAGTCCATGTAAGCACAGCCTTAGGCCCCAGCCAAGGCAACACAAGGTTCACTGCTGACTCCAGGGCACATTGCTTTGCTACTGGCAAAGTGTGCAGGTGCTGGCAGCTCAAGCAACACCCACCATCCATGAAGTAACCATGCCTCTGCCACTTCATACTTTGTCTAAGCCATCCTTGCCTGTGATGACTTAACACCATTCAGCTGGGTAATACATATAGTCCTGGCCTTTTAGAGCTTCTACTCTTTCCAATGAGCAACTTCATAACCTACTCATTATTTCTTTTTAAATGGTGTTATAAATAACATAAGAGGCACATTAGGCATTGTCCATAGTTTGAAATTACCTTTCTCAGCAGAGAAACAATCTGCTGCCTTACAGAAGGAGACTGGTTGTTCAAGTTGTACATCATAAAAAATTGAATTAGTTGCATTTCTTCCAGAGACACAATTTCTGTAGTACGATGGGTTTCACAGAGTAAACCTAAAGCATCAATGCAAACCTGAAAAATATTAAAAAGTTCATAAGAGTTACTGACACCTATGATGACACCCTTGTTTTAATACAACACTGATACAGTAATCAGGATCCAAGCAATTATTCTCATCTAAAGGATACATAAACTGTTGTCCCTTTACCTGGCTGTGCTGATGAACCAGACCCTGTTTTATACACTCAGTGGATACAAGACCACTGCTCATGATATTTGAAAGTTCCAGGTGTCCATGAGCCCTGGCTGTTCTCAAGCATGCCATTAATGCTCCAAGAGCTCCTCTAGTACTGCAAGAGCCTAAAGAAAATGAAAACCAGTAATAATTACTGTTTGGTTAACACAAGCAATATACTATTTGCAGTGCTTGTCAGAAACTCCCAGTACTTTCAACACATGACCTCATCTCCTTTTATTTCTACTCCACAAATTCCAAAAGACAGTGCTGCTATAGATTAAA
This sequence comes from Phylloscopus whistleri, assembly GCA_017589585.1. Lineage (NCBI taxonomy): Eukaryota > Metazoa > Chordata > Aves > Passeriformes > Phylloscopidae > Phylloscopus > Phylloscopus whistleri. The sequence goes on along the minus strand of JADMLD010000549.1, from coordinate 2,846,228 downwards.
CTAGTTCCAAATCACCTGGTTCCCAAAAAGCTGTATCTCAAATATGTCATATGGAAAAAAGATCTTGTGAGGTCTCACAAGTCATTATTTCAGAGTCACACTAAATTACTTCAAAACAAGAGAATTATATATCTTGTATCCACATGTTTACAAGAACAAACAATCTGTTACTGACAAACTTGTGTAAGAAATAAAAGCAAACTAGTAGTAGAGAATACAGAAATTTAGCAAACTCTGGTAAAGAGAACCAAAAGGCACCCACAGAAGGATTCTGCTCATGGCACGAAGAGACACTTATGATTATTATGACTTTCACCTTGAAATACTAATAGCAATAATAACCATCTGGAAATCTTCTCCCAAATTAACAATAATAATAGACCAGAAATCATATATATGCTAAGATTTTTTTTTAAACGAATCATAAGTACAAATACAAAGTTTATTTTCTTACCCAGATTAGCATCTGCAGAGGCCTGAAGAATTTTTATCATGTAGCTCAGACTGTCAGGATTACATTTGAGCAATTTTGGTAAATAGTAATCTATTATATAAGTAGTTTGGTCATGGTTCCCTTCACACAGTATTATCAGAAGTGGAGAAACCCAGATGCTGTGCCACTGGTCAATCCAGGTGCCCTCCTGAAAACTCAAAGTCAAATGGGCCTTGTGATTTGCAAACATGGTTTCCAGAAGATCACTGGCGTAAGGTGCGAGAGACTGATCACTCATCACATCCAGGATTTGTACTGGAATTGTTCTGTCCAACTGCAGTATATTTTCAGTGCCCACACACTCCACCAGACAACCAAGAGAAGCATATTTCCCTTTTACATGCCAATCCAAGCTCAGTAAATGCTTTATCAGCCTTGCAAAGAATGGGTCTGATTTCCCATTGGATCCTGCAATGGTGCTTTGGTGTATCTGAAGGAGATTCTTGAAAATCAGTTTAGTTTGGTGTCTGATGGCATCCAGAGGGTGGTCCCAGTGTGTATAAATGTATTCCAGCAGCTTCCCAATTATATCAGAGCTCCCATTAAGTTTGATTTTTAGATCTGGAGAGCCTGAAACAAGGGCAGCCAGTGCTGAATTAGTCCAAATAGCAAGGATTCTAGACAAAGATGTTGCCACACTGGATTCTTTCAACCTTTTAAAAAGAACAAACACAAAAAAGTTCATTATCTTCATTTATCAGTATTTAAAAAAAATAAATGTTGTATTTCAGAATAACTATTCATCACACTCACTTATCTTACATGAAAACAGGTTAGGAGACACAAGCCATTCATGGAGGAAAAGGAATGAACACAGAAATGATCAACTGGATATTGCCAAGTACAGGCTTAGATACCTGATGTGCTATTAACTGGTTGCAGCTAAATCCCCTAACAATGAGGAAAAGAAACCATACAAGCCCCACAACAGGAAAACAAATAAAATAAAAATAACCATGCACCTGCTAACATTTGAGCAGCATTATGTTTTTGCATGCTTCTTGAAAATGTAAGGAAAAAAACCTTTCATTGCCATATAAAACCATCAAAACTGAGCATCCTACGTGCAAAATCAAAATCACAAAACTGATTTCCAAGGCACAATCAAAGGGTGAACAGAATACACATTTTAATCTCCAACCCAATAGTGCTGGTGGGCCCTTAGATGCAAGCAGCCAAAAAAAAACCAACTAAATCTCATCTTCCTTCAAGTATTCCACTCACTGGCACACTTTGCTTTCCTCTGAACTTTCAGAAGGAGAGGACGTGATGTCCTGAAACTGAAATTTATCTGTCTACATAAGAACCGATACTGACACACCTTACCAGAAAGGAATACCTAAATTTATCCCACTCATTGGAAAACAAAATTTTAGCATGCAAGAAAAATACTGAAACTTAGAACTACATATGCAACATTATTATATTTTTCAAATTTACAGAATTTTTATGACTATATTAAAAAGATTGCATGATCTGTGGCAAAACCTAGTATCATTACACTGAAAACATCAGAGATATTCCACCAGGACCACAGAGGTCATGCAAAAATAGAATTAAGAAGATAAACCTCTCCTCCCAAACATGAAACAACACAGACTAAAACACAAACTTACTCTGAACTCAGCGACAACAAGACTGATGCAATATCCAGTAAGAGTTTCTCTCCATTTTCTCCCATGCTGCCATTTTTCCAATCCAGCATAGCCAGTGCTCCGTGGCAAAGGAAGAGCCGGACCGAGTCCGGGAGTTCTGCTGAGCACAGAGCCCCACAGCTCCTCAGGAACCACGCTGGCACACCTGAGTGTTCCACTGTGCCAAGGAGCAAGTCACTGATCTGGAACACCAAAAGGACACCCATTACAGCAGCTCAGCACAGCAGAAAACCTGTTTGTGCATAGAGATTTCTTGTAAATAGTGTTTGTCAAATTCAGAACCCAAATGTTATTAGTTCATATTGCATAGAGAGAAGAAAGGATTATACTCCAGCTAAGGACAGAGAGGCTGGCAAGCCCTGGCATCTGCATCAGCAAAGCCCCCAGACAACACTGATAGCACAGGGTAACAACACCACGATATTGCACAGTCCTCAGCCAAGAAATACACTTACCAGTGAAGGTAATTCCTCAGCTGGTTCATACATAGCTCTGGTAAAGAGAATAACAGCCAGTCCTGAGGTAGTCTGAACAGTCTGCAGGAGCGTTGCTACACAGCAGAGATATTTCACATTAGAATGCAGCAAACACCGTCTGCTAGAACTATATAGCAAAATTCTAAAAGATGGTCTTGAATTTTGCTAGACTACTTGTAGTTGTATCATCACAAATCTAGAGTGTCCACCTGGAGAGCACATATTAATAACTTTATCCTCCAGTGTAATAAAAAACTGCTAATTTTAACAGAAGAAAACACAGGGCTGCCCACTAAGGCAAGGAGGGCTGTGGCAGAAACTACTAACGTGATAAATTCCACTAGATAAAAATGTCTGTATGAGAAGAAAACACTATTAGTTATGGTGTCCTCATAAATAGTTCTGACAGCATATTTTATAGAGGTGTAGACATTTCTGGTAGGCACAGACATTTGGTGATTCTCAAAAGCATTTCTCTTAGGTTTTGAATCATTAATAACAGCATTAATCTTGTTTTTTGTAGTGGGACAAGTTAAACTGTACACTCTAAAACTGCAATCTACAAATCATAGCTCATCAAAAAACCAACTACTGTTCCCATTCCCATTAATCTCAGTAGTTCAATTTCCATGCAAACTAAACTAAGTTTTTATACGTACAGGTTGTTTGCTACAAAGACAACAAGTTAATAAAAATATTAAGATTTGAATGTTACTAAACTTACCATCCATTAGGAAGTTTGTGGAACTTTTCAGTAAACTACACATACTTTGCCAAACAAAAGATTCACTGTGTTTCCAAAGACTTCCCTGGATATTTTCTTGCAATTTCTGTATGAGCATCATTGAAACTTTAATGGCTATCAGTAAATCGTGCATCAGCTGAGTCTGAACAATACGATTTCCATGATTTTTTCTGTGGGAAAAAAAAAGATACAAGCAAGCACACAAAAAGCAAATTAAAATCATTCTTCACCATCCCCAGAAAACCATATTCTGTCAACTTGAGATAGAATTAATGGTAGAAACTAATTTATTGCTTGAGTTAATCAGATGTGTAACTACAGGAAAACAAGGAGCAGACTCAAGGGCGGTTTGTTAAAATGAAGTTAACAAACAAAAAAGACTGCTACATTTTCTGCAGGTTCCTGTGACAAACTTTCATTCACGTGATTCTGCCTGAGCAGAGCTGAACTTCTACAGAAACCTTCCAAAAAGGCCAAAAGAATGCAGTGCTGCTCCTTTCTAATTTTTCAAGTGGTTCCTCCATGTATGAAGGATACTTATATGTGATTTTTTTCTACCATGAAGACAGAAAATATTGAAACTTTCAGCCCACAAAACACTTCATTAAGTACCCTTCTCCTCTCAGTACAGAATGAGAGACCACAGTGAAGAACTCTCACTTTATGAAATGCTGGAAAATGTCAAGTGTATCAATACTGAATTAAACACTCATGGAACATCAAGGATTTGTACTCTACCTGGATTTTACATCTACTAAACACACTATGTAGTCACAATTCAGATAGCAAAGCCTCAACTCAAAGGCCTCCCTTAGTAGTAGCTCTAACAGTATCAGTGCCTTACCTCTCTTATATTATCATATTGCCACAAGAAAAGAAATTAATCAGCTTTTACTTAAAATCTGCATCACTATAAAATGGTATTTCCATCTTTCATCACTGTATGGCTACCAAAGTGATATTTCAAACCAAACTAAATTATCTTGTAAGAGTGAAATAAAACCAGATAAAATAGAGCTTCTATTGAATTCACTTGCCTGTTTTCTTCCTGTATGTCAAGCAGCAACTTCTGCAGAAACTGAAGAACTAGTGAAAATAATTACGGTATAAATTTACTTACAAGGGAAATAGAACAGAAAATTTCCAGCAAAGCAATCACACATATATCTCAATACATCACACATACCCAGCTACAATGAACAGTTACCCATACAGTGGTGAATCTTCCATTCCACCAACAAATTAAACTGGTATTTCAGTATAGACAAACACAAGCAATGCTAAAACAAAATCTCAAACTCTTTTGCAACAACCTGGTACAAAACAAGTTTCCAACCCACTTGGCCCAAATCCTGTGAGATATTGACTGTCCCTAACAGAATTGCTCACTGGTACACAGATTTGTAGCAGGGTTGCCCAGTAAAGCAAAACTGACCCCTGGGAATTAAAGGTATAAATCAAAGTCTTCTCCTTCACAAAAAAGTACCATGTAAGGATACTAATTTACTGAAAATTAACCAGGAGGAAATCAGACCTGATAAATCTTCGTGCCTACTTGATGTCACTTCTCCACACACACCCCTCCCCAATAACCTGCAGTGAAACATATTTTACTATGAATGTGACTTTACCTTCTTCAAACAGGTTCTTAATACAGGCTCTACCTAGAGGAAAGAAAATACATTTTAAGTACTGAGTACTAGCCAGCACTATCTATTTTACATAAGTGCAAACATGACTATCAGGTGTGGCACCAGTGCTGAGCAAGTTTCACCAGAAGACATCTGATGTCACTGTACCTAAGCTGAAGTCCTCCATACAGCAAGCAAGGTTGTCCAGTACTTTTCTGTACAAATACACATCTGTGGTTTTCAGCTCCTCCTGAAGGCAGCACACAAAGCTTTGCACAGCTGACACCATCAAATGTCCAGGAAGACCGTTCAGGGAACTGCAACATGAAAAAACAGCACATTTAGTTTGGTTCTCCTGAGGTGTTGTAACATCCACTGCACCAAAATCCATGTCAGCTGAAACTCCAATACACAGACAGATGTTTCTTCCTGCATGAAAACATCATCTGTTTTAAAATTAACATGCAGATTCTCAGTTTGCAGCTGGAAAACCCATCAGAGGGGTGCACAGCTTTGGGGTGGCTGCAACCACATCCAGGATGGAAGCCCTGCATCTCTGAATGTTTTCAGACAAAGAAAAGGAAGGCAGCTCAGCACCAGATCTTAAAAAATGCTAAGGCTATAATCAATTCACTAAAGAAATACAGCAATAACTGTGCAATAAAAAATTAATTGCAATAAAAATAGGCACAAGAAACCACAATTTAGTTAGGATTCCTCTGAGCCGTCTTCTCTTGACAAAGCTGAGATTTTGTGTTTTAAATTTCTATTCTTACATTGGATTTTAAAGTTCAAACTGCTAATTACACACTTTGTTGTCTTTCCAATAATGAAACAGACCAAAACAATGCTTCACTTTGAAGTTATCTATCCAATGATATGTTATTTATAATTAAGACTTTTAACTTAAAAACAGTACATATGTACACATTAAGTACTGCAAATTTTCAGTAATTAAGTTACAGCAATTTATAGAGAATGACAAATTACTGACTTACAGAAAAGGAAAGCATTAAAAAAAATAAAGGCTAACTACTCAATCTTTTACCTTGCTAATACTTTCTTCAAAGGATTTTTTGCACCCAGTGAAAAATACGTCTCTCCCAACACATCCAAACAAGCTTTAACCATGGGATCACCCGCAGAGCTCTGATCCATCTGCTTCACCAATGGCATAATCTGTAAAAGAACAATGTGTAAAAGAACACAAGATGAAAAAAACTCTGGATATACCATGGATATACCATTTTTAACAGTGGCCAAGTTTAACAAGTGGCCAAGTTCCCTCTCATCCAAGCATATGGTGCAAAACTGTCCCCTCTTTACCATTTCCCCTTGAGTTTCAAGTTCAAATAATGTTCCAAGAACACCTCTAAAAACTAAAAAAATCCATACAAAATAGGAAACTTGGTGTCACTTGCCTTCCACCACTTTCAGTAACTGGCCCTTGCTAATTAAGTCCTAGAACTACATTTCTACCTGATGCATGTGCAACTGCTTTTTCCATGTTTCCAGGAATGTACAAAACATTAGTTGTTTGTTTTCGAGCTGTATTTGGCATTAACAGTGCACAGGACACACTCTCAGCTACCAAAAGCCACACCAAGGACAGTGAAACTGTACCTGTTTAATACACTGGATCTGCTGGATACCATTGCTCAGCTGGGCACAGTGCAGAAGCAGAGATGCCAGGTTTTGCTCTCAGCCTTTGAAAACTCTACATTTGGAAGAAGAGGATCTTTTTATAAAGTAATTACAATAAGCAGCTTAAATAACACATAATTCATAAGAAGAAGAAATAACTGCTTGATTCTTAGGGTTTTTTCCAGTTGCAGTAAACCCATTGGTGCCACACAACCTTAAGCAACCTAACAACACCTTAACACCTTTTTTTTCCTAACAAATGGAAAAAAATCAGTTTCACTGGAACACAATAGTAAGGGACCTCTGGGGGTCTTCTGGTCCAACCCCACTGCTCAAACAGGGTCACCTGGAGCTGGCTGCCCAGGACCATGGACAGGAGGCTTTGGAATACCTCCAAGGCTGCAGACTCCCCAACTGCCCTACAGAAGCTGTGCCAGCCCTCAGTCACCCTCACATTAAAAAAGCGTTTCCCCTCACATCAGAAAAGATGCTTAAAGGGAATCTTTAGTGTTTCACTTTGTGCCCATGCCTCCCTGTCCTATCACTACTCAGCACAGAAATAATACTGGCTCTGCCTCCCTTATGTCCTCCCTTCAGGTATTTTTTTTTTTACATATTGCAAAGGTCTCCCTGAGCCTCCTCTTCATCAGACCAAAGAGTCCCAGCTCTCTCAGCCTCTCCTCACAGAAGGGATGCTCCAGGCCCTTCATCATCCTAGCCCTTAGCTGGAGTCTCTCCAGCATGTCCGTATTACTCTTGTACTGGGGAGGCAAGAACTGGATACAGCAATCCAGGTGGGACCTCAGCAGTGCTCCCTCACAGTAACTTTGGTATACAAATCTTGTATTACTTCATTTGGGGTTTTTTACGGTAAATATCACTGAAGTTCCTCTCATCAAACAAACAAAAAAACAAAAAATCCCCACCAAAGAAAACACCATTTGAACAGAAGCTTAAAACAAATTAACTACAGAAAACACAAAGACTGGGAAACCAGAGAACCTTTCTAACCTCAATCATTCTGTGACTCTTGGAAATCCAGTGTTATCCCACATATTAAGGCTAACACATGAGACATCACTGAATTACAGGCCTGCAAGTAGGACCTTCTACTACCTTCACACCACAGATGAAATGAAGTAAAGGATTTCAAACCAAAGTCCCAATGCTCTAAAGGATTTTTTTGTCTCTGCCAAGGTAAGAAGTTGCTGTCATTACAAAATAAAAGCAAACCACAGCAGAGCAAACACACCTAAAACTCACAAAGCAAAACCACTAGAAATAAAACATAACAAGCAAAAAACCAGATCAATTTCAGTAACTACTCAAAGGCACAAGAAATCACACATTAGTTCAGAAAAAAACACCCTACTTACTCTGAAGTTTTTCAAGCTGATGATGATCAAGAAAGAATGCATCCACCTGAATTTCCTTCTTCTTCTTTAAAACCATTTTTGCTGATTAAGAAATGCCTGCTTAAAAAAAAAAAAGAACAAACAAAAAATCAAAACAACACGTCATGTGGTTTTAAAAACATAATTACAGATATTTTCTATAATAATTTTTTTCATTATCTTACTGTCTTGAAATAATGTTTGTTCTATTATCTGTGCCATTTTTCTCAAGGAAGTAGCTCTCTGATTTTAACAACTTCAACTATTTCCAGCATTTCATACAAAATTCACCCAAACTTCACCATGCAAAATGGAAGTAATAGAAAAGGGTAATTGCTGTACACATGACATACTGTCTCACTGGAGTTTTCACTGCACTTGTTACGTAGTCTGTGGCTTACAGTCTGGAAACATCATACAGAAGTAAGGAATTAATGCTACAAAACTTGCCTTGCTCACTTTTACTGTTCAAAACTCATTCATGTTCATTACTCACAAAATAAGAGCTGTGCAGCAAACCGAGCAGCTCTGCTATTACGGATGTTACAAATAACAAGTACTTTTTCAAATGGCAATGGTGATTTAATATGCACACAGTTTCATGACCTGAAAGCGCATTATTACAGAACAGCTGAGGTCGGAAAGGGCCTTTGGAGCTCATCTGGACCAACCTCCTGCTAAAGCTGGGCCACCTGGAGCCAGCTACCCAGGCCCATGTCCAGTATCATTTGAATGTTTCCAAGGATGGAGACTCCACAGCCTCTCTGGACCTCCTGTGCCAGTGCTCGGCCACCTTCACTCCACATCCAGTGCTTCGGATGGTCTCAGAGACCCCCCCGTGTTTCTGTACCCATGGCGCCTTGTCCTGCCCAAGGGCACCACGGAATAGAGCCTGCCCACATCTTGTCTGCGCCTCCTCCCCACATACCCACAAACTCTGCTAAGCTCTCCAGATCCCTTATCCCTCATCCTTGCTGTGGCACCCAACGCGGCCGCCCCCAGCGCCTGCGGGCGCTCAGGAGCAGACCAGGGCCGGCCCGCCCGGCCTCGGAGGTGGCGGCCGCCGGGCCCCGCTGCCCGCGAGTGCTCCGCGCCCTCCCTGCCCGAACAACCCCGCGCCCACGGCGGCACCGAGCACTCGGACGGGCCCCGGGCCGGGCCGCCTCAGCCTCAGGCACCCGCCCGGGGCCTCCCTCGCCCCGGCGGCAGCGCGGGCCCGGAGCACGGCAGCGCCCGCCTGGGGAAGCGGCTGCAAACAGAGTGCCAAGCAGCAGGCAAGGAAAGCACCGAGGGAACACCTCCTTACCCGACCGGACCCTCACCCGTGGCGCCGCGTCCCTTCCCAGTGCCCGGACCCCGCCCCACCACGTGCCGGCCGCCGCCAACCGCGGCGCTCCCCGCCCCCGGCCCGGCCCGGCCCGGCCCTGCAGCGGCTCCGGCGCCGCCTCACGCCGGCACCGCTCGGGCACCGCTCGGGCACCGCAGCGCCCACAGAGCCGCTGCTCCCAACGCTGCTGCAGCGACTGCCGCCTTTCCTTGGCAAATACTTGTCCTAACTAAAAGATGAACCAACGTGAGTCACTGAATTACAGAATCGATTAGGTTGGAGAATCCCTCTGAGATCATCGCGTCTAACCCCTGACCGAACCACGTAAACAGACCCACGGCACCGAGTGCCACGTCCAGTCTTTCCTTAAACACCTCCAGGGATGGCGACTCCACCACCTCCCTGAGCAGCCCATCACAATGTCTTATCTCCCTTCCTGTGAAGAAATGTTTCCTAATGTCCAACCTAAACCTCCCCGATACAGCTTAAGGCTGTGTCCTCTTATCCTATCTTTAGTTGCCGGGGAGAAGGGGTCGATACCTACGTAGCTATAGCCTCCTTTCAGGCAGTGGCAGAGACGGAAAACATCACCCCTGAGTCTCCCTCTCCTCCTGGGTGAACAGCCTTGTCTCCCTCAGAGGCACCTCACAGGATGTGTGCTCCAGACTCTTCACTGTGCTTCAGTTCCAGTGCCCTTCTCTGGACTCACTCCAGAATCATTTGAGTTGTAAGACACGACTATCTTCTCTTATTTTAAATGTATCCTCAGCCTTGGAAGAAATTGGTGGTAACTTTGATGTATCCCGTGATGGCCTTAGCTTGTGTTTCTTGCCGAGTAGTTACTGTCCCTCCTCAGTTCCAGAATGTCCTCAGCAGATTTAAATGGGTGCTGTGTCTTTCAGAGACTAGTCTGTCAGGTGCCCTTACTGCATACAGTGGCTGACCGGCCTCCCTCCAGAGCCAACTACATTTCACAGCCAGAGGAAGCAAATGCTATTTTTCAGCAAAACTACTCAAGCTGCTCTAGTCACAAACCCTTTTTCTAAGGAGAAAAAAAGAGGCTTGACTACACGCTTCACAAAAATCCAGTAAACTTAATTTGAAAAGCGTGTTCCATTTGTTTCCTCATAACCATATCTCTTGATCTTTTCCAGCAGTCCCTAATTTGCCACCACTTCCCCATTTTCTAAAATTGTAAAACTGTGAACCAAACCCAGTTATTTTTTTTAATCTAAGCATTTATACATTAGTCAATTTTCAAATATCTGAAGGGAGCCTACAAAAAAGATGGAGATAGATTATTTACAAGAGCATGTGGTGACAGGAAAAGGAGAAATGTATTCAAACTAAAGGAGAATAGGTTTAGATTAGATGTTAGGAAGAAATTTTTCCCTGTGAGGGTGGGAAGGCAGTAGACCAGGTTGCTCAGAGAAGCTGTGAATGCCTCATCCCTGGAAGTTCAAGGAGAGGGTGGATGGGGCTCTGAGCAACCTGGTCTAGTGGAAGGTGTCCCTGCCCATGGCAGACGGGGTGGGGGGGTGGAACAAGATGATCTTTAAGTCCCTTCCTACCCAAACCATTCTATAATTCTATGATTTTTAGCCAGAGAAGATTTTTTTTAAGTTTTCAACATCTGCCTTCCACAATCCTCCCAGGTCCCATGTGAATATAATGTATGTAATAAGTACATAATTTGCAAGTGATAGATTATCAAATGGGAACAACCTGTCCCGAGTCTGTGAGTTGTATCTAGCAAAGATACAACTTTTGCACTCAATGTGAAAATGGTTATTGCAAAAGCGACTACTGTAAAAGGGCAGCTCAACGTAGCAGTCATGCTTCCATAAATATTTAAGAGCAACAATGTTTAGGTAAGGAAAAAGTGGAAAATATAACAAAACGCATTCCTTGCCAATTGACTTTCACCCAACACTGATTTTCTTAACAATCTAAAGCAGCCAGAGGCCGTTAGGGTCTGCTCAGGACCTTCAACAAACTTCTGGGTCCCTCTTTAGCACCAAATGTTCACAGTGCCTTATGACTTCTGGCATGGTAATGGCCAAAGAAATTGAGAAAAGGTTTAGCCACATACAAACATATAAAGAAAGGCATTTGGGTTTTTGGTTCATTGAATTTTTCCTGTTTTGCATTTAGCCATTTCCAGGAAACTGACAGAGTTATTTGGCACTACCTGTCCCAGTGACCTATTCTATATGCTGGATTATCTTCAGATCAAAGAGAAACTGAATGCTCTTAAGTGATTTAACCTTCCAGACAAATTAGACAATTATCCTCATCCTTACTTGGTGCAAGCAAAGCTCCTTCAGCCCAGTTCAATACCTACATATTTTACATTCACTGTGATCCTCTTTCTACAGACTGGCCAGTTTCAGGAAACCTTTCCAAAGTTCCAGCTCTATGTATTCTGCTAATTTTCGGTGACACTATTTCCAGTAACTTTCCTTTTTCCAAAAGAGCTTTAGTCTCCCCAGATTTTTCCAGTTAGGGGAAACATCAGTGCCAGGGAGCTGTCAGGTAACACCTGAAGAATCCACATTTCCTAGTGCAATGAAAGCAAAGAGGCATCTAGAGGAATGAAATGATAACGTGCAACACCCACACACGTCAATTGCTCTGTTCTCCAAGAGCACCGAGTTTCCAGTAACTCAAAATACCTTACTCAGAACTACTTCACACACCACTGCTCACCAGGCAGGGGTTATGAGGCTTAAGTACCTTAAAAAGCTAAGTCACACTCTTTTCATAATATCTGATCTGCTGGTAAGGAACAACAGACCTTCGAATTACTGATGCTGTGGCTGTGCTGTGTTCTGCTGTGTGCCACAAATCTTGCCAGAGACCAAAAAAGCCTCGTAGCATTAGAAATTGCTAGGGAGAGAATAAAAATCAAGCAAGAAAGCATCACTATATCGCTGCAAAAATACACCTACACCTCGAACACCGTGTGCAGAATGTGGTAGGACTGCCACAGCTGTGAGGTAGGGTATGGAGGATGGCCAAAGGTAGTCAGGGCCATCTCTCTGGGAAATCATTAAAGTCAATTTGTAACTTCACTCTGAAAGAGAAAATGGAACATGACAGAAATTTCTAAGAACATTTTTCATTGTCGCTGCAAAAATTTAGGGGCATCAAGTGAAACAAGCAGGTGACATGTCCAAAACCAAGTGAATTATTTAAACCATGGAGATCATCATCTTAGGACATTTTAGATCTTGAAAATTGTGTTTGTTCAAAAGTAACTGGACTGAATCACAAGAGAAAAAAAAATAAAAACACACCAAAAAAAAAACCCAAGAAAAGTTTCAAATGACAAACTTCTGGCTCACAAAGTCCCTGAACCTCTAGTGACTGGGACAGTATTCTGGGGTGATGACACTTCCCTGGGCACTGTCTGAGGACAACAATCAAGTGGGTGTGCAGCGGGCTGGCTGACCAGGTACAGCCATTTTCACTCAACATATTTCCACAATTCATAAGAAGGTTTCTTTTCTAAACACTGGGTTTATGCTCACAAACGTAACAGTTTTGACTAATCAACATCAATCAATGAAAACTCTCCTCAAAAGAAATAATCTAACCCACACTTGGAAACTTTAATGTTTACGCTGTAAATTCTAGCCCTCTTGAGCTATGCCTGTGCCAGTAAATGGAATATTTTATGTTTTATGTTTCTTTCAGATGGAGATGATTATATCATCATTTGAAAACTCTCAGAAATTGATTATTTAGAGCAATATAGAATTTTACCACTCTGTGGCGCCAGATAATTAGAAAGAGGTTGAGCTTTTAAAGGGAAGCCATGGACCTTCTCATAAACTGCACTTTTCCTAAATAAAAAAAGCCTTTATTAGTAACTGAAGTAACTCCAGATTCTCCCATCCAAAGGTACCAAAGCACAATTACTAGAGGTTATTCAGTTAAAATGCCATTTTTCTGTCACTGAAAGACAAGTCATAGCCTTGAAACACCAACACTTCCATTCATCTCATAATAATAACAATTGAACAGGAATGATTTTTCTCCCTTCCTCTCCTCCACTTAAATGACATCTTAAAAGTTTTCTGTCAAGAAAGATCAAGATACTTTTAAATTAATTTGACCATCACCTGAAAATGATCAATTTATTTATATCACAGTTTTGTAATAGCAACTAGTGTAAAAATGGGAACCTTTTTCTCTATTGCAAGTCTCAAATATATAGGTCACACTTTCAAAGAATCCACACAAAAGTGAACTTACAGAAGACACTTTATGATCTAAGATTTTAGAATCACAAGATGTTTCCTGGCATATATCTCCAACTGTAGACACACATACCAATCTGAAATACCTAAACTTAAATGGTTGCAATATTTATCTATGTGAGAAAAGACCAGAAAAAGCTCCTTTTGTCACGAAGGAGCAAGGTCCTGGTCCAGCACATCAGAATGACGTTCTACATACGCAGGAAAGTCTCATAAACCCAAAATTTCACATTCTAGTTGCAGATTTGATGACAACTTGATCATCTCTGGAATGAAGCTGGTGGCATTTTTTTGGATTAGCTTTCACACACCAGAGTAGATGTTTTGCAATACAATGTTCATAATACTTTTTAACAAATTAGGTTATTGTTTAACAAGACAACCAGGAACTTGAACTTACTTTCTTGCACTAAGTCAATTACAGACAGTAAAAAATCTGCAACATTTTCAGCCCATGTGGAGGCTAACATTTAAAATTCACATTACAGAGAGAAATATTTCATAATGTTCTGACTTTGGTTACTTCTGCAGGGAGCCAGCTAACAAATGATCACTTCAAAGTGCAAATACCTGGTCTTGCAGCTTGTTTCTACAACGTACTGTGTATCAGTTTTTTGCATTTTCTGCACATATTTCAGGAATGTGTGCAGATTTATTACTGCTTGTATGTACCTTCCATCTGTAAGGAAGAAGAACACTCTTCCTCAGTCTGTGCTTACATGTACAGTGGTTTTTTGTGTCTTTGCCTGGAAGATTTACGGCTATCCCCCTTGCTTTCTATTTACAAAATAAAGTTATATTTTGTATTTTTGTATTTTTTTTTTCCTACACATCCCAGTTGTTCTACTTGTAATTCTATTTCCTTCAGTAATGGAGCACAGATTCTAACCTCCTCTACACACTTCCCAGCTAAGGGCCATTGAGAGAAAATCCTGAATATCCCTATTCCTTCTTCCAGAATATTTCTTCAAGCCTCTTTCTGTATCAGTATCGACAACTCCATGACTGTAGGGCATTTTTATTACTTTGAGGGCAGTGAAAACGTCCATCCACCAAACAAACTGAAAGAAATCCTCATGGGCGAGCAGGCTTCGCTCTCCCTCTTGCGGTCCGAGCACGTCATTCCCGCAGCCTCCCCCAGCTGTGTCACTCAGAATTCAAAGGCTTTCAGCACGCTTGGGAGTATCCAGCATTCAAGGAAACGATATGGACAAAGTTTGCATTTTGTATAGCTCTCGTTAGGAACCAGATGATGAACTTGATTCTTTTCGCTGAATCTTGTAATCCAAAGAAAGGGGTTTTGTTTTTTTCAACTTGTGTGTTTTTAACGTAGCTTGAACATTCTAGGCAGGAGGTATTGGGTGGAACACAATGCACTCACTCCTTGCTGTACCACCAAGCGTGTTTTTAACACTCTTTTCAGCGACCAGTATTTAACAAATACATGAAGCGCTTAGGAAAGTACCAGCAAATGAAACAGTTTCAGTGAAGTTGTTTGGATACTCTAAGGTCACTGCAAGGGAGTGGAAAATTGGAGCCTGTACTGAAATGAATAGGAAAAAATGAAATTGTGTGTATAACCAGATGGGGAACATTTGAGCTTTGAGGCCTGGGGGTTTTTTGTATTTTCTTTTTTTTTTTTTTTTGAAAGAAAAAACTGCACTTTAAATGAGTCACAGGTGAATGTGAAAAAGCAGTTTACTCTGCACACCTACATTATAAATAGCCCCCAGAGAATGGTGCAGTGCGGTTTGTTTATGCACCAGAAGAGTCTGTGAAACATTTTGCCTCCATAAATCATAATCCAAACAAAGCAGAATCCCTACATCTGAGTCCAAATGACCATGTGTGAGGAAGATTCCTCTAAGTGCCAGGCAACACACTAATAACCTCTTCCAAGTACTTTGTAGTACTTCAGTTTTCTAGAAGAGACAGAGATGGCTGGTTATCTGAGATGTTCTCCCAACTCTTTTCAGCCAGAGGGGACCAGGAGCCTGCTGCCAGCACGACTCAGCAGCACATGCACCTGCTGCTTTATCCCGGCTGGACCTCAAGTACAAAGTGTGTTGTTACCTATCGGATAGGGCAGCTCAGCGAGACCCATTTAGCCCATAACATCCCCAGCATTGCCCCGGGGACCGCACGGTTCCAACCCTCCGGTTTGTACTTGACAAATGACCTTTCACAAGACGTGTAATTTAAATTACAATAAGCTCCAACGCCGGAGCCGAGGAACTGCAGAACAAGCCGAGGCTGCTTCCTAACATCATCTCCGAAACTAAGAGGAAAAAAAAATTCTTAATTCACAAAGGAACTTTAAAAAGGGCGATGGGAAAGGGCTATGGACAGGCCGTCTCTTCCCGGGACCCCTCCACAAGCCTTGCCCTCGAAGCCCCCCATCGGGGTTCCATCGCCCTCCGCCCGGACGCCCCCTCACCGGGATTCCGTGGCGGCCGCAGCACGCGGGGGAGGCGGCGGCCCCGGGAGCGCATCCCGCCGGCAAGGCCGGCCCGGGAAGGGCCCCCGGCCCCGGGCCGCTCCTCCCGCCGGCTGCCGGGGCCGCAGAGCCGCCGAAGCCCCGCCCGGGCGCCCCGCCGGGGGCGGCCCCGCTGCTCAGTGGCCGCCTCGGCCGTCGCTCAGGCGGCCGCGCCGCTCGCCGCGGGGATGGTGGGGCGGGCGCCGAGGGGCGCGGGCAGCGCCCACAGCCCGGACGGCGCCCGGCGCGGCGAGCCACGGCCGGCCAGGTCTGACCTCCCTTTCCTTGCCCCCTTCCCTCCCTTCGCGAGCGGGGCCGCGCCCGGGCCGGCCCCCGGCCCTTCCCGGCGGGGTGTCGCTCCCGGCGGCGGGGGCGCGGCGGGACAGGCGGCGCGGTGCCCCCCGGGTGACAGCGGCGGGCGGCGGGGGGCGGAGGGTGATGCTGTGCCAGATCGCCGCGGGGTGTTCGGGTCACGGCAGGACCCCGGGCTGGCCCCAGGCGGTGTCCCCGCGGCTGGGGACCGGCGTGCCTGAGGTCCCGTGAGGTCCCGTAAGGTCTCCTAAGGTCCAGGCTCCTCTCGTCCCGTTGGCAGTGCCGCTGCCGCATCACTGCCGTCCTCCCAAATACAGAAGAGCGAGAAGAGCGCAACTCCCAAACAAAAGTGCTAAATTACGATACTTCTGAGATACCTACAGGGCTGGCTTTCAGAATTTCAAGAAATTAAATTGGTACGTAGTGTGGTGTCACGCTGCGACTTAAAAATTGCTGTCCTCAGGAAAAGGACATAAAATGATCTTGTGTGCTTTAATCTTGTTTGCTGCACGCATTTAACACTGGGAAGCCGAGCAGGCAGCAGTGAGCTGGGAGGGGGCAGCCTGGCCCCTGAAATCGGGGGATTGCCGGGGTCTGCGCCCGGGGCTGGAGTGGGCAAGCACTGACTGTGCATCACTCCACGAGAACAACCTCATCAATACCTAGGGAGCAGCAGAAAAAGCATTTGTAAACCAGATTCTGGAGGAAGTTTTAAATAGCGCAGGCGACAGTTTGTTTGAGCATAGAATTATGCAAAATGAGTCAAATGGAAAATAAAGTTGCCAGTGTTTGGAGGTGAGTAAGGGCCTTGGCCAGCAACAAACCTGAGAATGACTTCCTTGATTCCTACAGAGGTCCACTTTGTGTCTCATCGTTTCCCTTCTCCAGTCCAATCTTTATGGCACCAAAAATATTTATAAGTGCTGAGTTTGGGTGAAAAGGTGGAAGAAAGGGACTTGAAATTCAAGAGGTACGGCCCAAATGCATCTAGGCCAGTAAACATTTTAGGATGGTGAAGGGAATCCACTATGTACTGCACAAACCCACGCCTGTTGAAACAGAAGAACTTTTCCAAACTTTCTCCAGCAGAGAAAGGGCATCCAGAACATATGGACAGAATGTGAAGCGTTTAGTTGAACACTGCATTTTGTTAAAAACAGAGGAAAACATTGACAGTGTGATAAGGAATATGTAAATTTTTTTAACACGCTTCAAAAAGGTAGAACATTGTTCCCTCCCCCCTGAAATGTATTTTGATAATTTCCAAGCAGACAGCAAAGAAAAGGAAATTATATCAATCCCTTTGGGGAGAATGTGACATTCTGACTTCTTGAAGCCTAGAAAGAGGTTTATAAACTCAAAAACTGAAAAAGACAAATTTAATCTTTCCAGACTTGTCAAACTTGTCTCAATTAATTTTTGATGACATAATTAGAACTTAAGGCTTTAATGTGCGCTTTTTTAGTTTACTTTTCAAAAGATTGAACTTTTTAAGGCTCAGGGGAAACGGAGGGCTTTGCGGTGGGAACTGGAGCAGGAAGAAGGGGCGGACTCTGTGTAGGTTGGAGTGCTGATTCAGAGTACTCTATTAAGCCAAGAGAAGATGAACTCATTTTTATCCTCCCTTGGGGAATCAGACAAGAAACAGGAAGTCATTGATTCTAAGTAAGATCATTCACTCTGCAATTGTAAACAGTGTATTATGTGCCTGTAAATATTTCCAGAACCCATTGGCTTTGTAAAATACAAAATAAATTATTGCAATCTCTAGCAAACAACCCACAATAAAAAGAGTTATTTTCAGTCTTTTTATCCATAATGTTCATGCAGTGGAATATTAATGAGTTTGGACATTGAGAAACTACTTGGCTGGACACACTGTTCACTGCCAGAAATCTATCTACTCAAATGTTTTGTCTGTTGAAAGACAAACATTTTTAACTCCACCCTGTAATATTGCACGCTACCAAAAAGCAAAAATTCTTTCATTGCTTGACCTGTTTGTGTTTTCACTGTCACAAACACTGAAATATCCCACTGTTAAACAGATGTTGGCCTCGTCCATTTCTGTTTTATGGAATTACTTAAAAAGGAAAAATCTAAAATATCCTAAATAGCCTAATAATATTAGACTCATTACTTAGGAGAGCAGAATCCAGCTAAATCTGCAGCTGAAACTTCTTCCCTCCAAAACAGAAGTTGCTTCTTGGCAGTGCCACCTTCCCCCCTTGAACAGGGAGATTCTGGACAAGCAGAGATGAGCATGGATTAGAGACAGGACAACAGTGAGCAGCTTGCTTCCCTGAGAGCCCAGGGAATTTTCTGCTAAGCTTAAAAGGAGAATGGCAAAAGACACCAGAGGTGTGTTGGTCACCTAAGTGAAATGCTTGTGTTCGGAATGTGGGTGTTGTAGGATCGGCTTAGGAAACTATTTAATAATGTACTTAAATCCTAGTGATTCCATGGGGATTCCTGTGTGGGAGATTCCTGGAAAAGGATAGTTGTAACCTCTGGCTTAGCAGCTTGAATCCCAGCCTGCAGGACCAAAGGAAGAAAGAGTGAAAAATGGAGCAGTTACCTTCAGACAAGTGATCGTGGTGAAAAGTTACAAACCTCAGTTTTTCTTTCCTAGTTTTCCTTCTAAGTTAAGGTAAGGAATGAAAGAAACAAGGAATTTAGGGTATGAGAAAGGAAAGAAGGTTATGAGCCGGAGTTTTTCACCTGTTTAGTTAAAATGAACTTGGGAGTCACATGAGACATGGGAATTCAGAAGAGAAATAGCAAATATTACTGTAGCAAAGAAAAGTGAAGGACTTTTTGGAATCTGGCTCATGACTTTGATCTGTCTTGTGGTGCTTTTCCTTTTTTCTTCCTGTTGTCAAAAACAACGGAGAAGATAAATTCATAGGTCTTTTGTCTCCAGCTGAGGAGTTTCAAGTGGGGCTGCCTCTTCCGATGCAGGGAGGAAGGGAAGTGCTTGAAACTGGGCTTCTGGAGCCTGGGATAGTCATGGGAGGGGGGCTCTCAGTGGTGTCACTTATTCATCCGTGCTAACTGTGTCAGGACTTGCACTGTGGGTCATTAGCCATAATCTTCCTGTATCAGCCTCCCTCCTCACACTGAAAACAGTGGCTACTTGCCTTTCCTCGTCAGTGTCCCCCTGTTCAGGTGACAAACATGCAATATAACCTTAGGACTTGTAGCTTTTTCCTTTGTTGTGATCTTCCAGCAGCCTTCCACCAAATGGTGTTTTTTTACATGTTTATTATTTTTGAGATGAATTGGATACTTAGGAGCTATTCAGGCTTTATTTTCAAAGCCAAACCAAAGTGTCCAGAACCCTGCAAAGGCCAGGCCTTTACTTAGCAAGGGAACTTGGACTGAATGGTTACATTCAGCCATCCACTTACTCTGTTAAACTGTCTACAGATATTTGGAATACAACAGAGCCCAGTACATCTGCTTACACACAGATGATTTTCTTGGCTTCTCAGACTCAAACCATGATGAGCCACCTCTCATCCTGAGTAATTTTTCCAGAAATGCTTGTCCAGAAAGGCACTGAGGGTAATTTCCAGAAGGCACGAGCAGTTAAATGTGGATAAAAGCACAGATTTGAGACTGAAACCTGTCTGAAGCAGGATGTCCTGAGATCTGCAACAGCTAATGCAAAAAGATTGGTTTTCACTTGGGGGGTCCATTAGAGACCATTGGCTCACCCACTGTTACATTTGGAATCAGAAACTCCCCCCTCCATCTCGTTAAGGATATTGAATTTTAAAGGCAATTTGATTAAGCAGGATTTTAAAAGACTCAAAAGAGTGGTCTGTCAAACATTAAACTTGCATAAAACCAAATGTGCTACTAACTCATAGGCACTTACACTTGTGTAAGGCATTTGCTAAGCAAAAGCTTGTTCCCTACAAGACTCTCCTGAGTAAGAAAGGATATATGCAGTAACTGAAGATAAAAATGTGAGATGTGTCTCTGCCTATCAAGGAAAAATAATTGCTGCCACAGGATAATTGAAGAAATTAAAATACAATAAACCTGAATATTATCAACACAGATTTCACAATTTGATAGTTATGATAAGGACCTCAGAAAACTAACATACTTTTACCATGTTTTATGAAACTGTACTTGTATAAAATTTGGGGGCATTCTTGAGATTTATATAAAATAGGTTAGTATGCATATTAAAATAAAGTCAGACATTAAATACAGACTGAATTTGACATGGGGATTTTTTCCCTTTCTTTTTCCAGCATAAATATGGCTGAACTTTCAGAGCCAGAAGGTACTGTAAACTGGAAGGAAAGATGTTTAACTTTGGAGTCACAGTTAATGAAATTTCGTCTCCAGGCAAGCAAGATCAGAGAACTGTTAGCAGAGAAGGTAGGTCTCATGGGATGAATTTAAATGATGTATAAAATATTTTATTTTATTCTGGGGGTCGATCACAAGTCATGGTTTGAGATTACAAGTACTGAGATTTTTAAGAAAGGGGAAAATAGCCTTTTACTACAAAGTATATGGAAACCATGTATGTTTTAATGCTGTGAAAGAATTTTACACATCAGAATTTCCAGCAAGAAACATTCATTTTGAAGTAAGAGCACACTGGCAACTCTCCTGCAGAAAAAAAATATGTATCCACTAATCACTTTTACAACACTGAAGTTAGTATTTTAACACATTAGTAAGTATTTGAGATGTGATTTAAGACACAGAAATCATCATGGAGAAAATCCAGAAATATTATTTTTCCCAGTGTTCTTTAATGAATCATATAATTTACCAGACTTCATCTTCTTGTATCCAACTATGGCTCATAATCTGAGTTTGTGGATCCAGAATTTTGAAAAGTAGTATTTAATTTGAAAATTAAAAGGTATTATTTAATTTGTGTAATTTAATTTGAAAAATATTGTTTAAATATTTCCTTCATTTTTCAATAGAGAAACATTTCACTTGGCATATTCAAATATGTGTATCCCTACAGCCAATTGTAATTGAGCCCATATCTGAAATATAAAACCTCCACCATTTTATCTACCTGGTAATATTTTGACAGAACAAGGCAATTGAAAGAGTACAAGAGACAGAAGATGATAGAGATTTATTGGAACTTTGTCATCATTAAGACTCACTTCAGTGAATTCTTAATTAAAATTTTTATTTTAGTAACTCTTCTATGAGCTAAATTTTCCATCAATTGCTCCCCCTAAATAAAAATAAAATTAAGATAACCTGATAGTATGTAAGCGAAAATACTTTTACTTTTTACATGTAAGTTAATGGTTCTCTTTTGTGAATTTATCCTTTCTCCCTTTGAAGCCATAAATACATTTGATCTGCACATTTAGTCCTCTGTGAATCATTCCCACTTTACTATGTTTTGGTGGGGGCAAGAGCTAAACAGTATTAAAGCAGGAAGAAACAGATATTTTTGCATTTACAAAGAACTCTGGATGATGTACAAAGTTCCAGATGTGTTCCAGTCCTTTCCTAATAATGCTTAAAATTGTTTTCTTTGACAGCTAAACTGAAATTAACAATTGAGTATGTTTCCATGGAGATACCTATCTTAATTCCAGGATCTTACTCAAAGTCCTTTAGATCTCTAGGTTATGTGTCATCTGTTTTTTTATTGACCGCCCACTAAATTTTTTAAGGACCTGCATGTGAATCTGGCTTGTCAGAAAGCTTCCCTTATCCTGAGTAACAAAATACCACCAAAAACGTTGTCACTTCACTGCTCAGTGTCTGTTACCAAATGTCTCCTGGAACAGCCGTGAGCCCTCAAGAGATCTCTGCAGATCCCCCCTGGTAGCTGCTGGGCACTGCAGGAAGTAACCAATAATGTGATATTTACATTGTGTCCTTTGGTAATTGATGGAGGGACATCACCTCTTACACCATGGCTTTTTGTTTCCTTGAAACACTTTGCGAAATTCAAATAATAATAATAATAACCAGACACTCCCTATCTTCAGCCTTGGTGATGCCCTCAAACCTTCATTGTAAGCAAACACCTCTCTTTTTAAGGGCCACTTTAACTTTTTCTTTACCTACAATACTAATCCACATGCACCCTAATTTTGCTGTTACATTTTCTACTCATTTGCTTACTACACACATCAGACTTATGGATCAGTAGTTGGTTAAACTATGTCATCCAGTTCTTGACTGAATAAAATTTGGCAATTTATTACTATTCATTTTATGTATTCATGGCCTTATTTGTTCTGTGGAGGCACCCAACCTCAATTTGAGATGGAAAAAAATGGAATAAAGAAATTTTAGACTTCTTTCATTAAGTAGGCATGACAATTTACAGCAGGATAAAACAACTTCTAATAAAAAACTTTTCTCATAATACCAAATTCCACTGAAATTGTATTCTTAGTACTCCAAATAGTTTTGCTTTGGCATAACTAAAAATATTGCTGTTAGAAAGCAGTGTAGTTGAAAACTCCTGATTTTTTTCCTAATCCTGCAATTTTTTTGTATGGCAAACTCTAATTGAAGAGGTATTGCAGAATATTGGGTTTGAGAAGAATAATGAGCTGTGCAAAAGCCATCCTTTGAAATTTCATTTAAGAATTAAAAAAAAAAAAATTTGAAAAAGGAAAACTACCTGTGCCTTTCATTGTAGTTAGCAAGGCTCAGAGATGAGCACATTATTATCATCAGTCTTGGGGGAGAGTATCCATGCAAGAGTACAATCCTGGCTGCTGTAACACTCTGCAGATCACTGGATGCTTACACAGTCAGAGCTGGTAGGTCAGAGGTATCTGTTCTGTCTCTTTACCCCATCTGGCTCGCAGCATTTTGGGATGGAAAGTGGTTAAACACTGGGCATGACTTTCCTGGCACCTTCTAGCAGCCATTACTACCAGGTTTTATGTGGTGCTGCTGATTGTAGTTTTGGAAACCAAAAAGTTAAGATTCATGAGCAGCACCTCACAAAACTATATCAGTTTCAAAGAAGATTTTCGAAATTTGAATGCTTGCTATTTGACTTTTCACTTTATTCCTTTACAGTTTGCACATACAGGCTCTTAGCTGCTAGAAATACCCTCTGAAATTAATAGCAATGTATGCATAATCATATAATTTCAAATATCGACATAAAAAACCCCAAACAAACAGAATAAGATGGATAAAACCACAAGTCTTCAGTACTGCGTTCAAAATAAAGCATTCAAAGGCAAATTACTCTCTCATCTGTGAGAAATATGACTCCGAAATAGACAAAGAAACTTCCTAATTTGTTACATTTCTGCCCTCTTATTTTAGTTTGCCTTACCTTTTTCAGAAATTTTAGAAAAAGCAAAGTGATTAGAGTAGTTACATGGGAGAACCATTTTCTGTTGAAGACCATAGGTCCAACAGTATTCAGTTGGGATAATTCAATATAACACTCTCCAGAGCAGACTTCATGAAAAATGATCCTTCTCCTTACTGTGCCACTGGTTTTAATACGAATCTTTCACTCACAAACTGGAGTTGAGCTGGGACGTGTATCAAAGTCTGGTCACAGCTTAATAAAATTTGATCATATTCATCTGCAAATTTAGCAATTTGGCACAATTCAAAAGCAAACATTTTCAAAATGGGCAGTTAAGTCTTTGGATATATTTCTGAGTTAGTTTCATTTGCCAGTAACTCAGTAGTTATTTTTTCACGTTTGAATTTTTGAAATTACACAGACAGTTCTCAGTACTGGTTAAAGGAAAGATACACTCACACTAGTTTGAAATTGAACTGCATGGGATTGTTACTCAAAAATATATTTGGGAAATAGTAAAGTGAGTAATGAAGACCCAACTGGCCAGTAGTTGATGGTCATCCTGATACTAATGACAAGAGAATAATGCAGCTGAGATCAGGCTTTATAGGTGCTTTCTGGATTTGTTACTTCTTACAGAATGAAACACATTGGCAAAGTTCAGAAATAATTCTCACTCTTACTTTGATTAGCACAGGCCTTTATTTGTGGTTTTGTTTACAATCATCTCTGTGCTATGAAGTGTGTACTGAAACATTGAACAATAGCAGCAGACAGTGTTCCACTTCAAAACGGCAACAAAATCACGGCACTGTGGTGTGACAGACGTAAAACCCAGTGGGTATTATACTATGTAATTGTTGTAGAAAACAGTAAGAATGATACTGTGACAAAAACAGGGAGTCTGTACAGGAAGATAAGAGAAATGGATTGGTGGTAATTCTCCAGCCTTCCTCCTCTGCCTGTGTTTGAGAGGTATCTCTTCAAGGGAAAAGAATTTACATCCCATTACCCCTCTGTGCATGACTTGCCAGAAGCTGCCGTTGGGTTCTTTCCCTTATACTTGTTGTATAACTTAGTCTGGAATCAGATTTAAATAAGGGATGTCTTGAATTTAGCCATTTCCAATATTTGTGTATGATCTGTGTGAGCCCAGAAATGTATTCAGGCTGGACTAATTTAAGTATTTTCCTTATACACTAGAAATCGAAATACCTTTGCAAAGTTATTTTATTTAATAGTGCCCCTGCAAATAAATGAAGAATTGACATGAAAAGTCTTGAGTATATTACTTTAACAGATATGCTGTGATTCAGAAAGAGAAACTATTTACTGTGTTCTGTAAGTTTAGGAAGTAGTCATCCTTGAAACTCAGTTGAGGAGTTTGAGAAATTTGCATTGTAAATGTGTTGCAGCAGTACAGCTACCAGAGCTTAAATTTTTTACTGAACTTGAGGAGAAGAGAGAGAAGCAAGGAATATACAGAAAACTTAATCCATTCCCTGTTGTTTATTTGTTTTTAATATTTTTTCATTTTGCCAAGTAGAGTCTATATTTTTAAATCTAACGTGCAAAGAAAGAGACCTTGTTGGAGTTTTAAGCAGAAGCTGCTGCTGTAAGTGGGAGAGGTCTTTACAGGAATTTAAGGAATGATGTTAGAAAGTATTCTAGGACGCCAAATTTAGGATGGCTGTGAAGCTGAGCTTTAAGCAGAAGCCTGTATTTTAATGCAGCTTGAGTCTTGTGCATGTGAAGAGGTTACAAAAAAACCCCTTTGTTGAGTAAAAGATTACATGTTTCTACTGCAAGTTTAGCTTCCAGCTGGCATTTCAAGTCACAGGAAAAGTTGGTGACCTTCATTCTTTTCACAGTAACTGCATTTTTCACCTAGAATATGCATGCAACATAAGGTATAGAGTTGATGTTCTTCCTACCACTAAAAACTCATTTTAGTAGGTGAACTACATAGCTGTGTTGAATTCCCACTTGGGCAGCTTCCACTGAATTTCATCAGACCCCATAAGGACTGAATATGGCACTAACCCAAACGCTGCATTATGGGCTGTCCTATAATACTCAACCTTCCTATAACTGTCTCCAAGTTTGTTTCCTGCAGTGTTGAGGGTAATTATGTTATGCTTTAAGTGGCTTTCAACAAATAGAAATGATTGTGAGAGAGAATTCTTTTCATGTGTACATTCTTCTAACCTTCCATTTGGGTATTATCTTTATACATGCTCAGCTGGCAACAAGTGTGTACATTACAAATGTAATATTATTTATACTTTCTGAACAGACTATGAAATTGAATGATAATCAACTTTTAGGCTAAATACTATTTTTTTAGTCTATTCCAAAGCATAGCACATTTTGGACTTTGTCTTACAAACCAGCAGCTAAATCCACATCCCACTGTGTTTTTATTCCTTTCACAGTCCTATTTATGGTATTTCATTTGACATTTGAAAATGAAGCAGATGCAGTCTGTTTTGTTATCTCTGGCATGGCAATTTCATGTTTAATGTTTTTGGAGTAAAAGTCAGAAACACATTGAACTTACGCAGTGATTGCCAATATAAAAATTGTAAAGAAGCATAATGATTATTTCCACTTGCAATCAAAGGATTATGAAGGGTAAAGGGGAGCAGAATACAATTGAACAAAAATTATTCAGACGAAGGTTATGTTTCAGTATTTAGTTGTTCTTAAAAATCTTATCATCGTGGGGAATAATTCAGTTGCCATTAGGAAGGTACAAATAGAAGAAAGCAAGGAGAGTTAAGGAGAATAAAAGTTTATGTGAATAGAGCAGTAGGTTTGTTTACACCTTTTTAATACCTGCACATTTTTCTTAGTTTCATTTTTATTCCTTGTCTATTATTAAGTTTATGCTATGCCTTTTTTAAATGGTGGAGCTTTTTTTGTTTTCTTGTTTTTGTAGATCTTAAAACTACATTCTTTCTAAGGAGGTTGAAATGGAAAAAAAAAAAACAAAAAGAGAACTCAGGAAGTAATAAATTAGTTGTTCTTGTAGAGGCGTGGCTGGATGATGGCATGAAGAGCACAGCCTCTGCTGTGAGGCCAGAGGATTAATATTTCCTCTGTAGTGGTATTTACTTCTGTTCCAGCCCACCTGAGATGGGGAAGTTGATGGAAGTTGTGGAAACTGTGATAGTGGGTCCTTAGTCAATCTAATACTTGTAGAGCTACAAGGAGCTACAAAATTTTTTCTCCATTTTTTGATGGCGAGAACTCTTCTTGCTCATTTAATTTTCATTCCCTGGGAGTGTACTTTCTTGCTTTAAATACCTGTTGTCTTGTCTTTAAAGTGCAACATGCTGCCATACATACATACATACATACATATATATGTATTTCTGGAATCTCTTGCTCCTTTACCATGGGTTTCCAAAGTGTCCTATACACTTCAGGGTCATGAATAAATTCACTTCCTAGATTATATAACAAAATACATTTCTACTAATAAGTTAAATGCAAAGCTGTTCTATTAAGATAAGTCTTTCTAAGTATTGTATTCCCTTTGGGATAAAAAAAAAATCGGCCAATAAAGAACAAAGTATTTCTTCCCCAAGGCATTGCTTCTTTAGAAATTATCTTGTTGATTTTTTCCTATGCAATGTTAGTATATTTATTTTACACCTCTTTTCTTTAGGTGTTCTCTCTATATGGCTTAATTAGTCAGGTCATATTTTAAAGTTTGTTGTATCTTATAGAGATCTACTACTGCCCTTATAGAGAGTACATAATTCATAAAAGGGAAATGTCAAGGCAGAAGGAATAATGTTAGAAAATATGGATGGAACATACCTAGTCAGCTTTTTAATAAATGACTAACAGAACTAGGAGGAATATTTCTGTATTTTCCTAAGCCAAACCACTAGAAGAGAGAGCTTTTTGTGAAAAGAGTAAGTCATGCTTCTAGAACAGTTTTACCATTGCTTTTAACTAAAAATACATGCAAGGCTTTATATGGTTGGGCACAGCCTACTGTAAAACATGAAAACTGGTTGTCATCAAAGCCATTGAGAAGCAGATTACTTGCTTTTAAGAAGTACTAACTTTTCTTCTGGAAATGCAGAGATTTGTTGAAATGTTTGGGTCTAAACATAGGAATATAGAATCAAAAGGGGACATTTTGGTCAGATGTAGAGATGTGGAATAGCTAGCAGGCATATTCTTCAAGCAGTTTAAACTTACCAAGTACCACAGACACACAACCCCCCCCTAGATCTTTTGGCTTCGTAGCTTCTATTAGAAGGCAGTTCCAAAATCTTTTTTAGATTTTAGAACTCAATGTGAAAAAATGAGTGTCTCCTCTAGTTGCCAGCCTGTGTGTATTCATCACCTGTTTATATCTACTGGCACCTTTGAAAGACATTGTAGTTGTGACAGTTTGTTTATCCCTCAATTGCTTCTCCTGCTTCTTTATTTATAGAAGCAACCATATACCCATGTCTCTGGTTTTGCTAAGTCCTATGTGGTGTGAGGACTGGTAGTTCACTGTATCTAAAAATGGACAGATTTACTGCCTTTTTTTTTTTTTTTTTTTTTTTTTAATGGGGAACATTATTTTTCAGCCACAGATGGTTTGGGCTTTTTTTTCAGATCATGAAGATTTGAAAAATTGAAGGAAAACAACATATCATTCTCAAATCACTGGAAGTTCTGCATTTCATCAACAGACAAACTGTTAAGAAACATTAGGTTTTAACTTACTTTTCCTTTTTAAAAACTTTGACCTTACCAACATATTTTGAAAGGCATACAGAGAAGTGATGCATTTCTTTTTGTTCATAATTGGTTGTATTTTTTCCTATATGTATTTCAAAATGATTTCCAAAAAGTCTATGTGATATAAACAACTGTGTTGTTTATAATATTAAAAACTAGGAGACATTGTATTATGCACTGATTATAATGTAAATTTCAAACATGAATGGGATAAATTACGTTGAATATTGATATGGAAAAAAATAGGGGTTTGTTCCTATACATAACAAACATTTTTCAGATTTCAAAAAGAAACTAATTACAACAATTTTCATTTTTAAAATAAATTGTTCCCTTTAAAATTATTAGCTATTTCAAGTAACAGGAAAGTTATCATTTTAATGCTGTAATTTCTCTCTCATACAAACTACAGGAATAATGATCTCTCTATATATGTATAGAAATGAAAGTATATCTACACATATATGCACATAAAAGGTATATTTTTGAAATTTGTGAGTGATGACTTTTGAGTTTATACTCTTTGCTGATTTCATGTCATATGTGCTTTACTCAAATGAAAATTTCTTTACTTGGACAAACTTATATTTTGTAAAATTATATATGTTCAACCTTTCTGAGTACAGACAAGAAACTTCCAGGTGACCCTTGAAAAGGAATCACTTTATGATTTGCCTTTGTATTTACAAATGTGTTGTACTTCAATGTCCAGACCTCCAAGGCAGTACACCTCTGTTTTTATTGCTGCCATGCTTCTTCAAAGCATTCACTATTTATCCACATGTGGCATTTCTCTGTTCATTGTTTGAGCAAAAATAGCTCAATTTGATGAGTGTCAGATGTAGAGTAGTTATTTCCTTACTAAGTTTAAAACCAAATCTCTTTCTAACAATAGAAACTGTTTTCTATAATTCAGTAATTGATGCAGCATGCACTAATCTATTTTCTGGAAATTGTAAGAGGATTTTTCACTTAAAGACAGAAGGAGAAAGTGCAGGTTAAAGTAGCATCTGTTCTTCTGTATCTGTGTTCTTTAGTCAATATGCATCTACTTTTGGTATATTTAAGACTGTAAAATAAAAATCAGTATAGGTTATGACAGGACATCTCTGAATTCTTACTGAATTTGCACCAATCCAGTGTGGGTGACAAGAACAATTCCTTACAAGAGGTTCTGTTGAACTGGGGCATTATTTCAAGTTACCTTATTCAGGACATGATAGAAAATTAGGTTTAAATATATTTCACATGCCAAGTGTTATCAATAACATGATGGCCCTTCATGTTTCTCCCAGGAAGCCAAATTTATGTCAGCTGAGCCTTTACAGACTGTAGCTGATTCAAGCACTGTCTCACCTAACAGCTGATACAAAACATTTTGATCCAGTGGTGCTGGCAATTTGCTGAGGTGTATGCAGAAAGAAGTTGGTGGGACAGAGGTCTGGTTCAACAGATCTTTCTTTTTTTTAAATGATGTTTTTTATAAAGTCAGAGTTGGTTGTCAGTATCCAGGATGCTGCCACAAGGTGAGAGTTCTTCTGCATCTCCCATTTGCTTCCAGGCATGGATCTGGCTGCTGTTACCTGCCACATCCATCCTCAGGATAAGGATTTTTTTGTAAAGTTTTATTTGAGGATCTTAAGCTGTCAATGCATGGTCTGAAATGGCCTTCATAGTCTTTGGGTAAAGTGGATTTAGCAGGGCATTTTATTCTTGATGAGTTCCAAGCATGACTTTGATACCATTAGCTATTCAACCAGTCTCATATTTCTACCTTCTCTCAGTAATGCTGGGATCACTGTTGAGAAACTTGTCACTCACTTAAGAAGAAGGCTTAAGGTTAGGTTTTGTTTGTGAAGAAGAATTCTTACCTTAGAAACAGTTCCATTCTTTTGCCCAACAAGTTTGATAACCTTCAGAGTATTCTAAGGTAGTAATTTATTCTGTTTAACTTCACAAGCTTGAAAACAAGCAAAGCAGTCAGTATAGAGATAATTCTAATTTTTCAGGCAAAACCATTTGGTGATTATTTATGCAAATGGAAAAAAAAACATTTTTTGTAAGTTTTATTATTGTTACAGGAGACCCTACAAAACATACCTATATAAACTCTGAATAACAGGAAAATCAGGGCTCAGTAATTATTATGTAGCACTAAAAATCATTGAAACACTGGCAAATTTAATTTTAACAGAAGTGCTCATGTTTGGTAACCATGATATTTGATAGTTGCTGAATAATATAGATGTTTGGGGTTTTTTTAACACAAGTCTCCTAAAAGCAATTGAAAACCCGTTAGAAATTTTGCAAATAAAATCTCACATTTAGTTGTTGCCAGAGAGTTGATTGACATATCCATATTGTGGGACAGCACAAAGCTTCTTAGCACACCTTCTTGAAATAGTTGAAACTGCTGAAGAGGCAAAAATAAACTTTGTTCTTCCCTTTCTAATCTCTGAAGGATCTTTCACTTGGTAGTATTCTCTCCCCCTCTTTGGCTCCTGGCTTTACGTTCATCTTAACAGCAGTTTTATTCAAATCATATTCTTTGTCCCAGAAG
The DNA here is from genome assembly GCA_017589585.1 of Phylloscopus whistleri. Classification (NCBI taxonomy): domain Eukaryota; kingdom Metazoa; phylum Chordata; class Aves; order Passeriformes; family Phylloscopidae; genus Phylloscopus; species Phylloscopus whistleri. The sequence goes on along the minus strand of JADMLD010000549.1, from coordinate 2,815,201 downwards.
TCTACATGAACATTTAATCCTGCTCCTGGTCCTGTGCAGCAGTGTGTGTTCCTAGCAGGAGGTGCATGTGCAGTGTCAGTGCAGCCCTGGAAGGAGCCTGGGCCTCTCGTGCCCTGGGTTCTGCAGGTCCCAAATGTTGTGCAGAGGAGCAGCAGCACACTCAGTGATCATGGGATGCTGCTGGAGACACCAGCTCTGCTCAGCTTTAAGCCAGGTTGGAGCTGGTGGTGCTGCAGTGGCAGCTGGGTGAGCTTGGCAAGCAGTGTTTTCAGGCTTTAATTCCCTTTACAAAATCTGTCACATTTCTGATACTGCCTTACAGCTGAAATGACCTTAACTTATGGGACATAAAGAAATTGCCAGTTCCTGCCGTGTATTTACAAACTGCCTGTGAAAGCTGATGGACAACTTGCTACTCATCAGTGAATTTCACAACATAAATATCTGAAGTTTTCTGTCATAATATTATAATTTCTGTCAATAGTTTTCTATCATAATATTAGTAGAGTCAGAACATTGTCGAGTATTAGTTCATTATTAGTACCTGCACTTCCACTTGTTTAGCACAGTGCCTTTACTACAGTGGGATGTTAGCTGACCATATATTCAGAAATATATAATAAATTGAATTCAGAAATTGAATATATATATATTCAATTTCTGAATCCCAACTCACTAAAAAATAAATTACTGAAAAATGATACTAATGTGAGCCTTGCAAACCAAACTTCTGTTTGAATGTAAAACCAAAGAGACAGATGGAAAGGAAGCTTAGAAGTCAAAATTCTAAAAATGAAACTCAAAGTTAAAATCTTAACATGAGGTCATTTAAATATGAAATTAAATTCATGTGACCAGAGAGGAACAAAGAAGGCTTATCTCCCTGTCCATCTGGTAAATGAGTGACTGGGAAGATCATATCCTTAGAAGTGTTCTTGCAAAACAACTCACTGGGGACCTGACCATAACCATGTGGATTGTGAAATGTTTGTTGCTTTTGTATCAGTGGTGTGTTGTGGTATTATTATGATGTAGAGTTTGGGGTTTTGTATTGTATGAGAGACTACTAGAAGGTGAGTCACAGCTTTTTTTTTTTTTTTTTCTGTTAGTGAAAACTCATTTTCTCCATTTTCAGTTATTGATAGAAAATTATGACTCTGTCCTTGTATGGATATGGTGCTAAAAGTTTTGTGTGATTAGCAGCATAACTGGGAAGAGAAAAAAAAGAGATGGAGAGTGAAAAAGAAACTAAAAGATGCCAGAAATTGACTACAAACAGGACCGGATGAAACTGATTAATTTAAAACCATGCAGTAAACTGAAGAAGGAATAAATGGGCATTTATTTGCATCATATGCTTTTCTTAGAACAATTTTCAAGCTGAATACTGAGTATGGCAATATTAATTATTTGATGTTTCATTCTCTTCAGATGAACTGAAGTCTTACCTAGACATTCTTGTGAACCACTAAGTCCTTAAATCATGGAATACCTTAGGAACTTCCAAGTGTTACTTCAAACCAGGGCTTACTTTATAAAAAAAAAGTCAGCAAAATCAGACTAGAGGGCTCTTAACAAAATGTAAACAAAGCATATCTTTCTGGCCTCTTCTGTTCTGTATTGTTGGGAAAGCCTTCAAAATAAATCCTGTGAAATGCTGGGGTTTTCCAAGGCCCTGGGCAAAGATTGAGCCTGTGATTCATTAGGCATCACTGTAAAGTAAGAGATGAGGGTCTCCCCTCTCAGAGGTGACCTGCACTTCTCCATGGAAGCTGGTCTCTGTCTTCATCCCCTGCTGCTGTGGAGCACCTGAGGCCACCATGTCCCTTCTGCCACATCCTTCCTTCTTTCGTGCAGCTAGGGAGAAGTCTGAGACAGTCCTTGTAGCATATTTGTCCAGAACACTAAATTTATCAACATCAGACGGATTAGCAGCCAAGTTCCCTCTACTCTTGCCTCTTTTGGGAGGACATGAGGAAGATTTCAGGACTATTATCAAAGGAATTTCTACTCTTGGTATCAGGGGAGAAAAAGCATTGTGTCATATCACAGCCAGAGAATTAATTATGAAGAACAGGTCTATATATTTTTTTCTGTTGAAGAGTATTTACAATGTTGTAAATTGGTGGTGAATTCTTTTCCCGGTCTGACACACAGTTTATCCTTTTATTTTTACACTCCTGCCCACCAAGTGTCCTTCCTTTTTCAAAACAGACCATGAAAATACATCTTTCTGATAAGAGGCAAAAGGCATGGCCACTTACCTGTATGTGTTTTCTACATCTACAGATGCAGCAGCTTGAGAAGCAAGTTCTGGATGCTGATCGCCAAGCAGAGAGAGCGTTTCAGCAGGTACAGTTGGAATAAATATCTCCACTAGCTGTGTGCATGGGGTACTTCAGTGAGGTGAAATTCAAAAAACTGCTTTGTTTTTAGGTACTTCTAAAAATGAAGAAGAAGACAGTTTGTTTTAAAGTCTATTGATTTGTCTTAACAGAGAGTTCTAAGACCTTTCTTTGCTCATGATTCAGTTCAGGTCCATAAAGTCAATCACAAATCACAAGTAGACACATGGAATGAGCTTCTTCATTGATGCATCATGAGTCTTTGATATATGATGCATGTGGAAACAAAAGAGAGAGGAAACAATGCCCTGTTTTAGAACATCTGTAAGGAAATAAAATGAGGCTATCCAATACAGCCTCTAAATGGAACCTTTCTGTGTGGTTTGTTCCTCTTGTAGGAGTTACATCATTTGAAGTATTAAAGTATTAAAGCAAAATATTTAACCAAAGGTGCCTTTTGATTCCACATGGCAGACTTAGCTACTGTAGACATGAACATACCTCTGGTATTGCTGAAACATTGCTCATATCTTACTCTGAGACAGATAGAAACTGAAAATTTTAAGACTAAAAATGTTCATGTACTAATTTGGAGTTAGGAAACATTCCTGACTACAAGCCAAGTACTTTTAAGCAATTTTTTAGAACGCTACTGATAATTTGCTGGGGCTTTTTACAGTGTGCAATTGTTTATTTATTAAAACATTGTTTACAGCTCCCTGTAGATAAATTGCATTCTTCCCATACTGGTGTTTCTAAAAGCTTGTGTGTTACACAACTAGAAGCCTCTCATGGATATTAACAAAATCTGGGTAAGATCTTCCAGTGTTTTGCCAGTCCTGATGGTATTAAATGCATAGGGAGACATAATGAACTGTGGGGTTTCTTCTCAAATAGGCTTCAAACCTTTGCTGTGTTGTCTAGAAACTTATGTGTGTAGGCAATTTTCTAAGTTTGTTTTGTGATTAAATTACTACCTTTGGTTTGGAGTGTTACGTTCCTTAAACTTTTATATTTGACTTCCCAAATAGGTGCAGATCATGGAAGAGAAATTAAAAGCAGCAAATGTTCAAACAAGTGAATCAGAAACCAGATTGTATAAGAGATGTCAAGATCTGGAAATCCTGATACAAGATAAAAATGATATAATACAAAAATTGGAGCAACAACTTGAAGAACAGGTTAGGAATGGTGTTGCAAAAGAGAAACATCAATTCCCTTTTTAATTATACAAAAGGAAAATAAAAATTTAAATCAATAGAGGACAGAAAAGTTTAGCATTATTTCTGTTGTTTGATTCAAGAGGTTCCCATTGGAAGTATATAATTTGAGTAACTTTTATTCCTTTTCAAATTATGCTCTGGCTTCCATTGAAAGAACATCTGACTTTTAAGAGGGGAAAGATGATATTCCTCTTCACTGTCCCCGCTGAAAAGCTTTCATTTTTATTAAAGGAAAGAGGAATAGCACCCTCTGTGAAGATCCTATTCCTCATTTTTTAAAAATCACCATGTATTGCCCAGGAGCCTGAATGACTTCAATCAATCTTAGGATTTGAGGCAGATTATATTACTCAGTGAAAAATATGCTTATGTCAATTTTTTCCAGAAGCAAATAAGACTGCAAGAAGCAAAAATCATAGAAGAAAAAGCAGCTAAAATAAAAGAATGGGTGACAGTCAAGCTTCATGAGGTATAACTCTTGCTACAATACTTACACAAAATATAATGGTGTGACTGGATATCCCTTAGACTGTTTGGCTGTTAAAGGCCTGTGTGCCATAGTAATAAAAATGCTTCCCAGTTTCATTGATTTTATAGTTATTTTCTGGAAAGAGGAGAATTGAGAACAATGGCACAGAGAGCGGAGTGTCCACGTCACCTGAATTCTGCTGTCTGATCTGGTCAGCCAGTGTGATCTGGGCCCTCCTTCTGGAGAAAGGAGCCAGGACTGCTCTCTGGAAGGTCAACTTCCCCACCAGCTGAGAGAGCTTAGCTGGCAAACTGAGCTTATTCAAGCAGATGCCTAAAGTCTGAATAATCCCCAGAAAGCCAAGCAAGCCTGCTGGGGCCTGGCAGAAAAAAGGCCTTGATCATTTTTTATTTCACAATGCCCACCCTACTCTTAGTCATGAACAGTTTCAGGTACACCAGTTCTAGTTCCAAGAGACCAGTTGTCTCCCTTTTTTCTCTGCTGTGGTAAGAGAACCATGTCTTTGCCCTGCCTAAGGCTGCCAGCTTTGGGGTGCAGCTCTGCTTTCTCCTCCCTGGGTGCAGAATTTAAAGTTGCCTGTAAAAGTTAAAATCTTACTCTCTTGTCATTTACTGAAAGTTACACTCGAGTTGAAAAACAATTAAGTTATTGTTTTTGAAGTAAGAAACTAGAAGGTTCTTACATAAAATACTTACTTTTCATCTGTGAGGGCTAAAGTAAATTATTTTGAAATAATTTAATAAAAATGCCATTAAATTTAGCTAAAATTATCATGAAAAAGTTTGGACAAAATCAAGTATGACTCAAAGTATTTACTTACTCTTTATGGAAAATCTCAAGCTAGTTTCACAGATGTGACTAAGTGTCACTCAGTGGGAAGTGGAATTGCTGGCTCCCTTCTGTGTGACATACTCAGATTCAAATCTGTTTGCCTAATCTGGAGCAGGAGTTTGAACCAGCATCTTTTACCTCCCAGTGGTGGGCTACAGCAATGGGTTGTTGGTTTTTTATCTCCTGTAGAAAGATTTTTGCTTTGTATAAAGTTTATTGGCACCTATTTTTTTCTTTTTTTTTTTTTTAATTTTTGCTGTGGAGTGTTAAGGAGGCATAAGGACCATCATCCCCTCTGATTCCTCTGCTCACTTTTGGTTTTGCAAAGTGGCACAGGAGTTTGTAATTCCAGCCTTCTGCTTTTATTAAAAAAGCCAAACCAGTTTTCTTTTTCTCTTATTTGTTAAGGATTTTTAAAGCAGTCATGGGTTTGCATGGTTGGGGGAATGATTTTGGCAGAATCGAGCAGATAGTCATTGCAGGGAATTAATTGTTCAGAATAAAGAGATGCCTAGAGTGGTATTTAGAGAAGGAGCAGAGAGGAGATGATTATTTGAACTGGCTCTGTGCTTAGATAAGTAGAAAGTTAGAGAAAATGTAAATGATGTGATAGCTTTAAGACGTGTTTCACCAATGGATGAGATTACATTTATATGCTTTTAGTTAGAGGTGGAAAATCAGAACCTTCGCTTGATCAACCAAAAGCAAACCAAAGAGATGAAAACAGTACAATCTAAACTGCAAGGTAAATGTACAAACCTTCTGAAAACTTCTCTCTATGTGACATATTTCTTTCTATTCCCTATCAATGTGTGCATCTACATGATTGAAAATATTCTGTGAAGTCACAGAGATTTCAGAGAGTATGAACTGACATCAGACTGACTGTACATGAAGGTGTTAGGAAGGAATCATTTGATTTTATGCTGAAAAGACACTCTGACAAGACACAACTGGTTTTTGTGGGGTGAACAGGTACTGCTGTTACTTAAGAGGTTCTGCAAGTAGTAAGATTTTATTTGATTTAGGACAGACCTTTGCTTTCCCTTCTTTATAGCATAGGTGGTCACAAAATTATTAAAGAATGCATGAATGTCAGTCTGCATTTGCTTTTTCTAGCAAATGGTCAGCTGGGAATCAGAACTCAGTCAGATATTTTTAGTTACTACCTTTGACTCCAGTGATCCAAAATCTTGGTTCAGACCCAGTATCACCAGGTTCCTCTCCAAATGGATAGTAATTTAAAAATCATAAAGTGTAAATAGAAAAAAAGAGGAATATCCCCTCCAAAGAGCATTATTTCACATTGATCAAAGCTGAACTTTATTCACCACCATGTTGCCTGTTCACCAACTTTCTTAAGCATGTCTGAAGGTTCCCATTGTCCTCTCCATGCTTGGTTGACCTGACAATTTACTATCATATGAAAATGTTGTTAATTTGCTACCTAGCCCTCATTTCTTGATAATGTATCTTACATGTAAATACACAGATATTTAGAAATGTATGTAGAGAAGTGTGTGTGTACACACATAATATGCATAATATATGAAAATACAAAAATTTACAAATTCATCTACAATATAAAGTTTTTAAGATGCACTTTTCTGTTAATGAAGGAACTGGATCATTTTGCTTCTTTGCCATCTTTTGATAAGTAGCAGTTTATCAAAATTCACTTCTAGTCATTCTCTTTTGAGAGATCTATTTAAGGGCTTTTTGAGATCCTAAAGTTTCCAACACACAGTTGCTGATATGCCCAAAAATATTAAATATATTACTATTTGCAGTGTCCATGCTATAAATTATGAACACGTGGTACTGTTTAAAGCAGATTTACAGGTAGGGTAAGGGCCTTTTGTTCCTAGATCAGCCACAGGGATTCTTATTAACAGGGATGGACAGATTTCATGTTCAAGGCAGTTCATCAATTTCTGCTTTCACTTTCTCTTGAAGTCCTCCTCCATATAGGCCTTCCAAACCTGGTAATTTATTCTTCTGTATTTCCTGTGAAATTGTTAAAAGGATTTTTTTATTTCTATTGTTATATCAATTTTTAAAAACTAGAAACATTGCTCTGGGTTTTTCCTGATGTGAGAAATGAGAGATGTCAGGTAGGATTTTTTCCTATAATACATCTTTTAGTATCTTTTTTTTCCTGAATTTTAGTTGCCTTTAAAAAAAAATTTGCACTGCAGAGTAAAGAGAAGAGTTGCATAGTTTGTTGTATCTTACTAACACAAGATTTCTGAATTACTGTTCTTCAGAAGCTACTGGTAAGAAATCTGTTACTTCAACACAAAAACCTGCAGAGTGTCAGCGACTAAGCAGTTTGACTTTTGGATGCTTTTCAAATAGAGCAAGAAGTCCTCAACCATCTCCTAAGCTTGAAGAAATAAGCAAGGCTTCATCTAAAGAGTCAGACTACCCTGAAGGCAAAAACATGCCAGGTACCTTGTCACCAACACTGCCATTTTATTCTGACACAAGTGGGAAACCAAAATCAACAACTCTGTCAGTGCATCCAAACCAGCTGTTCTCAAAGTGCATACCAGCACTGTCTCCCTCTTCACTGCTTCTCTTCTATCACTAGGAAGAAATCATCCTGTTGAGCACTACAGTTTCTGTAATACCACTAATACATTATTTGGCAGCATGCAGAGGCTCCTGGGTGCTTTGGCTGCAAAGTGAAGATGAGAAGTGACCTTTGTTGTTGCTCTGGTCCTTTGCTTGAATCCCTTGTATTGTTTATGACCTCAGTATTTTCCCCACGGTTAATCATGGTATCCAAAATGGCAAGCTGATGTCTTTTGAAAATCAGAAACTGAAAGAGATCCTATGAATATTTTGTGTATTTATATTACAGAAAGTTCATTATGAAGGTGGCTGTGTAGTATTACTTCTGTTTTTACAGAGGTGGGAATTGAAGACTGATTTATTCAAGGGGAAGGATAAGACATAAAACCTTAGGCTTGCCTAGATGGAAACAGATAATTTTGGGGATTTCATTACTTTAATGTGGTTGAAATTAAAATCTTTGTATTACTCAGTCCACTGCAACTTCACACAGGTATTTAACACAGACTTTTCAAACTGTCTGTGTAGAAGAACCCTGGTTCTTGCATCTGATTTAATTTGGGAACATACAGGACTCACTAACATGCTGTAAGCTATAGCTTTCTCTTGCAAAACCAGGTAAAAGTGAAGAGCAGAAACAAAGCTATTTTTAACACAGTGTCTTTCCTGGAGTACTTTCCATGAGACTCTCTTGTATATCTTAAGCATTCACCATTGGGAATACAATAATAGCTTCCAGAATAAACTTCTGTGTACAAACACTGTAGAAATGCTCAGAACACATGATTTGTTAATGCAAATCCTTTCTGACAAGCTTTTATTAAACTTTAATTTTCCTTAGATTTAATAAAGCAGCTAAATTTTTATGCCTCGTAAGCAGTTGGTTTTGTTTGTTTGTTTGTTTGTTTGTTTTCACACATACATTGCTTACTTTAAAATATGGCTCCAGTCTGCTTATATTTATTGCCATTTTTAGTTCTGCTAGAACTTTGAGTAACATTTAGTACAGTTTTTTGGCAATTGTAATTTGCATTCAGTCACATTAAGAAATTTATAATCTTTTTCTTAATGTTTATTATTTACAATATGAAAAAACATAAATGTTCTCACGTATTTGAAATTATTACCTACTTACTACTTGCAGGCCTGATGACAAAACCATGTATCAGTCAAGTTTGCTAAAGTAATTTTCTCATGCTCATTATATTTCTCCTCTAGAGAAGGATATCCTGGAAACTACCTTTGCTGGTCCTGTGCACGAGACAAATAAAGGTCAGAAGTCATTGCAACAAAGTTCCTCTGGTTCAGAGCAGAACAAAAATGTGAGAGCAAGCTGCTCATCCAAAGACATAGACAGTGACATGTCCAAGAACTCGTGCACCACTGGGAGTGACTGGAGCTCAGATGAGGATGGAGGAGACAATAAAGGACTGAAATCCAGGTGTGCATCGACCCTTTCAAGCCACACATCTGAGGAGAACGCAAGGTACAGTAGAGTGGGAAGTGAAATGTATTTGACAGCATCTGATGACAGTAGCTCTCTCTTTGAAGAAGAGAGTTTTGATGTTAAGAGGACTCAGCAAAAGAAGCTGTACTCATGGCAGCAAGGGTCCCAAAGAAAAGGCCTCAGCAATCCGGGTGGAAAGTGCAACTCTGACTTCACAAGGAAAAAGAAAGACCAGGACAGTTCTTCAGATGAACTGAATAAGAAATTTCAATCACAGAGACTTGATTATTCATCCTCATCCAGTGAGGCAAATACCCCAAGTCCAATTTTAACCCCTGCTCTGACACCCAAACACCCAGTTCTAGCAACTTCTGCAGGTTCTCAGTGCACAACTCCATCAGATTTTCCTTCAAATTTGCCACATCCAAAGTTACGGACTCCTAATGTCTTTAGTCTAAACTCAGTGTTGGCAAAGAAACACCTAAGCCAGCCCCAGCTGAGTTCTGACAGAATGTTTGGTAGAAACAGAAATGCCATAAGCATGATCCGTCCCTGGAGACCTCAGGAAACAGACATAGATCTGGTGGATGGAGAAGATGCTGACATTTTAGAGAAGATGGAGATTGGCTGTGATGAAGGAGTGTTTACCTACGACTGCCCTGAAGCACAGAATGCTGAAGCCCCAGAGCTCTGTGACACGACAAAGAAGGGTGCCAGCAGCAAACCTCCCACGCCTCCCTTACACCGATTCCCTTCCTGGGTAAGAGTGCTTACAAGAGATTTTTCCTACTGCCAAAACCAACTTATTTTCATGACTCTCTTCTATGGTTTTTGTTGCCTCTATTTTAATTACTTCCTGTTCAATGACAAGACAGAGCATTGCCTTAGTCATAACTACAAACTCAGAACCTAGTTTTATTTTCAGCACAGTGTTCCTGCCATTGAAAAACGTGGTTGCTATTTTATAGATAAACACAGGGTTTTTTCATGTCACATCTAAGTTGTGTATGTCTTTTTGAGTGTATCCAAGGATGTAATGCTTGTGAATGCATTTATTTATTTATCTGAACAATAACACAGCCCAAGAATGCTGGTATCAATGCCCTTGCTGTAACCACTGTACCACTCACAATCTAGACAATTAAGTCAACAGCAGACAACTACAAATTACAGAAGTAATTGATCACATTTCCAAGTAAAATTTTAAAGCCATCAGTCAGGGTATTAAAATAGGTATTAATATATCCTACACAAAATCCAGAATTAACTGTGTCAAGACTCACTGATTCTGCAGTGTCAGTATCAGAGAGTTGTTAATTAATAATTTATTAAATATATTTATTTACTAATTATTATTCAGAGAGGAATAATACATTACCAACTTCTCTCTATATATGTTTTAGTTAACTTTTTGTATTATACATTTTCTTATTGTAGCCTTTTAACACAAAATGGTTAAAAAATTGTCTTCTAATGGCATTTCTCTGCTCCTAACACACAATCTTCCATTAAAAAACGTTCTTGCCATAGCTTCTTTGGCACCTGATAATAGTATTTTTAAGGATAAGTTGTATGAAAAATGTCGAAAAGGCTATGGCTGTGATGTGTACAGCGTAGAAAAGAAGGATGTATTTTTAGCTGCTATTGACAATGTCATTTTATGAACCATTTTATCACATTGTTGCACTATGTGATGAAAGAACTAGGAGGCTAAACAGAACAAAAACAATTGTTGTGATTTAATTTTCTACTATCAAATCCATTCTGCTTGTATAGGAAAGTAGAATTTATGCTGTAGCCAAATCTGGTCTAAGGATGTCTGAAGCTTTCACCGTGGAATCTCTTAATAAAAGTAAGTGGTTTAGTTGTTCATTTTCCCATCAACAAAAGTTCTCTTCTCATGGTGATTTGTGAGCAAGGACCTTTGAAATGTTTTTAGAAAGATTTAGTTATCAGCTATTTAAAACCTAGGAGATCATTGGTTATCTTTCCATTGTCTTCTGGTACCTTACATCTTGACTTTGTGCTGAATTTGTATTTTGTTCACTCCAGATTACTTTGCATTTCACTACTTTGAAGATTCTATATCAGGTGCCAATTTAAAAAGGGCTAGTGTTCGTGACAGCAGTTTTATTTATGTTTTAAAAAGCATTGTAAATTTTTAAAAGCTATAAATCTCACATCCAGTTTAGTAGTTTGCTTTTTATAGCAGTTATACAACAGAAAAAAATATTAAATTTGAATTTCGTTAATTAAGGGGTGAATTAGGAAGGCAAGTTATAAAATATGTTGCTTTTTTAGGTGCTGTTTCACTAACTTCATGCTCCATATCTGGATTATATACTTCTCTGATATATAAGAACATGACCACTCCTGTCTACACGACTTTGAAAGGGGTAACTGTATTACTGGTTTAAGAAAATTTTAAACACCATTAGGCTTCACATCAAGGATCTGCTATTTCACATTTGATACTACCATGCCAAATATGTTGTAAGTTGATGTATAGAGATCAAAGTCCCCCAGAAATAACAGAAATGTCAAATAGCTGGGGGAAAAAGAATACTGCCTATAAAATGTTACTGGCCTAGGTCAATTCTTCTTAGGTTCCTTGCTGATTTTTTCCAAAGGCTTGTTAATTATTAAACAGAACCACATGGTGCTCAGTGTCATAATTAAAAGTGTGTGTATGTGTCGAAATGTCTTTGTGTCAGTGCCAAAGCTGTTTCTGTTCACACAGCCAGCAGTCAGTAATGACAGCATTGTTTGTTTTCTGGCAGCCTTTTGTGATTTGGAAAGACCCATGCCTTGAGCTACCTCAGGTTTCTGTTTTAAAGTAGGGGTGTGGTCGAGTATACAGAGGGCAGAGGGAATTCAGTTTCATGTTAATATTTGTGTGCCAAAACTCACAACCCAGGCAAGAGCAGCTTGGAGTATTACGAGGCCAGCAGAGCCCCTGCCACAGTGCACAGGAAATGACTGATACCCTTTCTGCAAGGTATCAAAGGGTGTTGTGTTCATTTCTGCAGAAGGCAACTCAAATAAGCAGCAGCCCATTTCTAGATGAGTCCTCAGGCTCTGAGGAGGAAGACAGCTCTCGGTCCAGCTCCAGGACTTCCGAGTCTGATTCTCGAGGCAGGAGTGGCCCAGGGAGTCCTCGGGCTATGAAACGAGGTAGGCAAAGCCATAACAACAGGTGACTTGTGGGAACTGTGGAAAACTAGGCAGTTTACATGGTTTTCTTAGGAATTCCTTAAATGTGTGGACATCTAAAATCTAGGCTCTGAAAGCCCAGATCTATTGCTCTGTCTGGAGAAAGGACTGTTATAGATGGCTTTCTTTTTATTGCTGCTATTACAGATATCTTTTTAAGGCACTAATCTTGTAGCTGGCTGTTGTCATGGGGGGAAAGTGACTTGTACATTTAAAGCAAGAAGCATCATTCTATCTATACTCTGTCATGCCAAGGCATTTCCTCTGACTCTTAACTGTAGAAAAATAAAAAGGAAAAAGGAAAAAAAATCACCATCAGAAACAAAACACACATATATTCAAGTTTATAAAACAATTTCATGTGATCAGAAAGCAGATGGAAAAGTTCCCTCAATAAATTATTTGGTCCTGTCACCTCATGCAATAAAAGACTTTTTTCATTTTTACAATGGCTGTCTTAAGGTCCCTTGCAAAGATTTAGTTAGAAGACTTGATTCTGGTAATGCCCTGTGTTTTATGGAAGACAGATCTCACAGGTCTAGGTGACTGTGTTTTCCATCTGCAAAACAGAAATAATATGCTTCATAATATTGAAAGATACAGTCCTTCCTCATTAGGTGACATTATCAGTGTTACATCTCTGTCAGTATTTCTCCACTGTGTAAACCAAGGGAGAGCAAGATCCCAGTGAGTGTTAAGATCCCTCATTATACATTGCTTCAGAAATGCTAAATGACACTATCTGGTCTCAGTTACACATGTAAAACTCCCAGGTAGCAGCAGCTCTATTCAGGACCCTAGAGAAGGTTGACAGAGACCCTAGGCCAGTTGCCACTGGTCCCAGTCAGCGTTTTGCAGTGGCAGCCACAGTTCTGTTTCCAGTGATACAGTTTTGCCACATTAGTGTGAAAAGATCCTGCTTCCCAGCAGCTCCCATCCAGCTGAGCAAAAACCAGTGCCATGGCTGCAGACATATCTCATGTGACATGCTTACACAACAGAAAGCTAAATTGGGTAATTTAAAAGCTGGTTTCACCTGCACTTTATATCTCTGTCTGTAAAATGGAACCATTCCTTTTGTTTGTGCTTTCTTCCCATTAAATGGTCCTTGGTTGTTTTGTGTGTGGAAACCTTTCTTTACCACAAAACACATATGTACATGTCTTTGTTGAGATAAAATTCCAGGCTGTCACACATTTCACCAAAAGCACGATTAGCTGGCTGCAGTTTGTTATGAAAGATTCACCATGAGAAGAGCCCACTCTGAAAGTCTTGGTGGCTTACCAAAGCAATAAATGAGAAAAGCCCTTTTGAAGAACAAAATTGGCAAATGAGTTGGGAAATTATTGAAACAAAGGAAAAAAAGGCCTTTTCATTTCAGTTTTGGAGTATGTGGAACAGTGATCCTTATAAAAGAACACATTCACATGCATGAAAATATTTCTATAATGAATGAGGGAGGAGTTTGAAATTTTATTACTGATTGACTAGAATTGAAAGCAGGGTGCATTTTTTTTCAGGATTAAAGCTAATAAACTCTAAAACCCCCCTGAAACATGAAAATCAAACTTTTAGAAAACCTTGGTATACAAATTCATACTAATTGCAAAACACAGTCACCTACAGCTTCAACACAAAGCAGATGTTGAGTATGCAAGCAGCTGCCCGAGAAATCCAGATGCTATAGTGAGTGAGAGAAGGTGCAGGGGGAAGGTTGCTTAGCTTAATTAAAGATCCTGGGGTTTTTTCCTAGACAATGATTCATGGCACTAACTCCCTCCTTGGAGAAGCTGTGGTAATGTAACAGAAGGTGATAATATACAGAAGACTCTTTTTTTGTTGTTCCATTTACAAGGGACTTTAACTGTTTAATTGTGAATGAAATGAGAATTAGCATCGTGTTAATAGTTTAGTGTGCTGGTATTTTTAAAAATCCTCAGTTCCTGATGGATTTATGTTGATACTTATGTTTGCCTGCAGGTTCCATCAGATATTCTTTCTGCATGGCTATTCTGATCTCAGTTGTTTCTAATGTAAATAAAAAAATATATAAAGAACTCTCTTTCTTCTATTACCACAGGTGCATCTCTGTCTTCCGTGACCTCAGAAAGTGACTATGCTATTCCTCCAGATGCATATTCAGTAGATACAGACTATTCAGAGCCAGAACAAAAACTTCCCAAGACCTCATCCTCATCTAGTGATAATGGCAAAAATGTGAGTACTGAAGTTGAGTGAAGTGCACCTGAAGTACTGTGTGTATATTTACCTTCAAAGGCTGCAACCAAACCTTTTCATTCAGTCTTGCTGACTCACAGACTGCCTTTTGAGTACAAACAGCAAAATATACCAACATTAGCCAAGTAAGACTGTAATTAGTGAAGGAAAGTGGAAGATAATTCTAAGCTTTCTTATATAATGAAGAAAGAGTAGGTCGACAACTCCAGAATACAATTCAAAGTACTTGAATTTTCTTTTCTTGGAACCAGGTCTGGTATCAGATTGCATATGAAATATGCAAAACAGTTTAAAATTATTATTTGAATAGTCAGGTAAATAGAAGGGCATTCCAAGAAGGAGCTGAAGTCATCAGTGGAAATCTGTGTGCAGTAACAGGTTTCTATCCTTTCCTTATACAGAAAAAAAATCAGAGAAATCCTAGGTAGAGTAACATGTGAAGACAGGCCAAAGAGACCAGACAATTATGAGGTACTGGTCAGCCTCCAGGAGCTTTTTAGTACTTAGTGTCTTAACATACAAGTGGATTGACTACCTGCTCATGAAGATTATTTTAAGCTTTCTTCACAGAGCAAAACTGTGACCTCTTTTCCACAGTTGTACACACTAGAGGTTCGTGAGGAGCTCAGAATTATAGTGCTTTATGTCTGGTTTTCAGGTTAGGACCTGGAGTTGGGAAAGAATAATTCATTTCTCTTTTTTTCATCTTGTTCTTTCTTTAATATAAACAACTAGAAAGTAAAATCAGAAATCATAATATTCTTCATTCTTTTGTATAGTTCGAGGCACTTACTCTCCTTCATGTACTATAACAGTAAGTAGGGATATTCATTAGTTATCCCATGTGCATGACACTTGTGTTAATTGATGCTTGTAAAAACATTGTCCTTGGATTAAAAGTCTCATCAAATACTGTAATTATTATTTAGCATGCTTTTAAGTCATTAATATATCTCTGTGTGTGCATTTATACATATTTCTGAGGGGCAGAGGTAGGTATGTGTATCTAACCACTTTTTATCTAACTTCTAAACAACCAGGAACCTTTGGAAAAATCTGGATATCTGTTAAAAATGGGTGGTAAAGTAAAGACCTGGAAACGACGGTGGTTTGTACTTAAAGGAGGTGAATTGCTGTACTACAAATCTCCAGTAAGTACATGTAACTTACCTGCTGTTTTGTCTTAGATTGTTTTCTGATAATCTAAGGCTGCTAGAAGGCAAAAAAAATGCACTTCTGGTTTCTGAGCTGTTAAAGAGTGATTCAGTACTCATTTCCTCAAGAGGTGTACAAGGTACACAATGTCTAACTAGAAAGTATTTATCAAGATTAATGTTTAAATTAGCCCTATATTAATTTATTGCTGTTTGTTGGTAGATTTATGTGAAAAACGACGTTCACTTTTTATAAAAATTTAATAGACATAAAATAAAAATAGACAATTAGGAGACAGAAAAACAAAGGCTTCTCAGCTAAGGGTGCAAACCAACACATCGCCCATTTCAGATCCTTGGTATTTAAGAATCTCTGTGTTACCTATTTAAAAGAGACTAATGCATAATTCAAACATATGTTTTCTTTGTCCATTTCAAAAACCCCTCAAGTATGCAATTCTTATCTGTGCAGGACTCTTCTCGGTCTGGGTTTGGTCAGGTATCATAAATCCTTCTTGGCCATTAAAATTCAATTGTTCTTTATCAGCAGTCTTCTCACAGGAATGTGAGAGGCATCTCTCACCCTCTGGTCAGTTTTAGATGCCACAAAAAACCTCCAGTTTACTATGTTACAATTAAAGAATATACCTTCATCACATTTTCAAATTCCACAAATAAAAGGAAATACAGTACAACCTTCTTACATTATACATATAGCAATGATCTCAATATTTGTGAAAAGCCAACTCCAAAATATGCATTTATAACAATTTAAAATACTTTTTCCATTCTTTCCATACAGAGTGATGTTATTCGAAAGCCTCAAGGTCAAATCGAGCTAAATGCATCCAGCCACATTGAAAGGGGTGATGGAAAACAAACAATTCAGGTGCCTGCTTTTCTCCTCTGTTGCTGTTTCAGCATTCCCTCCACCCCAAAGCCAACCCCTTGTTCCAGTCCCTGTTGCACTTGAAGTCCAAGTGTGGACTTGGAATTAAATAATGAGTGCCTTTCATTTGAAGCCAAAGAATAGTTTCAGTGACAGAAAATATAAAAAGGCCTACCTGGAGTCTTGTTTGTACTGCCACAAAGGTTAGATCATCACATATGGGATAGAAATAAAGAGAGCAGTCGTGGGGTCAGCCGTTAGGGTAGAGGGAATTCATTCGTCTGAAAGGAGAATTGAGTTTTCTCAACTTGACATCCTGGAACTTTCCAGATAAAGATTTAGAGTCTCTCTGCTCTGTCTGGTCATGGAATGTTTCATTACTAAGAAGTACTTCGGGGAGATAAACTCCCTGAAGTTGTGAAGCTGCATTGGGTGGTGTATGTTACAAATCCCACACTTTGGGGTCAACTATGTCAAGTTCTTGAAGCTCAAGACTCTTTGTTACTACACAGCTAACCACAGAGAAACGAACATACTACCTGACTGCAGACTCCCCCAACATCTTAGAGGAATGGATCAAAGTACTGCAGAATGTTCTTAAAGTACAGGCTGCCAGCCCACTCTTTGTACAGTCTGAAATCAAGCCAGCCATGAAAGGATTACTTACAAAGGTAGGAAAGCACTTCTTCCCCCAGTCTGCTTTATTCCAACACTGTTTAGGCCAGCACTGGCCTTACTGTGCTTCAGATGAGCATCTCATCTAATGCTCTGATTCTTATAGAGTTACACAGTTCTAATTTTATGTCTAGTAATGTGGATAGAAATTTGAACCAAGACATGCATTCCCAATATCACCAAAGTTCAGAGATGGTGAAAACAGTCAGTATTTCTGTCTGTGGTTATTACTGATGTTCTGTAATTACAGGTGAAGCATGGATATTCCAAAAGGGTTTGGTGTACCCTAGTTGGGAAAATTCTGTATTATTTCCGTAATCAAGAAGACAAGGTAGGTCCCTTTCTTCTTTCTTCAGAGAATGCAGACTTTAAACAGTAACCTGCAGCTTTATTAAGGTACAGGTGGCCTTGGTATTATAAACAGATTGTCAGCTTGGATGATTCTATCTAAAATCCAGCACCCATTGGTCTCTTTCTACAGGATGTGATCCATATTATGCATGTTATCCCTAGCTGCAGGGGGACACTGCTTTGCCTGGAGTTCAGGTGTCCCTTTCTGACAGGAATCAGAAAAGACACAGCTGTCATGTAGTTCTAGAAGCAGACCCTTTCTTACGTCTCTTGCAGTGGGCAGTGACTGCAAGTTTCAAGAATTTAAATGTTCTTTCTGTCCCTCAGTTGACTTCCAAATTCTGGCTTTGATATGTCACTGGTACATCCACAGTGCTGCAAGAGCTAGGACACTTCCTGGACATGATTTTTACCTGTCCTTTTGCTCTCAAGGCATTGTATTTTCTCATCAAGAAACATCTTTTTAATGGAGGCAGCTCAGAAACAGGATTTTGAACAGTCCACTGAGCCATTATTAAAAACTTGCTAGAAATTCTCATATTTGTACTTCTGTTTTAAGGAGATAAACACACTGGAGCCAGTAATTCATAGCTTTTGTATAGACCCAGTTATTCCCTTGTCATCCTTTCCTTTTATAGCCATTTTAAACCTCAACAAAACCCCGTTTCTAGAACTATGTGAGTAAGATAGCAGTAACCACGCATCAAAACATTTTACTTGAATTGCTCTTTAAAACAATGTAAAACAGGGTGTGGGAATCAACTGGCTAGAGTATGAAGCTCATCCTACAGAGACATTAAAATTAACTTAAAATTTCTCCTAGAGAAAAATCTCTATGTTTAACATACCTGAATTTATACATTTTTACCACTGAAGATTTTGGCCTTTTAGCATGCTCTTTAATTAAGAATTTTGCTGGATTCTTGTGAATATTTCCCTCACATCTGGAAGAAGTTTAGCTGCCCTTTTAAAGTAAAATTGAAACTAATTTGCTAACTTGGAACAGAATGAGAATTCAGCTTTTGTAAGCAGAATAAGTATGAAAAGTTTTCCAAAGCTAATTTATTTCTAATGTTCAACAATATGCTAATTAAAATCATGTTTTCTGTAGCTGACTGTGTCTGTGCAGAAATAAATTACATAATCTGCAGTGGTTAATACAATAATGGAGTCCATTTAACTGACCTCCTTTCAAAATGGAATTCAAACTAAAAAGTCAGCCAATTGTGTTTTAGTTAAACTTGGTGAATAAATCGATCTTGACTACTTACATGTGAAATGACATCTTTTGATTCCCAGAATCTTACCTTATTCAAGAAGTTGAATGCTTCAGAAGCACTACAGAAAATACAAAGCACCACATCATTTTTTAATCCTTAACAGTGGCACTGTGGGGAAGGAGGGAGTTTGTGCAGAGTAGCCAGTCTGCCTCTCTCAGTCCTGCCACCCAGTTGTGAAGAGATTTCATGCTGTATTTATGTTTGTTGAGGCTTCCTGTTGTTAAGGGCTACGAAATAATTTCTTCTGTGAAAATTTCCTCTTGAATGGCTTTTTTACATAAAATATTTCCTGATAAATGATGCTACCTACATAAACATCTCAACACTGAAGCTCTGTGATCTCTCAGACTGGAGAAAGAAACTATCACACAAAAATTTTGTGTGGTCTAGCTCACAAAAAATTTACCTTTTGAATTTAGAGTATGAACAAATCAGATGCATCAAAAATACATTCCTGTCCTCTAAAATAACAAGATCATCATTAAAGTTCTAGGCTTGACACAGGATATTTTTGCTTGGAACCAGGTTTGGGACCTCTGAAGAATGACTTCTCTCACCCTAACATATATTTATTACATTAGCTATATATAGAGGCCAACCTATAAAAGAATTTTTGAAAACCTCATTTTCAGACTTTGGCACATATCATTCTCATTTTGGTCTCTGCAACATCTGGCTTATCTGGCATTCCTTGGCAGGACTGAAAATGAGTAAATACAAATGGGTATGGATGATAGTTCATGTTTTAATTTCTATTTGCAGAATAACAAAAAGTATGTACAATAATAAATATAATCATATAGAATACAAAATCAGTGTGCACTGAAACAAATATTACCCCTTTCACTAATTTTGCTATTTACTTTTAGTTTCCTCTTGGTCAAATCAAGCTTTTTGAGGCAAAGGTTGAAGAAGTTGATAGATCCTGTGATTCTGATGAAGATTATGAAGCCAGTGGTCGCAGTTTATTATCAACCCATTACACTGTTGTTATCCACCCCAAAGACCAAGGACCCACTTACCTTCTTATAGGATCCAAACACGAGAAGGTAAGAAATGGATATTTTTATTGAGTTTCAGTAGCACATCTGAGAGTATGGAACTGTGACGTGAATATTTCTTGAGGACAAGGACTGGAAGTCACCAGGCTTGTATTTTGATATAATAAGAAGAAGGTTCTGCTTTATTAACATCCATCAGAGTTTGTCTGCACATCAATGCCAGTGTAGTAATCCTTGTTAAAATGGACAAAAATATGCAGGCTTGCCTACGTAAGTCGATGATGCAGAATATCTTACATGGTGTAATGAGAATTTTGCTCACATACAGTAACTTGCAGACAGAGCTGTAGCTGAGAGGTTACAGGGTACTGGTATCCATTTTCACTGGCAAGACTAACATAGCACAGACTTGCCCTACTGTAGTAAAGGAGCAATGAGGGGTGGGGTTAAAACCATTTTTATTATTTTTGCTTCATTGTTCTCAAGTAATCTTGTAGACCTCATTTTGCTTTCTGACCTTATCCCCAGGTTAGCAGGATCTGGCAGTGATTAAAAATGACTTATGTAAGCTTTTGGAAGAGGAAAGGAAGAATGCTGTGATAAATATACATGATTTCTGAGGGTAAAAACTTTTGAAGAGAGCCCTGTCCAATCTTCCTTGCTTAATAGTTGTAACATAGAGACCATGAATAAGGGTTTATTCAGCCAAAGGCAGACTCCTTTGGGCTTCAAAAGGACTGCATGGTAGGGTTTGAAGTTGAGAGCAAAATCCTGATGAAGCAGCTCCTTCCAGCATGGAATGGATGAGCTGCTATGTTTCTCTGCTTTAGGACACGTGGCTTTATCATCTGACAGTTGCAGCTGGAGGTACCAGTGTAAATGTTGGATCTGAGTTTGAACAACTTCTTTGCAAATTATTAAATGTGGAAGGTGATGCCAGTAAGTTTATTTTCATTTCAACATACTGATCTTCCAGTGCTTATTTAGAAAATGTACTTATGAACTGAATTAATTGCAAAATGTATATATTTTATCTGTTCAGCTTCTCAAATTTGGAGACATCCTACCCTTTGCCATAGCAAAGAAGGAATTACTTCCCCTCTTACAACATTGCCATCAGAAGCCTTGCAAACTGAAGCAATCAAATTATTTAAGGTAAAACCATAGCAGATGCCTTTTTTATTAACTGACTATTTTACCTCTTACCTAAAGAATGGCTGTTAGTTGGCTTATAGAGATATTCAACAGATGAGAAAAAAGAAAAAAAAGTTTATTTTTATCTTTCGTGGAGATAACTAATGGACAGCAGCAAAATGTGCCCATATTACCTCACCAAAAACTATCACTTCCAATGTAAAGATGACCTTTAGTTTCGAGAGAGCAGTTTAGGCTTCAGCTTTTGGTGTTCCTACTTATTTGATAAGTTATTGATAAAGTGCATGTTAGTAGAAAAATCCATGGCCATAATGAGTGATGATAATTCTACCTTGAAGTTCATAGCTCCAAAGAATCTAACAGCATGGAAAGATCTCTGCATTCAGAAAACTGTATCAGAAATATTATTTTTTCAATTAAATTCAGGGAAAAAATCCTAGGCAAAAGTTTTGTTGTAGATACATTTAAATCATCTGGGAGATATTTTAAAAATCAGAAGAAAAAGAAAGTAAATTTTAAATTTAGGCAAGTCATGGATTATTTAAAACTGAGATAGAAAGCAGGGATTGCACTGCTCTTTTTAATAAAAAGAAAATATTTTCATATGAAGTAGCTATTCTTAAAAGACCAATTATTCAGTAACATAAACAGAGAAGATATTCCAGAGCAAAATCATTAAAAGTATTTCACAAGAATCTTTTAGTTCACTTTTAAAGATTCTGATAGATCTTTAAAAATACACACACATAGATATATAGGTCCCAATGTTGTAAAACACTTTATGGTTAGTAGACACATAGTGGTTCATAACCACTGAGCCACAGCTAGGTCCTTGAGCAATTTTGTCTGCCTTACAGCTTTCCCAGGTGAAGGCCAGGTAGGTGGTTGATGCCTGTGAGAAGGAGTATGCTGCAATGCCATTAACCTGCTTCCAGGCTATAAAGTCTATTTCAGAGACAAAATAAAATTTTGCTGTTCCTTTGTCTGTACGTTGTGAACCAAATTTCAAGTTGGAAGGCATGGAGGTTGGATAAATGAACTTTCTCCAAAAAACTTACAAAAGTGTAAAGATTAATTCCCTGAAGCATCAACTATCTGGAGAATTCTGATGTTTTGGTTCAGATCTAGAGAGGAATTCAAGACAAGCACAGTATGTTTAGTCATGGCCACTTTTAGGCAAACTTTCCAGCTTGTTTCTCTGGAATGTTTGAAGCACTTCAAAGAAGTACATCCATCTTATTTTCTGCAATCCTGCAGCATGAAAAATTACAAGGAAATGTACTTCTTTGATAAAAGCAAATTTACATCTATTTGGAAATCAATTTCAGACCTAATTCAAATCACAGACACTTGCCTAAAGTAAATAAGTAAGAGATTACTTGTATGACCTTTATTGAAAGCTTGTATAAATCAGCTCAGAAGTCAGGTAGGGAATTTGTTTAGAAACAGATCAAGTCATGTTTTAGTTATCCCATTTATGATAAAAATATACTAGAAATAGATTGGGCTTCCATCCAGTTCTTGTATTTTTGCTTATATCCCTTAAAAATTCAACTGTTGTATACAGTAAATGCAACGAGTGATACATGTGCTTTCTTCTAACACAGCACAACAAATACTTAGCATCTGGCTTTCCTGAGACACTACTGGGTATGGGAAAGGTCATACTTAACCTACAGTAAAAATATCATGGAAATCCATGGAAAGATGTAAATCCATGGCTCTGAGTTAGGGAGTTTTTATCTGTGTATATGTTGCTGTGTTGTGCTCACTGCTTACAGAAGCATTTTACACTGTCTGGCATTGAGAGCTGTAGATTTCCAAGCTGTAGAATTTCCAAGCCCTGTACAGGGGTGAGCTGGGTTCAGCATGTCCTTAAACTTGCCTACTACCCCAATTGTTCCAACTCCTGTTACAGTTCACTTTCTTAGATACAAAGTAAAAACCATGGGTTGTAGGAGGTGTTTTATCTCAAGTCTCTCTGTATAGATTTTCATCCATTCTGGCCCCTTTTCACCCTATTTTGCAGAACCAGCAGGGTTTTCTAAGTCTACTGGTAAACCTACTAATTGTGATTTCAATTAAATATTTTGATATACAGAACTTCTTAAAGATTTGTTGAAGCTCCCTTGTATGTAAACTCACTTCCTTATTATTTTATATCTAGACCTGCCAGTTGTTTATAAATGCTGCAGTTGACTCTCCTGCCATTGATTACCATGTATCTTTGGCCCAAAGTGCTTTGCAGATCTGCCTCACACATCCTGAACTTCAGAATGAGATCTGTTGCCAACTTATTAAACAGACCAGACGCCGACACCCACAAAACCAGGCAGGACCAATACAGGTAACCCAGGATTTATTTCAATGGTATTGATTTTGGCAGCAATGAAGGAACTACACAGGGTGTTTAGGATGGAAAAGAGGCTCTGCTATTCTGCAGCATCTGCTGAGTTGAGATCCAATTCACTGCTGCTGTGTTTTCCTGAAACAAAGCTGATGCTATCCTCCAGCAAAGTATGTGTATCTGGTGGTAGAGTTTATCTCTGCCCATGCTGTCTGTAAACGGTAGACATAAAATGGGCTGTCTTCAAGTCAAGCATTAAGTAACAATGTATGAAACTGAATTCTTTTTTACTGCTGCTTTCCTAAGAGAGGTGCTGCCCCAGAAGCTTGGTGGGCTAAACCACATGGCAAATGACTCAGTAGCATGAGTATGAAGTAAAGCTGTGGTGCCATGTGGTGGAATCACAGATAAGGCTCAGGGCTTCTGACAGATGTCCCCTGTTGTGTGCCATGCTGTTCTGCATTCACCCTGCATGCTACATTATTAATACATACTTGAAATTCTTCCCTTTGTCCACTGCCAGCTATTCACTGCTATTCAGATGTGAAATGAACTGGAATTGAAAGGAAAGCCATTACTTGGAGCTTACATAGAATTAACAGAACTATTAACAGAACTGGAACATTATGCTTATGATGGAGCAATGCCTACAGAACTAGGAGATGGATCAGAACATGAGAAAGGAAGTTACCATGTCAAGGATTCTGTAACAGATGTGTTTTTCTCTTGCCACAGAAAGTAGAACATGACCAGCAGCCACACCTATTACCTAGAAACAGCCTGGATCTGGCAGATGGCTGCTGTGTGGTGAGGCACTGGAACAGGCTGCCCAGAGAAACCATGGGTTCCTCATCCCTGGCAGTGCTCAAGGCCAGGTTGAATGGAGCTTGGAGCAGACTGGTCTAGTGGAAGGTGTCCCTGCCCATGCAGGGGGTTGGAATTAGATGACCTTTAAAGTTCCTTCCCTTCTATGATTCAATGTGTGCATTGCTAAAACATTGACAAAACTTTTATAACAGACATGGTACATTCATGTCAATTAGCACACACTGAAGCTACGTAGGGCTGATGGAATTTAAACTTACTAGAATCCTTTGGTACTCTTCTTATCACTGGCAAGGTCTTCCCTCTGATGCAGATAAATAAATTGTTGTTATCCTACCCCTGGAATGATTTTTAAGAAGTAATACATGCAGTAAATTGTTTTCAGCCTTACACTAAATTTTTTTAAGTCCTAAATTCCTGCTGTAATCTCCTACCCTTGCTTCTACTGCACTGTATACCTTCAACAGAGCCAATAGTATCCTCCATCAAAGTATAGATATTTGATGAAAGGGAATATCTGTGCCAGTGCTGTCAAATCTCTATTTAATACCAGGCAAGTCAGATAAATCAAGGTAGAGAAACACTGTTTTTTAAATCTCAGTGTGAAGCACTGAGAAAAGTGGTTGCAACGTTAGTAAGTGTAGATCAGAGTACATGAGAGCATTCTGTATTAAGTGAAACCAATGGATACATACTGAGCAACAACAATATACCAAAATATTGAATAATTGTTTTTTTCAATAGTTACCATCAATTTGGTAGGGGAAAAAATGTCTTATGTGTTGCTTCATAATATGTGTAAGAGAAGAGCTGAATTAAAATTGCACAGGCTTCTCCTCATTTCACAGTGCTTGACCTTGCAGCCTTAGTATTTCTTTGCCTTTGTATTAACTGCTTTTTATATAAACTCAGCTGCCTTCCCATTTCCAGACCCAAAAGAAACTTGGTGTACACACATAAATAGACAGAGAGTATTGGGCCTTTCAATGAGGTGATATGCTTATTTACTCAGCTTTTTCTCTGTGTTCTGCTTTTTTCATTCCTATTTCAGCAGTCTCAACTTGGCACAGTAAGCTGCACTGCTGGCCAGCAGCCAGAGCAGGAAGTTTTATGTTGTAGGATGTTTAAAACAGTGAATGTGTTCCTTTTGTTCAGGGCTTGCAGCTCTTGGCCCTCTGCGTTGGACTCTTTCTGCCCCAGCACCCATTCCTTTGGCTTCTTAAACTTCACTTAAAGAAGAATGCAGATTCCAGGTGTGCCTGAATATTATTACCCAGCTAGTCAACTGGTCTTTCTGAAGTACCTTGTTTTCAGTCTCTCCTGTAATATATCAGATCTTTTGACGTATATTTTTAAATGAATTTGAGTAGAATTGCTACTAAAATATAGTACATGTGACTTGTGTGCATCACTTGGGAAAGTTACAAGTTTAAAAAAAATATTTTGTAGTGCATACTCTGACTCTATGTTGCAAAACCGTGAAAACCAAAATATGGCAGTTACACAACACACCCTGAGCCATGGTCATCTTTGGCACAATTCTGCTGGCCTCAGTAGACTAATTCTCTTTCTAATTCCACATGCAAAAAATGTGTTGGAAATCTCAGAGAATGAAATCTGAGTGCTTCTCCCATAGGGCATCTCCAGAAATATTCACTCACAGTTTACTATCCTTTCAATCATTCCCCAGGATGATTGAAATTTCATTTTCAATGATTGAAATTTCTTTTGCCCTTATTTCTCTTTTGGCCACAGGACTGAATTTGGGAAATACGCTATTTATTGCCAGCGCTGTGTAGAACGTACCCAGCAGAACGGAGACCGGGAAGCCAGACCTTCCAGAATGGAAATCCTTTCCACTCTCCTGAGAAATCCCTACCACCACTCCCTGCCCTTCAGTATTCCAGTTCATTTCATGAATGGCATATATCAGGTAATGTCATGCAGGCCACGAAACCTGAGCTTTCCCAACCCCCTGCTGTCAGCCCATACATGAAGCAGTACATCAAAAAGAGAACTGTAAGGTAAATATGGCTCAAGTTTCGTCCTGTGCCAGTGCCAGGCAATGGCAGGCACAAAGTACTTGTGATCTGATTTGATCAACTAAGAGTAAAGGTTTGGGGGGAAACCTTGAAGAGAAAGTAAAAAGTAAAACCTTTTAAGAGTGACAACTGCCGAAACTCTGTTTCTCATTTAACCTGACCACCAGATGAATGAATTAGACTGAAGGAAAAGGAAAGGCATTAAATTCCAGTTCCTTTCATCAGACATCTTGGAAGTTCAGTATCTCAGTGAAGGCCTGGAAGCACAGCTGGAACTCCCATTATCAGTCCTGCAGGATAACCATATTTGTTACAGAACAAGCATGACTCCTTTCTTAACTCTTTGGGGACGTCATTAGTCAAAGCCTGTAGGAAACATTCCATGGACTTCCAAGCAAGCTGCTTCACATCCTGGTTTGTATTTCCAGCTGTGAGAGATGGTTGAGAAGATATTTAACAATTCATAGTATTCCTAGATAGAAAGTAGCTTTTATATGAAATCAAAGCTGTATCAAATAAATGTTTCATTTCAGGTCACAGAAGAACTCTGCATTTTTTCACCTCTAAGTTTCTTAATTGCTTATTGCTTGCCGAGTAAAACAACATCCTTTAAAATCATCCTAAAGGGTTTCAAAATTGAAGTTTGGAGAAGAAAAGGAGTAACTGCTCATTAGTTATTTACTGCCCAAAATTGTACAGTTCCAAGGGCTAAGAAAATTGTAATTAAATACGTAAAATACTCAGTGGGATCAGCAAATAACAATTATAGTGGTATTAAAAACTCTTGTATTAATCACTGAATATTCATCAGACTTTTATTTTAATGCCAGCCACTGAGAAGTTCAAACAAAAGTTCATGATCCATTTTCAAGACTTTTTTACCAAAATATTTTCAACATGTGAAATACAGGAAAACACCCTCACTACAGATTTAAGTGAACATCAGCCACTGGTATCTGTAAAGAAGCCATTTGCCATCTCTTGCTAAAGTGCTTCAATACCAGTCAAAGCAGATAGAAGTTCATATTTGGGAAAGTAATATTTAGAAGGTTCTGTATATTACTGACCTGTGTAATAGTGACAAAGCAACATTCATAAACTATTTTGGATCTGCCAGTGTAGATATGCTACCTCATATCCACCTGATATCCCTCTAAAGTTGCACATGATGAAAAATGATTAATTGATCTCACTTGCTTCTCCACTATATTGGAAGGTGCAGGAAATTATAATGTTCATTTTTTCAAGTGGTATTTGTCCCAAAGAGCTCAGATACTAGACTGCTGTCATACAAATTCTGTAATAGAATTCCAAGTGTAGCAAGTGCAAGGAAACCAATTCCACTAAACTGACTTCCCATGTGGAAATCTTTTCCAGGCCCTTTATGGCAATTTTTAATTTCCAGTGGCAGTAATGGATGGAATGGGTCTTATAGTTCTGCTGTTAATCTAGAGGTATTATATTTCAAAATCTTAGATTTAAGGGGGGAATGGGTATGAGTTTGATAGCAAAATGCATTTTGGCTGCTTTTTTAGGTTGTTGGGTTTGATGCCTCTACCACAGTAGAGGAATTTCTGAACACTCTGAACCAAGACACAGGGATGAGGAAACCAGCTCAGTCAGGATTTGCACTGTTTTCTGATGATCCCTCTGGCAAGGATATAGAGCACTGTCTTCAAGGAAACATCAAGGTAAACAAAAGCCTTTAATGAGCTAAACATATAAAAAACCAAAGTATCTTCATTTGACAGAGCTCTTTTCAGACAATGTAAAGGAAAACATTTTTCAGGCTGAAAACTGTCTTTTTTTTTTTTCTTAATGTGAAAGGAAAGATTTTTTTTTAAAGGTCACTTTTTCAGTTGCTGAAATTTATTCAGTGAAGTATAGTTAAAAGCTTTCTCCAAGAGACCTATATTATTCAGAGAAGCAACAGCTGTGTTAAAAAAACCCAAAAAGTAAGCTGTAACTAAAGAGCAATTAGAGCCAAACGTGGATTTAGAGATTTCAGTCAAGGTTTCTCATACAGCTCCAGAAGATGACCACGTGAGGTCCAAGAAGTCATTGATACTGGGGTGGAGACTCTGGGAAATAAAAAAAAGAAACAGTTCCTTCTCTAATACAGACTACTTTTAGGGCTTAGTTTAAGAAATTTCCAATTTTTGTCTTGCCATTGTCCTGAATTCTAAATTTTAGCTCCCTCTATTGCTAGAATTAAATTCTTAGCAGTAAAGAGGGACAAAACGCAATATAATTTGTTCTGTAGTAAAATATTAGATACTTTCAAGTCTTTTAGCAACTCATGAATTACTAATTTTTTGTACTTCTACCAAGTAGTTTTTTGCACCCTTTGGCCAATGTTCATAGCTGCACTTTTGAGTAACAAGGTGTGGTACAACCTGGCCTTAGTGATAAACAAGCGGTGTCACCATGATCAGAAAAATTACCGTATGGAAAGCAAAATCTATAAAAGATGTACTTACTTTCTAGGTAACTGTAACTTTAGAAACTACTCATACTACTGCATCCAGGAAGGCTCTTCTATGAAGGAATGGTGACATGAAGTCCAGCTGGGCTCCAAGCATCTCTGTTCCAGCTCCTCCCCATGTGCCCACCTACCCACCTACACAGCTTGTTGTGAACCACTTCTGGTGCATTTATAACAAACTTCATGCCAACTTCATAGCAGTTACTAGAAAGGACCTGAAAAACTTGGGCATGCAGCAGAAGGAGAAGGCAGAAACCAAAGGCATTTGATTAATTATACAACAACTTACTCTGTATTATTACACATTCATTGGCAGCTGCTAAATCAAGTACCTGGCCTTTCCACGTTATGGCTTGTTTCCAAAGGTAGTGCATGTCTTGCAGGACAAACAAAAACCAAAAATGTTAATTATTAAACGCTTTGGCTAAGAAATGCAAGTAAAGTTATACTTCAGTGAGTTTAAAAATTCAAGCTGTGTATGTTTCTAATAGGTGATAGGCAGAGGACATTAAAATAACTTGACAGTTTCTATTCAGAGGTGTTTTCAAATAGGAAGACATGCCAAATCAGTTTTGTATTGCTTTCCTTCTAGATCTGTGACATTATTTCAAAATGGGAGCAAGCCTCCAAAGAACAGCACCCTGGGAAATGTGAAGGCACAAGGACTGTCCGCCTTACTTACAAAAACAGGTTTGTTTAGCAAGTATAATGTCTCTGCCTTGTCCCAAGATTTGTTTTCCAGTTTCTGCAGTTTCTTCATCTGAGAAACAGTGGCTGACTTGAAGCTTGCAACAAAAATAGTAAATGGGTGTAACTGAAGATTTTTTTTTTAAATATAGTTACCTTTTTTTAGTTCTTAAGAGGTGAGCAGGGCTGCAAAAAAAAATCCCGCTGAAGTCAGAAGACTGACATTAAATATTTACCCACTGGTTCAAGTACAAGTGTTGCTCTGCTAATGTGTTTTGACACTGAAATAAACTTGTCACATTCACAGCAGATACTGCTAATCCTCAGGGCTAATGCATTCCCATATCTTCTTTATTTAATAACTTTCTGTCTTTTCTGTAGGCTTTATTTTTCAGTTCAAGTTCATGGGGAGACAGACAGAGAGAAGCTGCTGCTAGTGTATCAGACAAATGATCAAATAGTCAATGGACTTTTCCCTGTAAACAAAGAATTAGCAATGGAATTGACAGCCCTTTTAGCTCAGGTAATCTTTATGCATGAATAACTCACACAGCAGGTTTTCAGGAGAAAATCTTAACAAACTGATCTGGGATTGCTTGACACTCAATTGACCTCCACCTTTTACATGTGAGTGTGCAGGAAACAGACTGGGCTGGAATCTTTGTGTAAGGCAATTCTGGATTGGAGTAGAAATGCTTTACAGCATTCCCTGCTGCTGGCACCAGTGTGGCTAAAATGTGCTTTCCTTCTTACACAGCAAGGCCCTCTGGCATTAAATACCATGTAATCATGCACCATTTCTTCATGCACTATTCCTTCCATGATTTCTGCAAGCTAATTCTCTAAAGTAACAGCTCTTCAATGAAAGTCTAAGATTCCTTTACTAGACATGGTCTTGATAAAATGTTTTATTTTTTTTAAATTAAAAGCTAAAATGAAGGGGTTTGAGAAAGTTGATATTGTTATTCAATAAATGTAAACTGCTTTGTGTCAGCTGGAGATTTCGCAGTCTGAGAGCAGAAGTAATATTATGTCTGTACAATTTGTGTTTGATATTTAACTTTTCTCCATGGTAGACAGAAAATAAGAAAGAGAAAATCACTAGTGTGACTTCTTTATCAGTGAAAAGTATACGTTATTTGACAATTTATTTTTTTTCTTTTATACTTGGTAAAACAGATCAAAAGATAGTTCATAATATCCAGCTAGAAAATTACTCTGGAGTAACAAAAAACTGTCTTCATGGACTTCCCCTTAGGTAGAGATTGGAGATTTTGAACGGCCTTTCTCAACTCCAGCAGGGCAAGTCACTTCTCAGTCCAAGTCCAACCAAACACTAAAGCAAGTTTTGGAGAGATTCTACCCTAAGAGATACAAGCAGGGTTGTTCAGAGGAACAGTTAAGGTGAGATGGGTTTTTTGATTCATATTCTCTAAAAATCTAGAAGTGAAACAAGGAAGTTTTAAATTGTCATTTGGAATAATGTACTGCTGGGCTGTATTTGTATAAACCTGTGTTTGAAACTCATTTTCTCGCCAATCTAAAGAACCCATTTCCTCTGCATATTTGTAATCTAAACAAAAGACCATCATTAATAACACGTTCCAGCAAAAGCTCTAGCAGTTACTACACAGTGTTACAAAACCCAGCGATTTTGAAACTCTTATTTTTCTTATTCAGCAAATCTAAACTAGGTCTGTCTGTGCACAGACTAAAGAATTACTGAAGTAAAGGACATGAGGGCGTGATCTGTTTGTTATTCTAGTGTGCAATCTCTGGCAGCCAGTCAAATTGGCAATGTGTAACTTAGTGGACTGACTAGTAAGGTATCACTTTATTTAAAATTAATAACCTGCAAGGCATTTAAATCAACACCTACTGACAGGAAAGCGAGCGGAACAGTGGAATAAATCATCCAGTGATACACCAGTTTTGAAGTCCAGTAAACATCATACAAATGTTCTTCAGTGCAGAAAATTTTCAGGTTGAGAAAATTTAAAGCCATTATTATATGTACAGAGTAACATTACTACATACTCTGATGACAACGGGGCATTCAAACTTATGCAGTTAACTTCAAAGAACAAATTATAAAAGCTCTCAGATTAGATTAACTCATGGAGCAAAAGTGAAACACCTGTTGAACTCTTTAAGTAGTCCTACACTACCTAGTTGGCAGTGCTGGAGATCTGTGGCATGGGAAGAATCACTCTGTGCCTGCCCTATTGCCTGTATTGGTTTTTTTTTTTTTGGTAAGGATGCAGTTTGACTTCATAAACAGTAAGACCAAAGCTGCAAGTGATGGATCTCCCTTTACTACACATTAGCCCTCCTTTTCTTGGGCTACAACTAATAACCTTATGGCTGCTGGGTAAGTCATCCCTGCAGGTCAGTGTCCTAGAAAGGTATTCTAGGCTAGGGGTTTTGTGAGAATTAGTTTTTCCATAGTATTGAACCAACTTGCCAAGGAGCCACAGACTCACAAAAGGAGCCAAGAAAAAAGCCCCAGTGTGAACACACTGTACATCAGGAGCAGCATTTTGGGTAGCAGTGGCCAGACACACTAAAAGGGAGCAGTGCTAAGCCTCATCTTTCACGCCTCCTACCAGCCACAGTAAAGATATGTGCTAAGCTGGATGGATTTTTGGAATGACAACTGACATAGCTGTCGAGTACTGATAAAGGTGCATTGATTCTCTGTAGAGACATGTTAAAAGCTGTCCCAGACTTTCTGCCTTTATGCTGCGGCTGCTACATCAATATTTAATCATAATGTTTCAGAAATTAGAAGATACTTCATAATTTTCCTGTGCATAAAAATATGAAACAATATTGTGGATTTATTTAATACTGTATCAGTGATAGTCCTTGTATTAACTGAAGTTATCGTGTTAAGAAATGGATTCTTTTGTTGCTCGTTAAACTTGCTGTGGGCAAGCACTGGAATGCCCTTCAGTCAGTAAATTCCATCCTTCATTTCACCAGACAGCTTTGCCAGCGACTGTCGACAAGGTGGATGGCTCTCCGCGGGCACAGTGCCGCAGACTGCGTGCGCATTTACCTCACCGTGGCCAGGAAATGGCCTTTCTTTGGGGCCAAACTGTTTGCAGCAAAAGTGAGACATTTTAATGAGTTTGACTGGGGAGGGGGAGGAGGGGCTTAAATATAAATATAATTTGCAAATATTAGTATATTTTTGTTGAAAATAACTGTGTATACATGAGCTGATTGAATCTCCTGTCAAATTACTTTTTAAGTCATACACTGGTGAAATATAATAGCCACAGTACTAAGTGTATCATAATAGTAACTTTCCAGTACATTTACT
Organism: Phylloscopus whistleri; assembly: GCA_017589585.1. Classification (NCBI taxonomy): domain Eukaryota; kingdom Metazoa; phylum Chordata; class Aves; order Passeriformes; family Phylloscopidae; genus Phylloscopus; species Phylloscopus whistleri. Next base: position 2,782,618 of record JADMLD010000549.1, on the reverse strand, counting down.
GCTTGTTTTACATTAATCTCTATTTCCATTTCCTTATATCCTAGTTTGAGACAACCTTTTAGGTTTAGACTCTTTTTTACCTGATAACTAATAGAACACTGAAAAGGTATCATTAAATGGCTCTGGAAGCTGAACTTTGCAGAAGCACTAAATGTGGTTAAGGGTATTTAGAGCACTCCCTTCTATGCTGGCCTCTCTCAATTTATCTTAACCACTGGTATCTTAATTTTCTTGATTCAAGTAACAGCTCTGTTAAACAGAACTGTCACCTCATGCCTTCAGTTTTAATAGGTAAACCCAGTGTGTGTGTAAACATATATATATATATATATACACACATAAAATTGCTTATCAGCACTCTGTTCTTTGTGTATTTAGATATATGAGCTAGTGGACAAACTGTAAGACACCTGACTATTTTATTAATTTTTATATATTTTATTGGACTAAGCACCAGGGTAGGTTTCAAGTGTATCAGTTTGAGTTCATCGTTCTGCCACTGGCCACCTATGTGGCTTTGGGCAGGTATTTCAATTCCTTGACTGAAATTTGCACTGAGAGGGAACTGAAGTGAGAACTGTGGATAGAGAGAGTTCTGTAATAGCTGACAATTAATAATTATTCACATATTGCCTCATTTTGAAGTAGTAACTAAAGACCATTTCTCCTTGTAGCCTCTAGCAACAGCCTCAGTTGAGAAGTCCTTCATATGGTTTGCTGTCCATGAAGATGGCATAAGCATCCTGGATTACAGCTCCATGGTAAGTGAAATTGCCATTTTATATTTGGTCAAGACAGATTTTAGTACTAAATATATGGAGAGATTCACCACCATAATATCTAAAAGATGGCATTAGCTTTCCATGCTAAGTTATCTAGTCCTTCTCTTAAAGTAAAAATTCATTCATTTTAAAATGCTTTAATGTTGTCATCATTACAGTAGCACTAATAATAGAAGTAACTAATGAATTCTTTGCACAGAATTTATTTTTGTTTATCAGATACAGTTTTTATATAATTTAATGAAATGTTAATATTTTAATCATTCAGATGTCAGGAAATCCATAGTTATTGTAATGTTATTACAATAACATTAATTTCCTTTTTCTGGAGACTTAATTTTCCAGTATTATTCATAATACATACACTCTGCAAAGAGCAGTTACTTTAAAAGATTGTTATTTTCATTGTATTATTTTTGTTTAATAGTAGGTAATATAACCCAGTGTTATTTAATTATGTCATTTTAGGCTCAGCTTTTCCTTTGATTTGCAATACAAGTTTTCACAGAAAATGACTTGTAATCAGTGTAAAAAGCAATGCCTGAGAAGATCTCTGCTTTCATTTATATCCTGCAAAGAAAAAGAATGGCATGCTGCTATTAGCAAGTGCTAATATTGAATATCAGAAAATTAAAATCTCAGCTTTATAATTGTGCTGATATGGGCCTTTTCATTACATTTCTTTGCAGTTAAGAAATAATAAAACAAAGAGCATGAAGAGAACAAACAGCAGCTCTCAGGGAACAAGCAAAATGTGCTTACATCAGACTGCAGAGAGCTCCACAAACACTGCTCCTGGAGCGATGGCATTTCTGTAGGGCATTGCCAGGTTAAGTGCTGGCAAGCCTCACTTGACATTCAGGGAATGCTCAGCTTCCAGGGAACATTGGCATTTTCTGTAGGAAGGATCAGGGGTATCAGAAATTGTGTTGCAAGGGGTAGAGATAATACTATTTCAAAACAGGGGCAAAGAGATGTTTACTAAGGAAGGGTACTAAGTCAGTTATTGTACAAATGTTGTCTGACTAATTTTAAATGCAAACATCTGCATCAAATTAATATGAGGTGTAACAATAAATGCTGATCTTAACTCAAAGGCCCCTATTGTGGTGTTAAACACTGAACAGTAAGAATTGAAGGATGAAAAGCTGAAGAGCCTTGAGAGCATTTATGTTTAATCAGAGATGTGAAAAAAAGAGAACAGAATTTAATTTGTGTGTTTGCAAAACACATCACTGCACAAAAAAAATACCTGGAGTTAAATTCTTTCAGATGTCTCATACTCTGCCATTTAATTTTTTTAGACACTGCTTCAATTTCAAATGGAATTAGTAAGATTAACTTCTCTCAAAGTCAGTCAAGATTTGGGTAAATAGAATTACACACTTGAGCTGAAATCTTCTTATATCTTTTATCTAATTAATTTGGAATAGAAACAGAGGTCAAATTTACAAGAGTTATCATCCACAGTGAAAATTCCTCATCATGAGGGTCTAAATGAAGCTATCCCAAAATTCACAGTTAATTTCATGATTCATAAGAGGCTACCTCCACTGAAAAATATATGTGTAATTATACTTCTAAAAGAAGAATCTGTCATAATCTGTTTTTTCTGCACTGTCCTGCTTAATAGCTTTGTGTTTTGTTCTGGGGGGTTTCCTTTTTCCAGAGATTGACAGTTACATACACATATAAGAGCCTGATGACTTTTGGAGGCTATCAAGATGATTTTATGCTGGTTGTTAACAATGCTCAGACAAAGGACAAATCAACTGAAAAACACCTTTTTGCCATGGCAAAACCAAAGGTTGGTATATTACCTGAAACAGTTTCCCACCATCTGCTTTTGTGCTCTCTCTAGTGGGTAATCCCTAACAGATGGGAAAGATGAAACACCTTTTTTAATCCCAGCCTGCTCAGATTACTGACTTTTGCCAGATGATTTTAGAGAGCAAATAATTAGTAATGTTAGGGCTAACTGTGACAGTACTGATGTGTTCCTGTTTTTTTCATGTCTGTGTCTATAACATGGCAAATTTTTCACAGAACGACAAAGAAGGCTGATAAGGACAGAAATTACATGCAGTACCTAAAACCTAGTCTGTTTGCCTAATCAGCACCAGAGATAATTTTTCAAAAGGTACATTTGGGATCTACAGTGAAATGTAGAACACAACATCTGAAAGATCAGTCATGTCTTAAAAATCCTAGGATATTTTTCCTTTTGTTAAAAAAAAAGAAGTCCTGCTTTTTAAATCTAGATTCTCTTCTTCACTGGTAAGACTGACTATATTAAAAAACAACAACAACAACAACAACAACAACAACAAAACACCAAAAAACCCACAAAAAACCAAACCAAAAGAAAACCAAAACAAACCACCACAAAAAAACCCCAAAGGTTTTGCTGTTAGTTTGAACAAATTTATGAAATAATACAAAATTTCACATATAAATTTGGTTCAAAACATGATTCTTCATACAAATAAGCATAGTAAAATACACATGTTGAAGTTTCCCTCAGATTGTGCCCTTACAGAATCACAGAATGGTTTGGGTTGGAAAGGACTTTAAGATCACCCAGCTCTGACTCCCTCTGCCCTGGGCAGGGACACCTTCCACTATACCAGGTTCCCCAGAGCCCCATCCAAGCTGGCCTTGAACACTTCCAGGGATGAGGCATCCACAGCTTCTCTGGGCAAGCTGTTCAGTGTCTCAGCAAGATTCAAATGGGTCACAAAGAGAAAATATGATAAAAACCTCTCTGAAGTCTTTATTCCCTTCATCTACCCTGCATCTTGAGTTCTCTGAGCACTAGATACTTTCTGGCAGAACTTCTCAGAGCGTCATCTTTTGGACTTCAACATCTCTCAAATTTAAAGAAGTCATCTCTGAATCATTTAAGACTGTGGAAGACAAAGTATCTTTGATACGTCCTGATGGGAATAACATTACATTATTTGCAAGGAGCAATAAAAAAAGCTTTATTAGTTATCTCCTCTCCCTCCATCATTAATTTGTTAAAGTACAAGTACTTATCCAGTTGATGGTGATTGTCACTAGCTAAAAAGTTAGCTATTTTTTCAGCAGTCAAAACACATCACTGTATTTTTCCAAGAGTTTTGTATGTTCCTGTTACAGATTCTTGAGATCACTCTACTGATTGCCAGCTACATTAACAACTTTCACCAGCTGAAAGGAGCTGCTCATCACCTCTCTGCTCCAGCATTACTGGCACCTCAAAGTGGACAGAAACTCAAGGAAATGGGGAGCCAGCCACTTCTTGCAATCAACAGACCAACTAAATGTCCCACTTTGTTATGAAAGGATTATGTGTCATGGTAATGCATCCTTGTTAGAGGGTTTCTACATGGACTGAAAACCTTGTGATGTACAAGATGTAGAGCATAAGCAGCTCCATAAACAAAAGGAAGGTGGACAGGTGTACATTAATTCACTGTAATGTGACAGCATTTAACAGGAGTAGCCCTTTAATTAAAGCTCTGGCCTGAATTGGAAAGATGATGAGTCAGTTTAAGGGTTATGATTTACTGGGGGTTGCTTGTGCCTACAGCTCAGAAAAAATACATCTGTTTATAATGATGGAGAAAGGTGTCATTGGAAACAATTTTATTGTTTTACAGATATTATTGTTTTACAGGTATATATACTCAGGGACCAAACTGTCTTCAACTCTAAATCTCTATTTTTCAAAATTAGACCAGTTGTATAACTTCATTTTGAAAAGGAATTTGTTTAGAAGAGCAGTCAAGTACAAAATACTTTTCACTTCCAGCACCATCCTTATTTGCAATACAAGTATCATGGGACTAAAAGGAACAAATTGTGTATAATTATTTCTCCTTTGAAAAAAACCAAATACATATGCACATCATGTAACTATTACAAATTTAAAGAGTATTCTCATGATACACTCTAGCCTTTGTTATACAGCTGTTTGACTTGGCAAATCTTCAGCCTTGGTCTGGTAAACTTCTAAATAAACCTTCTCTGCTCCAGCCTTTTGAAAAAAAATCTAAATTGGATAGGCACTGTATTCAGTACAGTTTTGTACAAGACCCTGTACCTAGTTTCTCCTTTGATCCAGAATAATAATATAATACAGATGGCAAGAATGTCTCACAAAACACAAGAACAACACAGAAAACCATCAGCTGAAATGTTGTGAGTAAACTTGGAGACCTAAAATCCGTGTACAATGTGTATAATGTATATACATTGAGTCAGAACAGTATTTACTTCTTGTTTTTAATTTGTATCTACACATTTCATATTACAGTACTAATATAATGTTTCTGCACACTGAAGACATGATGCTGCATCTGCACTATTGGACCTAGGAGCACTTTCTAGTTGCTGGTTTCAGGTGAAGCCTCAGTGCTACATAGGTCAAATGCACAGAAATTACATCCATTGTTTCTCTTCCAGTCCTCTCTTTTTTGTTCCAGTGCAAATGAACCACTTCTGCAGGCTCTGAAATGGATCAGCACCATACTCCAATAGATAATTTAGGTACAACCATGAAGGAGGTACTCAAACATAAATCACTGATTCACGGACATTTTACAGTTTGCACTTTGGCTCATGTTAATGATCACGGATCATTAATGCCTTACAGCCAACCCTTACTGGTTTGTTTGATTATTACTTAAAACTGAAGTATTTTCACAATGAAAAATCTCTGGTTTATGTTCTTTAAACATTTCAGTTGCTCATACTGAGAGAAAAGGTATTTTCAGCTTTTTGCCCTGTATTAAAAGTAGGGAGCATCGTCCTAAAAAATTAAAATAGATTGGAAGGGAGATAGAGGCCATGAAGAGAACGTGGTCTTAAAAAGAGGAAAGGCAGAGAGGCTTTCTTTAGAAAGCTCTCAAAGTCCTGCCATGGCTACTGAAGTCCACTGGACTCAAGCATCACTTGATGAATGGTACCATGGGCCAAGCTTCCTCTTGAAAATTACAACAAACAACACACATACTATATCCAGATGCTTTCACTTTTGCAAGGTGGAAAGAGCTTCCTGGTAGCTTCCACCCTTTGGTGGTGGTTGGGGCACTGGACCCTTCTCTTTCCATGAGGCAGGGCCAGCAACAGGAGGTTTTCCCTCCTCCTAGGCAGCCAGTCTCCTGCCATCATCCAGGGAAGCATCTTGGGAGGTACAAGAGACCAGTGGCATTGCTTCTTGTGTTGCACCCCGTGGGATACAGATCCCCTGGTGAAGTTAATTTAGGAATTAACACCCCTCTGCAATCAGTAGAATAATTAACTTCCATATTTGAGGGGGAAGGGTATTTACAAATGCAAACATGTTACTGCATCAGTTAGGTCACAGTAAAAAGCTTCTCCAATATGATTAAAACCTTCATTTTACAAACACAAAAGTCTTTTTGTAATCATAGAATTATGATAACCTGGAATACTCCAACTAGCAGTCTTTCCAGTTTCAAAGGAATGTGGTAGATCACCTTCTGTTATTAGAAGGCAAAAAAGAAGTGGAGCATTTTGCTAGTGAGCTTGTTCATGTAGTTTTTAAAATCTTCATTGAATTTTGAGACAACATGATAAACAATACAAACAGCTGATGTGCACATTTGGAGATTTCATTACCAACATTACAAATAGCTGTTTTATAAAGCCCTGTACAGTCTATGAAGCAGAGTGTGACCTTCCTGCCTGCCTCTGGGTAGGAAACTCTGGACACTGCTTTGCTTTTCTTGTTGAGCTCTTGCTGCTGCAGTGTCCCTACATCATTGTAATCAGAAGCAATTCATGCATTAGTTCCCTTATTTTTGGCATGACTTTCCAGACTTACTAACTGCTCATTACAGGTCACCATTAATCCCACAGCCACATGACCAGAAATGCTGTTGTTTTATGAAATAAATGCACTCCCAGTTACCTTGACAACACTGTGTTAAACAGTGGAGCTGCTTCCAGTTTGATCAGCAAGAGTGAGGTCTCTGTAGTGACAGTAACCTCAGCAGACACTTCCCTTCAAGGTAACAGGGTCAGCAAGTGGAGTCCCTTTCACATGCAAGCTTCCAAACACAGCTCTGCACATCTCAGGGCCTCGCCGTAATCAGGCTCCAGAGCTACTTAAAGAATACCACACCGTGCAAGACAGCAAGGCTGGAAATTTCTCAGTCCAAGCAGATAATCTGTTCTGCCTTCCCCACCACCCAAGCCTCATGAGTGATCCACATCTCAGTCTACGTGGTCCACCAAAGAAATTCATTCTGTGCTGCCTAATCCATGACTGAAGCCCAGGTGGGAACCTGGCCTTTCTCACCTCAGCAGGGATGACACTGGGAGCTGTCAAATGAGCAGCACCTTCTGGGACTGTTGCTGGAAAACTTCCCATGCTCAAAGCCTAGGTTGTAAAAATATTGGCAGGATGGGATTAATATGTTAGCACGTGCAAGGAAGCTTCACCTTCTACCATGGACTTTAGAATGCCTTCCATGCTTGGAGTTAGTGGTCAGAATCAGCAATCCATGGAAATGATCAGTGGATCTGAGCTTGACAATGACTGAAAAATCACTGGTAAATGTCTGTATAAACAATCATGTTGTTTTAGAAAAGACTATTTGGAATGCAATGTAAATTAATATATTACTTGAACTTCACTTTGCCTTGTCAATTTTTGAGCAGCAGTATTAGCAAGAGAACAGCTGATTTCTAGAACAAGCAAGACCAGAGGATAAAGCTTTAAGGTTTTAATGCAGTCCATAGAATTAATGGGTCTTGTTATTTTATATTTAAATTTTGTTTAAATTTGAAATAAAAGTATATATTTCCCTATGAAAGAAGGCTGGTAGATATTTGGTGTTGGAGTTCCTTGTCAGACTTTCAGTTTTCATAGGTTTTAATGGTTCCTGAAGGAAGAAAATCATTCTTGCATAAAGGAATGCACCACTTAAAACTTTAGTTGGAGCTTTAATAGTCCATACAGCTTAGTGCAATCCATTAGTTTGAGTTAATTTTAACTAAGATGGTAAGTAACTCAGTAATAATGAATTAGGGGGAAAAAAAAGTTTCTGTGTGTGTGTGTTGTTTTGGGGTTTTTTTTTACAGTTTATTAGGGCAAAAGAAACAGAGAAACATAAAATACTGAAAACTCCAATTTAAATTCCAGATTGGGTTTCAGTACATTTACTAACTTTACTGTGCTCAGATCTGCACTGCAGCATCTGCCAGATTTGCCACCTCTGGCAGTGAGTAAATCACTGTAAAATCACTTTCCTTTTTATACCCTTGTTGTTGCAGTAATACCTGTATGGGTCACAGTGCCAGGAGCAATTCCTACAACAGCTTTGCTCTCTTTGGCAGAGCAAGAGCAGCTTTGTCCAGGGATTTTACTACCTCTAGGTGCTGATTACAGGTCAGCACTGGCTTCACAGATATACCAAGATACCAGAAGTGTTCTGCTGAACTGAAACTGATGAAAGAAATGCTCTTAGACAGACATCAGCATGATCTGCATTGTACAACACTAAATAATTAAGTTTCGTTCTGGAGTTTAATTAGCAAGACCATGGTTTCCATAGGAGGTTAGCAAATTCCTGGTAATATCCACGTAGAAACCTGGAAGTAATTAAAAACAGACAAAAATAGCCACATAAAGGCTTCTGGAACAGAGTGATTATAAAAGCTAAATTTAGAAAAACATTCTTATTTAAAGAATGAACATTTCTCAGCGTCAGTGGAAGGATACATCAGCCTTTTTTGGGTAAGGAAGAAGGAACAGTTAAAATGAAATCTGAGTTAATCATTATGAATGAGGCCGCTTTCCTGGCTTTGATCAAACAGGTAACTGAATTATTTCAGTCAGGTTTTTCTGTCTTCACTCTCTCAAGATACAAAGCAGCTCCTCAGCTACAGAAGAGAGCTGTAATTGCTGCCCTGGATTTTAAGTCACTTCTCTGATGTGACACTTTAGACTTGTTGGGTTCACCTACATCCTATGCCTCTTTCATACTCGGGGTCATCCTGATGTTTTACTGCACCCTTTAAATCCTGCTTTCTAATCCAAGCCCAGCATTTTTTGGACTTGATTTTTGATAATCTTATTTGAAATAATCCAGTCCCTGTTTTTTACAGTGTCTTACTTGTGTGCCCTTGTAACTTTGAAGTCACACAATCCCAGAATGGGTCAGGTTGGAAGGGACCACGGGGGTCTCCTGGTCCAACCTCCCTGCTCAAGGAGCACATGGCACAGGATTGTGTCCAGGTGGTTCCTGAATACCTGCAGTGAGGGAGACTCCACACCCTCTCTGGACAATCAGTTCCAGTGCTTGGCCACTGCACAGTAAAGAAGTTCTTCCTCATGTTCAGGTGGAACTTCTGTGCATGGGATTTTGCCCGTTGCCTCGTGTCCTATTGCTCAGCACCACTGAGCAGAGCCCGGCTCCATCCTCTGGCTCCTCCCTTCAGACACTGACAGACACTGACCAGGGTCCCCTCTCAGCCGTGTCTCCTCGAGGCTGGACAGGCCCAGCTCCCTCAGCCTTTCCTCCTGAGAGAGATGCTCCAGTCCCTCACCCTCGTTGCCCTCCTCTGGACAGTAAAATAAGTACACAATAATTTTGTAAAATGACCGCACTTACTGTGTGCTACTGCTACACAGCAGTTCCCAGGGAATGGACAACTCAGGCCTCGTTTCACTCCCCCGGCTGGTAACAAAGCTCACTGAGGGACCGTGGGTTTATCAGGAGCCAGTGCTTACGGCCGAGGTCAGGTAAGACTCCCGGAGGTGTGTTTACTTATCCCTGGCTTCCTCCACAGCTGCAGTATTCTGTCCCCTCACAAGAGGGGCTACAGTCGTCATCCCCCCAGGGCCCTCACACTCGCACCGGTACCGAGACGTGGGAACCCCGGACGCAGAAACAACCGCGGACACCACGAAGCGGGACGGGGCGGAGCGCTCGGTGGCACCGCCACACGGCCCCGCCCTCTGTGGGCGGCAGCAGGGCGGGCTGGGCCGAGCGCGGCGCCGGGGCCGCCCGTCCCTCCCTCCCCCCGCGGAACTACAGCTCCCGGCGTGCCCCGCGCCGTTCCCATGGCCACGGGCAGCCGGGCCCGCGCCCCGCGCAGCGATGCCCAAGGCCAGGTACCGGGAGCCCTGCCCGGGCTGCAGGCGGGGGATCGCTCCCGCTGCCCTGGGGGAAGGGTCCGGCGGCAGGGGAGGACAGCTTGGGGAGGGAGGGAGAGAAGGAGGGCTTTAAACGGGTCGTTCCGGCCTCTACCCCTAAAGCGAGCGGGGCCGAGGGCAGGCTGGGGTACTCTTGGCCCTTGTCCGGTTGCTTCTGTCAGGGACCCCACATTAACGGGGTCTGCAGGTGACCGCGGGTGAACCTGAGCACGGCGAGCCCTCGCTGCCCGAGCAGCTCCCCGGCACACCGAGCGCAGCTCCGGAGCTCTCCCGAGCCCTCCGAGCCGTGCCCGGCTCCTCCGCTGCCGGGAGCTGCCGGCTCCAGAGCTGCCAGCCTCCCTCCCGCAGGCTCCTGCGGAAAGCCTGGCACGCCACAGCACCCTTGAAAGGTGTCCTGGTGCCGCGGTGGCTGCCCGGGCGAGAGCTGGAGTCACCGTCCCTGGAGGTGTTCCAAGGAAAGCTCGGCCTGGTGGTCTTCAGTCACAGGTTGGACTAGATGATCTCAGGGGTCTTTTCCAACCTAATTGATTGTGTGATGCCGTGATTAAATGAACTCCAAGCAAAGCCTCCTGCTGCACAGCTCGTAAGTGCTCAGTATGTGCCACAAGTGGCTGCTGGGGTTATTGAGGAATGCCACTTCAGCTGGTTTGGTTTAGAAGTACTTTGACAAACAGAGAGCAGGTGATGTGAAATGATAATAACAATCTACACCACAATAACCTTCATTTAGATGGCCTAAGGTGTGTGTTTTCTCTAATCGTTCTCGTCTTTGTTTTCTTCCACCTAGTGATACTTTATGGGATCTTGCTATAGCTGAAGTGGAGAAGAGAGAAAATCCTGATGATGATGATGTCAAGCCAGAGGAAGTTTGGGAAAAATCAATATTATTTATGGGAAACAAAAACGGGGTAATCTAAATACTGTACAATTCTACACTTTTCAAACATCATTTGTGTCAGGGAAGACATCTCATATTTTCAGATGCTAAGGTTCACTTAAAGACATAATATCTCATGGTCTCATTCTGCAGAGGTCTAACTGATCACTAATGTCAGTTTTAAGTACAGTGTTCCTATATTGGTCATGTCCATTAGTTTATACTTATAATAATAGTAGTGTGACTTGATTCTGATTGAAAATTGGACTTAAGTTTCCACTATAACCCTGCAAAGAGTTACATGCATTTGCAGTTTTCTGGTACTTCATTATTGGAATGTTACATGAATTTGACTTAGTGATACAACTTTATGCTTTAAAGACAGTACAGTAGAGTTCCTCTTTGTTTTTAATTTCCAGGGAAAGACCACTATCATACTGAGATGCCTTGAGAGGTATGTGTTAAATATTTTAAAGCAATGTTTAGCTGTAGATTAAAAACCAGTCATATTGTGTGATAGTGCATAATACATGTCTGCAAGTGTGTGCTGTGACTGGTTGATCATTTAGGAATGATCTTACTTCCCTTCATTATAACCTCTCAGGTGACCCTTTCAGCCTTCTCCAGTGTTAGCTGAAATGACTCATTTCTTTGGGCTGGTGCTGCTGCTTCTCCTGGCTTCAGTACCTGACACTTGTCTAAAAGTGTCCTCCCTGTACTGCTGTCTCTAAGCCAAATTCTGACCTGACAGATAAATACAATTTAGTAACCGTAGAATTAACTTCCTTTCTTTAGAGGACCTTGACAAAATTCAGTTAATTTTCCTTTAGGGAAGAGGCTCCAAAGCCAACATTAGCCTTGGAATATACTTTTGGAAGAAGGGCAAGGAGACACAATACAGTGAGTATAAAGTATAATTTACCCATATCTTTATATATGTACACACACCTAAAAATAACATTAAGAAACTCTTTTGCAGCCTAAAGATGTAGCTCATTTTTGGGAACTAGGTGGTGGAACTTCATTAGTGGAACTCATTCGAATACCAATCACTAGCCACAACATAAGGTAAGTGTAAATATTACAATTCCAGAGTTAATTTGAGCTTTTCTTCAAACCTTAGTAATCTCTAGGCTCTTTTTTTTTTTTTTTTTTTTTTTTTTTTTTTGTGAAAACCTCTTTCAAAGTGTAAGATAGAACATTTAGGGGGTTTTGCTAAGAATCTCTGTAATACCATGATGCTTGGCTTTGGTCTTCCTTTTCATGCTTCCCTCCTAAATAAACAAGTTCTAAGTAATCTCAACAAAACGTGGAGGAAGTAGGTTGGCCTTAAGTAGATAGAACAAGAAATACAGAAAAAGAGAAGACAATATCTTTATGCCCAATGCAGAGCAAAAAACAGACTTGGGGATATATGCAAAAAAAAAATCTTGCTTCCTACTTCTGTGTGCACACAGATGCTCTTTCTGTGACAGATATTTTAGGGTGAAAAACAAAGCCAAAAATTGTGACAAAAAAACATCTCTGGATTTTTGGGAAATGAACTCTCTCATTAAAAGTCATTTCCCAACAGAGAGATGGCATTTCCAGGAGGGACTAGAGCTGCTGAAATTATTTGAAAACAAAAGGAAACAGAAATTTTGATCAAATTAAGAGAATGTAGTGAGAAAAATCCATCAAGGTAATGGACAGCATAAGAAGAAATGCACAAGAAGTTGCATGAAGAAATGACAAGGTGATAGGGGATGCTTTTTATGGGTTTTTTTTGGTTAGGGAAGGTGGGAGTTGAAAGGGGAGAAAAGGATCAAAAGGTAGGTTTTGTATTATGATGTATTGCTTTATTTCATTGATATTGAGCTTTAATTTCTGTGGGGAAGAAAAAGGAGGAATATCATTTTTATCAGGTACATTTGCTCCTGTTTTGACTACTGAGATAATGCCATTATTTGTTGAGAGACTAAGAGGGAATAAAAATAAAACACTTATGGCATGTGAAGCTCTTTGTCTCTAGAAGAGCTTGGGAGAGAAAAATTAAGTATAATTTTTCAGCCCCTGACTATATTAAACTAATTGAGCTCTACCTCCATCAGTCTTTTCTTCCTTTTTACTGATAAGGGATTTTCTAATGTGGAGAATCCTAAGATTCTTTGCTGCAATAGCAATGTTCTGTAAGAACAATTCACTTCTGTTCACATTTTAACATGCCAGTAAAAATTCTACCATTTCAACAAATATAAGTGCATTTTGCTGGTTTTCTCATCATTGTAGTCAAGCAATTTGCTTATTTAAAAGTTCCATAAACTATATCTAGTTTCATCAAGAGACTTTTCACCATATTTTTCTTCCCCACAGCATTTTAAAATGAAATTGAAGCTCGGCTCAGCTCTGCTGCTTTGTAGCTTTTGTAGTATCACTCTGGTCTGGAATCCCCTTTTTCAAGTCAGGCTGGAATGGGATAGAATGATGGCATCCATTCAGGTTACTGCACTTGCAATGATCTTTACAAGCTGCACTGAAATGCAGCTGGTATTTGGGAGGCAGGGTTTTAGAAAGAGAGGATTTCAGATGTAAAACATTTCTCATCAACAATCCACCTTTAAAAGTCTGGTAGTAGCTAAGGATGTTTTATCTTTCAGAAAACCTTTCTCATGCACCCATTCCAACAAACAGTCTGTGACACAGAATATTGTCCTTAACCAGGATTTCCTCATTTCGTATTAGAAAAGAATAATGAAAGTAGGGAACTTTGCCAGGTATACAGGGAATACAGGTAATAGTTAGGAAAGATCCTAGCCATTGGCTAACACTGCTTGCTCTAGGGTTGTGGACTTAGGAGATTGCAGGGATACATAACAGCAGAAATCCTCAGTCATCCAGGAAGGAGCTACAGGGCTGAGGATGTTTGCATATTTTACTGTTTGAAGGCAGTCCCCAAAAGCAATGCTTGATTGAAAGTTGCCAAAATAACAGTTCTGAACAAGAGACAAAGGAAAGGTTTCTTCAGAGTGCAGAATATCCCTAAAAGCCATCTTGCTTTGCTGTCACATTTAACTCTGTCTTAGCAGTGAGATGTTCACCTTTACACTACAGGTGTGATTTTGTATGAAAATGCTGACTGCCTCGTGCACTGAATATGTGACCCTGTAATGCCTGTTTAATAGGTCATTTGCTGTAGTTCTGGTATTGGATCTCTCCAAACCTAATGAACTCTGGACCACTATGGAGAGCCTTCTGCAGGTCACCAGGAGCCACGTGAACAAAATTTTAACCAAACTAGAAAAGACAAACCCTGAAGTAACTGCTGAAATTAAACAGAGAATGTGGAATCATCTGCAGAGGGATCACCCTGTAAGTTACTTCTAATATTTTCTCCAGATGTCACAGGCCTTTATACAGTTAAAGATAATGCTTTTGAAAATCATAAACAACTCTTTTAGATTTTTATGCATGACTGAAAATCCATTTGATGTAGATGAACCTGTTCACTGGAAAATTATAGCAATTTAATAAAAATTCAATAAGAGCAGAAACAAGGAAAGAAGGTTTCTTATATCTTTTTGTTAGATATCTAATGTGATTGTTATGGCATGTTACACCAATCAAAAGAAATAGTTTTAGAGTAGCAGTTTGCTTTTTTTCCCCCTCATCTTTTTAAAATGAAGATGAAAACTAGAATGTACAAAAGTCATCTAGCAAGAGACTAGCTGAAGGTACAAATTTAAGCAAAGAATATAGTTATAACAGCCATCAACATGACTATATACTTTGCATTTATTTAAATGTCTATCACAAACTCAATGCCTTTTGATAATCTGACAACTAATTAAATTATAAAGTTTCAGAAATGTTAACATCAGTCCTTTAAACATAATTGCTAACTAAATCTCTGGAAAAGCTAAACTAGATTATGCGCAATAGAAATGAAAAGTCATTGTGCATTAAACCTCTGCAAATGTTGTGTGTATATAATGCACAAATAAGTATTCAACAATTCAAAGACCTGGCATGTAAATCTAGTTACTGTAATTTCTGTAAAATGCTTCAATACAGCAAGTGCTTGTAGGGCTCAGAAATTTAAAAGTAACTCAAAATAGATGAGAAAGCAACATATGCAGCACTCCGTAGATTTAGTGTACAGGGTTTGATACTGGGATTATTTTGTTTTTTACTTTTAGAGAAGGTAATTCACAAAAAGATAACACCCACATGCACACCTGGCAATAAATTATGACCACAAAATAAATTATGTGTCTAGTTTCATATAGGGGTTTACATATCAGAAAATTGCAAGCTTATTGCAATAAAGAAAAATAAAATGCTATTAATTGTTAAGAAAACTTGTTATTCTCGCACTGTAGGAAACGATACCTTCTGAACTAAAATTTCTGTTTAGCTTCCATTATCAAAGACATAAATAATGCAAGTAAAATATTATTATTACTCCTTGGTTCTCTTCTTACTTTCATCATTTTTCAAAGAAAAATTGGTTCAATTTCTTAGAAGAAAATACTATCTTTTATAGTCAAATTAAATGACAATTTATGGAGATCTTTATCTGCCTTTTAATGGCTAAACATTTTTATCATAAACAGGAATCAATGAAATACTTACATTTTTAAGGATTAAGATACATTTCATCGGCCTGGCTAAAGAATTATTTGCTATGATGATAAAACAGATCGATTGCAGACCTTGTTTAAAAAGGCTGGATGCATCTAAAGTACTGCATAGTCAAAAATAAATTCCACAGTCAAAACATGAATAGGGTTCAATAAGCTAGTTTTAAGGTTTCTGATCTTATCCCAAATTTTCCTCTTAGATATGAAATGAAAACTACTTTTTTCAGTTTTATATCTGTACACTCATTTGTAAGTTGTGAGTTTTGCACAAAGCTTTTGCTTTGACAGTATATGAGTGAAGCCATTATTTCTCCTCTCCAAGTAGAGGATTTTCAGTATGTGCAGCTTCTGTCAACATTCTGTCATATAACCTGTCTGTGAAATACCTGGTGTTAGGAGGGAGCAGTTGGACCAACCTCTGGTACAACACATCTTTCTTGCACTGCTGCAGCCAAAGCACCTTGAAGAAATAATTGCTTGAACACAGGAGGGGATTATCTCATTTCATATGGACTACAGCAAACCCTCCTAGGTCACTTGACAATTCTTGTAATTCACTTATTAAAATTTTTACCCCACATTAGCTATTTAGCACTTAAGTCTGCACTCTCAGACTTGTTTTCCTCCACTGATACTGATTCACATTTTCAAGATTGTTGGATATTTCCTCTTTGTGCTGATACCAAACATTTGAAATTCACATTAAATATTATTTAAGTGTTCTGACTGCTCAGAGGGATTACTTCCTGACCACTTAGGAATAAAATGGGAAAATGGTAGAATATAATATGAATATTGCAATTAAGTTGGTTCCTCTACCTTAAGGTTTGGAAAACCTTGTCTTCTGTGAATTAATTTTAACCCCTTTCAGTTGCTTTAACAGTTGAAATCTTCTACAGTTTGTTTACAGGGCTTAACTGTTCTATATCTTTTTAACAGGACTATGCATTAGTTGACCCTTTTCCAATACCCGTGGTGATAATTGGAAGCAAATATGATATTTTTTATGTAAGTAATACTTAAGTACATTTTTAGTAATTAAACGATTCCCAGTAAATGTTCTACATACTAAAATTTCACTAATATAATAGTAATATTTTGAACTAAAGTGTGGACAAGTGGTGGTGTCTTCTACCACCAAAAAAAAAACCAAACCACCTTTCCATCCATCAGCATTAAGGAAGGCCTACTGTCATTCCTTCACAAAACACTCCCAAACTGATGATTTTTGAGATGAACTTAGAAAGTGTTGAGACTCAAGTTGCTGCAGACCAAAAAGGGAAGCAAGAAAACACCATGTGGATGATTTCCTTTTACAGTGAGAGAAATCCAGCTCCATGTGTCCCTTGTGACAGCAGCTGTAAGTTTATGGCAGTAAAAGAGGGGTGTACCTCAAGTCAAGCTGATCAGACTTTTTTTTGGTAGTTGTGACAGCTTCAGTCTGGAACTTCTTTTAAAGTACTTCCTAAGTTTCTAGAGACAAGTGATTACTTGCATCTTTCATGGAAGGGAGGAAAGAAATGTCATGCTGGATTCTCTCCCAGGCCATAAAACCCCAGACAAACACATACTCACTGCACTTGGTCATGAGAAACGAGGGACGGTATGTTTGATTTTTAGCAGTTGTGCTGGCAGCCTGTGCTTCTCTGGATGGCCACACTGTGCACTTGATACCTGGCTGACCCTCTGAGTTGCTGAATTCTTTATTAATAAGGGACTTGCCTTCTCTCATACCAAAGCTTTATGCTGAGCCATGACCTCCTTAAATGACTCTCACGTAATAAGGAGAAAATACCAGCCTGATTCCTTTGGGGGTCTGTGGATTGACTCCTACAGGAGTCACTGGGACCAAGTTTTCACCCATTCTATCCAGGGAAGGCCATCTGTATGATTTTAGATTAAACAGACATGGCTGAAAAGGTATTTTAATGCACCTTCAAATCTTGGAGGTATTAGAATTTAGACAGCATCTACCCAAAGATTTACTTAAATATTTTCACAAAAAAGAAAAAAATCCTTATTCTTCTAGTAGGCAGCCTTTGTACTGGTAAAAATTCAAAACAATATCAAACAAATAAATTGAAAATTAAATGTGCATTCTCAATTAAAAACACTTTTCCTGGACTAACATATTGCCTGAATTAGGCTCCATCTGTAAAAAAGAAACAAAGAGAAATTGTGACATTTCTTTTCAGAGTAGGCTGTTACTGATTCTGTCTTAAGATATAATTATGCTGACAGCTGAAAGCCTTATATATTGTAGCTTAAGTGCATTGCAGTTTATATTAAAAAAAAAAAACTTCTAACTGTAGTATTTTGGGGTTTGTTTCTTATATCTGTGTTCCACTATCAACTTTTTCAGGACTTTGACTCTGAAATGAGGAAAATAATAAGCAAGACACTTCGATTTGTTTCACATTACTATGGAGCATCATTAGTGGTATGGATACTCACTTTCTATTTAAGGATAGAGAAGATGAACAATATTTCTGTTACAAAATAATATTTTTTAAAATAGTACTGTAAAACTAGAGAAAATGGGATTTCATTGGTTTTACACTAGCTTTCTTCATGAGGCTATCTGTTGAACGAGTCACTGCATGGGCAAGGACATGGACATACCTTGTGAACAAAAAAATTACACAAGATCCCAGTATCAACAAAAACTAAATGAAAATAGATACCTGTTATCCAGCTTAGCTCCTGCATTGAGTTTACTGCATCTTGGGCTTTTTTTTTTTTTTTTTTGGTACAAGAAAGGAGAATGGACAAAAGTGTGCCTTAGAGAACTGGCCCTTTTGGTAGAAGCATGAACTTAGATCAAGTGACCCAGCCAGATCGAGGGCTCATTTTCACAGTAGTTTATGTATACTAGATTACTACACTTAGGGTGTTGAAGAAGGACAGGAGCTTCCTTACAGAAGTGGGTAGAAAGATGCCAACATGAGGACAATGAAGGATTTATTTTAGTTTGTCAGATCATCCTCTGAGCACAGACAGAAACATGCATGCTGAGATACACAGTCCAAAAACGCTGCCTCTTGGGCTCACTGTGCATCAGAAGATGGGTCTAATTGCATCAACCATCATTTATGCAATAAATAATATTTAATAGTAGCTTAGTGATTATCAAAACAACTTCTGCTTACTTTCAATACTTATAATCCCATCCCTTTTGTGGATGTCCTTTTGCATCCACATAAAGCTTTTGCACTCTGACACATGAATTTGTCTTTTGTTAATTGAGAGTACAACTGTCTTGGTTGGGTTTTTTTAGTATTTAAGCATTATTGTAATTAAAAATTAAAAATAGAATATAAAATTCTTTGTCTGCTAAATCCTGACTGTCATTGAAATGAGAGGCAGAAACTTAATTTCCCACAGCAGGGATCTGACTTCTTTCTCAAAGACATGAATCTGTTAGATACAAAAGCCCTTAGACACAAAGAAGCATGTTGTTTGAGAATATATTCTGAGGACTGTTTTCTGATAAATCTGTACCATTCTGCCACTTTGGAGCTGTTTTCATGACAATTATATAGTTACTTGTTACATTTCTAAATGTTTATGGGATTCTGGATAATTTGTAATGTAATTTAAAATCCTAACTCATTAGTCTTGGGCAAAAGATCTGTGTCTCATAATGTGCATATTTCAAAAGTTTTGAATTAGTATTTTAAAAATTATTCCTTAATCTTTATTTATGCTACATTTTAATCTTTCTTGATCTATATATTCAGTAACAAATATATTCATGTTTTTGAAAGGGAATGTGAGATTTTTATTCTGATCAGTTCAGTGAACATATACCAAATTTGTTTGGGTCAGGTATTAATTAGCAGGATGGTAAAAGGATGGCAAAATGCAATATATCTATGATGGAAGTTCATACTGTGTATTTTGTTTTCTGATTCATTTAGTTTACCAGTAAATCTGAGGCTCTCTTGCTGAAAGCCCGTGCTCTTATTAATCACTTGGCATTTGGCTACGATAAAAGGTAACGTTATTGTTCAACTATCAAATGTCTTGCTCAGAGCCTAAAATTACTTAATAAAAATATTTTAATCATAAAAACTTTTTTTTTTCTTAAATATTATCTCTGAAAGATTTTTGTTCATGGGCTTGGACTCCAGTGACTCAGCTGCCTATCTCTGCTAAGGACAGTGCTAACTCCTTAATTTTGATCCTCAAACCAATGAATGAAAAGCATTGTTACCACTGGAACTGAGTAGTGTTCTATTTACATGTATTTATATGCAAACCCTTGTAAGACTCTAGTCTTGGCTAGAATAATATTTTTTTTATTTCTAAATGCTCACTTGATACATTCTCTTTTTTTCTGTTTAGCAAGTCTGTATCAGTGGATCCCAGCAAGCCTCTCTTTATACCAGCAGGCCTGGATTCTATGAGCCAAATAGGTTAGAACATTTCCTGTTCATTGTGTTTGTTGCTTCACTGTTTTGAAAACAAGAAAAACATTTTAAGCAAATAGATAAATTACAGCACATCAGTATCAGTTTTAACATATTATTGAAGGAAATAGCTTATAGATTTTAAAATCATGATTCATTATAGTAATGAGAATTATTTGTGCAGGTTTGTTAGGTAGTTTCATGAAGTCTCTGGACTATGTAAAATAGTAAAGTACCAATAAGTTGAGATTTGAAAGAAAACAAAATATACAAAACCTCTCAGCCCATTTCATGGTAGGAGATGAATGTTTTTGCAAACTTATTTCCATATAGAAGGTAAAATACTAAATTAGATGGATCATTATGCAAAATTATTGTGTGATTTATGTTGTTATGACAAGACACTTGTGTTATGTGTGCTGTGATCCTCAGGACCACCACCTGCCTCTGACAGTGATCTTGGAAAGATGCGTGCCAACACCCCTTTGGAACTATGGAAAAAAGTATTTGAGAAAACATTTCCTCCCAAGGTAGGGATGTATATGCCATGCACACCACTGCTTTTTCTCACAGAATAGCAGCAATATCCCTGCTCCTTTTTGTTTCTCAAGTTCACAGACTGGAACTTCAGTCTCACTTAGCAGTTCTCTTTAATACATTTTTAAAAGATAGACTTTTATGTAGTAGTGCTTCTACATCTTCAGTCACCCTCCTACATTCAGAAATTATGAAAGATGCTGTTCTCAATATAAAATGCCTCAACATGATAAAGACTAAACTTCTCAGAAACCATACAAAAGTGTTATTTTTCATGTTAGTTTTCCTCATAGCCTTTACAAACACAATAAACAAATGTTTCCTCCTGCACCCACCCCTCCAAGTACCCCCTGAAACAGCTGGAGGAATGAATACATTTCTCATCTTGCAAACTCCATCGCTGTTCATCATTGTATCAGTCTAAGTAAAGATTTAAACATTTGCCAGATAGATTCACAGTCTCCTGTTTTGGTTCCACAGCAAGCTTTAAACTTTGAAGTTATTTTTATGCATTGTAAACTTCCTTTTCAATTGCCTCACCTAAGAAGTAGAATTCTGCTTTATTTTATGCCATCACTGGTATTACTGCCTTCTTGCTACTTTCTATTTGATATGATTAAGGAGAAATGTGCAGGACAACATTTAAAAAACCCCTCCTTATTTAATAGTTTTTCTTACTATTAGTGTATTGGCTTCTTTGGAATTCAAGTTATAGTTCGCTCAAGGCTAGGAAATGAAAATTCAGATATTTGGCAAACATAGCAATCAGTTTCTCAGCTATTGAAGTAATGCTTCTGATAACCAGAACTGAATTCTAGTCATGAGTATTAAATAGTTTAGCAAGGGCAACCTCAGCTGTGCCCTAACGTCAGGGACCAGAAACGATATGCTCATTTTGATCCTCAAGAATAATAACTCACCACCAGATAAGAATATTTTCTGCCTTTTAGAACCTAGCTGCACTATTGCTTTTTCTTCATTTTACTGATAGAGGAGCTTTTTTTTTAAACTAATCTGTGTCCTGTAACACAAAATTGTTCCATAAATGCAAGCTTTTAATATATTTGTATTAAAAACAAAAACTTTCACTTCTATAGTGTGGCTTTTTCTTACTAAATAAGATAAATTCTATCATTTGGGGTTTTGTCTTCATTTCTTTTAGAGTTTCTGTGATTTACAAGATACCAAGGACCCTGCACAGGACAGTCAATATGCTGAGTATGAAGTTGATGTCATGAGAGCTCAGAAAAACCAGGTGTGTGGTAATCTCCAAATGCTGTTCACAGTCAGGTATTCCAGAACCACCAGCACTGCTGAACTAATAGCAGATACTCGTACCTCCCCTTTTTGCCCTTAAATAATTTCAGCTTTAGATTTCGGTTTGTAGTTGGCTGTGAGGTTTTTTCCCCATTGTTAAGATACTAAACCAGGAGACCATTGTTAGATCTCAAAGTTTTGGCTCTGAGTTTCTTTAGAAATTAATAATTCAAATTTTCCCTCAAACTGTTCTTTAGAATTAACTCACTAAAATAAACTTTGAAGCTTTCATGACAGTAATTTCCTCATTTCTTCACCCTGTACTCTCATTTGAGTGTTAACAGAAAATGTAGGAAGCAGTATCAAGGTCTGTGGTGGGGACTGCTTACTTCTCTCTCTCTCCTTCAAAACTTATCTAACTGGAAAGATACTGAGATGATAACATTTCTAACTTGAATTTGCAGGCTACAGACATTTTATCTTAAACAGAGTGAATGGAATTGTTCCACGTAGTGATGATATGTGGCTTTAACCCCTGAATTCCAGGGAAGACCTTTAGTGGGGAAAGGGCCTTCTGTTTTTTCTTCTTTATTTGGAAGTGTTTCTGCCTTTCTCTAGATTAGTGGGGAATTAATTTTATGGAAAAATTCTGTGACAAACTAGATGATGGTGAAAGGATTGCCTTACAGCCATCAATACATAACATCAGCTGAGTAGCAGTACTGTATGTAACAGTTTTCATCAGTATCACAGGTATGGGTCTGTTAAAATCAGACCAAGATTTATCCAAAGAACAAAGCAATTTCAAAAATCCCCTGCAGCCTTTGAACCTGCACATTACCTGCAATATCCTGTTAATGTAGGTATCAGTTCTGAATTTCTGTCACATGAAGAGCAGTCTTAGAATCATTAAAATATTTAAAGCATGCTGCTTTTGGAATTTTTAATACAAACCTACTAAGTATAGCTACATATCTTGAAATAACTATATAGGTTTGTTATTTTAAAATAATAATGTGTTGCAAAAGAAGATACTGATATATATTGATTAAATCATACAGGAAATTATTAATTTTCTGGTTTTAAACAAAAGAGACAGGCTTTTAGAATCTTAATCTGTTCAAGGGCATTGCAAACCATTATAGCTTCTTTTTGTTGGACTATTACAAGTAATTTGAGCATTAAAGAGAAAATTACTTTTGTTATCTGCAGTTATTTCCTAAGTTTCTACCATGAAATTTAATTTTTACAAGATTATTTGCATATTATTAAAATGTATTCAAAATGCACCAAGCTAGAAATACACATCTAAAAGAAAAGAACTCTCTAGTTGCAGTGTTTCTTGAAGTTCCCTTCTGTTCTCCAGTTCAGTGGAAGGCAGCACAAAACTTGTATTGTTTAAGCAACTTTTTAAATTAATCATGTGTCTGACATTGTTTATAAAGTCTCCTGGTGTCTGTTGCATAGGAGGACTAGTATATTAAGATGGTCAATATGCAGCATGTTGCTAATGAAATCATGGGACCTAATGCAAAATTGAAAGTGTCATGTGATGACAGTGAACGTTTTCATGTTATCATTTTTCTCGGTTACTTTCGGTTAATTAATGTTACTTTGGACTGCAAGTGATAGCCTGCTTATTGCCTATTTGCTTATTTATCTCAAAGATAAGATTTAAAAGAAAAATAAACACAAAACCAGCAAGGGAAGCAAAACACAGGCCCTGTCACTGTGTCTGATAGAAGAATCAGCAATACCTGACTCAGTCTTGGTCAGGACTGATTGATAATACTGTAATAGATTTACAGATAACTGTGGCAATACAAAGTTTAAATAAATAATTTCCACCTTCGTAATTTTGATTGAAGGATTTGCCTGCATTCTAGAAGAGCAAAAGATTGAATTCTAATTCTTGAGTATAAAGTAAGAAAACAGTTTAAAAATATCGAGAAAGTCCCTGGCTGTCTCTGAGGTACTGCCAGCCAGCATTTATCTGAGATGCTGTTTGGCTGTAGAAGTTC
The DNA here is from genome assembly GCA_017589585.1 of Phylloscopus whistleri. Taxonomy (NCBI): domain Eukaryota; kingdom Metazoa; phylum Chordata; class Aves; order Passeriformes; family Phylloscopidae; genus Phylloscopus; species Phylloscopus whistleri. Next base: position 2,758,941 of record JADMLD010000549.1, on the reverse strand, counting down.
AGAGTCCAAACTCATCAGCATTCTGACATAACTTTTCTTTTAGACCAGATTATTTTGCCTCCTTAGTATTTTCAGAGTTAACTATGAGATGTTACACTTTCTTTGTAAATATTTTTGCTCTGGAAAGCTCCCTGAGGCTGTCTTTTCCTCAGTGTGCCTTTCTTCAAAATCACATCTTGATCTTGAAGAGCACGTCTCTCTCTCAACTGTGTCTTTTCAGAATTCTTTTCCTAGTTCTTGCCCCACAGATATACACAGCACAGGTTTATATCAAATAGTGCTGTTGGAATTGTTTACTGCTTTTCATTCCCTGTAGTTCAGCTCTGAGAGAGAATACAGCACCAGGGACCCTTTTGAAATTTGTATTTCTAATGTGATTCTTAACTAGCAGATTTTCTCCAGGAATTACTGGATTTTTTTTTTCTGCAAGGCTTTCAAGATTAAAAAAAAATCATTCTGCATAGTTATTAGGCCTTAAATGTCTTTGTTTTGGTTAATTCTTCATACATACAGACACCACATGGCAAACTTGTCATCCTCTATCCATTCCCTGTTAGCTTTTTGGCGCTTTCAGGTCACCTTAATTTGGGTTTTGGTACACACATAACTTGAATTTCAGTGAGATCTTTTAAAGTAATATTTCTGATTAGAGCTACATATGTACACCTGCATCTGTGAGCACCTATGGGAGAGCATGAAAGTCTTGTTCCTTAGTTCCTTCTAAATGTTTGTGGCAGTGAGAGCCTGGCACATGGGAATGTCTCTTTCCTTTAGAAATGCTCTCTGCCACAGATGTAAGTATGCTAAGGTGTCTTTTTGAAGGTTTTTCTTTGTTTCCTGTTATGCCTTCACTGCTAATACTCAAAATTGGTGCTTGGACCTTTTGATCTGGGCATTTGAGTACAGCTTCATCCATTGATGGAACAGATGAAGCTCAGCCTTGAGCTCAAAGAACTGGAGAACCTCCTACTCAGGTGCTTCAGAAGTCATGCAGTGCCAGAGTTCACAGTGACTGGTCCTTGTTACACCAGAGCTATTACTTCAGGGATTGGTGCCAGTTCTAGCTGAAGCCTCATGCCATGAAGTAAAGTCAAAAAAGCAGATGCCTGGTGCCATTTGGTGTCAGCTAACAAGTCATGGAAGCCAATCTTAACGAACAGAGATGTGACTGTTAAGACTTTAAAAAATCATAAACACAAGAAGATTATACATCTCAGAGGAAGATTGGTTGCCATTTCCCCTAAAACTGCAGCAACCTAATCAACCATGTCACTCACAACCAAATGTCACCTCCGTGTCAGATCTGCAGCTGACACAGGGACTCTGTTGGCCAACAGACTGAGCACTGTATTTTTTCAGCATACTCTGCTGACAGGAACATATTGCTGAACTTCAGGAGACCATTTCAGTCTCATTCCACAAAACAGAAGATTTCATACTGTGCCACGCACCCTTGGTCACACCAGTGTTACTGGGCAGAGAAATATAATAGGCCCCTACCTTAACCTACCACACCTTTCATTTTCTCCACAGGAGGACATGTGCTAGTCTTCATAAGAGAAAAAGTTATTTAGGCTATTTACTCAGCTGCCAGGAACAAGCTTTTTTGTTTTCACATGAAAGCATGTCCAAATGGGTAAAAAAGATTTCATTTTTAAACCAAATGAAAGAGCATTATTAGAGCACTGTTATTAAATTTTCTGCTAAGGTTTGTGTGCTTAAGACTTTTAATTAGTGTTTCAGTACTTGGTTGCTTTCACCATGTTCCAGATTGAGGGCACTTCCAGTAAGAAACTGCATGAAAAGAAGCCCTATCAGTCACGCAGAACAGAGGAAATGCAACAATTAAGGCATTTCCTACAATCTTAATTTTTCCTTCTTGTTTGTAGACATTGTAGTATTGTCTTTAATTACATGATCATATACTATTTTGCTGATGTCTCAATTCAATTGTTCAGTATTTCTTTTCATCATCCTTATTCTTTATGTACCTTATTTTTCAACCTGCCATTCAGACACTTCAATGAACACAAAAGTATTAATTTTTTTTCTCTGAGAGTGCGTGGTAATGTTATCTTATCTGAGTGCCTCACAAACATCAGTTAAGTCTTTGTTCCCAATCCCTTTATGAGATTAGGTGTGATCTTCCCCATTTGACAGATGAAGAATTTACAAAACACAGAAGTACAGAAGCATTAAGGTTTAAAAAAAAAATTAAGCCCACTTTATGCCAATGTTGAGACATCTGTGATAAGTTGCTAGCACTAATTACGTCTAAAGCACTCAGAGCACATTGAAATTGCAATTATTTTTTCTTTGTATATCTGATCTCAGCCCCCTGTACTTGCACCCACAAAACAAGCATAGCGTAATGCTAGCATGAAGATTTTGGTGCACTTTGAGATACATTCTTTTGTAGGATCTTCTTTCACTCTGGAGAGTCTGTTCCAGAATTCTGCTCATGTTTGCAGTATAGAACTTAACGAGCAAGAAGGGGCCCTTCTTCAAGAGGGTCTCTGGAGTGATCTTTAAGTAGTGTTTGAAAGAATTTTGCATTACATTTCTGACTTCAGGGGTTGTATTTTGCTTTCTATTTTGCATAGAAACTAGGTAAATGTACTTTGCTGACATTTTCCCTCCTGAATCACTGATATTTGTTAAACGATTATTTTTTCCTAAATATCCTTCCATTTAATCAATTTTTCTTCTTTTTTTTTTCATTTCTCTTGTTTAAATGTTATCCTTACCTAGATACATGTCCAAAATAAATACTTATAATTTTGTTCTATATGTCATGGAGTAGCTGTGGTTTGATAGTTTGCATGTTTGTTTTGTTTTGAATTGCCTTTTGTTTTGAATAGCCTTCTAGGCTAGCTAAACTTACAGCAAAATTAATTCTTCTAAATTATCTGCCTCTTTCTTGAAGGAGTTTAATTAGATGATAAATCTGCAAGAGTAATTATTTAGCCAACACCTGTAGACATGACCCCAAGATGCTACTCTCATATGTAAAATCTAATTTTACCCCTTCCTGAAGCCTTTGAGAAAGTTTTAAAATGAAATTACTTAGCATAAAGCAGGTTCCATGTGCTCCTTAAAATACCACAGTATTCTTTTTACTCCTAACTGCTGGCAAGTTTCCAACAGTTCAGTATGTTCCAAGATCATAATTACTTTATATTAATAATGAGGGAGTGAAAATACTGAATAAAGACCAGCTTAGAGATAGAACAGTTTGATAGTACTGGAGTTGTAGCTAATAATGCAACTTACTGGCTTTAGCCTAGACACAATATGTTCTGTGTCAGTCACTCATGGAATTACATAACCCTACCAGTAGACTCCTACAAGCATCAGGAACAATGTGCACTAACTAAAAATCTCTCTGCTCATACAGCTGGGGTGCTTTCTGAAAACTTTGCACCTCTGACAATGGTGCTGAAGTTATTTCCTGAGAGAAAATTCCATTTATTATTTCCATACAATCTTAAAATGATGATTGCTTTGTTGTTCTGCTTTTTAAATTTCTTCTTCTTCCCTCTGTGCTCTGGAGTGATAGTTAATACTTCTGTTAAATTCACCAGGTGTGAATTTTGTTATTTTTTGCATGCTGATACTTGCATGCCTACAGCAAAACCTCTCTTACCCTCTGAAGTCCATTCTGTTAAAACCAAAGTACAATTGTAAAACACATGTTCACTTTTGAAGGTCTTTGCTACATCTATCCTAAGCACTGGTTTATGTCCACCTCTTTCCTGATCTAAGTAAGATATGGTAAGTTTTCTGTCTTGCAAGCACTTCAGGGTTAGGTTTAACTACCTCATTAGAGCATCATCTTCCTGTAAATTTGCTGGAAGCCTCACTCTGAAATAAATCAAAAGTCATCGTAATGCTTCCTAATTTTTTTTTTTTTTTTTTCTGAAAAAAAGCTTTAGAAATTACTCCTGGCAGTACACACCCCGACATAAAATTCAGCAGAGGAAACTGTTGTTTGTAATGGTGCTAGAACCTTCTATTTTAGGCTTCAGTGCTCCCAGTTGACTGAGATGAGGTTATTTGTCTACCTTGCTAGCACTCTAGTGATCTAAAGTACAGCAAAATGTAGCTCCCTACATGACAGCAAATGTGGCAAAATTCACACCACTTTTAGGATAATTTTGTTAAATATAAAAATACAGTACATTTTTTCTACAGTGAATACTGTTTGTACATACATACATTTGCCAAATAATTACGTGAAGTTTCTGGAGACTTCTAGTAATGAGAAAATTAGCTTACTATGTATTTATGTTTCTTTTTTAGGAACTTGAGCAATACAAAAGAAATGCCTCTAAATCCTGGAAAGAAATGGATTTTGATTCTGATTGATGAACTGCTCTGTCTTCAGTTTAATACCATTTAGAAAATTATTTTTATCATTTTTACACTACATTAGCAATTTCATCTGATGCAGTTGAAAATATATAATACCAGTATTTATTAAGCATCCCTGATGTTATTTGTCATAAAAGGAGCTATTTATTCTCTCAGACCAAATTTGTTTATCTTGGCACTGGCAAAGAGTTTTAAAAAGTGGGTAGAAAGGAATTCTAGATTGCTCTCAGATGGGTTTGTTTATGAAGACTGGAAGTAGTTCTACCTATAAGTTACAACACAATATTTGATTTACTTTTGAATACTTCTAGCCTAAGCATAGATTTAAATATAACAAGTTTTCACACCCAAAATATGAAACTGTGTAGTGTGCTAGGCATCTTTTTGTAGTTCAAAACCAAGGCTTAAGAAATACTTGCATAATTGTTTGATATATATGAATAAATAAATAAAACTAAAGCTGGCAGAATAAAGTAGAGTTAAAACCACCTTTGACCTGAATTCAGAAGTGTGCTTTCTCTCTGTCACAGAATCACACAGTTTAATACTGGACTTATTTCTTGCAATGTATAATGTCACACAGAGTTTAGAAGATAGATGTTTCTGTCATATATTCAAATGCTAGGAAGTCAGTCTAATTAATTTGACAGATACTTGGTTAGTGCTGAGAGTATTACTGATTCACATTCTGCCTAAACTAGGAATGGGGTTTTGTCCATGCACACCTCACTAGTGTGAGATGCACTGAGTGTTCTGAGATACACAAGACAATCCAGATTAAAGCCAGAGGTGTCTCCTGAGAGCTCAGACTTGTCAGAGAATGAATGTCTGAACAGTCACTTGGCAAACCAGATCAACACTACATGCTCATAAACATGGGAGAGACAGACTAATCTGGTACCTTTCCAGCTATTTAAAGCTATTTGTTATTTTTAACATATTTGTGCACCAGATGTTTTTTCTGATAACAACATTTGTATCTCAAAATATTTTACATAAAGATATTAGAAAAATACACTTAAATGGAAATGCTGTATTACCTTGAGGATTGGATTCAAAATTCCTTGTTATAAACTGCCTCATCTCAAAACTATCATATAAAACTAGTTACATAATTACAGAATTTTAAGAGACAAATATACTTACCTCCTTGGAGAAATCTATCTCTCTGCAAAAACTAATTTCTTCGCAGAACATGAAAATAAGATACAAAATTTAGGAATTCTATGTCTGTTATGTTTTCAGTTTTGAAAGGCCCATGAGAATAACTTCCAAAGATGAAAATGGCATTGCGTCTGACAAACAACTTTTATACTCTTTCCCTAGTTAAACTGACATTTTATTAAATAAAACCAAAACATTATTGAACAAACTTTTTTTTTCTTGTCATTCATAAACTGCTTCCAAACCAAGATTAGAACTTGATAGTGAAAAGAAAGAATTGATATAAATAACCTAACTGTCTTCACTGATTTACCATCATTTGCAAGGCAAAAACAAGCTGGGTAACTTTGATACTGCTTCAAGATCCTGTACTCATCAGTTGCATAGTGTGTATGAGATTAAAGTGGAGTGATTTCTTGATTTTGTCTTTGCACATATTTGGTTTGTTTCCTTTCTACAGATTCCTCCAGTGGTACCAAAACAAGGCATAAGACTGAAAATACAGTTCTAGAAATGAGATTACTAGCAGTTGGACCCCTCTGCTTATTAGTAGTGGTTTAAAAAAACAAAATACTGGGGGGAAAATTAGAGCACCATTGCTACATCGTTAAAAATTGTCAGCAATAGCTGACTAAATTAGATCAGAAAGCCCTTTAAAACATGAAATACTGTTGATTATGGCTGATCTGGAAATCAGCCAGAGGAGAGGGGTGGGAAACATCAATATCAGAACTCATTCACACTCTTAAGAGAACATTGGTTTTCAAGATGAAAACAAACATGAGAAGATGAATGTGGTTTTATGTATGTAATCACTTAAATTCTATCTAAAATCCAGCGATATAATCCTTCAACTATGATATAAATATAGTATTAGACACTGTTGGAATTGCTACTTTTTCATTGTCTGTCAGTAATTCTCTCTCTCAATATGAAGCTTAGAATTCCAATGATGGCAAGTACTGGTATAAAAGCATAGAGCACAAGGAAATCAGCTGTGAAGCGGGACAGTGCCCCAGGGTAGTTTTTTTCAATGAACCGGACGCCTTGCGAGAAAACACACGCAGCGTTATTTGCAATGGAACTGTTGGCTCCACCTGTCAAAGGAAACAAACAATCTCTTTAGTAGTTAAATCAGTCAAATTAAAACTCAGACTCCAGTCTCTAGCTCATTCCTTGAACACACCTCTCCCTGACATCACTTCCATGAAGAACCATCCATACCCACAGCAGCTCATCACTGTGGAATAAAACCAGACAAGCCCTATGTTTCTGTGCTTAATCCATGACATACTCTTTGAAGGGAAGAACAAGGGGTCACTAGGAACTCTCTCTTTTTTTTGTTCATGCCAAACAAAGATCTATGGCTTTTCAGACACATTATCTGGAGTGGCATCAAGAAGCAAGTTGCCCCATGTGGTAGACTTACAGTGTTCATATGTGTTGAGGGTTCCAAAATGCAAGAAATGGTGAGTGTCTGGAGGACACATTAAAAATGAGGTGTTTATTGGTACTAATAGAGTCATGGATTTGTTTTCTAACAGTTGTTGATCTTGTAATAAAGAGGTGCAGGAGAGATTAATAGCTAAAAAGTATGTATCCTTGGAGAGGAGCACAGACAGCTGGCTACAACACCCTGAATATCGTAGGGTAGGTCCAAAGCTCTAAGTTTCACCCCACTAATATGTATCAGCTACTAACCCCACCACCCTGATTGGTTCTCTTGTTTTGCAGGTTGTCTTGCTCACAACCAACAAAGCACAGCCAGACAGACCCAAGCTGCTCAATAAATACCATGAAAACACATTTGAACAGAAGCCTCTCTAGTATTAGAGGAGATACCTGGCCAGCTGTTTGTTACCTCTCAATACTCCCTCCACTGATGTTTAATCTTAGATTGTGCAATTCTCTTGATGCTCTATTTGTGTAACATTGCTCAAAAATTTTTTTCTAGCCTGTAATAAACTTAGCTTCCAAAATTCCTCCAAAGAGGGGATAAGAGAACAGGTGACAAAGAGCAAGTTGGAAGAACTGGAAGAATGAGAAATGGTAGGAACAAAAGAATCAAATTCTGCTCTAGCTTGCTGATGTGGCATTATAGTCTTTACTAATTATTAAGTTCTTTTTAGCAACTCAGAAGTTACCTTTTATCAGGATACATGTACATAGAAGGAAAATAAGCATCAATATCTCATTAAAATTATTTATAATGGGCTTTTTTTTTGAACACTTACCACATGTGAAGTTTAAGCCATAAAATTCATTGACTACAAGGACTTCACTGCTGTATCTTTGAAACGTAAGAAAACTGAGTAGTTTGAAAGGTGCTGGCATGTCTTCAATGGTCCTTAAAGAAGCAGAGAAGTTAAGCTGGCTTTTGCTACATACTAAGAGCCCCCAAATTAAAACAAGCTCTCGTTTGTAATCTGTGACAGAAACAGTTCTTGTCTCTACCTGTAGGGTTTTCAAACATAAAGTCAAATTTTAGGGCTAAATGATGAGACAACCATGAAGGCTGTCCCCGACTTTGGTACACTGTCACAACATTCAGCCCTGACTTGTTTATGGACAGTCACAAAGAATTCTATGGTTGTTTGCTATTCACATGGCAGTGATAAACTGAAAATGACAAGACCCAATATAAAGACCCTTACTTGCCAAAACGTGTTGCTTTCAAAGGAAGAAACCACCACCCCTCCCTCCAGCTTCAAAACCAAGTAAGACTGAATTGCAATTCATTGCTGCAATAATAACAAAGCAAAAATGAAGCAAAAATAATGAGAAGAAACATTCAACAAGACTGGGCGATTTCAACATCTAAAATACTTCAAGACTCAAGACTCAACAACAACAAAAAAATGATCAGGAAAATAAACTCAGCAATCTAAGTCTCAATGCTATTTTTAATGTCCTTCATTGCTTATGAAGAGTAATAAAAAAGATTCATAATATTAACGAGCAGTGTCTGTGGTGTAAAATAAGGTTAGAAACCACTCTAATGCTTAATGTTATCATTAAGGCATTAGACTGTGGTATCAGGAATAAGTGTCTTGTCACTATAAACACACATCTTCCTGAAATTAGGCAGAGACCAAATAATTAGACATTAAACTAGCTTTATATCATAAGTATGAGCTGAGATGTACTTTAAAGAGACAAAGCATCATCAACTTTGTGAAGATTCATATGGTTTTCTTGAGGATAATAACAACTGCTGTTAGGCCTGCTTCATTTTCATTGGGAGGGTCTCTGGTAAGCATATCCTACTTGCTCAACATCTTAGGAAAACTGCTTTTAACAATTACACATTTATTCTGGCATGTCCCTCAAGAAACCCAGTAATTTCAGTATTGACAAACACAAGGGAAAACTGTTCAAACTTCACACAATTAAAACACAAAATTATTTGCACAGTAAGAGAGCAGGTGGATCACAATTTTATCGCATATTTAACACACTACTTAATAATTTTTATAGATTTCAGTCTGTACAGGTAGAAAAAGCGACTGAAAAGTTTACTGGCTAAACTGGATAATAATTCCAGTAAGATAGTAGAGAGCAACTGCTTTTTTAAACCAGCACTATCAATGTTTAATGTCTGATAAGTTCCAGCAGTTACTAAAAATGTAGGAACAGGGATTTTTGGTAGGCTCCTTTAATGAGGACAGCATTTCACATCATCGTGTCAGCATCAGTAAAGGAATTCAGATGAGCTGATAGATATTCATTGTTCAGTTTTATCTTCAATGTATTTGCAAAAACTGGGGGAAATCTTCAGTATCTTTGTTGATATCTAAAGATATTGTCTGGTTTTGTGTTTTATACAAGGCCCAAAAAGATTAGTTAGTTCTGCCACTGAAGGAGCACAGCTGCTCTTGCTTTCCCATTGCTACCTGTGCATTACTGGGTTTCTGAAATACCAACTGCTCTAGAAACTCTTCCACAGTTGGATCATTTTAACAGCAACATTGTAACAAAGTAAGATTTTTTCCTACCTTACTAGTCCTGTTCCCACTATCACACCAGCTGAATTAAGTAGCACCACGCCACTCTGGACTATTTGTGGGTCTTGAACCACGCCAAGTACAACAAGTGTTAGTAGTTCACCAATCATGTGAGATGCCAGGACAACAGCAAAGAAAATTCCAAATCTGGAAGCATCAGGATACAATCCTATAGTCCTGTACAAAGATGAGCAAAAGAACAGTTAAAGAACAATGTTTGGGCAGCAAACTTGGAAAGCAGATTTTACTTTTGTTTCTATTTGGGGTTTTTGCAGTTATAGCTCATTAAGTGAAGAGTTTATGCCTTAATCCTTAGTATATTGTTTGGAATCTTAACACAAAGGACAGCCACTTACTATCATCAGGTAAGTGCAGATACATGAGGTTTTCTCCATCTAGATTGAAGAAGGTTATGCAAAGATGTGATTCTTGTACAAACCCAGACAATCACAATGGCTTTTCAATTCCTTAAACTAATCTGCTGCTTCTTGTAGAGTCTTTGCAGTGGAGTCATTCACTTAAGTCACATAGTTAAAGAACATCTTTATGCAGGTAATTAACAGGTGGGACTTTGCACTTCTGATAATGTGCAAGAAAACATTCAGTATGGATATCCTCAACTAAATTAAAAATTAATTGAATTCACCACCCATGTAACTCATACCAATGCAATTTCCCCCATACTCCTGCATTCTTTAACACAACATGCTGTTGTCAGTTTTCCCCTAGCTAACCCAAGGGAAAGAGTTCTCTCAATCTGTACTCAAGATTTAAAAAGTTAACAAAAGTCAGCAATTGCTTGACAAACTTAATTCAGCTTAGAGTGTATGTGACAGATGACAAAACCCTTTATTACATTGTGATACATTACTCTTTTTTCCAAAATACCTCATACCAAAATTGCCTCACACTAGGTGCACACTGCATGCTTTGCTTAGCTAACAAGCAGCAATCCAACATTTAATTTTCCTTTTTTTTTGTTGCTCAGTGCAAGACCCTATGTGTTTTTTTTTTAATCACCACGTTCAAATATGGCCTTAAAACAAAAGTATCAGTTTTCTCCCAGGCTTTCCTGTAGTATTTTTTGTAACACCAGAGTAATTTATAAATAGATGGATGAACATTGACTCCTCCAGTATTAAACACTCAGCAAGCTAGCAGGTATTTAACAACTTTTAAGTACAGATTGGTGCAGAAGAAACACCTTTCCAAAGTCCTAGCAGAAAACTATCACCTCTGAGCTGCTCTAATGCTTTACACAGAGAAATGGAGACACAGGCTAGTAAATCTGGGGTATGAATAGAACAGAAGAAAGCCTAAAAAAAAAAGTCCCAAAGAGAGAATATTACAGCAATAGAATAAAAACATGATGTGAACTGTCAGAAGATTTCCCAGAGGTATCTTCAGCTAGGAAAATCTGCACAGAGAGGACATTTGATTGCAAAAGAGGCTCTCTTTGGGCTTGGCCAGACCTGCCTTGTGTCTGATCAGGTCACAGTTTGGGTCTGCCTGACCCCACAAACACAAACTCAGTGAGAAATGGCTTGAAAGAACACATGCAGAGGCTGTCAAAGCCTCTCAGAAAGTTAGTCCACACAGGAAAGTTCAGTTCTGCATAACAATTGCCAAAAATTCATCCAGAAGCTGCTTGCCCTGAGAGGTCTAAGAGCATTGTGAAATCATTCTTGACACATCCTTGATGGCTTCCAACCAACCACAATACTGAAAATAAAATACTGTAAATATTATCCATTAACTGGAGCCTCACTATTTATTGTTGACTGTGTTTGAGCCAACCAAAGCACAGGCACAAAGTCTCTACCCATGTGTACTCCCTGTTTGTTAAGGAGCTGAGAGTGTCATTGAGCCTGGAAAGCTGCTTTCCAAATGGCTGTTTTCTTGGCACCAATCACAACCAGAAGGTCAGCACAGCACTTAGTGGGAGGAAGAGTAATTTCTGTCTGTCTGTCTGTGAAAAAAGGCTTCTCAGGGAGCGCTGCCTGAAGCAGGCAGCACTACACCTTGCAGAAATAAAAGCCCAGGTAGCTAAGGGGACAAAGGTGGCTACTTTTCATATCAATACTGAATTACAAAAAAACCTGCCCATGCATGCAAGTCCACACCTGGAAGAGCAGAAATCTTCCTCTCAGGTATCTTCTCTTTACACTGAGATTTTAAATGGAAAAAATATTTTTTTCCATTTAAAAATACTGAGCACTTCCCCTCATTACCTACTATAGACCAGAAGGAAGAAGAGAACTGTCATCCTTTTTTTTCCTGAGTTTTTCCAGATGGGGGGGAAAATGCTACTACAAAATTCCCTGTGCAGAAATTCTGATTCAGAAGTCCAAGCAATTTTGTGTAGGTCTACTTTATCCATTTTCCATTCACCTTACTGGAAAGTAAGAGCACTAACATGCACTGCTACAGCAGAATGGCTTCTGGACTTTAGCTCTTTTATGAGGGTGTACCACTTACCATTTTTGAACAGCTCATCAGAGAACATGCATCCACGACACAAACCAAGCCTGCTCATCACTTGTATACATTTTACTACAGACTTTCAACTGATTGCAACTGTCCCAGGAAAATTAAAATTAACTTTGGTGCACTAGACATCTCTCAACATTAGAAAAGCAAAAGATTGAAGGACAGAAATTTGTGCTTTTCTCTGGAGTGTGTAAGGGACCCAGATGTCATCACTTCCATATGTTGTAGCTAAACCCCAATGTCCCAAGAAATAGAAGTTTTGTTACTGTCATGTACCTACAGGTGACTTCCTCACTCTGGGGTTAATTTTTTTTCCGTGTCTTTCTAAATGCAATGTAAAATGACACTTCCTGCTTTCAATATGACACAAGGATGGTAACTGTCCCAGGTCCATTAAAACTTTCCAAGTTACCTAGAGAACTGGTAATTTACTTACTGGCAAAGTTTTTTCAGCTCTGCCTGAAAGAGAAAGGCTAAATTTGTGTCATCTTTCCTTATGCTTTCTGTGTAATCATTTTGAGAGAGAACAGCAGGAAGCCATGCCAGGAGGCCTTTTGCTGACATGTCAATTGACACTGGTAACAAAAAGAAAATGACAACCCAACAGATGGCCCAAACACTTACCAGTATATGAAGGTGCTGAAAATGGCCACGCTGATGACACTGAAGGGCAGGAAATGCACTATATAAGCTACAAGCATTTGCCATTTCTTATACAAGCCATCTTTACTTTCTTGGTCACTGATAGCACGTAGAGGTGGGACTAAATTAAATATATAAGAAATAAAGAAAATTACCATCAAACAGAGAGAGCAAGACTTGTTGTTAGCAGAAATGATCTGAAGCACAGAGACAATTTTGAGAATATATCCCAAACATTCTGCCTAAACCATTCTGATCACTTTTTCCCCCACTATATATGCAAAGCATGCTCCCTGCAGATTGCAAACGTTGGTAGGCCTAATGAAAGAGGCCTAACTTATCAGCATGCAGGACAGCCTTTTCTTTTTGCATATACAAATTAGACATGAGAAAACCTCTGTCACTGGCTAATTTATTGAGATGCTCTGATTTCAAGCTGATGACAGCAGTGTATGTTCCCTACATAAGCAAAACAGGTTTTAGGGGTGTAAATAGAAACTACTGTTGCTTTCAGTATGGCACCTGTAAGAGAAAATCCTTTAAAAATGTAATCATCACATGATACTCATAAATCCAATTATGCTTAATTGCTGTTAAAGCTTTTTTGTATTTCCATCCTTTCCACATATCTGGTTTTGAGCTCACTGAGATATTAACTAGACCTAGACTTTGTCTTGCCTATAAAATGCTACACACAGGCAAATCTTTTGCACAGCTTAGAATAAAGCCTTCACAGACAGGCCAGCTGTAAGAAATATTAATATTCCCTTAAATTCCACTGAATTTTGTGCTTCTGTATCAACTCTGACATTACCCAGAACAGTGAAGATCCTTTAAATTACTACCTTCAAGAAATACTTTTTCTTATTTAAGACAGAGTGGCAGCAACCCCTGCTGCTGCAGGTAGGAGAGGGCAGAAACTCACACAGGGCCACAGCATTGAGCATCCCTGTGTAGGGGGGGGCACTCACGCACTGGTAGACAAGCCCCACGCGGTCCTGCAGGGCTCCCTGGGCCAGGTCATTCCTTAGTCTAAGAAGGAAAAAGGCTATGAACAAGCCAAATAACAGATTCTGCAGGAGGCGCATGATGATGCCTATCTTATCTCTGGAGAGGTTTCTTGTTGCTCTCCTGGTAATGAAACAACACAACACAAAAGGCTTGTTAGCTACAACTGAACACATGTTGGTAGGGTATTAAGCTTGGAACAAATCTTAGACACACAGCATCCACAGAGAGCTAATATATTAAAAATGACAAGGGACAAGTACAGTGGGAGATCAAATAACCAAGGAAGTGCATTTATACATGGAGGGGAAACCTGAAAGATTAGTGGAGAAGAAAAAAATAATTGCTTTGAAAATGGGAGGAAAAAAGTCTTACCGTAAAAGAATCAACATTTGGTAAAAGCCACTGGGTGAGTCCTTGTTTTTGAATGGTATTGGTGGCAGCTCCTTCATACACTTGGTTTTTTCAATGGCTGCCAGTACTTTGCTAAAGATCTCTGAGTTTCTGTAGGCTGATACAAATTCTTGAACCCTACTGTAGGTTTCGAGTTCGTGTTCCTTGCTTCGGGTGTCCACAGATGTCAGATCCACTGTAAAATGACAAAGTTTTTACTCTCTATACACATCACTTTGCCTTCATATCTTTTTTCCCCTTGCAACTAACTTCTTGTGTCCATTCTAAAATGTGCAAAGATGAAAAGGTCAGTTGAAAGTATTCAAGGCTCCTTTCTCCTTTCTGTTAGATACAGCATGAATGAATTAACTGTGCAGCCACAAGAAATCTGTGTTTTGTGACCTCTGTAGGAGCCTGCAGTTCAGATCCTTGATCTGGAAATGCAAGGCCTGAGCACTGTGCTGGTCAGACCTTTAGCATTCTCCTTGCACAACACAGAGCTGTAGAGAGCAAGACAAAGCACCACAGGATGAACATTTATGTAGATGAAGAGATGACTTATCTGGTCATATATTTCTCAGGTTTTCAGGCAAATGCTCAGACATGGCTTCAAGGCTCCCCCTTGTCCTCTGCCCGCCCCTCCATAACTCTGGAGCTTTAATTTTTGGTTAGTGTGAACTCACACTGTAGAGACTTCTCTACTTGAGCTTTTAATACATTGTTGCACTGGGTTTCACCTACCTCCTTTGCAGATATACCTCTCTTTTAATGTGAAGTCAGAGGATGTTCAGCTGGCCAAATTGCCCTAGCAGGCTCAGCCCAGGCTGAAGGAAGTATTACTGATGGCCATGGAACTCAGGAAAAGTAACTACTTCACAGATTTAATGGTCCTTTCTAATAAGTCCACCTAAACATACTCCTGACACCAGCAAATTCTGGCAGATGGGAAATATGTGTGTTCCATTTTTACGGTCATACAAATTCAGTAATAGTGCTAAAACACCTTAGGAATTTCCCTTTTCCCTAGCAGCAACGAATTAGCCAAGGTTTTGAAAACTGGATTGTTGTTCTCAGCAATATTTGTTCTTACCCAATTTTATATTACTCTTCTACATCTGCTAAGATGTCTTCATCAGTTATTTATTCCTAAGGTTTCTCCCATCCTTAGATTTCAGTTTTGCAATGTTCTGTTCAACTCAAAATACAAAGTCAACAAAAGGAGACCTTGTCCAAGATTCTTAGGCTGTCCTCAAAATCTGAATTAGGCTTATGAATAGTTCCCTGGTGTTCTAAAAGCTGGCATTCAGCAGAATTGTCTTTAATGGTAAACATATCCAAAATGAAGCCCTCACTTATACAAACATGAACACCTGAAATGGAGAAACACTTTTTAAAGCTTGGCCAGTGTGACTTGCTGGAAGTCACACAGGAAATAAATGGCAACTGGGTGTGCTTTAAAAGAATTGTAACACTGACTACAAACTAGGCCAACCAGCTAATGCCTACCATGCATTTGTACTTTTTATAAACATGTGACAGTTCAACAATATAATCCACACTCAATACATAGGATCTATTTTCCTCTGCTGCTGGTGTAAATGATATCAGAATCTGTCCCTTCATTCACATCAAATCACACAAAAAATATAAACTACCAATTTTCAAAAGACTAAATATTCTGATGATTCTTTGCTCTAATCTGTATTTTTTCCCTTTCTTGTCACATTCAAAGGTTGACATTTGAAGAATGCAGTACTCTCTTTACCAAGCTTTTTTAAAAGTGGGTCTAAATCTCAAATCATCTATGCTTTTCAAGACTATTCAAATTCATGAAGGCAAAATTATCCTCACTGTCATACCAGTATTTTCAGCTTTATCCCATTCCAGCTTCATGTCAACAACCATCCTCTCTTCTCACTGAGTTTAGAATGCCATGTAGACAATAGGAAAACACTGCCTGCTCTGAATGCAGCTTTTTGGATTGGTCAAATTCCCTGGTTAGTGCTCAGCTAGTACTGCCAGAAATTAACCTGTTGGATTTAAACAGAGTTACATACATGGCTGCCTATCTGTGCACATGCAAACACATCCACATTCTCTTCAAACCTGTGCCTCTATGGATCAGGGACATGGATGTCCTGCAGCAAAACCAAGCCTCATTTCCAAAGTCTCCTGCTGACCCTTTTTCTTCCATCCTGAATTGGTAAACAATACTCTCCAGCTTATGCCAACAGCTTGCTATCATCATCTCCTGAAGCATCCATTCTGTTCCAGTAGTTCACCCTGGTTAGTAACTCCCCAGACTTCCAGAAATCTCAAACTCAGAATTCCTGGAAATTGATGCCTTAAATCATCCCACATTTATTCTACATCCTTCCTTCCATGCAACAACTCTTTTCAGTTGCTTAGCATCACAGAGTCTGTAAAAGCATGGGATTTTCCACAGTTTTGGAATCAAATTAATTTTCCAACATCCAGCGCACAGGGAAATAGGGAAATTTCCATAGGAAAATGCCATCAGGAATCCACAGGTTTCATGAAGTTGGGATTCTTTTTTTTTATTGACAGTTTACTCCTTTACTGCAAATATGGCTATTTTATGGAGTCATTAGGAATGACATGGGGCCAGCCCTTTCTCTGAGCTGAAAATAATTTAAAAATTTGGAATAGAATTTGAACATATTTCTATCTCTGGAAAAACTTTAGCTTGGGGATGAAAACAAATTGTTTTATCAAAACAACTTAGATAAACTTACCAAAGAAGTCAAAAGGATTTGATTGTTCAGGACAAGAATAGCCACAGTCACTAAAAAATGTGATCATTTCCATAGGGTTCCCACAAAAGACCATTTCTCCAAAGCTCATGATGGCTATTTTATCAAATAACTGTTGGGGGAAAATTAATATATTAGCAGTATGTATTAAGAATCACAGAACATGCTGACTTGGAAGGAATCCATCAGGATCCTCAAGTCCAACTCCTGGCCCTGCATAAGACACCCCAAGAATTACACCACCTTGCCTGACAGCATTGTGCAAAAGCTTCCTGAACTCTGTCAAACTTGGTGTTGTGGCCATTTCCCTGGGGAGCCTGTTCCCAACCACACTCTGTGTGAAGAACCTTTTCCCAAGATCCAACCTAAACCTCCCCTGTCACACCTCAGGCCATTCCCTCAGGTCCTGTCACTGGTCACCACAGTGATCAGATCAGGAGTGCATTCATTTCTGAGTACAGCTACTGCCTTGATAATAGAAATGCTTTGATGGGAAAAATAGTTTTGACACATTCAAACTTCCTTACTATATTTCTCCCAAAAGAAGTTTGTCCTTTCTTTCACTCCTCTCATTGGTGGTTATGCAAAATGACACATCTTTAAGCTCTAGTGGTTCTCAAAACTGTCAATGACAACAGCATACAGAGGTAATCCACAAAAAGAGATGTGGCTTTCTGACTTCACTTCTAATGCACTTTCACTTACTGGCTGACCTCCTCCAGTGCTTAACAGCCCCAGTCTGTATAACTCCCCAAATGGTTGGCAGGATTATCCTGAAGTGCTTAAGGACTCTTAACAGCACTGCTTTTCAGGTGAACATTTGCCAGGGCAAGGTTCCCACCAGCTATGATCAATCCATGTTCTCAAGACACCAAGGATGCTTTCAGTCCAGAAAGCACTGTTGCTCCCCTCCCCTGTAAATGGCTCCACAACCATTTACACTCCATTCAGTCAGCCAGGGAAGAGGAGTTTTGCATTCATGTGGCAGGTGGTGGATAAGAGCAAAGTGAGAAACAGTAATGGGAAAGGAGAGAAGCTCTCCCAGCACAAACCCTGCAAGGCAGGACTGCCCCACCACATGACCAAGCTGTACCCACATGCCTTGTCATGGCTTCTCCCCCTGGCTTTGCTTTGGACAGTTGCATAACACAACTGACAGGCACACAGTCAGAGTCCATCCTATTTTCACAAGGCAACGTGTGTCTCAAAGTGCCCTGTGACCGGCACAAGGCCAGAGTTGCAAAGTTCAAGAGAAGCCTCCAATTATCTCTAATTAGGCAAAGGAAAAGAAAAGAGGCTGCTATACTGGATCTTGTACTTCCATCCTGAAAAGAACCTAAGTACTAAAAGGTCTGGTAGAAAAGCCAATAGTGAGGAGGTATCATCTACCTGGAAAAGTTCTGAGCGAGGCTGATGGATGGTAAGGATCACAATCCTGTCTCTGTGTGCGAGCTCTGAGAGAAGCAAGACAAGCTGGTTTGCAGTCAGGCAGTCCAACCCTGTCGTTGGTTCATCAAGTAGCATGACCTCTGTCAAATGACAAGGAATAGCTTTAAAATTCAGGTAAATGAGGAGCAAATGGCATAGCTTCTGCCCTTAAAGCTGATTTGGCAGATAACCTAGGAATGACTTTACAGGTGAAGTTCCACACATAACACAGGGTATGCACAGATATTGCCATTACGTGACCTTTCAGTTTTAGTTATTTCAGTGGTTCAGTTTCAATGACCAGGAACAAGGACATTAAAAAATACTTCAGAGCATAATACTTCTTTTTCTAAATTCATGTGAAATCTGAAAATTACCAAAATGGTTCTGATGCACACATCTGCTTCTAAGAACAATAATGATAGATTTCAGCATGCACAAAACTGCATATGACAAAATCAGCAAGGAGTTATATATTCTGAATTAAATGCATATATACACAAAGAATTTGTTATGAACAAACCAAGTATTGTTAAAATACAGCAGATGCAATTCCATAGATTGAGGCAGAAGTTACTGCCCTTTCTTCATTATTTTATTGCACGTGAAAGGGAAAAACTTACAATCTAATCCATTCTTTTTATAGCAATGAGACAGAGCACAGAAGAGGGCACCCCAACCTTGATCAGGGTTCAAGGGGAGGAGAGTTTTCACTATAGGTTTATCTACACAGAATTACTACAGTGTTTACTATGGAGTTTAGTGAGGTCCTGAGCAACAACTACACCCCAGTAGCAGGGATGTACCTCACTGTGCTATTTAAGCTCCTTCCTGCCTAATATGCAGTTGGAGCACATCCACATGGCCACACGGACTCCAGCATCCAATAAATACGTGCTGCACATTCACTCCACAAGATTCTGGGACCTTCAACAAACCTTCTCAAAACTGACAAAATTTTTTCCCATGGATAGTCCTTCCACAGTTACTCAGCTTTGATTTCCTTTCATTGGCATTTTTTTGGCTCTGGAAGATACATGGCACTCACACATACACAGATCAAGGGCAGCTACTCCACTACAAGGCTCAGTGCTTGCACATGTATGGCTCCAATGTACTCAAAAATGATAAATTAATGGGCCACAACCAACATTTGGGAAAAGTGAACCCAGAAGACTTAAAATGGGTAAATCCAAGTCTAAACCTATGCTCAGTCCCTAAGATTTTTAAATTGTCTGCTTTCCAAGATCAACTAACAGATCAATTGCAGACCTCAGTCACTGTTTATTCTTTTCTGTCATCACCAGACTGGCTTCTGCTGAATTTTAAAGAATGCAAATGCTTTTGTATTTTAAAGTGGTTTACAGAGGCCTGTGGTAGGAGCACAAAGTGACACAGCCTTGCTTTATTTTGAAAATCCATGCAGTGGTACTTACTGGGATCTTGTAAAAGCTGGGCTGCAACTGACACCCGACGCCTCTCACCCCCAGAAATTCCTACAACATTCTGGCTTCCAATTATTTTGTCAGCAATGTGGCTGAGACTCAGCTCAGCCATAACTGCATCTACCTGAAAAATAATGACAATTTCAAAAGACTAAACACAGTCCAACTCAGATACCTGTGAGCAATGGTAAAAAACAGTGAAAATAAAGGACATAATTTTAACTTACAGCTTTACCAATGTCCTGCCTGCATCTGTTCTAGTTTAATGGTATCTGGCCTAATTTCTATTTGATTATTTTTACTACATTATTTAAATTATTTTTTTTTTTAAATTTCATTTCAATGTATTCTGAAATGAGTAAATTTTAGCTTCACTTGACATTAAGAGATAAGAGTTCAAAGATGGGACTAGAAGTTAAGGTATGAAGCATAATGTGCTGCTCTGGCTTCCAAAATCAGGGAGGCACTTCAGTTCTGGGAAAGTATAAAGTACTGAGTGGAACACTGGGGAAGAGACAAGACAGAAAGCAAGACCCTCTGGTCAGGAATATCCAATTTTACTTTCATTAGAATTCGAAAAGAGCCCTTTAAATAAATCTGAAACACAACAAATTTATCAAGAAAATTGTTAGCTTGTAGGGGGTTTAGTGGACCATTGCTTTTTTGAGCTGTTGTGGTTAGTGAGAGATGTCCTAGAGGAGACAGAGTGGCATCAAAACCAGTTGTGTTTTCCATGAGACTTGCCAGCACACGTGGCCCTAAACACCCCAGAGAACTGAGGTTCCCCTCTGGGGAAGGGGAGCTGACCTCAATACCAAGACCAGGATCTCCTTCAGCTGGGAGGGCTTTGTCCCAGCACAGTGGTGATGCCCTGGGGCACCAGCACGAGCCCCTTGAAGAGGTGGGACCACCAGAGAGCTTGTATCCAACTCCTCAGCAGGGGGATCCCCCCCCATTTGCAGAATGAGGATTACAAAACCTCAAAAGCATAAAACACAGCCGTGGATGGAAAGTGCTGCTGGTGAAAACATTACAGGACATCCTGTATGGCTTTCTGGTGGAAGACTGTAAAACACAGACCTTCTTTTTGATGGAGTTGTTGGAGCATTTCTTAAGAGTTAGTAAAGCTGTGTAGGTCAAGGACTCCTGGATGGTGAGAAAGCTTAACAAAGTGTCACTCTGGAAAAAAAAGAGAAGAGGAAGAAGCAGTTAGTCCTGTAGTAATTAAAATTTTGTCCCTCTTCATGCAAGCTTAATCATTCATGCAGCTTATTAATTGATTTGTCCCAAATTTACTAGTAAAATCACGTTACTACTCCATTACACTAGCAACTTTTTTCACACAAAAGGAAGCACAAAAAATAAATGTAGAAATCAACCTGTGGCACATAAGAGAAGCAATCTCTGAACTGTTCCCTCTTCAGCTGACGTCCATTCACATACACTTCACCACAGAAGTTGTCTTTATGTCCCAGTCTTCCTGATATTGCATCCAGAAGTGTTGTTTTCCCAGATCCTTTCAAACAAAAGAAATTAATCATGTGCTGAGATAAATTTTATGATTCCAAGAGTGGCAGCAGCCTGACTTGGATGGACCCATATGAAAAGTACAAAGTTGGATACTTTTCTCCATAACTTTAAAATAATAAGCTCTGAAAATGCAGCTAATTAAAAAGTAAATGGGGAAACTAGAAGGCAAATTAGCATTTAAGTCATAAAAAATTCACACTTTGCAGTGAAACATTTGAGTTTTGAAGTAACCTTGTCTGTTATTGAAGTTATAATTGTTAGTTAGATGACAGAAGACTCAACTCTGAAAACCAAGCACCATTTTTACAAAGCAGAAATTAAAATCAGCCACAATTTCATTATTTAAAACACAGACCTCAGTCACATTCATGTTGCTGTGGAAGTCACCAGTATTTACTGTGATCTTATTTCTTTTAAATTACTGGAACAACTTACCAGAATTTCCTAAAATCCCCATAATCTGGCCACTTTCTATGTGAAATGAAACATCCTTGAGTATTTGCCGGGTCCATTTTTTACAATATGAAGAAAAGTTCCACCACGGGCCAACACGCTCTCTTGGAAAACAAACATCAATAAAAAAAAAAATTAGACAGAGATAGGTAAACATTTTGCATAAAGCAAGTGAATGGTTCATAACTACTTGTATGTGGGATGGGAGCTGCAAGGATTTCAAAATATGGAAAAATATAAGTGTTTTCCCCCTTACCCTTTCCTCTCCTAAAGCTTGTAACTTTGGCATTACCAGGAAGATAAAACGAGGTCTGAGCACATTTTCCAGAATGATTGCTAAGAGGCTTTTGGACTACAACCAAAAGGGCAAATGTAAACTGTGGCTTCATTTGCTCGTGATGTTTGCCAGGCACTAATCCACCTGTCCCTTTCCTTAGGGTCTCGTGTTATCCCTCTGTCAGCAGCAGCAAGAAAGGCAGTGGGAAGGGGCACAGCTCTGGAAATCTCCTCTAAAGCACGTCCTTCCGAGACGGGGGAAGGAGACTTGGTGAGGCTCCGGAGGGCTCTGCCCTGAGGCGGAGGGCCCGGCGCCATGAGGGGCCCTGGCGCCATCGCTCCGGCCGTGCTGGGCTGCGGCCAAACCCAGAGCCCACAGCGCCAGCCCCGCTCCCGCAGCCGCTGCCGCCGGAGCAGGGACCCTCCACACCGCCCTCCCAGCCCTACCTGATGGTGTAGGAGACACCCTGCACGCTGATGCTGTCGGGGAGCTGTCCCCACAGACTTCCCCTCGCCTGAGCGCCCGATGGTGCCGCTCTTCTCCAGGGTGGGAGATGCTCTGCCCGACATCCTCGGGTGCCGGGGCTCCGCAGCCTCGCCGCGTCCCTCACGCTGCTGGCCGGGTGCCTGGCACTGCCACTGCCGCCACCACCATGCCTCTCCCCCGGCAGCACGCAGGGACAGCTCCCGCTGCCCCGGGTCAGAGCAGGTCGCTGCCCCCGGCACTCGCCACCTCAAAGAAAACAGAAGAGCTCCCTGTCCTTTCTTTTTCCAGAGAACGACTGATCAGTGATTAAGCTGAAGCCGCTATCTGATGTACCTTTAGCCTGAGCTATTAGTGTCCCAGAGGAGGGGAGTATTTCCCTGGCCACGGGGTCATGCCAGCCGCAGAGACGCGGCGCGCCAGGAGAAATGGTGCTGCGGTGAGGGTGCCTGGAAAGGACTGCGTCCCAAACCAGGAGGAGAAGGATTGCCACAGGTTTCACAGAGACAACAGTCAAACCACGGCAGGGAGCGAGACCTTCCACCACCGCCGCCATGAAGGAAACTACTGAAAGTGTCTCTCTGGACGATGCCAGCTGGAGCCAGGTGATGTGCGGGGCTGGGCTGTGAGTGAGAGCCGCGTTGTGCGGGGACCCGAGGGGCTGAGGTATCTCAGCTGCAGGGCTGGGAGCGGCAGGCAGCCATCCTGCCCGCCGGGCTGCCACCGCCAGAGAGCCCGGAGCTCGTCCCGCTCTGAAACGGGGAGCAGAAAGCACCCACCGGAGCACACTGGGCGTGAGGCTGGTGCCACGCAAGCCCTGCTCAGGTGTCACCGTGGTGGCGCTGAGAGAGGGTCTCCAAATGTGTGGATGGAGGAGAAAGCCCCTGAGCATATCCTGGACTGGCTTTCCCAGGAAACGCCTTCAGGCTGGATCCCCACATTTGCTGGGGAGCACCTGTTTTAAAAATTAGGCTCAGCATAAGGAAGGGCTCAGAGTGCTTTGGCAGCAGGGGTAGTTTGGAGGGCTTTCCTGTGGCTTTTCGGGCTGCTTGGTGTGATGTTGCTTTCTGCTGTGTATCTAGACCAAAAAAAAAAAAAGTTCATCAGCCTTGTTTGTTGTGAGGGCAGGAGGTGCACGCAAAGATCACAGTTATTCTCTGCCAAAGATACCACAGGCATGGATAGGGTCTGGTACACAGGGAACAGGTACATTTGCCTTGGCTAGGGTATGAATCTGACAAGCAGGAAAAGCACAGAGCTGTGGGAGAGAGATGGCTGGCTAGAAGGAAAATTGCAGGCATGCACACAGAGCTAAACTCAAAGCCAGAGAGCTGCCTCAGCTAGGACTTCATAATTGCAGCTGTGTGCAAAAAGGCCAAGTAGACTCTTGTTATTTTAAGTGATATGTCAGAACATTAAGTTCCAGCTGATAAATGGTGAATTTAAAAAACAAAAGAGAAAAAAGACACTGCACTAGTGGCTGCACACCTATTTGTTCATAAAGCCTCCAAGTTTACAAGTCCATGTGGAATTCAATAATGGACATACTTTGATTCAACCTGCATTTTTAGCTGCCAAAAAGCATCAATTATGATATGCACCATTTTGATTCTGTAGATTAATACTGCTGAAGTAGTACATCTTTTTTCCTCAAAAAAAGAAAAATAAGAGAGTCTAATCTCTTTGTAGTGACATGGCATTTATCTCCCATTTTGAAAGATTTTCCTTTTAATCTGAAAGCAACTAGAAAAGCACAGCACAGCATGTTTGGCCCTCACATATCACCATAACAAAGTGTTTCACACTGATTAACAGATAACTGATAACTCATTTCAACCCTTCAGACTTTTGCACTACTCATCAATAATACTGTAACTCACCAAAACTACTGTTACATCCCATAAATACATTTCCCTTTGTGCTTCATCTTTTCTGAACTCAGACTTTAGCAGAACTTTAGTTATTGTAATTAACTGCTGTTATCACTTAACAAATTTTCCAGACCAAGACCCAGGATGCTATTTTTCACTCTGAAGAAGATAACAGTCTTTATTTCACATACAGTGGAAAATCAAACGTTCTGGAGGTCAAAGAACTCAATTATCAGGTAAAAATTGTCATTTATACACCTCCCTTCAGCAGGAAGCATATCCAGTAATGTCAGCTTCTATACCCAGGCCATTTTAAAAGCCAAATAAAGTTGAAAAAGTTCACACAACTGTTGCACAGTCAGTTTGTGAGCAGAATCACACTTTTGGCTGCAATATTGACAGCAGACTAACCCCTGTATTGTAAATACATCCAGTAAAGTTAAGGGATAAGACAGGAAGAGGGATCTGCTTCTAGGCCCTGCTTTGTTTCAGTCTTGAGCAAAATTATTCTCTGAGGGCTGGAGCAGAGGGACTTTCTGTCCAGCTAGGGATGGAAGGAGCCCTTGCTGGCAAGAATGAGTATGTGGAAGGGGATAAAGAGAAGATGACTAACAAGGAGGATTTCAATGAACCAGTGAAATATTTCATCTCCTTCTCACCATGGCATCTGAATAAGATTTCACAATTTTCAGTTTTGTGGAATTTCTAATCATTTTAAAGTTTGAAACATTTAAAATATACAATAGGAATAAATTACCAAAGTAACAAAGGACAGAGACAGTTTTAGTGATTAACAGAACAAGAAGCAAGGCATGAAAGCATTAGGTGGCTGCAAAAGAGCTTCCTTCTATGTTTTTCTGAAGATGAACAATAATGTTTTAATATATGCTTTGCTTGTCACATTGTAGCTATGAAGGTATTTGTTGTTAAATAGTTTATTGCTTGAATTGAAGGGACTTTTTTCCTTCTTTGTTAGGTTAACACAGCATCACAGATTCCCTGGTATGAGAACATTGCTCAGATGAAAATGCCCTGGACCTGGAAATCGGATCCCCATTCCCACCAGTCAGTCATCCAAAATCTGAATCTAAAAGTGCAAAGTGGTCAGATGCTTGCAATTATAGGAAGCACTGGTAAGAGCCACCACATTTCATTATATGACCAGCTCTCAGATAAAATGTACACAATCAAGAGCAACACTCTGCAGTCTTTACACTGTCAAAATCTAGTTGAGAAAAAACTATTGGATGTGTCACTAAAATACATTCTTTAAGTGACATGATGAACAAGGAAACAAAGAAAGATACTGGGGGGGGGAACTAAAATTTATTTTCAAACCCGATTTTGTTATGCCCTGCACACATTTTCATTCTGTTTCCTGAGGTGTAATGAGGTATTGTTACAAGTGTGGCCTTGCAGCCCCAGATCTGCTGGACATGAATCAGTTGCATGGCTCAGATTCAGAACAGGCCAGTTGCAGACCATACTCAGATAGCAAATGAGAAAGATCAGTGCCATAAGAAAGATCAGTGCCAACTTGCATAACCATCAGCAGGAATTCCATTTGGACTGAAACAATTCTAACAGGATAAAACATTGCATTTGCATTAATTAATAGAAACTTACAGAGCAGAAAAGACAGTTCCTCTTCTCTCTGGTGTTACTGCTTTATTACACTGGGGTTTGGGGTTTTTCTTCCATTTTCTGGTGGGACTGGTCAAGGGGGACAAGAAGTGAACACGGGACCTTTATACTGAAGTAAAAAGTGCCATACTTGGGAGGTGAAAACCCCCATGATGTGTCTCCACTAGAGTCTTACATCAGGTTAGCTCAGTGATTCAATGAAGATGCTCTCTCTCAAAGGCAAGGTGTATTTGCCAAAGAAGTTTTAACTTTATTCCTAAAAATGAGAGTTTTCTTCCCTATTGCCATGGGAATTTTTCCCTAGCACATATTCTTAATATAAGTGAAGCTTATCTCAGAGATTCTCCTGATAATAAAAGGAAAAGCTTTGTGATGAAATAACATACTGAGTTATAGATATAGCACCTTTGTAAGGCAACATACACTGAGCACAAACCCCTTTCAGCAAACTAGTCAAACTATTTTCAAAAGCTGTTTATCATCTATTTCATCAAATGCCTTAGTAAAATGGATTAAACTGCTGATGGGTTTCACATTGTCAATGGCAATCAATATGTCACTCTTAAACAGAGCAATACGTGGTTTACAGATGGATGGGTTTCTTTTTTAAGATGTATGTATTAAGAAGCAAGTGTGGAGTTAATCTTTCAACAGGGAGACTAGAAATAAATGACACCTAATCATAAGAGAGTTCTGTGTGTTTACACACAGAATCATACAACAAAAAGGAAAAATTCATTTGCTGTTTAACTCCAAATCGGGTTTTGTTTTCATTGTTTCACTTTTCTTACTTCTGGGTATGAGCCAGCTTTTCTTAATTATTTAAATGACTTTTTGTCTTATTTAAGTCATAATAATTTTTATTTCAATTGTGATTAATGTTCTTATTGTCTGTATATCATTCAATGCCTTAGTCATTCAGCTGATCCAGCTGCTGTTTCTGAATTCACAAATCCCTCCGCAAAGAAAGCTCTTGCTGAGCATTTGGACGCCAGCCCTGCAGCCAGGGCGGGGCCATCTTTCACCTCTGTTCCAAAAGTGAAAGATAGTTTACCAAAGAGATAAGAGACACTTCTTGTGGTCATGAAGCCATCCTTAAAGCCCAACTACCCAATTCTACTGAGAAATGATAAGGGTTCAAACCACATACTCCATTCCAGAGGAGAGAGATTTCCTGAACAGGAGACTGTAGTCAGTATTTTCTTTGAAGATCATCCTGCCTCTGCGACTTTGAGAAAACTTCAGGAGGGGCTGGTGAAGAATTTTTTTTTCCTTAACATCTCTGTCTATGACAAGCTCACTTTTCAAAACCATCCCTTGGAAATTAATTTTCAATTTTTATTTTTTCTAGGTGGTGGAAAGACATCCTTGCTTGACGTGATAACGTGCCGGGATCACGGAGGCAAAATCAAGTCCGGTCAAGTCATGATCAACAACAAACCCAGCACTCCTCAGCTTGTTAGGAAATGCATAGCACACGTGAGGCAGGATGACCGACTGCTCCCCCACCTGACTGTCAGAGAAACACTATTGTTCGTTGCCAAACTGCGCCTTCCAAAGTTTTTTTCAGACTCACAAAGGAAAAAAAGGGTAATTAAGCTGTTGGGAAAAAATAAAGTTGTCAAAAATGTGTCTGACAGGAATTATCCAAGAGATCCTGTGTGTTTGGAGTCAGAACAGCTAATCTGGCATTTTTTATGTAGATTATGAATTATAAACCTTTTTCATCTTTCAAGATAGAAACCAGCAATTGTTCCAAAGCTCACAAAAAATGACAATCTAGAGAAAGCTTTAGAGAGGCTGAAAGACGAACTAAATTTTTGATCGCTGAGTCTTTTTTAATGTTACCTCTAAAATCGAGATTTGTTTTTAAGCGTCTCTAGCACCGAAACATCCAGATGAATTTTAACCACATGAATCCTATTTTCAGTTTTATCTATGCACGAATGTGCAAACGAACTCCTGCTTGACGCCTGTCACCCTTGCCTCCCCGCAGGTGGAAGATGTGATCGCAGAGCTCCGCCTGCGGCAATGCGCCAACACCAGGGTGGGGAACGAGTACCTGCGGGGCGTCTCCGGGGGAGAGCGGCGCAGGGTGAGCATCGGCGTGCAGCTGCTCTGGAACCCGGGTGAGCACAACTCACACCTCCCCTGGGGCCCGCCACGCACCGCTTGGGCATAACTGCGTGAGGATGGAAGCTTTCAGGAAGAGCCACACGCTCACTCGCCCCTGGGGCAGCTGGAGGAGTTCATAATCGGGACACTTAACAGGCACTGCCTCTCCCCAGCACAGTTAGTGACTGCTGCTGGTCCGTTTGCTTCAACTGCAATCAGTGCTGATCACAGACAATACTGTCATTATTGTGGGAATAATTCTGTAGACAGAGTCTTTCAGCAGCTGACACACTTCTGCTTCAATCACCTTTGCCAGTGGAAAAGTGGAGACAGACCAAGGCAGAGCCCCCAGCAGCCTTCACCCACCACAAAGATTACTCAAAGTTGCCTGAAGTTACTGTCACAGCAGTGCCCTGGTTTGTGCATATCAGTACAGGGTTTGGGTTTTATCTGACCACATGCCACAAGTTACTTTGGCTTTAACATGGAGACTTGTGTTCCTTTCCTCTGACACTGCCCCCATTTACATGTGCAGTATTAACAGGAAAAGGTCATTTTCTTCTTTCTATAGTCAGTCATTCCAGTCTTGTGCAACTCACTGACATGGCTTCGTGTTGCAGGTGAACTAGAAACTTCCATTGTCTTCAGTAGAACAAAACATGAGGCTAAATCCACAGCTGATTTTGCTGGATTGAATCCCCTCTCTGATCTTATTTATATCAAAAGCACTACTAACCTTGACTGAGCCTCTTGTTGAACAAGGTTCCCCATCAGCTTTTTCCCTAGGAAATGGATTTGAAAACTTTTTGCTTGTATAGAGTTATACTTCTATAGTTATGGGGAAAGCAGGTTTTGGCTTTTGTAAGAAGTGATGCTCAGGAATAGATGTACTGAAGTAAATAAAAAAAAAATCTTTAAATTGAAAAATAATGAGTGAAATGTCATGCATTAGCACCGTTTCACTTAGAATATATTTTCCAAACCAAACATGCTGCTTTCCATAGCTAAACTTACTGTCTTTGGCAGGAATACTCATACTTGATGAACCCACATCTGGACTGGACAGTTTTACTGCACATAACCTTGTGATAACCTTATCCAGACTGGCCAGAGGAAACAGATTGGTTCTTCTTTCACTTCATCAGCCCCGGTCAGATATCTTCCAGCTGTTTGATTTGGTTCTTCTGATGACTTCTGGGCTCACTGTCTACTGTGGAACAGCTAAAGACATGGTCCAGTATTTCAAAGAAATAGGCTATCCCTGCCCAAGGTACAGCAATCCTGCAGATTTCTACGGTCAGTATCAAGCACTGTCATAAAAAAAGGGTTACTGGAAGTCATTTGCTTTCCTAAGTGGCTAGGTAATGTTGATTTTTATTGACTATGACTCTCTTAGAAATTCCTTGTAACTAACTCAAATCAATATTGCAGCAAGTTCATTTTTTAATAGGATTCTTATTTGTCAGTACAGGAAATGTAGCAAAAACAAGAGGTACAGACAAAACTAATTTTAAAAATGCTCCTTCTAACTGCCAGATGCAGTAACTTGTCAACATGTTTAGCATACTTATCCCCATGTCTTAGCTGGTTGAAACTTCTTCATGGGAAAGACACAGATAAACTGATCAACTGCTTTCTGTAGACAGTTCTCTGGTTTCTCAATTAAGAAAATGTAGAAGCTTGTGGGAAAAAGCTGTGGGAAATGGGAATGGGAAATGGGAAATGGGAAAAAGGAGTGCTCCCCTACAGAGCACACTGGAAGGGAGAAAATCCTAATCCAAATCAGCAATATTTTTACTCCCCAAAGAAAGTTTATGTTGTTTCAAATCCATTCATCTTCTGGTTTTTGCAACATGGAAAGGGAATCTGCCCCTGTTAATCTGATGGCAGGAATCTCTTTACACAGGCTGGTTCAATTCCAGCCCTTAGGTCTTTGCACTCAAGTTGGCCAGAAAACCTGGTATAGACCTCAGATGACCATAATGCTCTGGAGTAATCTCTTCAGCTGTGCTTGTGTGGCAGGCAGGGCCAGCTGTGCAGAGATAAACAGAAGTTAACCTTGGTGTCAAGCTCCACAAAAAGACCTTTGTCACCATCAGGGTTCAGAGCAGTCCTCAGCCAAGCACAGCCTTGGGGAAGGCTTGCAGCAATCCTGTGTGGGAATGGAGAACAAGAGGCAGTCCTGGGGAAACCTGTAGCTACAGCCTGTGGTTACAGAGACAAACCTCTGTGAGATGGAGGTGGGAGGGCAGAGAGGCAGGTGGAAGATCATTGAATGGTATGCACTGAGTCAGAACCCACAGGAAAAGAAAGGAAATATGGGCAGCAGGAAGGTGGAAATAGGACAGGATAGCAGAGCATCCACAGCAAGAGGGAGCACCTGATGGAAACACACAGATGCTGGCTTTGTGTCTGACAGAGAAACAGGTG
Source organism: Phylloscopus whistleri (assembly GCA_017589585.1). Lineage (NCBI taxonomy): Eukaryota > Metazoa > Chordata > Aves > Passeriformes > Phylloscopidae > Phylloscopus > Phylloscopus whistleri. Next base: position 2,728,416 of record JADMLD010000549.1, on the reverse strand, counting down.
ACCAGGGCAGAAGGGAAGGCAAAGAATTTGTCATGGACTCCTCCTAAGAGTGGCTGAACAGACATGATCAGCCCAGTGCAAGGAGTTAGGAAATGTGCAGTGATAGTTCTCTCAGAAAGCATCTGTAAAACATCAGACACTGTCAGTCTACACCAAAGGTCAGCATGGTAAAATACTATTGCAGGTTTAGATTAAAAAAAGCTAAGTCAACTATTATTGGTATGACTCTGTTGTCCTTAGATAATACTCCTTTTGGACTTTCTCAGTATCAGGTAAAGTTTATGGCACCTCTGTAAGATACAATTAAGACAGGAACTATAGTTTTGCAGGTTAAGAAAAAACGTGATTTAAGTCAAAGTCATATAAAAGACTGTGAATGCCTACATGCCAGGAAGGAAATTCAAGCTATTTTTTCTCAGTGCTGTTCTCAAGGCGCTATGAAATTTATAAAAATCTGAAATAGTAGTTTATAATGCTATAATAAGCAATTATGTAATCTCCCAGTGATTCATTGAGTGACTAGGTAAGAGACATACACTTTAACAATCTGTTCATTTCTAATTACCTAAAATAACTGATAGTTTTAACTGTTGTTAGTTGATGGATGTACACAGGTTGGACTGTTTGCTCCCAATGAAATCCCCAATTCTAAACACATCAGAAAGTTATTTCTTCCATAGCACATAGACTCACATCAAGTAATGTCTTGCAGTTGACTTGACCAGTGTTGATAAACAGACTGCAGAAAAGGAGATGGAAAGCCAAAAAAGAGCAAATGCTCTTGCCAACTTGTTTGTAGAAAAGGTCAAACATTTTGATGATTTCTTATGGAAAGCTACTGAAGGAGACAATGCTGAGACCACAGTCATCAAGCAGAGGTAAAGACAGAGGTAAAAACAGTCTCATACAGAAGATCTGGAATAATAGCTACACCTTGTGTTAATTTAATTTTTTTTTCTCTTGGGCAGGAATTCAGAAGAGGTTCTCAATATGCCTCACCATTCAAGTGATCAGTTACCAGGAGCCTTAAAGCAGTTCACTATATTATTAAGGTAACCTTATCTTCAGCATAAACAGCTTTGTATTGTGCCCATTTTTATTTAAAATCATCAGAAAGAGGCACAGAATGTCCCACACCAATTCCTTCCTTCAGGCTTTCAGCATTTTAGACCTGAAGCACGTGGTGGCTACAGGTGCTTCAAAGGTTTGATTAGGTGAAATCCCTTGCAGAAACAGGGAGCCCAACTCCTGTCCTAGCCAAGGCCAGCAAGTTCCAGGAGCTGATTTTAACACTGTTTGGGGCTATGTGTCTGAATATAACTGGCATTAGTAAGTATTATATCTTACAGTCAATATTGCTGTTTTCCTAGTCGTCAGGTCTCCAATGACTTCAGAGATCTTTCAACATTATTAATCCATGGATTTGAAGCCCTTCTTATGTCATTACTAATTGGATTTTTGTACTATGGCCATGAAAAAAACGGACTCTCTATTCGTGACACAACAGCACTGCTGTACATGATAGGTGCCCTAATCCCATTCACAATAATTTTGGATGTTATTGCCAAATGTAAGTGTCAGTCTTCTTGTAAACGCTATAAGGAATCAAAATCAAAAAAATTCTTAAATCTATGAAAAAAATAAACCTATTATTACAACCCAGTGTGTTTGTTCCTACCCTGCAGGTCATTCAGAAAGAGCAATGCTTTATCATGACTTGGAAGGTGGAATGTACACTGTTAGCCCATACTTCTTTGCTAAGGTAATTGGTTTTGTTGCCAGGAAATACAAACAGCTGTCTTGAACATTAAAAAACACAAGCAAACCAAAGCCTTGTTGTATAAATAATCACATTCATATCAGACTTTGTTCTTTTGTGTCTGCCAGCTAAGGCTATCAGTCTTGCTTCCTTAGTATTAGCAGATTAAGCCTCACACTAGTTTAGAACTTTTCCATAAGTTGTGGCTGAGATCCCACACCAGAAAAGTCAAAGAAGAACCTTCCACTGGGTTCTTTGGCCAAAATGTGAGAAATCTCCGACTCAGATTTCCAGGTTTAGACAATTTTACATACCTGCATATTTAATTCACTGCAGCGTCTTTGAAAGTTTACTTACGTATCTTGATCTGTAAAACAAAACATTTGTATCAAATGCTAAAGCAGAGGTAAAACAGAAATGATAAAATGCTGTGGTATTTCCAGTAGTTGTTTGGGCCTCTATTGGTCTGAGCTAAAAAATGTATTCTGTGCACAAAGAGCCAGAGTTTCTAGAATTAAATTTAGAACTTTTAAAAAACTACATTCTCTTTTTCAACAAGGGTTTTGAATAATCCCTCTTTTGTGATGTTAGATGAGTTCTGCCTGCCATGGCATCTGTAATTTAGGTTTCCATTTCTGCACAAGATTTTAAATGCTTATTAGTGGTTGCCAGAGAAAAATATTCTTTGCATTGTGTCACAAAGATTGCACATTATTCACAGAGAAATCGATGTAATTTGTTACAACCTTAGTATTAGAGGATAGTAGCAACCCTCTTGGGAAGAACTAATTCTTTCTATATACCTCTTTATGTATTTGAGAAAATTCCAGTTATGCTTTTGTTTTACAATGAATCAAGTTGCTAACTGGACTGCCTTTGGGACAAGGTGGTGACCAACAGCCAAATTTGTCTCAAACTTGTTTCACACTAGTTTCAACCAAACTGGGACAAAACATTCAGTTGCCATGAGTCAGTATTACTGTTATCAAGCACACCAGCTCGCAGCTAAAGTGTATTACATTCTTAGAAGCTCCCAAAACTCACAAAACAATCTGTAACAGTTAGTTTTAGGCATTTCCACAACCAGAAGAAGAATTAGCAAGGATTTGTTTCTGTTATGGATTGGTTTTGCATGTCACTGGCAAGCCCTAACAGGGAGATGATTGCATTCTAAGGGAGCGTTTCCTATAGCTTTTATAAACAGTCCATAAGTACACTGAGGCACATCTCATGTATTTTTGTATCATTCACCATTTTTTTTTTAATTTTATTTTCATTTTTATCTTCCCAAACAGATCCTGGGGGAGCTCCCAGAACACTGCATTTTTGTTATCATTTATGGGGTTCCCATCTACTGGCTGGCAAACCTGGTTCCCGAGGCAGAACATTTCCTGCTGAACTTCCTGCTGTTGTGGTTGGCTGTTTACAGTGCCCGTGCCATGGCACTCTGGGTGGCAGCTCTGCTGCCAACGTTACAGCTCTCGGCCTTCCTTGGCAATGTCCTCTTCACGTCCTTCTACCTGAGTGGTGGGTTTGTGATAAGCCTGAACAGCCTCTGGACAGGTGAGACAAAGCTCCCACCCTCCCTCCAAACTGAAACATTGATGGCTTTCATCAGTGACAGTGTGTCCTGTGCAGGAAATCTCTGCTTTATTCTGACCTTTGTAATTATCTTCTTGGATGGTGACAGTGCAGTCAGGTCATCCACTTTACGTCAGGTTCTCCATCTGGAAAGGAGGCAATGAGAAGTTTGGTCAAAAAAGCACTAGTGAAAGGCTAACTTCTTACATGGGTGCTAAATTCTTCAGTAAAAAGAATTGTATCCAAAAGATGAAGATGGAGCCCCAGGAAGACTTAGTTGACAGGGGGAGTTTGATGGATATGGATATTAGCTAACTCCTGATTTCCCATCTCCATGTAACTATGTAAAGTATATCTGCCATTTTGTCCAATATAAACTGTCACATATTTACAGCCTCTGGCTGTCAAGTGAGACAAACCTGCTGTATTTGGCAGCAGCACAGCAGTATTCAAGGTCTCAAGTTTTGTGCATGCATATCAATTTCTGTCATTTTCTTTTTCAGTTCCTTTCTGGGTTTCAAAAATCTCTTTCCTCAGATGGAATTTTCAAGGAATGATGCAAGTTCAGTTCACTGACACCACATATGAAATGACTGATCGAAACATTACTTACCAAATACCAGGGAAACTTGTAAGTCAGTAGTAAAAACTATTGCACACATTTGGTAAGAAATTGGAATGCTATTTGTCTGCCTGTCATATTTAAATGGATGGTGTAGGCCTCAAGTTCAGCAATCACCAAGTCAGCACGTGAAGTTCTGTTACGCTTGGTTGTAAATTTGTTCCTAAAGATGGCCCTACAGCAGTCACTCCTTCTATGCTTTTCTTTTAGCTGAAGAGACAAAAGAAATAATAAAGGGCAAGTCTTTCCTACACCAGTCCCAACTATGCACTTTGCTGGAATTGTTTAGCAGCTGAACTGTGTTCTTCTGAAATAGAAATAGTGTAGCTGCAACCCTCTTCAAACCACCCTGGAAGCTACACCCAAGCTGGAAAACAGGAGAAGGTAGCAGGGGCCAGGGAAGCTTACACACAAAACACACTTCAGAGATCCAGCATGAAAATGTTGTGTCTTTTCCTAATTCTGTGTTATCTGTCATTACAGATCACTCAGGCTCTGGACCTGGACTCCCACCCTCTCTATGTGAGCTACGTTGTCCTCTCGGGCATAATTTGCAGCTTCCTGCTTCTGTACTATTTATCCCTGCGCTTTATCAAGCAGAAATCAACCCAAGACTGGTAAGAGCAGCGGAGGCAGCAGGAAGGCAGGGGAGGAAGGCTCCCGGAGCGGGGGCCCCGGCAGGCGGCCCGGAGGCGGGGAGCGGCGGGCGCCGCAGCCCGGCTGCCACAGGATGGCAGCAGAACCCCAGGAGTCGGGCGGGATCCTGCCACGGACCGCGGCTGCAGCCTGGGGTTTGGGTCGGGGGTGGGCTTGGGGCTTTTTGTTTGCTTGGCGTACGCTTTGAACGAGTGACAAGGCGCTTGCGAATCCTGCACATCTGGGAATAGTCTGAGCTATGGGCCACCAATATAAATGGACCCATTGCACTCTGTAAAAATAGCTGATGTTTCAGTCCATGTTTGAACGTACGATGATCGCTTACTTAATTCAGAGGGCTACAAGAGAACAGGATCAAAACACTTTCTGTGGCATATATGACATATTAGGAACAGCGCAGAGGAAAGCAACACAGAAGTGCTTCACGAGAACATGCAAAAATGGAAAACACAACTGTTAACTACTCTGTGTTCTGACTGCTTATGTGTTTTAAAGCTCTGCCTTTGTGTTCCAGTAATATGCTGATGATGCCCAAAACAGGTGTTTGCTCACTGTAGAGATGAGATCTTGTAACAAATAAAATTATCTCACCTTCTTGGAGTTATTTTTACAATATAAGTGCGTACCGACTGATTGTTATTAATGACATCTTTCTCCCCTGCAACACACATCACAGCAATTTGCCAAGTTTGCTTCCTAAGGCTCTCAGGTAGAAAACACCAACCTGCCCCTGAGTAATTAAAAATCTAATGATGCAAGCTGTTAATGCTTGTCATGGTGCACCTAGTTCTGCCCAGAAAATGAGTATCAGTAAATGAATGGCCGTAATTCACAGAGTCATGCTAAGTGCATGTGCAAATTAGGTGTACAGTTGCTCTGAGCATTTTGTAAGATTAGCTTGCTTGCTAAACGTTTAGATGCAGATCTCTGTTCTTACATAGAGAAACCCAAAGCAGATTGTCTCCTTGACTTTCATTTGCATGTTGCACACAGTGGAAAACTCCCAGTGCAATCAGCTCTTAATGTCCCAGATACTGTTACATGAATTGAGAGGTTTGGTTGGTTTTGGTGGTTTCGTTTTGTTTTTTTTTTTTAAGAAATAGGAATGAAAGAACAACTGTGGGTTTTTTATTCTACTTGGCAGTTAGGACTGCTACATTACTTTGCACAGGGTCATAAATTCCCAGGAGGACCCTGGTCTGTAGATGTTAAGCAGGTCTGATAAAATAAGATCTTCAGCCCCAGGCAGCAGTAGGAACCCAGAACACTGGAAGGTTCTTCTAAGGTGAATTTTACCATTTCTTTCTTGTTCTGCTGCATTTGATTTTAAAAAAACCCACTTGATCTGATCTGAGTGCCATTTTGAAATTATCAGATTTTCACTGCCTTTTAGTGGCAAAGCCAATTCTTTCAGTCCAATTCAGCATCATTAAATTGTCAGAATAGCAGCTTCCTGTTTGATTCTTAATTATTCCTTTTTATTATATTTAAGACACTTAATTTTTTTTAAAGTGGTTTACTCTTCTTTGTAATGATCTGTTGTGATTAGAATCTCTTTTATATTACACTGAAGTTTTAAGGGTATATATTGGTACTTCTAGTCTAAACCTCTATTTTCAAGGTATTTAGAGGATTAAATTCTAGGCTGACTCTCTGTTGTGAATTCACTTTGATGTTTAATAAAAAAAAAAAAGGAGCGACACAATGGGAGAAATTAAAGACATAAGGGACAGCTCTGAATTTTAGGGGCATATTGTCACGCACAGAAATCTTCAGGCATCTAGATAAGAATACACCATAGCCTTAACTTTGAATTTCCTTCCTTTTGTGAAATTAGTCAGGCTGCTGACATTACTTAAACAGCCTTTTTCCATTTAATATTCCACCCTCTCACCATTATGCAGCAGGACCAAACGGTGTGAGTGTTTCAGAGGTGGTGTTATGACAAGGGTGGATGTATCCATAATGGGGACTTGAGCGGTGAGCCGGGGAACAGCCTGCGCGCCGAGTGCGGGAAGAGCTATCATAGGATGTGGCCAGGCCTCTGTTTACATAGGAAAAGCTCATATTCTATATACTACAATTACATTAGCACGCTGCCTGTGATCATATCTTGTTTCCTTGATGCCGAGAGATGGGGAATATAGGCTGTGATTATTGTTACAGGCTTTAGCAATAAGAAGGTAGGAGCCTTGAAATACCAGCAATTAGCGTTCATGCCTAACAATAGCACCCGTGGGGCTGTGTACGGAGAGGAGCTCAGGGAAGAGGGGGTGGATGACACACAACCTGCCCACTCGCTCTGCTGCCACTTGCAAATAACGCAGCTTTGGGGGAACGATGCCCTGCTCAGCCAGTGAAGGTCACACCGTGTGCCTTGGCCTCTGCACACACTTCCACAGCAGAGCTGTGCTGCAGAAGCAAAGGGTTGGTGAGGCAATAGAAGTCTTCCCACGAGCTCCAACCAAGGCTAGAAGTTCAGAACTGAATTTCAGCACAGCTTTGCTTTCAAAGATTGAGAGTAGCTGTTCCTCTCCCTTAGACGGCATCCCTGTATCAGCAGCAGCAGCTCATGGTGCCCTCCTGCCTGCACTCCCTGTATCAGTATAACCAGAGCTGCTGCAGTCCACAACAATTTCAACACTGAGACTGAAGAGCAGAAGGAAGACACTGCCCAAAACTCACTGTACTGCCCACTCCACAGGGCCAGTACAATGTTAGGGACTTCAGCAGAGTGGTGAGGCAGACATGCCACTCAGCAAAGCACTGCCTGCCAGTGCAACAGTGCCACCCTCCCAAGGATTCACCAACTGCTGTCTTTGCTCTCCCTATATCCTCCCTGGCCAGCTTTAGAAGGGATCTCTTCAGCTGTAATTCCCACTCCCTGCTCCTGCAGGCAACCAGGTCAGTGCAAAACTGATTCTGAACTGGTACCACATTTAACTAGTTACAGGGTTTCCAGGCTGTTTTGTCCAAGTACTGTTTGAACTGTGCACAACCCAACTGCATCAGTCTGTGGGGCTGATGTGTGCAGATGTATCCAGTTTGGGAATGGGATTATCAAATACAAGCAACAATGACATCTGTAGGGAAAATTCACCAAATTTAGAACCACAAGAGTCCTTGTTGGTTACATGGATACTGACCTGTTAAGAAACAGATTAAAAAATTCCCTTCATTAGTTTAGCATTTAATACGGCAAGAGGCAGGAAGTTCTTCCCCAGCTTCCATTCCAAGTTTATGCAGTCTCTCCACTATGGCAAAGGACAAACTCTTTTAGCACTGGAAATGGATTATAGAAACACTGCCCTGCATACTGGCTCATAGGTAGTGTTAGTCATCCAAAATACTTTTAACTTCTCCTTGGGGAAGGACTAGCTGTCACTATGGCTAGCCTAAATTAATAAGTAGTTGCCGAAAGTTTCATTTCATATTTGTTCATTCCAAAAATCTCTTCAGGAATGCTAGGTAGGTAATAAGTATCAATAACCATTCTTTTTAATAAAAAAAAATCCATTGAATTCCTTTAAAAAAAATCACAGACAATACACCATGCATGGGGATTCTTTGGGTAAGAAATTGCAGGTGTTGGTGTGTCCACTTGTACCAGAAATAACAAACCTTTCAGGTTATAGCCACAGTGATTAATTTTAATGGCAGTAGACAAGAAACAGTGTACACAGAGCTCTGTGACATGCTGCTTTTTTTTATATCCTCTGAGAGCCAAGACAAGCCCTTCATGTGTTAGCAGCTATTAATTAAGGCAACAATGTTTAAGCAGTGGGTTGAGGTAATTTTAAAACTGCTTAACCCTTTTCAGAACTGCTGAGCTTTAGAAAGCACATATATATGTGTGCTCATATTAATATGTAGAAGTATCTGCATGAATGGATTACACACATATGTATATGCACACATAGCTAATGCCTACGATTGCTCTTTTTTTGTAGATAATATTTAAAAAGCAGTTCAAATCCATAATTTGTAGAAGTGCTGTTGCCAATTTATGTAATTAATTATAAGACTGTTTGTTGACATTTATTTTGTCATTAAATCAAACTTAAAGCTTATTTTGAATTGCAAATTTTGTTGGCATTATTTTGCTTTCATGGTCACAATTAGATACTTACAATGTTTCCAGTGCTAAAAACCCTGCAACTTCAAACCCTCAACATTCACACCATGGCTTCAGAACCAGTATCTCCCATCAACAACACATTTGTATGTTTTGCTCCTCTTTAAGCATCTGATCAGATTTTGCTACATTTCCTACTGCCTCTCAGCACTGTTTCTGCCCCACAGTAGCTTTTCATGTTGAACAAGTGGGTTTAGAGGCCTAAGTGTTAAAGTACTGGCCAGAACTACAGGATGAGTAAACAAACAATGCCACTTGCCTCAAAAATAATTTGTATTTTTTACACAGGCAAATTAGCCTGAATTTTCAAGCAAATGCAGAGGAATTGGAAATCTATGAACATTCACAAGTAAGCAAAACCAAAATGTACACAACATTTAATTTTCAGTAAATTCCCAGTGCCTTGCAATAATATACAACCATACCAGGTCACAGGTAACATCATCAACCTTCAAGACAGTATCTTTGCACACTTTCACTCGCTAGGGGATGGGGGAAATGTTTAGAAAACAACAGAAGCTTTCTTAAAATAGAAAACCTTCACCTTTCACTGAGAAAATCAGAAGGAAGAAAACCAAACCATGTAGCAGCACTGCTATGCCTGTCTGGACTCCACCAGCAGCTCCTCCCTGAAAAAGTAAACACCATTCTTCTCACGATTCAGTGCTGTGAAGATTGCCCTAAATGAACAATTATCTTAATGTTCACTTTTCAACAAACACCCAAATCCTCTATGACTCAGTTAAAAATGGCCAAAATCACGCTGAGGTGGTGCTTCATCTGACTGTGGAAAGGCATAAAGCCAAAAAATGGGACCTCCAAACCAGGCAGCAGAAAAATGTGCTACACAAAATGAAAACTTTGAAGAACAAAATGTGTAGTGCCCTTATTAGCTGCCACCAGGTACTGGATGTTAGGCTACACAAGGCAGTCACTGGACTTCCAGGTGGGAAAGTTGGAGGACAAACCTGTGGTGGCCATCAGCCCAAGAGACTCTGATCTCAGCTGAGCAAGGCAGAACACCAACAACTTCTTTGCTCTTTTACCATCCCCTTGATAGCATCAATTTAATCAGCTTTTTGGCTTGTAGTTCTTAGCAATAGGAGCATGAGCTGCCACCCTCCCTCAGAGCCACAGGGGCATTTCAGGCTGGTGGGAACAGTCGGAACGCCGGCATGGTCCCACCAGCCCAACAGTGATTCTGCACACACCAGAACCATTCTGCTTCTGGCTGCTCACACCACAAACTGTACCTGCTTCCCCAATTCCCCCCACAACTCCTGCAAATAATCACGTTTAAAAGCATTTTGGCCAAGTATTATTGTTACCAAGAAAGGCGCACTTGTCTGTTTCCAGCAGTGCTCAGCATTGCCGAACGCTTTGCACACACTTGCTCCAGGTTCGTTCCTTCTAAAAGCAAGACAAAAGAAAGGTGAATGAGTGTTTTTAGCTTTATGTACTTCCCAGGGAATTGCTCAGTGCCTCTGTATTAGAAAAACGCCTTGCAGCTCCGTAGTATGTTCAGTGACAGGCGCGTGATAAATTTCCACTGGAAAAAAACCTCTTGAACATGACTGACAATAGTAAAGCCACAAATTACCGTAATTTTATGCCCCCTGCAGCTAGTGGTATAAAACATAGTTTTCAACCTTGTTTTTACTTGCTGAATTTAGACAAATTTATAATGTTATTGATGACAGTAAGAAAGACACTCAAATGCAGAAATTGTATTCCTTGGCACAAACACAACCGGAGCACAATCTTTTATATGTGCTATAGGGGATGGAAAATATGGTTGTCATTAAATACATACATATAAAAAGATGGAAAACTAGAGGATCCAAAATCATTCTGAGGGCCCTAGAACTGGACAATTGCTCGAGATGATCAAGCTTTACAGTTAACTAACCCCACACAGACCATTCTATCTACTAACTAAATTGATGGGAGGGAAGTCCCAGGGAACACTGCAAGTAACAAGGGCAATTACATGATTTATTTTTGGTGTAGCAGGAAGTTTTTCAGATTATGGCTCAGAAGCAGGCTCAGAAACTGGACACAGTTGCTTAAGTTACAACCTCCCCTGAGGGTGCAGTTTCAGTATCAGAACACACAAAAAAATGGTCCTGTACCTGCACATGGTCCTGTACCCAGACTCCTGTTCAGCACCACCCTGAATTACACTACCACCACACTTAACTCTTACAGCTGCTTTTGAATTTGAGAAGTGAGAGGTTGAAGAGGCTGCTGCTGGAACAAACCTCCTTTGGTGTTTCTGGCCTGTGATGATGCTCCTCTCCCTTCAGTCACCCAACTGTGATTACAGGGCCAGTGCCATCCCAGCTCCCTGAGGGGAAAGGCATGAGGGCCTGCGTGACTCAGCAGCTCTGATCAGTCCTTCGTGGCCTGTTCCTTCACTGAGCTGGGCTCAGCAGCCAATGCACCCCTAGCAGCCCTTGCTGCTGCCACAGCTGCCTTCTCCAGCACACCTCAAGGAGAAGCAGTTGAAGAGGAGTCAGCAGGAGCCATGCAAAAGGCAAAGGTCCATGGTGGTGGAGTCATCGACCATGGCAACAAACAAGCTGCAGGCTGCTCCTTCCCCTCATGGTCATTCACTCCCAATCCCAATCACTCCCAAATCCCAGGCTTAGGCATCATGCTGAAGCTGCTGGGTTTGTCTATTGAAACCCACAACTGCCATTCTTCCCACTTTCCCAGTACTTCCCATCCTTTCAGAGTTCCTCTGCACTGATCCTGTATTTTGACAATCACTCCTCCCAGCCCATCTCCCATAAATAAAAATCCAGTACCCAACAAAACAGCCTTTCAGAGCCTCTTTGACAGCCTTGCCCTGTCCACACTCCCCTGCTTTCCCTCCAGCCCAAACTGCTTTCCACCTGGAAAGTTCACCCTCCACTCCTGCCCTCAAGACTCAACTCCAACTATCTACAGCCCTTCACAAAACTCACTTTTCAGATCTGCCCTGGTCTCATGGACTACGTGAAGAACAGCAGATGCCAACTGCTTGCAAAGCCAAGAATTAAATTTGCTGCTGGTTCTCAAGGCTCATCACTGCCAGATACCAGGTTTGCTGCTTCCAAAGCTCTGAGTTCATGGGCACTTAAGAGCTGAGGGAAATAATTGTGAGAAACACAGAGCTACAAAGAGGCTTGTAGCAATCACTGCAGACAATAGCAATTCCACAGATACCAATGCTTTATCAGTGTTCAAGAGTAATCACATGAGAAATTGTAAAGCATTAGCCAATTGCAATATAAAGGTTTAAGAGTATCAGAGAGAAACCTTGCATTAATAGTTTTATCTAAAAGTAGATCAACGTGGAACCCCCATCTATAGCAGGCACTGCATAAGACAGTTTCTATTATCTCATTTTCTTAATTACAGGAAACAGTAGAGAAAACTTAAACCTCAAACTTCTGTATCTACTCTTATTTCCATATCTAATGGCAAACCTAGCACTTTGCTCCTGTAGCTGAGGATCTGCACACTAAGGAAGATGCCCTCAGACTGAATTACAGTCTCAGCTGGAGCCACTAACTTAGAAGGATATTGGGTTTCCTCTGATTATTGACTCCCAGAAGCAGTGGCAAACCACCAGAGGCTGCAGCCATTCTGGAAAGGAAATACTTTTTGGCAGTTACTTTACACAGAAATTATAAGAATAATTTTAAGAAATGCAGAGAAATATTTGCTAAAAAAGGGGCTAAATTCAATGACTGTCTCAGCCTCTTCTTACATGCTTACTTTTTTCACCAGTAAAAATAAACTTGTGCAGGAATCTGGACATCCCTTCTAGATGCTGACAGATTTGTCACACTGAACAGCAAAACCTCCTGGTCACATCCATCACTTCTGTCACTTTCTCCTCTGCAGTGTTCCTGTGGAGTCCAGAAGCATCACATGTTCAAGAAAAGCACTAAATACAGTAGTATTTAGTGAACACACTACCAGTCTATTCCTCTGTCAATATGTGCACTTGTGATACTCCCTTCAGAGTCATGATCATCCCTTGTCATGTAAACTGCAGCTGGAATCCTGCTGACTCAGGCATTCAGTCTATAAAAACCCTCTGACTCTCACTGCCAGAGTCACAATCCCTTCAGCTACTCCATTTTCAACAGTGGGTACATATTAAGAAAGTGTGAAGACAGCTACTAACCTACCAAGCTGCAATTCTTGCCATCAAAAAGGGTCTCAGGAGACAATGAGTTGAACGAACTGTTTTAGCAGATAAGGATAAAACCATAGCATGTAATTATCATGCTGCAAAATGACTACATTGGTAGTTAAGGAGGAAACTTTTCCTGTGTTGATCTCAAAAGCCCCCTCCTCCTGCCCCTGCCTCAAGGGGAGTGGGGGAAGAGGCAAGCCCATAACGTGGTGCAGGGCAGAGAAGTGAGATTAAGTCATCCCAATTCAGGCAGCAAGCTTTTCCCAGTCCTCTCAACCCCAATCAAGACACACGATTATGCAAACACATACACACTCCCACAATTTGCCTTCTACAGTAACATGTCAGGTCATGGCATGTCAGCAGGCTCTCTGCTTCCCACGGAGGCCTCTGGAAAGGAGTGTTTCCATCTCACAGACACTGCACCTGGTCTGGATCTTGCACAATCCCAGTTATCCACTAGCCGGTGGCAAATAATTCCACCCTGCGTTGAAGGGGTGCACGCTGTGGTCAGTGTGCCACAGTGCATTTGCTCTCAGGACCCGTGAATCACCGTGACAAGTTCGCAAGGCTGCCATTCTGCATTTTGTCATCTCACAGGTTTCTCTCTTGGAAGATGAAGAAATAATGAAACCGCCTACTTATTTGGTGAAGAAATGCCAACCTTCTAAGCTGCACTTTTCTTCATGCTTGAAATGGCTGAGTCTCAGCACAACGATGCACAAGAAATATTATCATTTCAAGCGTGTTCTTGAAGAGTCGGCACAAATGCCGATTCTGCAGAACCTTCCCGGTATAACCTTGTTTCAGACTGAGATGACTGTGTCCCAGAGTGGCACAAATCCCTCACTGGCCCACATTTTAAAGACAGGAGAGACTGCACTTCTCTGTGTAATCATCCCTTAACTGCACATGAAACATTTACTGGAACAGGAAATCAAAAGTATTATCACACAACAGCAGCCCATCCTTTGAATAATCTCTTTCTTCCCATCTCTGCCACAGAGATGGGCTGGGCTTCGTGAGTCCAGGCTATTCCAATGGGATCCAGTTGGATTCCATTGGATTCCAGAAGCATGTCCTTTTGCTCATTTCCCTGACACTGCTCCATGAAACCCTGGTTCTATTCGGTCTCACATTCCTGCAGTGCCTCACTGATGTGTAATTGGCTCCACAGCTGGCTTGCTCAGCCCACAACTTTCCGTGAGGCCACTCAAAAGGCAATTTTGGGGCTGTGGAGCTGAAAACAATTCCACTTACACTCTTCAGTTACAGGCTATCAACTGTACTTATTATCTCTGTAACTGTAACAACTACAGGGCATGGTTCTGGCAGAGAGGCAAACCAGCTAGAAGAAAAATGGACAGATGTTAACTAGCACCAATCCTGCACTGTCGGACCCCACCGTGGGCACCACCAACACAGCCCTGCATCTGGCTGTAGCCTTGTGTGCTGCTCCCCTGCCTCAGAGGGCAGCAGTCTGCAAACATGACCACTTGGTATCACAACACACACTACTGATAGGTGCAGTACCTGATCCACAGCCTCAGGAGACTTCACCTCCTTGGCAAAAAGGGAGTTAAGATCCACAGATCTGCTGTTAACTTCCTCTGTGATGACCTGGTGTTTGCTTCAAGTAATATTCTCTTCCTTAACCCATGTGCTAGCTCCAGCTGCATCCGTGCCCATTTCCTCAAGTTACGCTCAGCTGTGACTCCACTTACAGGAACACAGCTACTGCTGTGAAATGGAGAGATTCACAAGATGACCTCTAAAAACAAGAGCTGTGGCACCAGAGAAAGGGTTGCCAACTAGTTGACACAGTCTTCAATTATGCTGCTATTACACTGAAACACGTGTAATGTAGCTGCAGCTTTAGAAAAAAGAACCATCTCCATTTGTGAAAGGAAATAAACTGAGTCCTGCCTAGGCTTGCTTTCATGTAGGGCACAAAACCATTAGGCAATGAATGAAATTTCAAATGTTAATGCCTTATCTTGACAAGCCAGGAACAAAGGGTGCGAGACGGTTCGAGCCACGTAGCTGCCGTATGTTGTCAAGTCTACGCTGGTGGAGTGATGAAGGTCACTGCAAAACCACACCACTGAGGAAGCAGACACTGCTTGCATTCAACCAGCCTGGAAAACAAAATTTATCATTCTGTCCCCTCCTGATCTGTGAAGCCTCATTTTTAAAGTACAGCAGGATTTTTCTGTGTATTTGTTAATATAATAATTAATTGGAAGTTTAACTTAAAAAAAAAAATTAGGTTGCAGTTTCTTTCTTTGACCATACAAGTCTTGCAAAATTTTGCCAAAACCTTGTGTGTACACATGAACTTTTAATTCCCACAATTTTGCCTACGTGGGAAAACCTAAGAAAGATAAAGTTAAGATATGGGTGAAAATGTAAAGATTAATAAACAAAGCTGAAATGCACAGAAACAATCTTTCATTTTGTTAAAACCTGTTTGAAGTACCCAGCTGGCAACGCGTTCCATGGGCAATACCAATGTGTACATTTATCAGTTTCCATCTTTATGCACAGAGATAATGGATGTATTTTCTACCTAATATTTAATCTTTGTAACTTAGACATGGCTTATTTTCATGATCACACAACTCTGGGCTCTAAAATATCGTCTCAGAGTAGCTGTACTCCCACACTCCCTCAAAGCATGTCCACCAGTCTCCCAGCAAGCAAAAATTGCTACTCCTTCAAAGAATAGGCACTGCTTTGTTTAAAAGGCAAGTTTTCATGGATATGGAGTTCTTGTATCCATAAAATTAACAGGACTAACAGTTATGAGAATGAATATATATATTCATTCTATACAACAACACACAAGGTTAGTGTAAAAGGCCAAAGTATTTTGTCTTTACGTATAATATCCAACACCCTCCCAAGATGCTTAACACAAGAAAGTACAATTAAGAGAAAACTTAAAAAATACGTTTATTTTCTGTGTAGATACAGCTGAATCCTGAAGATGATGTTCTTCACCCTTACATTTTCACCCCAAAAATACAGTGACCAGGCAAAGAACAAGGATTAGGCAGTCTCCTTCAGTTACAGTTCTGTACCCCTCTAGCAACTTTCTTGATATACACATATCTGGCAAAGCAACAGGGGCAAAGAAACAGTTTTTATAGCAGATCATACATCAAAATGGAAATATATCTCAGCGGGCTGCACCTTGACATTTCATTCGGACTTTAAACAACATTTCTATTAATAAATGTTTCTATCAAGTGCAGTTACAGCAAATTATGTTAATCACAGATTTAAATTAAAAATTACACATACATGCTTTTTAAAGTTTTTATTGAATGTAGTATTTAAACAATTTCATAAACAACTAAATCATAAAACTGTCTGTTCATGATGCTTCCAATCTTCTGTTCTTCCACTTTTCCACATAGAACTTGAATGGCTCCTATAAACAGAGTGGAACAAACATGTTCAACCTTGTTACAACTGAAAAGTTACTAATTCTGAACAAAGTCTTATGTCCTGACAAAATCTATTATTCCCTGTCATGCAAAACTAGATCTGTATTGAAGTCTGTATAATTAGGAGAAATACCAGAGAGAGTGAATAAAAGGAAAAGGAAAACCTTGCCAAAAATGCATAATGAAGCTTCTATTACTAAATGCAATAATATAATCAATTTCATTTTAAAATGAAAATACTTTTTAACTTCAATCTGCAATTGTGTCAAAAAAATTGAAACGCTTTTAAAGACCAAGCTGCATTAGAGAAGAATTGAACAGGGAAATCAGAAAATGAATCATCCCAGTGACTTGGAAAAAACACTCTTATGTTCACTAGCTACACGTAAGAAACAGACATTCTAGTTTTTAAATTTACAGTCCAAATAAAAAATCAGATTATAAACTATGTAAAGCTGCAGAAAAAAACCACCCGTAGCCATTGAAAGGCTAAACGAATTATTTTGTGCCAAAATTTTCTCCAAATCTTTACAAATTAAAAAAGAAAATCACATTTATCATCAAGCAATATAGAGAAACGGTATATAGCCCGTCTTCACAGAATTACAGAACATTTTTTTAGAATATAAAAAGTGGTGAGAAAAAAGCAATAAAAAGTTTCCTTAGAGAATGGAAAATATAATGTCTTCAAAACCTGCTTAGCAAAAATGGTACTAGTAGACTATTAGTCAAAGGAATGATGCAAAACTATTTGCAATCTTCACAGATTTAATATCATGCTGCTTGTCACCCTCAAGTAACACACAGTTCCACAGGTATCTTGGCAGGGCAGCTAGAAGCAAAGCTGCAACAGAAAAATAATTCCTACAGTTCTAAAATTCCACCCTACTAGCACAGCAACTTACACTAGACACAAAACACTAATTAATGAAAACTAGAAATCATTAATTGTTACTGAAACACACATTCTACGAGCCTTTTCAAGTCCAATTGCTTAGATAAATGCCCCAAGGAGATTTGATAAAGGTACACCTGTAGATGAGTGCCTGATAAGAAGGAGGTAGTTTAAATATTGTAAGCCCCAAGAGGTTTTATTTCCTTAAGTCAAATCCAATACAAGATTACCACAGCTCCCACAACACCCAGGACTTCATACACTACCTCCTTTGAGCAGTCTCTGCAGAGACCAAATTATTCATGCAATTTGTTTTATTAATATTGAACACACACAACTCTGCAGATCTATTTCTTAATTAGGAAATACTCACAGGGGGTTCAGTGAAAGGGACAGGCTCTCCTACTTTCTTCAGGAAAGTTGCTAAAGATTTCAAAGAGATCTCGTGCAGTTCTATATTCTTCGCTTTTGTTTTCTCATACGTAGCCTTTACAGAAGCAACATCCCCATCCAATTCTGAGGAAAAAAAACAGAACCCAAAAAAATCTCAGTGGTTACTTGTTTCTCTTTCCATCTGTTTTCACTCATGCTTAACCATCGACTGCTGCTCAGACACTTGCTTGAGAAGCATTGGGATGAAACTGAAGCGACCCCTGACAGTTTCACTGCTGTCCCCGGGGTCCTAGAAGTAGTACAACAGTTCCTAGCACCTTGTAAACATCAGGGAAGCCATCATGTCCAGTTAAATTCATTCTGTTGCCTGGGAGGGAGAACACAAACACCTGCAGTATGGGAGCTGTCTCAGGTTTTACTTGTTCACATTTGGAAACATCATCTTCACAACCATAGGAGCTATAAAAACAATGGTTCATAAAGAAAAAAAAAAAAAGAGCTTTGTGCAGAAATGGATAGCCTGTGTCCCTTTCTTGTGAGAAAAAGCTTCCCACTCACATCTGGCAAGTGGCTGAGCTGCTTTTTGAATGTGGGAGGCTACTGCAAAAACTGCATGACATGACAGCTTAATGAAAGCATAGGAATCATTAACTTTCTACAACTTTAAAATAGATTTATTATGGGAAACACCAACAAAAAGAGCTAATACTTAGATTGCATTTAATGGACCACACAATTGTGATTTTACATATTTCTTTTTTCTAAAAGGTATACAGCAAAGGATGGTGCATCTCACCAGACTGAAGGAAAGCTAGCCCTGGCAGAGGATCTCATCTCAGGACAAGGACAGGAGTAAAGGTCCTTTTATTTGTTCCATCATGGATGTCTGACAGATGATCAAATTTCTTTCAGCTGTGATCTATATTCTACTATATCTTTGCTAAAAACAATTATAATTTTATTCGCCCATTTTTTTTTTAGTTAGAAGTAGTGGCCAACTGTGCTAATAACAATACTCTGCCACATTTCATAGCCTTTTCTAACTGAAAATAACAATGGCCTGAAAGGAGAATAATTTGTTCTCTCAAAAATTATGCTACTACAAGGTTGGATTTGGCCCAAAACAAGAAATCATGTTTGAAAGCTTACTAACTTTAAAATTAAAAAAAAAAAACAAACTCAAAAAACCAACAACTTTGATTTAAAAGATCTTATTTCTACCCCTCATGGCTAGAGCACAATCTAAGCCTTCTCATTTTCAGTTGTGCTAAATGTTTTGCTGAGGATCCCTTTAACTGTCAAATGATCAATGTCTCATACAGGTAAGATACTTGCACAGAATAACCTGGGAACAGCTTTTAAAACTCTTTATGCTTGTACTGGAAGTCTCCTCTAGAACCTGCTAGGAGCCAGGTACATCTCTGCCTGAAGAGAGTACAGCAAGCATCTGTTCATACAGAGTATAGCTTCATATGTTCAAATACCCTCTAACCACTGTTTTAGGTATAGGAGGGCAAGTGATTGACTCTGCAGTCTCTTTATGAAACTGCTATACCATCATGTAGTTAGGAAGGATAGCGAAAAACTTAGTTCACTTACAGAATTTTTTACTGAGATAAAAGCAGCAGAGAACTAATGACAGCATAAAGCAGCAAGTACAGTGCTGGTGACAAAAGGGCAATTTTTTGTTTTATAAAAACATGTTAAAAAACTTAATCTGCTGTGAACCTGAACCTGTTACAGGGCTAAACAATTTTTGGTAGTGACTGCTCTTTACAATGTTACTAAGCAAGCAAATTTTCTAAGTTAGGTAACACATCACAGGACTTCTACAACTTGATTCAAATATGTAAGTTTGTATTCCTTTAACGCCCTATCTTAGATTTGTGTTTGAAGTGTTTTACCTAATTACTCCTATTTATCTCCTCTGTGATAGTCTGGTGCACAAGGGCTTCCATCCCTGTACTTTTTTGCTTGTAACACGTGTGAAAAGGTTTTACTCCCTGTAATACAACTGGAGGACAGTATCAGAGCACACAAGGCAAAGGACTCTACAGCACAGAGATGCAAGCTTACAAGTGAGTGTTGCCATAGGAGCTGTATGTCCTGGTTTTTCAAGAATGAGTCTTGCAAATAAACATACTTAAACAAACAACTCGACTTTTTTAGAGGTGCTCACCTCTGACTTCAGCTGTAAAGAGAACTGATGAATACTTCAACTACTTATGCAAATTCAAATGAAGGCATCTGGAATATTAACTTTGGCTATATTACAAGATGCATAAATAATTTACACTAATAACAATAAGATGGTTTCACATTACTGATAGAACAAATCACTTATGATTTTGAAACACACAGATACACACAGACACACACACATAAAAGGAACCAATATTACTACATGCTTTGGGGGAACAAAAGTTAAAACCATTTTAAAAGCCATTCATTTCTACAGCATTTTCTGCCATGGGTTAGGATGGATTCTTTCTTACTTCATGAAGCCCCTACTTTAGGTTTTAAGTAAAGGATTCACGGCTTGTGTTAGCTGGTTGCTCTTCCATCCTAACAGCTAGGACAGCATACAGACCCAACAGACTGAAACAAGAAAAACCTCAGATAACTCCTGCATCTCTTTATGACTCGAATTGTAAAGCAACTCTGAATTGTCTCCAGAGTTCTTACCAGAACACTGTTCCAAGGAGAATCACTTACCATAACATCTCAAGAGGTACCGGTACGCCACTGCTGGATCGAGATGCTCAGGGATCAGTTCTAGAAGTGTCTCCATCTTCTTTGCCTGTGAGATTTAATACACAGACAAAAAGAGCATGAACTTGAAACTGTAAAGAACAAAATAAGCTCATCAAATTCAGAACAGTGATTGCACATTTTTTAAGGGAAATGAACTGTGCTGGTAACATAGAATGGATTGTGTGACTCAAAGTATATACAATAATTTCCTTCCCAAAATTTTGCAGATATGAAATAGTAAAAGAAATTGCAGAAGAATTAATCGCTGCCCTTGAATGGTTACAGGCCTTATTTATCCAGATCAGTTGGATTGCTCACATGTCCCCATTTCTGGAGGAACCTACCCTCCACAAGAAATGAAGCACAAAATGCAACTAATGCAATAAGGGTCTAAAATCCATACTCAGGAATCCTAAACATTAGTGTCTTTTTTTTCTTTTTTTTCCCCAGTTAGGCAATTAATGTATCAATGAGAATATGGCAAGATTTCAACCAATTTAGGAAAACTGCAAAACATTCAGCATCCTTCAGTGACCTAGAGGTCAATGGTAGCTATGATCAATGCTTAAAAGGAGTCAGATCACTAACATGCTTGAATTTGGAATCTGCTTCCCTCAGCCTCTGATTGCATTTTCAAATATTCTCAGGTTTTAAATTAAAAGCAGTTTATTGAAATTAAGAACATCTTTATCACACACTACCAACTTTGATGTGTTAGTAAAATTTCAGCTTGATGAGCTGGGAAACTTCAGTGTTTTTAGTTCCTTCTTACAGACACCAGATAATAGTGTTTATCACATCATATTTATCATCATCACTTCAACAGAAGAACTTTAAATCCATTAGTATTTAATGGCAATTTCCACAAAACATAAATGTGCATTTGTCTCATTTGAAAAATTATTTATTTAGTTTGTGTACTAGATGTTTCCTGATGCTGCTCCTCTACGAAAGAGGAATCCATATGGTTTTGCTTGGGTGTGTATTTCAGGGATTTTTTGGTTGTTATTGTTCAACGTTGGGTTTGAGGGGCTCAATTTTTTTAGTCCGTGCTAAGGCTTTTTTGTTTGCCTTGGAGTTTTTTGTTGGCCTTTGGATTTGTGTTTTATTTGTTTTGAGGTTTTTTGTTTACTTCAAGGGGGCCATAGGAGGAGGGAGGGATAGGAGTAGAGCAAGCACATAAAGGACAACATTTCAAATTACAGGGAATGAGAACAAAGCCAGGAATCTCAAAAGATGCTCCAACTAGATACATGTCCAAACCACCATAACAAGTAATATGAAATGTGTCTTTCAGTGTAAACACAGAGGCATTTTATCATCAGAGAGAGGCTGAGCTTTTAACTTGAATTGGTATTGGTACAACGTAGCCAGTAAGGACTTTCAGGTTGTGATACTATGCAGTAAAACATTCTAAGCACAATGTCTGTAGGATATACAGTGTAACATGCAAAATGCAGGAAATAACTGAAACAATAGAAAAATATTTGGTACACTTTCCTTTCCATCATGCTTCAGAATGTAAACTGTTCTTTAAATATAACCAGTTCTGCAAATTTAACTCTCCCCTCCCCAAGAAACCCAGTAAAGCTGTCAACTGTGAAGTTCAAAACACTTTAAGAAAGGTTGATGAAATAGTATTTAGACAAATAAAATTGTATACATGAAAAAGATATTGTACCTGTCCAGCTTTAGATGCTGTTCTAGCCATAAAACGTCCTATAGTTCTCTTCTCCTGGACTATTGCACCCCACCTCTGAAGACAAAGAAATGATTAATGTAGCAGACATGAGTAGGTTACTGATAGACAAAATTACTAAGATGAAAATTTCCAATTACAGATGCTTAAAACAATATACTAATATATTACCTATTTACAAGGTAAATAACTGAATATTAGTTTGACAAGAAAACCAAAAAAACAACCATGAACCAAGTTAATTTCATGCACCTCTTTGGTAAACATTTTTAAATGGTAGGTAGAAAGTTTGTTTAAAACAATAGGGGAAAGAATTAAACTAATACTTCCATATACCACAAAAACGAGGTTTAGGACTGCAAAAGAAAGAAAAAGAGAAACACTATTCCTCTCCAATTATACTGCCAAGCATTCACAAGTGAGCTAGGGATCATAAGGTTAATTATACATTTAATAAGGTGTCAGGGAGATAACTGCTCATTTCTTTATAAAAATTAAAATGTACAAAGCAAGTTCTCTTTAAAGTATAATTACCTACACTTATGCATACAAAGGACTGATTTCAATCTCTCTATTTTATAAAAGGCTTTAACTGCAATAGACAGGGTTTGAGAGAGAGAAGTTGAACTTAGAAAAGTTTGAGACAGACCAGATAAAAATCAAAAATCTATCTTACTTTAGAAACAAGGACAAAATAAAATACACAAGACAATATTTAGTGTAAGTTCCTCAAAGATGTCAGCCTTAAATCTCTTACCAATGCACAGTGTGGTTTTTTAATCAGCTGCGTATCAGTACCAAAATGCACAGGAAAAAGAGAATACTGTGCATATGGAAACATCTTGAATTTCCTACATTCAACCAGTATTGTAGACACATGCAAACAAGAAATTTTGGGTTATGCCATGATAAGTATTCTATGTACATAATATGGTTTATAAGCTCTTTTAGGTCCAGGTGAAAAGGTGTGAAGGTTCTTTCCTTCAGGCAAACAGACAAGAAGCAGCTTTATGGTGCTAAATAGGGGCAAAGCACTGATGAGAAACTTGCAATATTTTACTACCCGTTCTAGACATTCTCACCTACTGCCAGTAACTGCTCTGAGAGTCTAGTTTGAGAAACATTATCCACATTATCTTCCCATTCATGCTGAAATATCAAATCCCTTCTGACTCTCACCAGTAAAAGCATTCTCCTTCCAGACAGTAGCAGACACTGCTGCTGTTTCATAAACTTTTAAATAGACTCTTGGATGCATTTCTGAAAGCCATGAGTCTCCATGTATATACTAATATTTTAGATTACAAGCAAAATAATTCATTTAGATTGTTGTTTACTTCTCAAAATGTGACAATGGAGAGTGGTTATTCCTATTCTCCAGTTTGTGGATTCTTAGTGGAATACTTGATCCACATATCAGTCACCAATGTTTAACACAACTCAAAGTTTTTCCTGAGCCATAAAACCCCCTAATTTTTTCCTAGACACACAAGTTCCAACTCAAGCTTATCTGTAATTATCCACTTATAAAAAGGCATTTTTCAATTGTCCATTAAGATACAATGTGTACAATGTTATTTCAAGTATGCTATAGAGCCATGAATTTAATTTTAACAGTTGGATGCTGTCGTAACAAGTTTCAGGAATATATGGATATTTTTCCATGTTCTGGAAAATTTTAGCAGTACTATGATTTTACTTAAAAATGAAAAAACCCTTATCTTCACAAAAGCAAAAAAACCGTACCCAATTTTCATTTATTTGTTCCATGTCAATCAAAGAGCAATCAACAAATCAGGAAGAGTGAAATAACTTGAGAATTTTTTTTTTCATTTTGATGTTTCAAGCTATATAGCAAGATGGTTTTATGGCAAAATTGTAGTCTCCTTTTCATTTAATATTCAGATAACCAGTTAGGCAAAGCACCACACAAAGTAAGGGAATTACAAGTAATACACCTCACAATGTAGCAGAAGTAACTGAACAGCTTTGTTGGTATTGTCTTGCAATATCATAAAATATCCCATGGATGAAGCAGAGGTTTTCCTTTAACAGTTTAAAATACTTAGGAACTGGTGAACGAGTAGCATGCTCTACCAGGAGATGATAAGAGGCCTTGATTTGAGGCAGGAGCCTATGCACACATCAGTCTGACTGCTGGACTGTCACCTGCTTGGATGAGCCTCCTGACAGAGCCTGTTTCCAAGCACCCACAGTTCATCCCACCTTTTGCTTGGCTTGTCTTTAGCTCTGCACAAATGGCACAACTGCAGCTGTCTCAATTCCTAACTAAGCTGAGACTGCGACCCAGAGACCAACATTTGGGTTTTAATGCATCTGTGACACTCAAACAGAAAGCCAATTCAGCTCTTAATAAACCTTGAATACATTACGTACAATATTATAGCAACCAAGTAAAGTCCATGACAAGCAATCATTGCCTGCTTTTGTTTTGCAAACTGTACAGCTGTAAGATATTATGTTTACAGCACTTAAGAAATTAGGTGAGAATTTGCAAGGAAATGGTTTGCAAGAAACAACTGACATCTAACAGAGAACTTGGAGAAAAATGATTTGCAATATACAAATACTTCCTTAATTTCCTTCATGTTATTGGAAGGCAAAAATCACCCCTGACTCTGGCACACACTACTACTCTCAGTACCAGAGCATGAGCTCATGGCTTAGTCTAAAGTGTGCGCTGCTACTCACACTGTAATTCAAATGCATCCCAGGAGCAGCCTATGCTGCACAATACCTCTTCCTGACAATTTCTCAGTTAACCTTTGAAGAGCTCTAAGCATTTCTGTACCTCTTGTTATGTCATTACCTGTATCAATGATTTGGCATCATCCACTCTGTCTGCACTGATATACTGAAGGAAGAGATCTGTGACAGGTCTGTAAATTCCAAACTGACTGGCCAGTCGTTCTGCCATCGCAGCAACTGCAAAATGATGGGTACATAAGGAAAATCTTTGATTGAGAAGCTGCTTTTGTAAACTTCACAGGCATGACTTATGCTGACTGAGCAGGTTTTATGTGTAATAGCTCTTCCAAACCACCTCTGTCGAGTCAGAATATTTAAATATCATTGCAATTAACTTACATTTTTCCAAAGCTGGTTCTAATCCTTCCTCAGACACATTTCTTAACAAATAGGAAATACTTTTGACAGCTTGATCAGAATTCTGTGCACCAGAGATAAGCAGAGGCTCAAGGTATTTCACAGCTGCATCAAGGTCATTGCTAGAAAAAGAGATTGAACTAGCTCAGTTTCTGAAATCAAGATTTCTAAACCTAAAGAAGCAATTACAATAAAGTTTTTGTTTTCTACATCAATTTTGTATTTACCAGTAATAGCTGATGAAAAAACATTGACTAAAATTTTTCTATTCACTCAGATACCGTAAAAGTGAAACAATTTATGACTGAAAGAATAAATCAATTAATAAATAATTTTTAATGGCCTTTGACCTGTACAAAGTTTAGGTATTTTGGACACTCTTTCTTCCTCATTAAGAAAGACGAGTTCAGGTTGCTCCTTTAGGAAAATGCATCCTGCAAATCTAGAAGGCAAAATCTAAACATTAACAGAGGGTATCTGAATAATTAATGCATGCAACTTAAGTATTTTTACGCAGTGCAATTAATTATTTACCTGATTTTCCCATGCCTGCCTTTTTGGATGCAAAAGACAATACCAAATGTCATTTGGTCATTACATCTAAATGCTTTTAATCTTAAGGCTTAAATATAGCAAATGCTAATAAAATAATGCAAGATGTATTCAGCAAAGTGCAAACTCTACTTCCAGCCTTCTAAAAAGTTCAAATGACAACATGCCTTACCAGTCCACCTAATTAAATTGAAAAAGAAAACTGAGCACAATGAATTCTTTAAGGTGAAGCAGAAATGCAGCACATGGGAAAGCTATGAAAAATGCTTTGAAAACTGAATCAGAAACATGGATATTGGGAATATCTGCAAGAACCTGTTTTTCCGAGTTATAAAGGTACAGGCTGCAAGGTATTTAAGAATACATAGGGTGCATATTATTTACACTGCTCAGTCTTTTCATACAGCATTCATTGTTCATTTTGGTATGGGAAAAGTTGATGCTCTACCTGCATATAACAATTTATTTCTTTATTCTTGTCACCAGTCTCCATCTTAAGAACATACCCTGACTTTGCAACACTTTTATGACATGGAAATATAGGAAAATATGCAGCTTATAACACAAATAATGAAGTGTCTCTCCCACCTGAAGCATTACGTTTACATACAAGTCCATGCACCAGTACTGTGTGCCAAGGACCCCTCAGATCTGCTCCCTGGGGCCTGGCATGCCTGAGGCAATCAGGAATCTGTTATGTACTACAGAGTTCTACAGCTCTCCTGCCAAGTCAGGCACAGGAGGTCCACCTGACAAAACTAGTTTGAAATAAAGTAACAGAATATGTAGTAGGGTTCCTGAAGATTGGTTCCTGCAAAGTATGCTTGAGAAGCAGACCTTGCCCTTTCTCCTCCAGGTGCTTCCCTGTGCAGCTTTACACAAAGGATAAATAAACCAGCACAGTATCAATGTGTCAACTAAACCAGAAATGCACACAGCACAACACTGAATTAAACAGCTGAATCACAGGACACTTGAAAGTGTGGGGATAATTATGATAACTAAACTGTGGTCTATAGCATCCTCTACGCTTTTATAATTCTTACCAAAAAAAAAAATCAAACCCAAGAAAAGACCTCACTCCACAGACACACGTCTGGCTTTCACATTTTGAAGGTAAAGACAGTAATATTTCAAGAATATATTGCCATTTCAACTGCTGGAACAGGTAGTAGATTTCCAAACAAAACAACACAACAAAATCAAAAACACACAAAAAAAAATCTCTGGGTGCTAAGTTTGATGAAGTAATTCCATTTTACCTTCAGATTTCATAGAGCTTTTGATGTAACACCAAGGAAACACTTTACATGCACATTGGAACAAAGGTATCAAAGCTAAATGGCAGCACCAAAGACTACCTTAATGCTTCACAGTTATTATCCCTGTATTTCATTGAATTTTCAACCCCAGACTTGTTTGGGAGACAATACCAGAACAGAAGTGCACACTATACTCAACTAGATTTTTAACATCTGGGACACTGTAAAAATGGAAACAGAATCAAATGGATAATGCAAGAGATTTCCCAGCACTCTGCAGAAAAGAATTAAATAGACAGTCCCAGAAATACTTACCTTTTAGTATGAGCCAATGCAATTGCATTAGGTATTAGTGAGCCAGATAAACCAAGAGATGGTATGACATCTCCCAGGATGTTTTCAAGCACTTGCAGGTTCTTTACATCTCCTTTTTTTGCCAGGGCCTGAATGAGAGCAGTAACTGCTGGTCTAGCAGGCAACACGCCACTGTCAAGCACTCCTTTTAAAACAGCCAAGGCATCTAACAAAAGATAAAGAAATAAGAGAAACAAAAATCAGACTTTAGTTCAGAAAGCACCATGCTGCTGGTATCATTAATCCTACCTTTTTAAAAATATGTACAGAAAAAAATTCTTTAAGCCCTGCAATCACTATAGTGAATTTGAACTTGAATATATATACACAAATAAAAACTTCCAACAATAATTTAGGTTGAAAGGCTGTAATATCTCATAACACAAAGCTACTTTCAACATTGAAACAATTTGTTTGTAACCAGCTCAAAGAAAGCAGGTGTGTCATAAATACCCTCTCATGATTTTAAAGTCTTGACTCTTTTCTTCTCCAAACTGCTATCAATTTTATTTACTCAAAACCAAAAATGTTGTACATTTAAGAATAAATATAGCTTAAAAATGTAGTTCATTATGGAAACTGAAGTATAACACTGAGATTTCTCTTTTTAAGTGTGCATGAAAGCTTTGTTTCCCAAAATTTAATTGTCAAATAGAACTGTGGGACACAAGTCTTCTTGCAAGAACAAAAACTGAGAACTCAACCCTTACCTCAGAAACTCCTGAGATTATATAGCAATTACATATGTTAGAAACACACAAGGTCAATCTCCTGTCCATCTGCCACAAATTCCCCAAACCCACAGCTGATGAAGTCACCCCCGCTTTCTCCAAGCAGAATTCTTGTCATTTTACGTTATCCATGAGCAAACACACAGAGAAAGACATGCCCCTCTGGTAAAAATCTCTTATTCCTTACCAGCATAGGCAGGATTAATCACAGATGATAATTATAATACCAAGGGATAACACTTCTAGCATAATATACACCCACATGAACTCCACAGCATTGCCATTCCAATTCAATCTGCAGGTACTGCAGAAACCAAGTGTTACCCTTTACATGACAGGAAGCAAAAACATCCTGTATTCTTAGCCTTCCTTCACAGGAAGTTTTTTCTGCCCCACATTCTTCTTTTTAGGGAAAAAAGGAGGAATACATGGGGGGCAAGAGTCACAACATCTAAAAAGCAATCTCAGAACACGTGCCAAGTTCAAATTCTCTCCTAACTCGGTGTGGACCTCCCTCTAGCAGAGTACAGCCAGCCTTCTCAAGAACAAGGCCAGAGAAAGATTTGAAAGCTGCATATGTGCAGCACTACTGAAAGAAGTTAGGCACTGGTAGCATAGTGGATAATTCTGCAGGTAACTATATGCTTGTCAAAACCAACCATGCATCTTTCAAAACACTCTCCTATAAACTCTATGAATTTCCTACCATGAAACTCAAGTTCTGACTCTTTAAAGTCACCTGGTTTTACCAAGTTCTTGCTAGAAGGTATCAAAGCTCTTAGGACTATACTTCAGGGCCTCCATAAAACCTTTCAACTGTACCACATTACACAGCAAAGAATGTCGATGAACTAAACGAGGTATGTAAGTGGTAAAGCAAGCAGGTTTTACAGAAGTGAAAATCATGACAGGATGTAGGTCAAACAGAGCTCATCAACAAAAGACTACAAAAACACCATGCCCAAAAATGTTTCTGGTAATCTGTGAGCCTTAGAAAATGACCAGTATGGCTGAAATACTTAGTAGCTTGCATTTTCAAGGCTTCACTTGGACAAAGACAAGTAGTATCTCTCAAATTAAAATACAAACAAGGATTAAGCATGACTATTCAATAAAACTGTCAGATAAAACTTGTTCAGTGCACAAGATAAAAGAAAGTATAATTCTGCAAAGTAATGTAATTCCAAAGACTTGAAAAACTTTGCATTGTGCAGAAAGTAAGGTTTTTAGAGTACAGCAAGGAAGAGAGTTGATGTGACAGAGAATTTAGAATGCTAGCTAAAAAATTCCCATATAGTTAGTGCCATGGACAGGCAGGATATAGAAACATCCCTGATGTTCTGAAGGGCAGAATTTTGGTGTGCAGTATTCAGGAAGAACTGCTAAAACTCATAGCATATTGGAGAAGAAAACAGACAAGATTCATTAGAATAAAATCAGGCAGGAAAGTCAGGTGAAGGCCTTGAAAGCTGCAAAAGAAGATCTGCCAAGAGCAAAAGGAGCGATGGCATTCACCACAAACACTTCAGTGGATGACACCTGCCGATGACGTGAAAGTGGTGACTGAATGAGGAAGACGACAAGTTTATCAGCCACAGGAAACAAAGCATACAAGTGAGAAGATGTGTCTAAATGTTCATTTTGAGTATTTTAATGTAGCTGATGCTGCATGGGTATAGTTTATTAGTACAGCTAGGAATGATGAAGTGAAATAAAATGTAATGATGGCACAATCAAAAATTGATTTTCTGGTAGGCCTTATAAACCCAACTCATTTGTACATAGTTGCTTTAATGCCTAAAGGTGCTGACAAAAACATGTATCAACACTGTACTTAGACTTGCATGGAGATACAAAACCTTGCCCTGCATGTACAACTACCTGTGTGCAGTTTTCCTCTCTCACAAGAGTTCCAGAGCCCAACTAAAGAAGCAAGATGCAACACTGTGGAGCTGATCTCTAGGCTGCAAAGCAACCAGTGTTGAGAACTAAAATAAAACAACAGTAAACTCATGCACCATCTTGTTGGGTACCCTTACGCACTCTTCAGCCACCATTTTCTTCACTATCATCATTGTTACATTAAAAAGAAAACCAAACAGAATTATTTTGTTACTGTTGGTATTGAGAACTATTAAAAAGTATTTGATTAAGTTTTTAAATCAATATTATAATCATTTAGTTCACAATCATGCACATTTAACAGTCAATTTAACTCATCTGGTATCTCACACAACCAACACAATATGCAAGAAACAACTGCTGGGAATTGTTTCAGATGCTCTAAAGTATGTTAATTTCCAAAGCAAAATGACTTGTGCTGTGAATTTTAACGCACTTGAAAGCCTGTACTTTCTCTCGTTCTGGAGCACAAATTTTGCATGTCTGAAGAGCTGTGATTCATCTTAAGAAAACCCATCTTGTGTTAAATGGAATGGAAACTGGACTAAGTGGTCAAATGACAAGTACATTCATATTCAAGCTGTATTATAAATGCATGTACAGTAATTTACGTCTCTCAGCTACCACAAAAGGCTCTTGATAAGCAGGTAATTTGCTAAATGGACTCCTTTATCCAAGTATTCGAAGGGCGTTACAAGAAAAATCTGCAGAGGCATTAATGTGACGTAAAGGTCAAGCATTGTGACATACCTTTCAAATAATCCCGCCTAACTTGCGATATGATGAGGAGGCTGCTGGCAGCACTGTTCAGTGTGAAGCCCTTGATGTGGGTCTCAGCACTAAAAGAAGCAGACATTTAGAAAGGAATTACTGACATGCTTCTGATACGATAATAAATGGTTGAGCACCAAGGTGAAATTATAAAAACTACTGTTCGTATGTTAAAAATATTGCTGCAAAATATCGACCTGGAGACAGCTTTTGTGTTATCCTGTCAATGGTTATAGAAGGATAATTTTTTTTTGCATTCTGACAGATGACAAAGTTGGAAGTGAGCAACAAAAGAAACAAAGTACAAGATTTTTTTTAAACAATCGGTTCAGATTCTTGAATGCTGACATATTAGATGACTAAAATAACTGCATGCCCTGCATTGTTCTGTTGTATCCTAAGCTGGATACTTTTTCTTCTTTTTTCAATAGTCACCATAATTATAAAATATAAAACTATTCTTTCGGCAATAAAAATGAAACATTTATTTTCAGCACTGTATATTTTAAACATAAACTAAAGCATATTATGAACTACCACCATATCATTTGGTTGATTAATTTTCAAATTTCTGTCATCTAAATGTATACAGGTTTTAAAGTGAACATCCTACATTTGCTGCCTTAGCCACATTTAAATTGTATTTAGCTTATCAATTCCTTGTCTCCCATAATACAAAACTTCATGTATGTACAGCAAAGACAGCCTTTGCTTTAGTAACCCTGCTAACGCTTTTCTAATGCTCTGGAAATTAGTCAAGAGGGACTAACCAGCAATCACATTGGTCTTATACTACAAAATGTTCCTGCTCTTAAATGACATGTAGCCAAGACCCGTTTTTAATATATAAGGATAACTTTACAAATGTTCATTTCTAGATTACAAAATCTCTACAGAGCAAAGGGGGGCATTGCCATTTACCATATCAGCAATCAAGATAAACCCCACTGATCATCTTGTGGCAAACAACTGAGCAGCCTACCTACTTGAACTTAGGGGCTGAGCGGATTGGGAGGTAAGCAGGGTCATTGCTAAATTGTTCTCCTCAATCCCAAGAAAATCCTTCACATTGCACACAATATGACTATCCTCTCAGTCACTTTCAGCCTCCCAGGCTCACAAATGCAGTCACTGGACTCAGGATTTTCTTACTCTCCCAACCAATCCCCTTAATCCCTGCCTAAGCACCCACTGCTCAGTTCCGCCTTTTTTTTTTTCCCTTTGTCCCATCTGTCAAAGCCCTTAAGTCAACAATTCATGCATGAGACTGTAAATTACATATAACAAAGGATTTACTTTCTCCAATCTTCCAATCTTTAGTGTGATTAAATAGATGTTAGCTACTATTACAGAACTAATCCATCATTCCAATACTCCTAAATTTCTATTTAAAACTTCTTGGACTAAATGCAGTAAATATTCCTCAAAACAGTTCTAGAACGTGAAAGCAAGTACACTTGGGTTGACCAACAGATCAGTAATGTTCTGGGATGTCTGGTGTTTGTTATTTTCAAAGGCAGAGTGTTTTTTACTTCTCCCTCATCGCTTTCTCATGGAAGTTTTTCAGTTCTGGTAACAGGGGGACGTTTTGAAGTTATTGGACGTTTTTAAATTATAAAAATATGAGTTATTTTGTTGCTTATGCTAATGTGCAGAGTAAGACTATCTACATATTTACTTCTCAAATTTGGCTTCAAACAGTAAAATGAGTAATATGCATCTAAATGAAGGAAGCTTTCCTGTATTGTATGAAAATATTAGAACCGACACAAGTTTCAGGCCACTGCGCATATATTTAGGCTTTGTAGGAGTAATCTCTTTTTAGTATGAAGCTGGAAAAATTCTGAAGCATCCAGAAATGCATGTTAGACATACAGATTTGTTATTCCTCAATCACAGGCGCACACACAAGCACCTTCTGTATTTCAGTGAATTACTTAAAACTTAGAAGCTTTTAAAAATGCTTAATAGAAGCATCAATTTGTTACTAGAAAAAAAGCTACACAGATACACCATAAACATGACTAATATGAGGCATTTTCTGTCTTGATGCAACAGTAAGCTGTTAGAAGGTTCTCAGATCATCATTATTTGGCATTTCTATGCTACGAGATGGAGTAGGAGAGTTGTGAAAAGCACCGGGGTTGTGATCATAGTTGGCTTTGACCAGTAACCAAGAAGAAAATCTCTCATAAAATCCTATTACTTTACTCCTAAACATCTCAAACTTCAGAGGCTCAACACATCTCCGACCTGTTCAGTCTTTCAAATTTTTTTTCCTGAATTTTGAATTTACGTACTACAGCACTTATCTAAAGTGACAGTTCTGAATCCTTGAAATACTGGGAACAAACCACCATCTTCTTTCTTCTCTTCCAACCTGAAAACTACTCCTGGTATTATGCACTACTTTGTGCATCTTCCTTACAGGTGTGTTTGAGCTGTAGAGCACGGAAGCAGTGGATCCGTGTACAAATCTTCAGTACAATGTTTCAAGCTTCTTCCCTGCAGAACCTTCCAATACATCTTTAGATACTTGAGTATTTTCTCTGAAACAAACTACTTAAATTTTATCAGTGTTCTTTGTAGTCCCTCAAACATCTCCCCTTCATCTTCTATTTGCAAAGATTTATCAGTTACTTGCATTACAAGGAGATCAGTTTGATAAACTGATTTAGTTTTCCCTTGATATAAGCCACATATCCCGCAGGCACAAACATTACTTATTAATGTTGATAATTAATTAAAGCCCCGTTGCTGAGAGCTATTTGAAAAAGCACCATTTGTATTTCTGAGTGCAGAATCCAAACACTTTTTCAATGAAAGACATTTCTCCAGTCTAAACACCTTTAAAGAAAAGACTAAAATAATCAGTATCATCTTACACCAGACTGCTCCTGGACATCAGAAACTAAGTTTGCTCTAAAAACTGTTAGGTTTCTTTACAGTACTCCATGCATTAGGTAATTCACCTAAAAGCACTTTCAAATCCACTGTATTCATTCAGTGAGCACACTTGATGACAACCACCAGTCTTGTTTTAGTTGAATAAATTGAAAGACTTAAAATCCTTAAATCTTTCTTCTGAACTCTACGTTGACAAGTCACAACACTTTAAAGCCTATAACCTGACCAGAACACAAGTTATGGGCAATAATTAAAGCAAGTGCCATACCATACAACTCACTAAAGGTTAATTCGATTCCTTTCCTTCTAATAATTCGTGACAGCAGGTTGGATTTATTTCAGAAGTGTAAGAGTTGGATCTAAGGTTTATGGTCATCTCCTAGCCACTGGCATCACAGTCAAACGTACCATTTTGCATTTGGCAGGCAGCCAGCTGCCAGGGAGTGTGGGCAGGGTAAGACAACAGCAGAGACAGGCATTCAGGGGAAGGCTCACGGGCAGCTAAGTGAAGGAATCTTGTCTGTTTGGATATTGCTCTAAAGAGGAGAAGGCAGACT
The DNA here is from genome assembly GCA_017589585.1 of Phylloscopus whistleri. Lineage (NCBI taxonomy): Eukaryota > Metazoa > Chordata > Aves > Passeriformes > Phylloscopidae > Phylloscopus > Phylloscopus whistleri. Next base: position 2,694,115 of record JADMLD010000549.1, on the reverse strand, counting down.
GCCAGAAGGGTAGACTTTCAGCTCTGATGCCAAGTACATTTGTTCAGATTGTTATTTGAAATGAGTTATTAGCAATACACACTGTCACTCTAGTACTTTTTAAAAATGTGGCATATCGCCCTCTGAAATGCTGGTGTATTTCTTACCACAGGTCCTAATCACTAGTCATGACCTGTTTTCCCATTATAAGGACTCACCTGAAAATGATCCAGAAATTATTTAACCCCTCCCTCTGAGCCAGTAAGAATCACCCAAACAAAGAGAAGCCTTACATGCGTTTCACGTCGAGGGCTTCATCAAGACAATCCTGTGCTAACAACGCTTTTATCAGGATGTCACAGGAACTGTAATGAGACTCATCCTTCTGCATTCTCCTGAAAATATTGTAGGCCTCTAAAAGAGAGTAAGAAAGCCAAAAGAAAATGTCATACTGCAAGAACATTGATCACAGAAAGAAATCACCAATTCATCAAAAAAGGTCCATCTTAAATCTGTACCCTTTGCTTACATCTTTAAGCCCAGAGCTTTGGATCACAGCTCGCTCAGAACTGCCTGTATACAAACAACCAACACACACTTGCACAGGAGAAAAAGTTTGCTGCTGCTCTTCCTTTATATGCAGCTGTTGCTTCAATATCAACATAGCTGGTTAGAAGGGGAAGACTCACGATTTTTAAAGCAACACCTAATTCTGGGGTATACAGTTACAGTGTCTGGTGCATGATCATAACAGCATTTAACAAATAATATAGGAGGCGATTCCAATATGGGGAGATCAAATTATTTGGCTACGACAAGATTTATACAAAACATACAATTTACAAATATACAGATATTTAGCAAGTAAACTACACTGCATTTGTTTGACTGATTAACAGTTTTATTTCATGCATTCACAATAACTGTCAGTGTATGAAAAGATGTTACCAAAAAGGGGGAAAAAATGATAAGCACAGTTTTCAGTCATTTATTTTTCTGAAACAAGATTATGCAGCTATAAGCATGCAGCTAGAACTGCCATCCACACTGTAACATATGCTAGAAAGCTGTGCTAAGAACCACAAATGATCTTCTACATCTAAACAGTGACTGCATGTTTCTTTTAATGACTCATAAAATAATCCCTTTGTTAATTGAAATCATAGCCACAATAACATTTAAAACTTTGTGGACTATCACCACAAATTTCACAGCTAAGCATTAAGCTTTTTTCTTGTACTTTGAAAGTAAAGATGAAGTCAACTCATTTGAATCTTAATGTCATAAGAAGCATCACACTAATTGCACTTAGTACAGTGTGTTATGGAATTTTAATCAAAACTGTTGCTATGCCTTTCAGTTTGCATCTTAATTTCTTCAGCCAAAAAGTATACACAAAAACCTCCTAAAATGTAGGCACAGAAATGGCTATGCATAAAATTTCTTATTTACATCACACAGACTCCTACACCAAGTTAATAATTAGAATCACCATGGCCATTCATAATCTACTTTGTATGTTTGAAACTTTGTTAAATATATATATGAACAGAGATAAAGGGTAACAGTATCTCAGTAAAAATTAAATTCACTCCTGTGCATTTGAGTTTCATGTATACAGGAGAGTCTGACATTACAAGAGTGATTGCACTATCAACCAAAAGAGCAATGGAACAACAAAAGGACCACATAAGAAATGTCCTAAAATCTTCCACCACTTTTACTTAGAGGCCTGAAGTTAGTTTGGCCTGAAGCAATGTGATGAACTCTCTTGCCTGCTCAGATGCTGATCACCAGCATTCATAGTGTTCAAGTTTAAATTCAGTGGAAAGACATTTTTTCTTCCACTGTTCAGAAATCTGAGGTACCAGTAGACCAGCAACCACATTCAACAAGAACAATACCCTTCTGACTGGTATGACCTGCTACAAATGCAACTCATGATCTACAAAAATGCAGCTGACTGGTGATAGGTTTGGTCTTTCTGCTTGTAAATCTCTGTTTGAATTCTATTTTTTTTAAGGCTGAAAATTCCTTCTGTTTAGAGACTCCTACAAAAGCTCTGCTGTCTTCAGACTGAACTAGAATTTCACCCTGTGTTCAAATATTACTTTCATCAGTTGGGTACAGAAATGGACCTTGCCACTAGTGGTCATGATGTCAAGCACATGTTACCATCAATTATCACAGTCCATAACATGTAAGAGCTCCTTCTACAAGGAATTATATTTAATTTTTAATTTTTTTTAATGACTAGCTCAATGAAGCATTAAAAATATTTCTATCAACTTTGCTGTGTATGTCAGTCCTAACCTTGGAATGATCATCCTATTCAGATTTTTTGTCTTAACTTCATTTTGCACCCCTGTAAAAATCATGTCTGAAGTATACCTAGATCAATCTTGAATTGAGACATATGCCTGATCAGGTATTATCAGCTTATTACTTCTTCACATGGCATCTAAAATTATTAAAATAATTAGCATTCAAAAGAGAAATTTCTCAGTTTCAAAATCATATTGTGTTATACCAGCTATTTCAAGTAGAAAGATTTGTTAGAAAAGTGACAACTTGCCAAGAAAGTCTCAGTTCTCAAGACAGTCACATCTGTTTCAGCAATTGTGACTGTTTGGGATATGTGTTACATGCTCCCCTAGAGTCAAGTTCTCACACGGAGGAATCAAGACAAAGATGAAAATATGACTTTGCATAAATCAAGCACTTTGGAGAACAGATTATCAAAATGTGTCAGACTTGGTAAGTTCATTGAATAGTTACGTAACTAGATTGAGTTAATCTTTTTCCCATCAAAAAGCTGCCCTATTACATTCACACCAAAATTACATGATACTGTTACATAAAAAAGGCAACAACTTAGTGTTTTTAGGTTTTTTTAAGGCCAAGAGAACAGTCTTCCAAGAAGATAAACAGTTTTCCACCATAGTTGGAACATTTTTCCCCTCATTCCCAATAGCTCTAGACCACCCTCTCTCAAATATTGCACCTTTAAATAAAAAAATATGCAGAACTGATTTATTTATAAGTTCAATATCCAATATTCTCACAGAAGTTATATTTTATATTTTTGTTTTAAACCGGTCTCCCTGCAAACTCTAAGGCATATTTATGTAGTTTCCTCCTGCTCTCCTGCACAGGACACTTTCCTAGTGAAAATGTCATGAAGTGAATCCCCTTGATTTCGTCTGATTTTCAATGAAAATGTTTCTGCATTTCTCATTTTCTTATGATACCAAACAGTTACCAGCATGAAGAATTTCCTGAAAACATAATGTTTGCCATAATGCACTATTCTTAATTTCATACACATGGTATTGCACTCCCAGTATGCAGAATGTCCAGATTCAACTTTAGACTCCTAATCGAAACAAACTGAATATTTAGACTGAGTAACTCCAGACTGTAATTTCACTAACAATGTAAGTTAATGTCTGAATGACTGATACATTCTTTTAAAAACTAAGAGCTTAAAAATCTGTGTCCAACCCATAAAATATACCGATTACACTTAGAGAAGAAAATTACTAGGTGTCTTGCATTTATAAATCTTCCTCATTCAGCAAAATTAATTTTTAAACCTATTGAATTCTGTTTTCTATACCACTTTCAAATGAGGTACCTACTTATTTACTATAGTATAAATGAAGAAAATAAGTATTTCCAGAATATTCAAATACTCTGCGTCTTGGGAAATACTAGAAATGACCTAATTGTGACCAAGGCTCTTCTCAGTGGTGCAGAGCAATAGGACAAGAGGCAATGGGCAGAAACTGATGCACAGGAGGTTCCAACTAAACATGATTGAGCTGCTGACTGAACACTGAAACAGATTGCCCAGTGAGGTTGTGGAGTCTCATCACTGGAGATATTCAAGGATCCTGTTCCATGTGCTCAAGGATGAGACTGCCTGAACAGAAAGGCTGGACCAGATGACCCACCCTTCCAACCTGACACATTCTGGGATTCTGTGATTCCTCCCCATTTTGTAAGGTCCAGTAGAGCTATTTCTTCTTATGTCACCCTGCTTTGGGATGAGACAGATAGGAATGGATTTCCAATGATTAAACACAGACTAAATCAAAGGAACAGCACTGAAATACACTCTGCTCTTCTGTGTACAAAGGCAAACATCCATGCATAAATTAATTCTAGTTTTAACAGAGACTGGGAAGTTTGCACAGAAGAGCTCTGCAGTTAATTGAAACCTTAAAATTAATGTGGAAAGGGGAAAAAACCCCACAGTGGAATTCAGTTTACCTTTTGCTTGATTCTTCCTGCAAAGCATCCGTATTTTCAGTTCTTCCCCAGAGGCAGCACTTCTGCTCTCTTCGGGCCTACCCTTTAAAAGAAACAAACATTTCAATTACTGTAATGCTATCTGTTCATTTTTTTAAATAAGAAGAAATACATTCATAAATGTTGTTAACTAGGAAAGTTAAACTCCACTTACCTTGGGTACTTCAAATGGAACAACCTGACCATTTTTCTCAAATATACTGGCAAGTAAAATTAGTGTTTTCTCACGAGGAACAATATTTTCTTCTTGAATTTTAGTCCAAATAGCTTCAGCCTTTCCCCACTCCTTGTTGCTCTCTGAAACAAGATTAAAATCTTCAGACAAAAGCACACTTTGAATATACATTCATATCTAAGATGATTCAAAATGATGTCTTTGGAAAATAACTCAGCAATTAATCATGTCCTTCTGCTTCACTCAATCATCAATTTGAAGTTTTCAACTATTTTAATACATATAGGATGCCAGAAAAAAAAAACCCCAAGGATTATATGAATTTTCAGATGAGAAATCAGCTCAAAAGTAGTGCAGAAATGATCATCCCAGCTCATCAGTTCTATCATTCCAGACTGTAAATTGAAAAACATATATGCATCACTGTACATAACTGCAAATTAATAGAAATCTGGATTTCATGAAAGAAAACAGTTAACTACCATTTAACTACCTACAGCAGGTTGTTTCCTGTTGCCTTTACATTTTCTACCTTTGCAGTCACCAATTGTGAAGCACTGGTTGATTCACAGACACTATTGATTACACCCTGGTAGAAATGAGCTCTCTAAAGCAGAAACATCCTTCTCAATAAACTACTTTGGCATTTCATTCAAATCAGGTTCAGTTCTCCTACTATACATGCAAATCTCGTAAATTCTTCGCTGACTCTTCAAGAGTCAGTCTCCCCTCACAAGTGAACAGCAAAGGGTGAAAGGTGATGTTTGAAAGCTGCAGCAATGGAGTATCTGAGAATGATCAAATCCTGGATCAATTGTTCAGAAAAGCTCTTTGATCTCCACTGTTGGAGGCACCCAAACCTTTACTAAACAAGATTGTGATGTGATCTGACTTTGGAGCTGTCCTAGTTCAGGAAATGGCCTGGGCTTAAACTCCTGAGGTTTTCTCCAGTATAAATTTTTCTGTGATAACCAAATATCTTGCTTTCGAACTTTTTGATTGCTGCTTGGACTAGATGGTAGGTTCTTTTTTTATATGCCTAAAATAGATCTGAAGTTATGGTTTTGGTACACAGTGACAGTCCTACTGTAGTTGTGCATGGGGCAGCTTTGATAGATAATCTAAAATGGTTGAACGCAGGATTATGCATGGCTTTTGTCTTTCATGGTGACAGAAACCCACAAATGTTTTCCACTTCTTTGAATAGATGAAATTGGTTCTGTCTTCTGAAAGAAGACTGAAGATTTTGCATGACAGAATTTGATGAATTGTATCTTCTTAGATTCTCTTCCTAGCAGGCACACTGTCACACTTAGTCACTGCCAGAGGTGAACAGGATGAGTGGAGAAATAGGAAGGTTCTCTCCCTGTTGAGACAAGATTGATTTTCAGGCCTGTTTGACTTCTGATGGTGAACCAGTATGTGTAAAGCCAGAATTAGGTAATGCTAGTTTTCTTTGAAGCTGTCCTAGGCTTCAGGAAATGAAAAGCAGCAAAATTCTCACGGGGTTTCTGGTCATTTTTTTTTTTGGGCAAGTATTCATGTCTTCTCCTGCCGTAGCTAAGTGCAGTGGGGAATAGGCCTGCATCAATAGTCCTACCCAACCAAAAATATACATGGAGAACAGCCTAAAATTACTTCAAACTCAAAAGCAAGTTTTCCAGACATATCAAACTCCTGTAATGGCTCAATAATATATAGATATATGTACATACATTACCGAAGCATACAGAAACCCCTGTAATGCTTTATGTCCTAATTTACTGTTTAGTGCTCCATATCCACCCAACAGTGCTCCATATCCAATCTTAACACAATGTATTTATTCAGTACTTTAAAATAAATCTCAAAAATTTTAATCCTTTGTAATACACTGAATTACAAACCCAACATAGACTGAAAAACACAGAAAAGAAGAATGAAAACCTCACAGATACATCCTACACTAAGTGTGTAGTACAGAAATTAACTTTCAGTTTTAAAAACTGTTTCATGGCTATAAATGATGCAAAAGTTAGGTTGTGGCTGGTGAAAAGTAAATAAATTAAAAAAAAATACAGACCTTTCAGAACCAGATTCAATTACAGGAGACCCCTGATTTTAATCAGTTACGAAGATAACAGATGAGCAGGTTTTCTTCTCTAAGCACTTTGAGAGCCAAAACAGAATTAACTTTCAAATTATAACACCAGACATGGATTGGAAAACTTGTACGACATAAGTCTATATATTACATCCATCCATGCATGTACATACACACTACACTAAGTGTTTAGGTCTCCAGATGAAAAAAAACCAAAGCCCTGACCTCTCTTCCCCCACAAGACACCTCAGAAATGGTACCCAGACTAATTGTGTATCAAGAGACAGGGTTCTCTCCAGGGTTATGTCCCATCTCCAACCACAAAGGAAAACAGATCACAAAGATGAAAAAGATCTCAAGCTCACTTACCACACAGTTCAAGCAGGTGGTAGTACATTTCATCTCTATCACATTCAAACAGATTTCGAGTTAATTCTACCAACTGTTCCATAACTTCCATCTTCAAAAAGGAAGAACACAGTTATACCTCAGCCAAACAGTTATTTTTCTATATATGTGCACATACATGCGGTGTGCATTCAGCTAAAATAGTATTTCTGTTTAACTATACACCAGCATTAAGTTCACCTCATCAACCTGTCACATGTCCTTTCACAAACATAAAATTCAAGCGAGAAAATACTTCAAAACAATTTTACTTGGAATAAAATGACAGTTCCATAGAACACGTCATATGAGTCACATACCTGTTTACCTAATATACACTTTTTTGCAAACCACTGCAATCTTCCAGAGTGTGCTCTTAAGCCAGGAGTCTGTAAAATATTTCCACAAGAAGAAATACATTACTGCACAAAGAACATTCTAAGGGAAAATAATCACAATACAGGTATTCATAACAAAAGTTCCTAGCTTTTGTTTGTTTAAATGAAACCACAAGTTCACAAATAATCATGTTAAGTTGCATTTATGAGATATAAAAATTGCAGTCATCTTATTCAAGACATTCTCCTTTTTGGCTGAACATTGCTGTGAGAGTTGATTTAAAATACACCTCAGATAAACTGAAACATTTAATAAATTCTATCACCACATTAATTGGGTATTACTGCTGCTACCTATAGTAATCCTTTGTATTACTCATGGTAATTCTTTACCAAATGTTTCCAAACTGTCTTCACAGTGAAATATTTGTATTCAGCACCACTGCAACTTAGCAGCTAGAAAACCATGTCTCTGAACTGCACCATCACCACTTGGTAATACCAACATACTGTACAGATGCCACATATAGTAACTCTTAGGGCAATTCCTACCCCAGAACAGAAGGCTGAAGACTTACTCTCAAGGCTAAGACACTTAAGGCTTGCCCTTAAGTGTGTGTACACAGAGGAACTGATGTGTAATTGTCAGCACACCAGTTCTTTCTGTTACTGACTTTCCCAGTTTGTGAGCCTTTGCTTATTCATTCCTTTGTTGTTTCAAGCAGAAACAACTGCAGCTACATTATACACGTGCTCAAAGAAAAGGTTTCAATCCTTGAAACTCCATCTGGTATAGAAAACCACATTGTGCCTTCTCAGCACAACATGCCACAATCAGAACAGCAGTTCCTCAACTTAAGTAAATTCTAAAATAAAGGTAGGAAAAGTCAGATTATTTGAAGAGACATGTCACATGTTCTACCTACTCATGTCCAACATATCTAAAAAAAGGCTACAGCAAAATGTGTGCAAAGCATCCATCATTTCTACCTCTTGGCCTTCCCTCCCACAGATACTTGGTTTTCATTGCTTTATACTACCTTATCTTAGCACAAATGTAATTTGCAGAGTGAATTCTGTTTTTTATTTCAAATGTCCAGATTCACATTAATATAGCTTAAAATAATTCCAAGAAAATATCTGTTCACCCCTACAGAGAAACATGTGTTTTGACTATTGAAAGCTTTTACATTTGAATATTGTAAGAAATCTCTACAGTTTAAATGTGAAATGCAACTTTAAAATTTTGAATACCAGTTTGCACAAAAGAGGCAGTTTGAACAAAATGCTGTGAGAAATACTAAGTTTCAGTTGCAAAACAGTGGAAACAATTACTATTGGAAATGTGAATTTACCTTCTCTCTTTTAAACACAGATGATTTCCGTTTCCTGTATTCTCGAAGCCCAGAATTACTACCCTTGCATCTTTCTGAAATAATTCAGCATACACCAAAAAACTAGCAAGTAAAATTTCAGTAAAAACTCTTAAGTTTTGCTAAATATATAGGAGACAGTGTTCTGCAGAGTAAATGTCCATATAATCCTACCAATCACCCAACCATTCTATGAAGTCACCGTAAGGGTTTGCAAAAACCAGGATGCTAATCCCACAGCCCCTCAACATGGAGCATCTCTGTGTGTTTAGCTGTACTGCTAGAACAGTCTCAGGCCAGAAGGTCACAGAAAAATTGTGGCTTCCCACATATTCAAAGTGGTATATATAAACACAGCTTTCCAGGTACATGACTTTTTTCCAATTAGTTGTTTGTTTGGGTTTTTTTCCCCCTCCCCACAGTTCCTTATATTTATAGGTACCTGTTCAGTGCTTTTTTAAGAGCTACCAAGCAGTTTAACATAAAATATGCTGAAAACTAAGGCAAGAATTAACGTCTTACACAACAGGCTCTTGATACACAACAGGCTCTTGAAAATGAAAAAGAAAGAAGTATGTTGCCTGCATTTGTAGCTAATCCTCTTTAGGACATGGTAAAATTCAAATGCTGAATTCACTTACAACTTCCAATATCACTGCTGATCCGAATGCCAATGAACTCAACAGCTCGAAAGCTACAAACTTTTTATAGTAAATCCTTTCCTGTTCAGAAATGATTGATGTGTCTGTCACTACAAGGACAGCTGAGTTATACAACAGATATCCTTGTGTTTCATTTTGAAATTGAGAAGTGTTTTCACATACTGCAGGTCTCAATCATCAAAAGAACATCTAGGTCAGATTAACTAAATCTCCAGGGCTTGCCTGATAGTCCATATTTGTAGCTTATCCCTTACAATCTTAGGGAATTTTAAACATTGCATTTAGCAGCAAGCAGTGCTTCTACAATACAGCAGACTGAAACAAAGAATAACAAAATGCAAGGAATAAAGAAAAATTAAGTAAAAAACCTGTAATTACTCTTCCAAATTCCTATTTACAATTTTGATCTTGCTTGTTTCAAAGGACTAAAAAAAAAATCTATATCGAGTCTTAGTGCTTTCTTTGTCTTGGTGGTTTGTTTTTGTTTTGTTTGAGAGTCTCAAGCAATTCATCCAGCATATAAGCCAAACATGTATTTCTGGCTTTTACCTTATTTTGAAATATAAAACAGTTGTACTGTACCAAATCAAACCTTGTTATCCTCTCTGTAACAGTAACTACAGGAGAAAATAAAATGTCCGAAAACACAGCAATAATTTCCCTTTAGTGCTCTTTCACTCTCCAACTACCTGAGGTTCAGTGGATCACACTGGTTCTAGTAAGTTATTTCTCTTCCATGAGATCTTCTGGTCACCCCTGAAACCCCTTCAATTTCATCACATTCAGAAGATCTTTTAGCAATGAGTTGCCTCCACCACCTTCTGCAGAGAACAACCAAAATATTACCACTTTTGATTGTTCTCAGCCTAACTTCTACTAGCTTCATTTGAAACCTCTGGGTTTTGAATTAGAAGACAATATACAATGGAGCTTTCTTTATTATCTCAATTTCATTCTAATTTAATGATTCATATATAAAATAATTCCCCGTTTCTTCTCTAGGCTAAGCAGAATTCAGCTACTTCATGGCATCTCTTATCAGTCCAAGTTTTGATCAAAACTGATGTGATTTCTTGGGGTGTCCTACACAGGGCCAGGAGTGGGACTTGATGATCCTGATGGGTCCCTTCCAACTCAGCGTATTCTGTGATTCTATGACAACTATACTTATCGCACACTTATACCCACACCAATTTACCCACTGATTCTACACCTTCACACACAGTAAGGAACACTAACCAGAAAGGGAAAAATAGGCTGCATCTTTCGATCAACTCTTGTCAAGCAGCACTCAAAAATCATGTAAATGCAACAGTCCTAACACACTGAAAGCATTTGATTTGTTCTCCTCCTTCTGAGAACCAGTCACTTCAGACAGGTGATTGAAGGGGTCCAATGAGAAGATTTTCTGTACTAACATTTTTATTTCAGCTAATTTCTACCTATTACAGCTGAAAGAAAACAGATCATTTGAAAAAATACTGACCTGTCAGGAAGGAATGTATTAGATGTCTTTCCATATTCTTAAATGATAGAAATATTCAAATTCTGTGTACAGTAGTATTCTGTAACTCCTACAGTCGATAGACCCATACTAGTTTTTTACTTTCAAAAAAGCTTTTCTAACAAAAACATTTAAAAAGTTACAGAAGACATATGAAAATATTTATTTTCTCCTCTCCACTTGCCTAAAGCAAACATCTTCTCTTTCAACACAAAACTTCCTTACAGAGAAAAACCACAAAAGACAACATACAGACCAGAAGCCCCGAATCCTGTTCAAAAAGCTGATTTTCAGCAAACTAAGAGCAGAGAACTGCCCCAAAACAGTGCCACTTCTGCTGGCTTAGGTTGCATAACTGATTAAAAACCAGCAGCAGCATTTTTCATTTGGCATATATGTGACATGAAATGGAGAGCTTCTTTTTTAACCTTCCAACACTGCACGTTCACAAATGACTACTGTGTGCTGTTTGGCAAAATAATTCTTACATATACCAGTCAACTTGCTCTAGCCTTTCATAACTTCACTGTGAATAACACATCAATTCTAACTTTTCAAGTTTAACCCTGACCACCTTAAGTGATTTACGTCTGCTTCAAAATTTCTGCATTTTAGTTGCAAAAAGTTCAGTCTTTTCTTAGGGAAACAGTTCTACTATAATCACTGATTCAAACATATTGGAAAGAAACAGCCAAATTTTATAAAAGCCATCCATGTTGCACTTCCTGATGGTACTCTTTGGAAGGATAGATCCATTCATTCCTCTCTCTGCAGCTGAAAAAGCCAGTAATAGTAAGAGACAGCTAATGCTGCTAAAGGAAGAAGAACATTTCATGAAGAGTTACATCAGCAGCAATAACAGACTTATGCTACCAGTACCAGAACCAGTTACTGAGATTTAGATGCCAAAGCAATGTCTTGCAGGAAAATGCTTTACTTCTCCAAGCAGACAGCCTTGGGCAGACAGCTATAAGAACTGATGTGTGTCATTCCTAACAGCTCTCTCCAACATAAGCGTCAGGGAAAGCAGAACACTTGATGGGAAGTTATTAATTTAAGGACGGATTTTTTTCCCTGATTCCACAAAAATGTCTATGAAAATCTCACAAATTTCATACAGCTTTAATGAAGCCTGGGATATTTTTGCATGGCAGGCTATTTGAACAAAGCTGTTTACAACATAAACACTTTATGTGTTCCTTGAATCTTCCCCTAGGTTAAAACTTGTTGCAGAAGTTCTCACTTCTACTAAGCACTAGATGCACTTCTTAATCAGAAAGTTAGAACATATAGAAAATTTCTGTACCTTATGGAGCCATCCTAGTCTCGTTATTGAATGAGATGATGAAAACTATTTTACGTTACTATTGCTTTTTTCTCCTGCAAAACACTCCTTTGCTTTCAAATAACAATGCATTAGTTTTTTTAAAAATACCAATTAACACATTTAGGTTTTTTTTTTAAATAATCTTACATCTTGAGTTCATATGTACGCAGGTACACCACTCTGCTGTATTTCTCCCACTATAGTCCTTACAGCAAAGTCCAAGTGAAGTATCATGGTTGAATATATAAGAAAAAAACCTTATTTTAAGTATTGGCTATGAACTTTTATACAATAGTCCAGAAGCCCACAAAAGATCTGAGGGATCTAAAAATAATCTGTGCATCCAAAAGCATCTTTCCTGTTGCAATCATATCAACCGTTTAATAAAATATATTCGTGCTCCCCTAGCTCAGCATTTCTTTAAGTCATTGTACTACCAGGATGACATTACAGCTATGGCTGCTTACGGCTGGAAATGCAAGCAATACTTTTTCTACAAGTTCATTTTCCACTTTGAAAGAAGTTTAGTTCTCAAGGGTTTCAAAAATGGTTTCTTTGGTGATGGCACAGAAAGATACTCTCACTCACTTTACTCTTACTAAACAAAAGAAAACCTTGCAAACTCTATAAAGAATGAGTAATTTCTTTTCCTCTTTATAAGAAATTTTGCCCAGAAATAAATATAACTAAACAAAATACAACCCCGTAATACTGAATTCTTTCAAGAGAAACTAATCAAAAATATGTGGACTCTTGTTCAACTTTTTGGGCAAGGGATAACTGTATGTAAGCTTGAAAACAATTATATCTGTACCTTCAATATGTCTACTTTTCATGTTGATGATGAGGGCAAGTACTCTAATGCAGTGCTGGAATATGGAAATCTATGAGTTGCTCCACTGCAAGTCATTCCTTCAAAGCCTACTCAGTTATAGTGTATTTGATATTTTATTTGCAGTACGAGATACTTAATGAAAGACAAAAGGACACATATCTACACATCTACCCTCGCCAACTATTCTCCTGAGACTGATGAGAATCCAAGCTCATGCTCTCCTTTCTGTCTATCCTAAAATCACACAAGGTAGCAACCAGTCAACTACTACTAGGTCAGTTTTGATGTAAAAAGCAGCAGTAGTTCACAGAAAGAAAATACAAACTTTAGAGACTCCACTGGGAAAGTTTGTACTGTTGGTTTGTGGGTTTTTTTCTCCCTAAGTATGTATTTGCTTCAAAGCTTCTGTCAAGTTTCACAGTTCACTGACTTTACCAACACAAGTATCTGTTGAGTAAATACTCATGATTTTATTTATTTCACTTGAAAGAGGCATCTACACTGCTTTATGTTAGGCAAACATTGAGAAATATGTCAGGCAACTTGATTATTTTCCAAAAATACTAAAATAAAAGTAGAATAGAGTTTTACAAATTTATCATTACTCAAGACAACTGAAACTGATGTACATTTAATCACTATTGGAATATTCTACATTTTTTAAGAAGTTTTCCAAGATAAATTATGCAGTGAAATATTATTACAAAATAAATTAGTAGACATTCACAATAATCACACTGGAAGAAAAGGTGACAGAAAAAAACACACCAAAACTTTGCTTAAATCAAAGTCCTCAAGGTTATCCTAGACTCAAAACAGAGCAAGAATTCGCTGTTTGCCTTGTAATGTGGTTTTACAGTGTAAGATCAATGAAATAAAGCATTATAAACCTCTTCCTTCTAACACAAAGTCCCTGGAGCCAAGAAAAGACACACAGATCTCGCCATAATCCCACATCTGAACACATTACCGTCTCCCTTTGGGAAAGGAATTTTTTCAGTAGTCATCTCCTTTACCAAATTTACTTATTTGAAACATATCCCTTCCTTGTAAGAAAGGAATATTTAAGAACTTCTAAATAACATGCACTGAACATGTAAGCACCCATTTTAAATTAACCCACATACATTGATGCATGGAAGGAAAATCCAAGTTCCCTAATAACTAACTGCGTCAGAGTCCAGTTTCAGAAGGAGAAGTAATGATTTTATTGGACTAATAGGACTCAATAGTAATAATTTTAAAAATTAATCTTTTCTTGTAATTATAGGCTTTGCATTCTTAAAAGCTCTTTCCCCTCCATCTCAGTTACTCTAATAAAAGCTATTACATCCCCCTATGAACTATTCTTAAATCTCAGACCACCATTAACTAATACAGTCTTGTTCACAAACATTTAAATTTTTTTCTAATTACCTCCACTCTTTTCTCAACAGGACCAGAAATAAGTCTTTGTAAATAAATTCAGACACTAGATATAACCATCACTAAATTACATATAAACCATGCACCCTCCCCTTGCCCCCCCAACCCTGCTGTCACAAATCACGAAAGCATCTTCTCTTGGTAGTTCATCTCCAGCAAAAAAATCAGCAGGACTCAATTTTATGATGCAGACTCTTAAAAAAAAGCAATCTGGATGAAAGAAGGTTGTAATCTCTCAATATCATGTAGAAATATTCTCATTGTTTTTATGGCAGATTAAATCCAATGGCAACTGGTATCTTGAGATCTGCTGACAATGGATGTCACAAGTCTTTGCTTAAATCTATTTACCTCCTAAATTAACTTGACATCTGTTGATAGATATATTCCTGTACACTTAACTCACCCAAACCAGTTCTTTTGTCAGGTCCCAGATTTCAGCAGCAAATGCCTTTTCTTACGTTTCTTCACAATGGAACACATTTTGTTAAACTATTTCACAACCATTTCTCCCTGAATTCTTCACACTAATGTCTTGAGATATGTGGAATGTGGTATGATAAATTTAATTATAAAATATAAACAAGATATTTCGTATGAGTAGATGAAAATAGCACCACACTTTATTAAAATCTGGTTAAAAGAATTCTGAAGCCATGCACTATCCATGGCCCTTTTCAAGGAAGGCTCCTCTAGTGGAAACAAAATATACAGGTTGAACTTCTACTGAAAAATTGCCACACAGTTCTGAGATCTTTCCCTGTATTCTAATCCTCTTTGCCTTCTTTTCCAGCAAAACCAAAACCAGAGCAGAAATGAGAGCTTTTACTTTTTCACTGAAAGAGCAAATTAACAGCTGTTATTTTAGCAGCTGATGTGATTTGATCTAGAAATATTTCAAGAAGCATCTGTCAAACAACACAAAGACAGTGGAACACTGCTACCAACTCCTACTTCCTATCAGAGGAGTCCATATGCTTCCAACTAAAAATGCAAGTGACCTGACACCTTTCTGAACGCAGCACTTGTTTTGGTTTATTTAGTTAAGTATCTTGCTGTACAATGAAACTTCATTTAAGGTGCAATGATTTTATTGATACAGTGCAGAAATGGTTTAACACCAGTTTAATGTCTTGCTTATTCAGTCACAGGAATGAAGTGTTCATTTCTGCTTCATGAAAACATGGTTCAGACTTTTACTAAGCAGATTTATAGATGAGCTTTGCTTGACCCTCTGCTGCAGGACTGTTACAGTACTGAAGGAGATACAAATCTTTTCAGAAAAAGCCAAGAGTGGACATGGGCTGCACTGCACACTCATTCAGTGGGTATTTAAACAGCTGCATTCAGCATGAGTAAAGGAAGGATAAAGGATGAGTTTAGAAATACTCAACCATCATGAATGCAAAATAGCTGCGAGTTACGAAATCTTGGGCAAAGATTCAGAGATCACCAAAATACCAAATCCAACAAAAATGGCAGACATCAACTATATTTTCACTACTGTAAGTAATGAAATCTGTAAACCTCCATGCAGCATGAAAACAGAGTAACAGGTGAAAAGGGGAATAAATTCCTCCAAGGTGGTGTAACATTCCCTTTTTTACTCCTACTCTTCTGGATGACCTTCCCATTAGTACAGATCTTAAGCATCTGCTTAATAAATTGGCAATCAACAGCTGAGTAAACAAAAGGGACTTTTAACTGTCCAGTACAGACAACAGGTAAGAAGTTGAGAGATCTGGGGGACTAGATCTAGGGGCTCTAAAATATTCTTTTATCATTTATATACCAGACTTAGAAGAACATAAGGCCAAACAATTCTAGATTCTCTCCACATAATTATTTAAGACTTCTCCAGGAGATCTGATTAAATATTTTTGAAATAGGAAAACATTTTAGAGGATAGGTAAAGTATTTTTTAGAAGGTATTTTTCCCCCAATCCTATTTATTGAATAGGCTTTCTTTTAGCGTGCATTAGTTTTAATGTAGTTTAATTTAGTTAAAGGCAAAACATACTGACCTAATTTTCTTCTTTTTTTCTTTATGAAAAACAAAATTCAAGGACAAAAGGCAATTAAGCTGCCTTTCTAAGTAAGGGAAAAAATCCTAAGTATCCAGAGCTAGATTTGATGACATAGAAGTCATGCTGTGCCAATCCAAGGGAAAGCAAGCTAGTATGTGACCTTGTGGTAAGGGGCAAGAAAAGAGATGTGCCAGCTTCGTTTTGACATGATCATCTTTGAAGGACTCAAGACAAAGGCTAACTTATCATTGAGGTGCAATTAAGAAGACTAAATCACATCTTGATGTACTACAGCACCCATTGGTAGAACTTGTTTTACATTGTAAAGCAGAACAGCATCTACCAGCACAACTTTGGGGGCTCAGGAATCTCCAGGCACAGCTAGAATACTTTACAGACCAGCCAAGGCTACCTGGTTTGTAGCTATTGTCTCTGAGAACGAAACTTTCAAGTGCTTAACAAGGCAATTCAACAATACTGCAAACTGTTACCTTATCACACAAACCCCATGATGCCTCAGAAACAACATTTCCCCCCAGTCTTCTCAAGCACAGCTTTTCTCTTCCAGTCAGCATCACCTCAGAAGAGACTCCCACGACCAAACTACCACAGGCTTCAGTCTAGCTGTTCTAGCATTGGTCAGATAAATTTGCCTCATCTCCTCTGTATTTCCCTTTTGTTATCTCTCACACTCTGATTTCTCTGATTAGTCTGGCTTTTATTCCACCAAGCAGTTAAGGCCCAGATCTTTCAGCTTTCTTGTTATATCCCATAACATGATCTTATATATATATGCATTCACAACACATTCGTGGGCAGATAATGTAACATACACAAATCTGACCTGATTTTTATAATCTCACTCAAATCTTATCCTTTGTCCTTTCCCAGTATTGTCACTCACTTTCACTTTTACCAAAGATTTCAGATTTTAGAGTTATTTTTTCATTCCTGGGACTTTGAGTTCCAAGATTTTCAAAGCAGCAATTGTCACTAAGTTTCACATAAGCATCTAGTGTACCTGCAATTTCCAAAATTAGCAAGAGCAAGCAGAGGCAGTAGTCTCCAATGAGTAAAAATCCCATTTAAGCAACCACATCCTCCACAGTGTTCATTTCCTTAGCTTCTAAGGAGGTTTTCTTCCAGCTTTATTACTATCCTTTTAGATACTCTTTATTAATTCCATAGATGTTTTCAAAACAAACAATATCACTAAAATTAATTGACCATCATAACCAGCAATACTTGCTTAAAGTATATGCTTAAAGGTACATGCAACAGCATCTGAAAGAGAAAGCAGCACCAACTAATCTCCTTTACTGAATATTATTTCACAAGCAAAGAAGATTGAAACAATAATCTGAGATGACCATCAAGAGAAGTAATTTAGTCACAAAACCCACTGGACTAGAGAAAAGAATACACATACCCCTTGGTTTATATATATATATACACACACATATACATATATGCACCATTTCACAGTATACTGATTTAGGCTTTCACTTCCCAACAAATCAAAAAGCAAACAGGAACTTGCTTATGTTTTAAAACAGTAGAAGAATTTTCTTCTTCAGCAAAATATCAATTATAAGGTTGCCATCTTCCTCTTTAGGAAACTATTTCTTTGAAGTTACTTAACATATTGTGACACAAAAGCATACTTAAAACATTACACACCACATAGTAATAGATTCTGTGACACTTTTTCCACTAGTAAAATACATGCATACTATTCCTAGCTACATTTCTATATTACTAAAAATTCTGTAATTTAAGCCAGCTCTTCCTCCACAGCATAAACAAAGCTCTAATTCATACTTCATAGAAGTTAGATAAAAATACTTTAACTAGCATAAAAGGTAGGAAAATTTCCATTTAGTCTCCAGATATTTGGTGTTCAGATTTATGCCTAAGCATCTGTGGTTAGTAGTAACTTATGATCAATCACCAAATACTGAATATCTGCAGAGAGAATCTGGCATGTTTTAAGAAAATTACAGGAGTTTCAGAGCCCCAACAATTTGATAACTTGCTTATTATCCTATTCACGATTGCTGAGCTCCAGACACCAATACAAATTCAGAGAAATTAAATGCCAGTATCAAAGAAAGAGCTGCTAAATCACATGACGTAACAGTTTTGTTTATTTAGCTTTAATTTTAATTCCAAATCTCAGATTTCATACTTTTACCTCCTATATGCTTTAATCAGTATAAAAAGAACTCAACTCCTCAGTGTCATCTGCTGTCAGATACTGATATTTCTGTTCTTCTGTAATTTAAGATTTGAGCTCCAAAACACCCTCTCAGAACAAAAATACCAATGTTTCAACACTGTGCTTAGCAATATTCACACCCCCCACAGCAGGACAGTACTGTTCCATCACTGACAAACAAACAGATCTTGAGCTAAGATTTTTGAAATGCAAGAATTTCATTAGACAATTCAAGCAGGGATAGCTGGTATTTCAGATACTCTAAGGGGAACTAAGAGAAAAAGCTTTCTTTGTCTCAGGAAGGAAAAAAAAAAACCAAATTAGGTTAGAGTTGTGTATGGGCATAACACAAAAATGCTGAGGACAAACTATTACTTTTTCTGCAACGTGCCTCCTCCCATGCGTTAAGTGGAAAACTTATGCAGCATTTTAAAAACATACAACTGTGTTAAGAAGAAAAAATAATCACAATCTGGGCAGACTCTGCAGCTGCCCCTTTGACTTATCAATTTCAGTAAGCACAATTTCAATCAAGTCTAGATAAAATATACTAATCCTAAATAGACCAAGTTTGTCACCTACCACTTCCTATAAGCTGCTTACTATCCTGAAAAAGGAAGAGAGAGAAGAAATACTAAATTAAATGCCAAACAGTAGCAGACAGCGCTTGTTTGGCTGATTAACTCGTAGACAAGCATTACAAATAAATCTGAGCATGGTCTGCAGCAAATTAAATTCCAGTGCTTTTAAGAACAAAGAATTCCTTCGGAAAGAGGATTAGCAACTTTACACCCAGGAATGCCAGTTTAATTTAATTGTTCCACAATCCGATATTTAATATGCAAATATCATTTTGATATATAAGAGCAAATTTGCAAAAGTGAGGAAACAATTTCAATGTACAAGACTACTGTCTCTCTTCTGAACTGTAATTATACAAAATAAAGCTGGCCGAGGGTTTTTTATTACTGGGATTGCATTCTATTAATATGAATCAGAACAAGTCTAATTAAAGGTTAAAAACTTTAATGTTTCTAATTAAGAGTCTAAACAGCTGCACGATTAGAGTACTATAGTTAAAATCCCACCTCGATGACCTTCTTGGCCTCTTTGTATTTTCCCGTTTGCAAGAAGGCGAAGAAGAGATCGTAAAGAGCCATCATGTCACCATATTCTCTGCTTATAAAATCTGAAACTGAAGACAGAACATAACTCATTAATTTCCTCAATCTAATGAAGTATTTCAATATTTATGTCAGACTTTCCCAATACTAATATTTCCAAGCCTCATAAAAGATAAGTTATAGGGGGATACATTTTGAAACAATCAGAATGATTATAATGCATGACACAATTTATTTAGCTTTGTGGCTGAGCTATTTAAAATGTTTTTTCTGTTTATTTGCACTACATTTTGAACTACATTCAACAAAACAGACTATATTGGCACACTCTGCTCACAGAAAGTGAGGATATATGGTTTGTGAACTGCCCAGCTATTTGAAAAACAGATGTATTGTTTTGTTATTGTGATGTGTTACCATTAATTTGTTTCTTAATAGTAACATACATAGCTTAAACAAATATTAGCACTAATCTTTGTATTATACAAACAGAGCTGTTCTATGTTTAAAATTACACTCAATTTTTCAATTTAAAGAGTGAAGAGTACCCCACTAATATGAATTAGTGCTTTAAAGTTAACACATATAAAGACAAGCAACTTTTTTCTTTCAGTTGAAAGAAATGATATTCAAATCCTGGAAGAAAAATCCCCAGAAAACACTTCATATTAGCAGACAGCATTTGATTACGTGCAACTAACCCTTTTGCAGAAGATCAGCATCTCCTTTTTCTACCAGTTTACAGTAGATGTTATGAAGTTGAAGAATTTTACCATACTTCTTGTAACAGCTGGTTAAAGCTTCCAGAGCTGCAGGCATGTCATCCCTTGTGGAATGAAACAAAACAAGAATAAAAACACTCTGAGCAGGAGCAATGGATGCTGAAACCACTTTAATCTTGAAAATTTCACAGAAAATTCATTTAGCAGTCTATAATCCAAGTGTTTATTCCCCCCTCAACTCTTATTATTTTTGATTCCATGACCACTGTTCACGACAAATCAGCCAAAGGTGTGAATGTTCCTCAGCATTAGATGCACTTAATTTTTGAGCAATACTTTTAAGTTATGCTATGCCCTATCTTGACAAAACCCAAAATTCATGGAAAAAAAATCACTTAAGTGTTGAACAGCTTTATTTTTCTCATTTGTAAGTAATACCAAGTACACTCTTATTCACCTCTATGTCTACGTTTAGGCATTTCCAATTTTTAAGTTCTTCACAATTATTCCACAATATTTTGTTTCAGTATAGATCAACAGAGTTAACTAAGACAGCCACAGCTCATTATACTGGTTTTACACCTTAACAGAGTGCCTATAAATCATCTGTTGATGTCCATTCCACCACAATGGAAGGGTTATAGCATTATTCCATTCTATAGGAAAATCAGAATCCAACAGATATTTTCTACTTTAAAAAATACAATTTTTGCAGTTAATTCAACAGTACAGTATAGTATCAGAACATGTTTTATGCTGGCCTATCCATGTCATAGAGACATGGCAGTAGTGTAAATCCATGGAGCAGTAAGTAAGTGTGCAGGAAGGCATTAAATGCATTTAGCCAGGAGCCCCTGAGCAGCAAGGAGAAGTAACACACAGAATATTTTCTTTTTTGGTACCTGAATCCTTTTCCGAATTTTCCCCTACGTATACAATATCAACACATTCAGAAGTATACATGATTAAAATGCAAAATTGAAAAGTCATAAAAATAATTACAGTAACAACAAATACAAAACAACCTTCCATACTGTGTAACTAACTGTACTTAATCATCTGCAGCAGACCTTTTTTTCAAAGGATTACAAGCCAGACTTGAAACAAAACCAAACAAAACAAAGCAGAACCACCAGAAACAACCAAGGACAACCAGAGAAACACTGGTAAAACAATATGTCAAGTTATTCTTTGAAGGGTAAGGTTTAAGCTGAAACAAACCAAGACCACACAAAATGTATGTAGCCAAGCAGTCAGTAAGACTGCATTTTAGATTTCAAGAGCCTTATTTGATAAGGGTGTGATGCAAGTTACCAAAGAAACAAATTTTTTTAAGATCACTTAACAACAGCAGCTAAAAGGCTGACTTGAAATGATTTAACATTCCCGAAGCAACCTTATTTTTCATCAATAAAACCTTAACAATCAAGATATTGCTGTTAAAACAAGCCCAATTCAGATGTCCTCTCCTCACATTGCATTTCTTGTGCAGCACAGATTTTGCTTTTTCAAAGAATGAACTATCTAAACTACTATGTACTACTATCATTATCTAAGCTAATATTCTTAAAATTTTCAACAGTAAAACACAGAAGAAGAATTAATTTTACTCAGTAATACTGGCATTCTTTAAAAGAACCTAAGATGATGGATTTCTACCTTATCCCCCTTACTGAGCCCTGTTTACAGTGCATCTTCTGGCACCCCATGGAGTCATTTGAATTTTTGTCATTTGGGGTGAAGACTAAATTACAGGTTAATTTCAAAACTGCAAGTAGATGTTGCAGGCTAGATTACTGTCATAAAAGCGAAATACTACGGTAGTTACCATAGTCAGATATAAAGATTTATATAATGAGTATTTTTCTCCTGCTTTAGATGCAAGTTCAGTTAACATCTAGAAAAAAAAACAGTTTTACAGAAAACTACTCAATTTCTAAGGAGGCACAACAACATTTTATACATTCAAATTAAAGTTTTCAGTGATAAATCTAGCTTTTCAGACTGATGCTCAAACAGCTATAGTATTGCCTCAGCTGTATTCCTAAAGGATTAAAGTGACTGTTTTTTAGGTCAAAGCTATCAATAAATGAATGAATAATTGGTATGTCATTCAAGCAGTAGCATTAACAGTTTTATAGTCTGTACATGTATACTTCTGAAGGCATTAATAGTGCACATGCAGAGAAAAAAGTCAGCTAAGACCTGAGACAAAAATAAATGAAAATATTGTACTTGTTACTGGGACTTACTGCTCAAAGGGGCTGAGTGAGTCTGCATTTAGGGAGTTCTGTACCTTACACACTGATGTACAGTCACAACTGTTTTGAATCCACTGAAATCAGGTCTATTTGTTCAGTTGCATTCAATCAACTAACCAGTCATCCACAGTTTACTAGAGAATGGGGTTTATAAAATATATTAATGATAAAACTGGCGAAGACAAATATAAAACAATAAAACATAGAGAAGTTCAGACTCCACAGAGATTGTTGGTACCACTACAGCAAAGAAAAAGGGATCAAGCTTATGCTTGTGCTAGAGCTTCTATGATTTAACAATCTGCAGTATTTTTTAACTGTCACAAACTGCAGGTAATTCCAAGTATGTACCAGCAGCTACTTTTGTAAGCAGTTTTTACAGTCCTTTTAGAAAATGAAAATAAGGAACTCACTGTAGGCTTCAAATTTCAAGTAGAGGTAACATTTTAATGCCCTTCTTATAATGGATATAATAAAAAGAGTACCACAAAAAAGAACGTCTGCATTTTAAGAAAATGCTTTTCAGACATAATGATTTTAAACTAACAAACAGCTGTACATTTGAAAGTATTTGGGAGTCTTTCTGTAAGAAGTTATGCATGTCAAACACCCTTTTATCCTCCCAAAGGATACTTACTACTCTAAGACATTAAAAGCCTTGTCTAAAACTACTATTTAATTAATATGGTTCAAGTCAAAAAGGAAAAAAAAAAGCCATCTATTCATAGCCATGTTGGAAAAATTGGATTTCCAGCATCACTTTGGAATAAACACTATTTAAAGTGTGAACATAGATGATCCATGCTTCACTTTGAGCTGGTCAGATACTACAGCTTTAAGTCACTCAGAAATATTATCTGCTCAGCACTAAGACCTGTTCCACTTAAAGATTAGGTGTATTTTTCTGGCACTTTGAAACTTCCTCTTTTAAAAAAGAAGATACACTCTTATTTCCAAGTGACAGAAGGAGCCTCAGCCATGAGTACATTCTGCTTGGCCCAGAGGAGTCAGTCCTACTTTGGCATTACTTTCCAGCTGAAGTGATGTTTGGTTTAAGACACCACGTTTTTTGATTCCTTTGGTTTCTGTTTAGAATGGCTATGACGGTATTATGGGTCCAATCTTCCAAAACATTTGTGTGGGCAGTTCTAATCACACAAAACCACTCTGCTGTCGCAAAGTTTGCAGGACACACTCTGTAGCAGGACTGGCTATACCATGCCCGGATATTTCAGTCCCCCTCACTTTCAACAAGCCACTCCCCTCGTGCTTTAAGAATGCAGCACTACATCTAACCCTTTTACTTGTAATAAACAACTTTCCCAACCAGAGAGTCTGCCTGATAAAAATAAGACTCCAAATATTGATTTTAATTGGAATGAAGTGCTGCAACATTATGCATAAAGCTTTAGTGAAGTGGCAATTTACCTAAGGGGTTTACTGATTGTAAAGCTCTCAAACCTGAAATCACTAGAGAGGTAGAAAGAAAAAAAGGACTCTCTGGGGTGGGGGTGGAGGGTAGCCTGGTAAAACAAATCCCTCTCTACAAATCTGAAGCAGATGTTAGTGTAGAGGGAAGTCAATTCAGCAAGGTACAATCAGCTTTACAAAAATTATTCTGTTAAAAGAGAACGGGCTCTTGAAAGAGCTAAATGTGCTTCTGTTCATTTGCTGTACTAAGGAATCTTCAAGGAGACTGGTGTTACAATTACAACTAATCCTCCCCAAAAAATTAACTGTGTTGAAGGCTTTGTAATTTCCCTAGGTACAATTTAGCTGTCACTTACTTTAAAATTTACTCAAACATGCGTTCCGAACAGCACTAACTTCACATGTCAAGTGCTTTCCAGCCAATTGAGTCTAAACTGGAAGTCGGTGTTAAACAACTGAATGATTAGACAAGATAGCTCATTTCCCTGCTCTTTTGTTCAGAATAAAATGCCACATTTACATTATCAGACTCAACAGGATTTTCTGACAGAGGGAGAAAAAACCCTAGTGAACACTGTCCATAGCAAGCACATGAAGCCTGTCATTTACCAATCATCCTTCAAAAAGCAATAGCCATGAATGTAACTTAATTACGACCCAATGATCCTTGACGAAAAATCATCTTATCACTGTCCTGTCCCCATAGGGCAAATGAGACACTTTTGTCCTTTGGCACTGATGATGCTAAATTCCTAATTGCAATAATGGAGTAAGAGAGCCAAACATCCCTAATTTCATTGCAACACGTAAGGAGTTTTAATACAGTATCTGAAATAAAGCTGCTAAAAAATGGGAAAAAAACTCTCCCCACTAGAGATATGTGTCCCCCACTAAAAATACTGCTTAATTTACAAAGATGCCTCTTTTTAAAAGTGCATATAAAAGTCAAATAACTTGTAAGCGCTACAGAATTATCTCAAAAAGAATCACAGGTGATTTTAACTCTGTGAAAACAACAGAAGGAAAATTGTCGAGGCACTGCATTCATGCTCTGTCTACTACATAAGAAACTAGTCAAAATAGGTTTATATGAGATTAATGACAAATGAGCACACAATGCCCTACTGGACAATGCTGTATTAAAATACAATAACCGTTTTTAAAGAAAAACAATCCAACTATATCCTTTTTATCATTTAAGATACAGGTATTTACTGCTTATGTTCCCTGACTTAAAACTACCAAACATTTTACTTATATGGTCTGTAACATAATGCTTTCATAGTTTACCTGCAAATTTTCGTCCTACCGCTTAAGAGCACTTCTTATATCAGGAATTAGTAAATTTCAAACCTGAAGATTTGTTTTTTGTTTCTTTTCTCAAAGGTGAATTGGTAGAGAACTTAAGCCAAAACTACAATCCTTAAAATTTTTAATAACTTTTACATGGTGTAGGTAACACAAGTTATTCTAATTATCAGCAGCTGGAAGAACCAGTTCAAAAGTAAGACATATTTTAAGACAAAGTACAAGTTCTTTATATCCTTGCAGATTTTTGTCACAAATCCAAGGAAGGTTTATCACATTATATGACAGACCAAGACCATGCAGACTGTCTCAATTTTTAATGTGATTTTCCCATCTTGAGAAACTGTTCAAGGTCAGAAATAAAAAACAGACAATTCAATACAGAGGGTAGTTCCCCTTACTCAGTGTCAGAAAAAACACAAGGTAAGTATGAGTTCTTTCTCTAGTTAATTCAGTTAAATGTTTCCCAGAATATTAAAGGCAAAATGTTCATTCTACTAGAATGGTGACTTTGTAATCTTATGCTGTCCATCATCAACATTTTTTTCTTTTCCATGTTGTGTTAAAAACTTTTAACTTGCACTAGGACTTAACAAGAACTTAAGACTATTCAGGACTGGAAGAAAAGGGTAGATGAAAACATTTTTTACCTATAATTGTTAAAATCTTAAAAAATGAACCACAGATTCCTTTAGAAGCCATTAAAATGTTTGAAATAAATTAAGAACAAAACACTAGTACAACCACTACTGTGGAACATTTAAAAATACCCCAGAGCTTATTTCAGAGGCATGCTGATGACCTGTAGCTAATGACAACATTTCAGCATGGTACTTGAGGATGGGAAATAGTAAGCACTACTACAGAAAGAAATGATTAACACTTATTTCAGTCACTCATAACTTTGAAAATACTCTTAGCATATCTAACAAACAAACTCCAAACCACCGCACCTCCCTCTCACCAAAAACAAACACCCCAGTGAAAATGTTATTCCTCCTAAGCAAAGTATGCAGAAAAAACACCTCCCAAATTCTGTTTACTATCAGAGAAGACGCAGTCTCTCCACTCATAAGGTGGTAAAAAATCCATAAGAAATTAGCCACTTTGTGTTTTATTTATATACATGAAATATATTAGCACCTCTACAGGTGAGGTCAAATGACTTCTAGCCATACAGTTCCAGAATCTGGAACTACTTTCTCCTTCATTAATCTAGTCTCATGAAAAGACCCTTTACTAATAAAACAAACTCCAACTCTTTATGAAGTTTTCCCAAAAACTTATAATCCAAAAAAAAAAAAGGAATCAAATTAAAATAACACTCATTACTGTCCCCCTTTTCATCTGCACACGATCACACCTTTATCTACATCATCATACACTACATCTCAAGTGAAAAGAGCCCAAGGAGCACCAGGTAGGACTCGCATGTCAATGTGCATAAAGCAATTATGTAAAATGCAGCTGCTCTTGTGTGCACTGCAAAGCCTATCAGATATTCTTCCGACACATTAGTTACATATGATTGCAGTTAAATTACTTGCATAAACATCTGCCTGGCTTGTGATGCAACCAAGGCAGAGTCACTGACTGAGAAGATGCACACTATATTCCTAACTGTTGACCACTTCACTAAAACACTGGTTTTAAAAGAGAATATACGCACATCTACCAAGAGTTACCTCTTTTTCAAGAATTTTCAATACAGAAATATTATACAGGCCTTGGATACCCAGAGTACCTACAAGAACTAAAAACCCCTACATGGCTGACTTACATAAGACTATGAAAAATTCACTTATTTTACAGGTATTATATTTATGTCAATAACATTTTGTTTAAGTGAACCAAATATCAAGAAACTGATTCATAAACTCTAGCTACAAATGTTGATAATCCAGGAACTACATAAGTGACACACAAAAGAAAATACAAGGATTGTGCATACGGTAAAGGAAAAGGGAGTCTCGCCTCAGTTTTAGGAAGAAGTTGTTATATAGTTCATATGTATGTTAATTCAAATATCCTAGAAGTCATAATGAAAATTTATGCAAAGGAATAATGCACATTATTCCTTTAATGGTACTTAAAGGTACTTCCTACCAGAACGCCTGCACAAAATTCCTTTTCTCTAATAAACGGCATTAAAAGTATATATAGGCAAAACCCCTCAAACGCAACAGACCAGACAGTATTTTCTCTGCATTTTCAATTCAGCAACACAGCAGCCTAATGGCAATGATATCAAACTATTTGAATTACATGAATTAAAAATACTTCAGTGTTCAACAACCGCCCTGCAACTCACCTGAGATATATTGGAAAGCACAGCAAAATACTGCTGTTTTGATGTGAAAACACGTTCCACTTAACCACAAGAGCTGAGTCTGCACCTATCATGCTCTGAATAGCTATCTTGTCAAACAGACCTTAGAACAAACTAATTCATAAGCATATTCCAACACGTAGCCACTTCATCTCTGATGTGCCCATAAAACACAGCTGTTGTTCCCAGAGATCATGACACGATGTCTAGCTGATGAAAAGAGATTTCACTAAATTAAAAAACCATATTTGTTCATTACTACTCCAAGATCACTTCAGTAACTGCAGGTGCACGAGCACCTCCAGACGCGTATGCGCAGCAGTGAATTGCGTACCCAGGTCAGAGAATACAAATAAACATAACTTGTTTCATCTGAAGCCCAAGCATAGCTTACTTTTCAAGGTGAACTGTAATCAGAGGGGCATGAAGGGCAGCAGTTTGCACCAACCCCAGGTCTGCAATGGTGTCATGTAATCGATTCACTCTTTCAACGTCACCTCGCATGGCAGCGGCATTAAGAATGCGGAGGAAAGATGCAACTGTTTTGCCTGAGATAGGAACATCCTTCTCTTTCATCTCCGTTAGAATGTTAATAGCATCTACAATGAAACAACACAAAAGACCCTTAGGTAATTTCATGTAGGGAAAACAAACTGCTATTAAAACAGCATTTCAAACCCAGCAGGAATGTAAATTCTGGTGTATAATGCCGATTTCAAGTTAATTACTACTTGCATTTCTAAACGAGACTACAATTATAAATCCACAATAGCATGGTTTTATCATTTTGCTGCAACTTTGACTACAAATTATAGATAGGAACTGTGTGCCCACTCTGCACCACATAACCCTGTACAGTCTGCCCTATAGCTGCAAGATTCTACTAAATGGATGCTTTTATCGTTCAATGCTAACATCTGCTAAATCACTCCATTGTTTCTTCAGCAGATGGCTTGTCACGAGGCCAGATAATAAAGATATGTTTACACTGTATATACAGCCAGACTAATGGTCTGATACCGATAGGGCCTGTTTGCTGTGTCGATACTAATTAGCCAAGGAGAGCCAATGAAAGCCTTCTAACAGACTGCATGTTAAAACATTAGGTTCATTAAGCTTCATTAGTAAGGCGGAAACAAACATTTTTGTATATGAATAAGTGCATTTTTATAATGTTCTTAATTATTGCGCAGACGGAATGTTTTGACCACTTTACGTTTGGCTACATTTCTGAATCATTTTATTTCTGGTATTAAAAGGAAGCTCATATTTTCAAACTGCTTAATGTAGAGGTGGACATGATCTGATTTATTATGATTTGGACAACATCAGCATTGTTTATTATTTTTCCAACAGCAAGCTTAATAAGAGGACAAGAAAAATTTCAAAGGAAGATCCTACATAAAAAATTGTGTTAGCTTTTTTATTTTAGTGTTTTAAATAAAACCATTACATTTTGTGTCTAAGTTTAGACCATGTTTTTTAGTATTAGTGTAGTTGTTACTCTACAAAACCATAGAACTCAATATTCAGAATCACCTTTTAAAGCTAATGACAGTCTAGGGGTCTTTTTAAAGATCAACCAAACCATGTAAATCACAGAATTATATTAGACTAAATTACAAAAAATGAAAGACCTAACAGCTTAATGCAAACATCTAGAAATATGAAATAGGCAGTTTGCAGAACACTCATTAAAAAGCCAAAATTTCCAGGCAGTTTACAGATTGAATATAAAATTCAATAGTAAACACAAAAAAGAATAGTAACAGAAAAAATATATACTTTATGAAAAGTTAAATTATTTTTTGCAGGACTTGGCTCTTATGAGAAGGTTATTTTTATAGGTTTTATGTTCAGCCTTCAGACCTTCTTAGGCAAAAACAAAGCCATTAGTCTAGGCACATACGCAATTTGTGCCATAAGTCATGATCTTCAAACTCAATCCAAACAGCAATGCTAATAAAAACTAGCTGCAGAAATGCAAAAAGCACTGAGCTGTGCAAATGTAAATGACAAGCTTGCCAATCCATTAAAACTAATGGCCTGCACTGTCCAAGCATCTCTGGTTGAATTCACATGCAAATTTGTATGCAAAATGTTCAAGCACTTTTCAGGACATGATATACCATTAATATCAACTCACATTTTTATTCTCGAGGCAAGATACCTTTATTATATAGCAGAAACACACAACGAAAGCAAATGGATTACCTTCTATTCTACCATGCTTTTCTAAGACTTCTATCAGTGCTACGTACTTTCCACTGTCAAGAGCAACAGGTGAATTCTTAGGGAAGCTGGAAATTAAAGCATTAAGAATTTTATCAACACAGGCTCACATTTTATAGCTTCAGCTTAAAGATTTGTTTTTAAAAGTACATAACACAACACAACAACAGCACTAAGAGCTAAAAACGCTAGTGAGTTTAAAAGGCAAAATCTGATAGAATTGAAAATATGCATCATTAGAACATGATTTAAAAATAGGTTCCACACACATTCCCACCCTCAAAAGCCAAAGGTTATGTTTCTGTGAAAGAGTCAGATGGTTTAATTAATTATTGGGTAGTTACTGCATAAAATAGGGTATTTTTCAGAAGCCTGGGAAGAAAACAGTGCAGATGACTGGAACAGTCTGTAATCTCTTAGACAGAGAGGTTGAAACTATTTACCCAAGTTAAAAGCCACTATTTTGAAGTTTCTGTTATGCATTGTTTCTTTTCTCTGGAAGTACTAAAAGTTAATTCCTTCACTGCTGTTTCTTTGTATAACAATCCAAAGAGACACTTCTTAGCAATACGAGGCTACGCTTGAGGCAGATTAGTAAAAATGTGTTACCGCAGTGAAACTCCAGCAGAAGACTGAATTTCACTTCCTGCAAGCTCACTCTGGGAACTGTGTGAGAGCAGAAGTGCAGCCAAAGCCAATACACCACCCTTATTTGTAGAGTGGCAAAATTCTTGATAGTCACAGCTCAATCATTTCACATCATTTCTAACACTAGCAGGTTGTAATGAGCACCTGCCTGCCACCCTATTGTAAAACCTAAGCAAGTACATTGTGTGTGAGACAGAGAACCTGAAATACATATAACCTGTTTTCAACTGACTATAGCATCAGACCTAAAGGAACCTTTTGAGAGAAAAAGGAAAGGGGCAAATAGAAGGATCATCTGTAAGAATTTACTCCAGGCTAAGTCATGCATAGTATGTTTTAGCTGGGAGCTAACTTTTACAGCCAAGATACAAAGAATAGAATATAAAAATTCAAAATAGAATGCTTGTTGACAATCTTAAAGTAACGCTACTCAGACACTGCTATTCTAAAAACAATATAGGTGTCCTGCACTCTAAACACATTCTAGGTGCTTTGTAACACAATACAGGTACCTATCTTTAACTGTAAATGAAGCCAAAATTCAGTTTATACACTATGCATGTTTAAAATAAAAATAAAACACATCTTCTGCAGCACTCTGCCTTTTTCAAAATAAAAATTTTTAAAAATTACTGACCACACAAAGTAGCTGCTTCTAATGTTCAATTACACAAAGCAAATTTTTTGTTTCCAAAAACCACACCCATGACTGTTTTAAATGCACATACATTGTTGGGGAAAACTAATTAAAAATGGATGAGGGGGTTAATACTCAACCTACTTAATTCAACAAGGTCTGTGTATCAGCATAAATCTCTGTGACATGTTGCAGTGCCGGTGTACTTACACTTTTTCTTTCAGGTTCATTGCCTCTTCTACATTATCATGTCGACAGCACAAATTTATTAAGGCTGCATAGCCACCGACAACCATGTCCGGTTCGTATTTGGCTTTCACTTCAAGGGCTTTTTGCATATTCTAAAAAAGGAACAAAGCAAAGATGTGAACGAGAGGAAAAGTCAATCTGACATTATGAATCTTATACATTCAGTGTGCAGTTACATGACTGCTTTAGTGCTTTTAGTAGTGTAGGATCACACAGAAAAACACGCTGCTGTAACGCTTTAGCAAATTTTAAGAGTGAAAGCTGTTTTGCAAACATTATTTTTGCAGAACACTTTTTACATTAATTTGAGAATAGACTTCTAAGCAAATTTTCTTGCTTTGCATTTATATTTCTTGCATTTTTTAATGTAAGACACTTATTTTAATCCCAAGACCATGAACATGATTAGCATATTCTAAAACAGTTCTTATTTATTTTGAATTCATAACCATTTTCACCCGGTACACTGCCAAACACATAACAAAACTACTTTCCAAAGAATAAGAAACTACTTAATAATTCCATAGAAAGCTTATTTTTCTATAAATTCTTATTCATATATTTGACCACTTTGAACTTGCAATGGTGTTTGCATCTAGGCTTATTTCATATGCAAAATTGTAGAGATACACAGCTGAGATATACAACTCGTTCTAAACTGTGTTCGTAGCAACAGAGACTATCGTGCTATCAGCTGCACAACTGTTAGTGTTCCTATATATCCAGCTTTACAGGCAGGATCATACTGAACAAGGAACCGAACAAAAGTGTGGTGATACCCCACAAATTACAGACACACACTAAATGAATGTAAACTACAGCTGGACGCCTGCCGAATGAAGGCAAGAGACCCTTTATCTCAGAAGAGCTTTCCTCCTGCAGGAAAATGGAATTTCAATCCCTGCATTAACAACCTAGTAATATTTGAATTGCAAATGACTAGTGCATGTATCAGTTGCTTGACAATCTAGATATAAGAGACCGGAGCCATGGCTTGAAAGGACATTTGGCATGTATGATAAACCTATCACAGCTGCTACTATCATTCACTTTGCAGATTATTGTAAACAAACTTCAGCAACCCCAAAACATGCCATTCAAGGTGTTGCTGAAATTAGTTAACCTTTTGATTTAATTGCTTTTTGCACTTATGTTTGATTTATAAGCATCAAACCATGAAACCTGAAGCACTGCACTTGTCTTTGCTTAACTATGTCTTTCCATAACACAGTCATTTATGTCCCTTTAAAAATATAGCTATGTGTTTCCAATTATCTCTGCATTGCTTACGATACCTCTTCTTCACAAAGAGCAAGTATGAGTTGTTTCAAGACATCTGTAATAGGCTGGTTTTCAGCTTTTTGCTTTTCTAGTTTCTTCTCCAAAGCAGACACGTCAGATTTAGCACTCTAAATGGAGGTAACAGAAAGAATGTCAATTGCAAAAACACCCTTCCCTGAACAACTTGTCGGATCACTTTAATAAAAGACAGACAAAATAATCCTCTTCTTTCATACTCGAAGAAATTTTTTAATCATTTAAGGTGCTTTTATCTGTTTAAATAGTACCTACTAATTGAAGACTTGAATCGGAATACAGTAAAAAAAAAACAACAACATTAAATCGCATATCTACAAAGGTCAACATTACTATTTCACTGGCACTCAGTTCTTTGTGTTCAGGGAAGTAGGGAATAGAAGCCTGTTTCTTTTTCCATCTCCACTTTGCTCAGATCAGAAATGTAAAGACTTGACACTCGACCATTAGAAACAGTATGGATTTATATGGTTCCTGCCACTCAAGTGGATCACTGTAATTTACAAACTCACACCACTGCTGTTAACTAACTAGAACTTTCAAAAAAATATCTACCAGACAGGGAAACTGAGGCATGAAACCTCAGCCAACTCCAAGGTCAAGTATCAGGTCTATGTGAAAATCTGGACAGCCTTTACTTCTACTCTGGAAAGTAACCTCTGAACTTCAAATGGTAGATTTAAATAACGTTAATATACTTCCATGACCTGAAAGCTAGTGATTACACTTCATCTAAACGCCACATCCAAACAGTGCTATTACAGTAAGAACAAGCACAGCTATCTGTGAATTTACTTACTTCTGGAATGTTGTCTGTAGACAGGGATTTTTTATGACCCAGTAACCTTGCATCCTGAAATTCAGTAAGACAAAAATATCACTGATCTCCCCCAAAGTTCAATCTCTAAGTAAGCATATCATACTAAAAAGGTTCAAGGTAATTATATAATAGCAATGGAAAAAAAAAGCTCTGTTCTGCAGCATTATTACACTGACTTGAAACAGCACTTATTAAATGTATCCCTTTCACATTAGAAATGAAACCAACTACAACAGTGAAAAATCATACAAAGGTTAAAAGGCTTACATATAATCACTGCATGAAGATATTTATTTTGCAAAGGAGAATATATTCAGAGAGTTTTTTAGATTCAAAGTAATTGCTATAGAAGCACAGACCTTAATTAATTCAGGAACTTGAGAGGAGTCCAGCAGTCTGCAAATGCCGCTGCAGTGGCTTGTAGGGATAACTATATTCTGTACCAAGAGGTGGGGAAAAAATTATATGAGTTTTGAAACACAACCAAACTGAAATTTGTCTAACAGAAATTATCTCAGACGTAATTCAAGTCTCCAGCTCTTGCATGTCATTGAGAAGTGGTCTGGTTGTACTTAAAAGCAGCAATTTCAAACCTAATAGATACATGTCAGGCAGGACAGGCATTATGTAGCAAAAAATGAAATGGTACCATCTTCTTCAGCTGATGGAAGTATTGTCTCAAACGCTCCTCCTTGGCCTGTACCTCTGAGTCACTCATGCTGTCAATCAAGTGATAAAGAAAATAGCCAACAGCTTCTGTGGAAAAAAACAAGAGAAAGCATTCCACTAAAATTACCGAGACTGTCATGTTATCAAGATTAATTTATAAGAAATCATTTTGGTGTGAGATGTCACCCTGATGAGAGGCTCTGAAATGGCAACAATGATCACTGAGGCATAGAGATTATGTGGTTTGGGAGCACATATCTAACTGGTGAGTGAAAGGAATATTAATTATTTTCAGACCTAGTGACAGCTTTTCAGTAGAGAATCTTACTTCAATCTATTTTTTTCCACTACTGTGTGACAGAAGTGGTACTGCTCAAGGCCTTCCCCCCCTTTCCTGCCTGCTACCCCAAATAGTTGCCACAAATATTTTGTCATTGCTCAAAAGAAAAAACAGATTTCTAACACTTTGCATATTTATTCTGTACATTTACCCATTATATTCCATTACCAAGCTACATTAAGTATTGTAATATTAATATAACAGCATACAAAAATATTTTAACCATTCGAGCAAGTAACACTGAAGAAACTGCCTATTAGCCAATGAAAGTCAAGATGAACAGATTTCATCAAATTATGCTAAGTTTCTTATCTATGCAGTGCAAAAATATGTGGGGTCCTGTAGCTCTTCCCAGAACAGGAAGAGCATCAAGTATTGTCTTCTCAAAGACTAGCTGTCCCCAACCCTCCTTGCCCCTCTGGCTCTGAAAGGAGGGGGAAAACCCAAACCTTTTTTTAAAAAATACATTTAACAAAAAAAGTAGACTTATTTCAAGGTAGAAGATTTAAGTCCATTTTGCCTCACAAAATCAGTACCTGTATTACTAAAGGTAAAAGTAGGTTGAAAAACTGTGTTTGGTTTTTTTTTTTTAGTATTTAATCATTGATACTGTATTACTTCTAAATCTCTGGTTTGATCTATAAATTTAGAAAAATAAATCATTATCAGCAAGATTTGTTTATAATTCTAAAAAAAAAAAAAAATCTCGTGGATCCCACAGAATATGCTCTGATTATTTGAATCAGGATTTTACCCAACATGTTTTCAAATTTCACTTTCAAAAAGAAGCAATCAGTGTTTACTGTTGTAATCCCTCAAACCCATCATTACACAGAAGAACGGATTTGTGGATAAGTTACAATCATAGAAATTGAAACTCTACCAGTTGGTCCTGGAGGCGTCAGGCAATAACGTTCATCCTTGTACAACAGTTCTGTTATCTGGTAAGACAGAATAATCGTACATTGCAGCCAAAAGAAGCAAGCAAGGACAAACAGTATCTGAAATTGAATTCTCAAAATAATAAAGCATCTCTCTGTTAAAGTATTATTCTTTACCACATCATAGTCATTCCCTAAGAAACACAAAGGGGTTTTTTTGGTAAATAATAGGGTTTTCTTGAAAAAATATTGCAAACAGAAATGCTTTCTGAGGTATAGCATTAAGACAGAGAGCACTCCAGTATTCTGTTTATATATCATTCTACAGGAAGTTTGCTATCCTAAGACACTGCTTAAAGCGTGTCACTCCTGAAGATGCTACAATTACGCTCCTATTTACCGAAAGGCTGAAATTGTCCTAAAAAGCTTCTTATTTTTTATATCTGAAAGAAGCAAGTACAAAAAAAATAATAAAGGAACAACATTTATCATGCTCTGCTAGAATTAAGGTAGCTAGGACAGCTAGTTGTAAATAAGCTGTTGTAAATAAGTGCAATTTTGAATGACAAAACATGCTCATAAAAATTAATTACATTCAACTACATTTAGCACTCGTTTGATCCATCATGCAAACCAAAGAAATATATAGATTTTACTCCCTCTGAAAGAAAAGCATTTACCCAAAAGCCCCCACATCTTACCTTCAAATACTTTAACCTAAACAACATCACTTTAAAAATCATTTGACTGTTCTTAAGGAAATTACATCATTTTTATTAACTAAATCTTCAGTTAAAAACTGAAATTGTGTTTCTAGAATTTTTTTTTTATCTCCTATGATGCCAGAATGCAATCTCAAAGTCAGGAGATGTATTCTCACTGCCAAAGAGCTGTGTTTTAAGTAATGACAAAAGAAAAGGAACCCTCAATTCCGTCAATTGTTGATGAAAATGGATAAATAAAGACAGAAAATACCAAATGTGCAACTGAATATCTCATCTATTACTTTTCTACCAACACCATGGACACTGTTCACAGTTAAAACTAGCTTTTTTTCTGCCCTTTTCCCCTCATCTTTCTATGACAAATCAATACACACTGTAATAAAATCCAAAGAAGTCATAACAGTTCTTTTGAATCAAATATCAGTATACTAAAAGGGATGAATCACAGAAAAAAAAAGTGTAATACTATTTCTGTTTCTAGGTGTCTATTTATTTCCCAAGTTAGCATTTCTTATTTTAGAAGTTCAGTGCATGTATTTACTCTTAAATTTATTGAGGACAACAAAATTTATTTTTCTTCCACTGTGATGCAGAGAATTAACTCTAGATATTACTTCACATGCAGACCACCATTACTTCAGCTCTCTGTCCTTCAAAATTATTTTCATAATGGGACCAATAAGAGACCTCGTTTTTTCTTTCTCTGCTCTTTCTTTTTTAATGCATAAAAGGAAGGAGAGAGGCAGCAGACAAAAACATCCTCTCACCAGAATCAACACATAACAGTAAAAAGTAGTACAATGCAAAAAAAATCTGCACTGATTTTATGGAAATCATTGATCAGTGACTTCCCAAATCTCAATTTCCATTTAATTCCAAGATTTCGTTGTGAAATTTAAAATGTACTTTTATTAATCAGCAGTTACAGTACTGAAGAATAACAAAAAGCACAGTGCATCCCTTCCCAAATTCTGAAACCACATCCGAAGGAGTATCTGCCAACATCTCCTTTATTCTAATGCTGTGCAAAATGTAAGGACCAAGTTATATTGCAGTGTCTTCCTAACGTAGCCCTAATGGGTTGGGTCGGCAAGATGATCAGTAATTTCCCTTCGAGTGCATCCACTTAATTTATTTTATCTGGCTTTGACTTTGATGCTTTAAGTCATAGAACAGAAACTCTGAAAAACTATGTCTACCTTACTATTGTATTAGCACTAGTGTGAGGACAGGAAGAAAGTTTAGGGAGGGCAGGAGAGTGAACTGATGCCAGATGGCACAAGCATGGAAGACTTTGTTCCAGAAGCTACAACCACCTTCAGCTGTAACTACATGGATCTAAAAACTGCAGTAGAATAAGCTACATGACATGGTAACACTGCACCTAATTTTTCACTATTTCACTTAACTGTCCAATTTGAAAACTCAGTTTGATACACTTGTCCAATCTGCCACTGACAGAAGTCTTGCTCAAATTAATCAGGTCTACAATTTTCAGTCTCAGATTTCAGATTTACAATAACACACCATAAACATGCAATGCCTAAAGAAGCTTGATTTTATTTACAGTTTAATCTCCACTTACCTTGCTCCATAGATGTACATCATCTGAGCTGAAGAGGGCAGCAAAGGATAACAAATTAAAAGCAACAAAATGATTTTACTCTTGTAGCTTTCTTTAAAACAACACAGAACATTAACACTGAGGATCTGACTTAGATGAAATTAAAATACAATAATTGCCACATACTGTTTAAACTAATTATATACAGAATAACTTTAGGATGTTTTACTATACTCAATATGGTCATAATTTCTGCCAAAAAACTTCAAATAATGCAACATTCCAAATAGATTAATTACAATTAGAAAGTGTTTTAGTTTTGGTCTTAGTTCAAATTTTTAACATATCCTAATTGGTTTTTTTTGTTGTTTTATACTTCTCTATTTAGCATTTCAAGAAAATAAGCTTCACTCAGACAAGCTGCACTTTACATAGGAAACACTTGATACATTTGCTAAGGAATTTGCTAAGGAAAAAAAAATCTAACTCTCCTGTGCATTAGACTTTTAATACACCAAGGTAACTACAGGCAGCTATTAATGCACTTATATGATGCAAAAAAAGACAGTAATCAGATCTCTTAAGGTATAATGTTCATTATAGTGAGAGAAACAAGTAGTATTTTAAAAAGTAGAAAACAAAACGCAGAATTTCTCCCCTCATAGACTGAAACAGAACTTGAGGAAGAACACCTCTCTGTACATCATGAGGTTACAACCAAAAATCATGTCAACCAGTTCACTCAAGTATAAAACCCCTAACATCTTAATGTAAACCAGCTGACTCAAGTATTAAAAACCTGATATTTTCCTGTAATTCGCAGAACTCCAAAATTCTCATTAGAAGCTGTAACTTTTTGAGAACTGCAACTTTTTGACAACTATAAAACAGCATTAGCATAGGCAAGGGTAAGAGAACAAAAACTCGAGACACAATTTTATCTTCCTGTAATTCTCATTAGAGGAAAATAAGATGTCACAGTGAACAGATGCACAAAAGCTTGAATGCATTCACAGAAGTTTAAGATTTTATTTAAGAAGTTCAAGCCTATGAAACATTTGTTCTTTCTGTGCAACTGTCACTTGTATTTGAAAATGAGTCAAATGCAGGTCCACACAGAGGGAAAAGAAAATGCCATCTATGAGGTTAGTTAAGCTTTGTTGGGTGAACTCACTCCACGACTGACAGGATGACAATGAACTGCAGATATCAAATGCATCAATTTCCTAAAGTACTTGACTCTGAAATAGTAATGGTACATCAGGCAAATAGAATGGGAATACTTTGAAGCAGTTACTAGAGAAGAGCAGTTTCAACAGAAATCCATAAACTAGTCTGCCACAGACATTGTTCGTGTGTCCCTGGCATCCCTACCCTGTACTTTTGTACTCCAATCCTGAACTTTGTTCATTTGAACACTCAAGACCTGCATTTAGCCATAAAATTTTGCTGTGGTCTTTACAAAACCTACAAATATTCTTTCTTCTCTCCCATCATACCCTCGAGTTTCATGCTCAGGCTGTTGTAGCCATTAAGTTTAAAACAGAAAAGGCAACATGAGCGGGTATGCTTTCAGAAATAATGTAAGGGTAAAATCTGAGCACAGGCGACCTTGAACACAGTCTCTGACACCAGGTAGCAAGAAAGGCAAAAAAAGAGTAATATAAAACAGATAAACAAAACTTATGCCACACTTAAATGTGGCAAGGAAAGCTGAAGTAAAAAGCAAAAAAAACCTTGACCACCACTACCCCATCCCCCCCAAAAAAATCACATTAAAAGACCCCTAAACTTAATTTCCATCAGAATTCTGAGTTTTTAGCCCAGATGTCCAGTAACTGCTGTAATCAGAACAGCAGGAACTGTTCTCACTATGAGGAGAGCAACTGTTTCATTTGAGCAGACTATAATTTTTAGCAACTAGTCTGCTAGCATGACATTTAAAGATACTTTAAATCACATTCTGCACACCTGCACAGTTCCCCAGTGGCAGGGACACTTCAGGCTAGCGTTGGTTGTGTGTGGTAAACATTGGCATGGTTTGCCTTCTAGTGAAAGTCCTACTTTGGGTATTTATCTATACTTATAGAGTGAAAATGTATTTAGAAAATCTGTTACTTTAATAAATACATCTGAAACAGATGATTCTGGGGCTGACTCTTTAAAGGAATAGCAATATACTCCTACTGGATCTAAAACATTGTTTCACTTATCCCTTGGATGCCAAGGCCAGCTAGAGCCTAGCTAACAAACCAAATTTCAACACTGGTTTGCCTTCTCTCCTCCTTTTCCCATAATACAACAGGACCAGCTAGACAGAAAATGCAATTTACTAGGAAATTATTTTGGTCATATTCACCTGTTATGTTTTACTAATATCCAACCCAAACACAGTTCTAATTCACACTCATTACAAAATTCCAGGAAATAACAAAATCGACCTTCAAACCCTGGTCCTGAGTAATATTAGGTGACTTCTCTTGTTCCCTGTGGTGTAGGCATGCTGAAAAACCCCCTATCATTCCCAGTCCTAAATGTTTGACTGGGGCAAGCAGTGTGTGATAGAAGTGCTGGCTCATTCACGTACACTTACAAAAGCTTAAGACAACCTTGCAAATTCACAAGTAACCTTCGTTGCAGAACAGAACCATATGACTGTGAATACAAAGTCCTGGCAAATGTAGCTCAGAGCTGGGTGTTACATGTGAATGTTCAGGAGCCATATTAACCCAGAGGGCACAGAAAGTTAGCAGATGTAGCAGAATATGCCAGGCTTCTACTGGTATTTCATCTTCATCAAGCACCCTATTACCTTACTGGTTAATAGTGATCATCTTTGGGGAAATTTTACAGTAGCATAGCTGTTTATAAAAAAAAGTGAATAAAGATAACCCCCAAATTTTACTACCCTAAGTTTATACACTGGCAAATAGCACAGAAGAATAATGAAATTGTTTTTCATCTACTATATATAATGTTTCTGGTGTATGCTCATGTACAGCAGAGGCAAGGAAAATGAGGAAAGTGGGGAGGAACAACAGTATCTCCGACTAGACATGGAATGCTACTTTTAAAACGTGGAGCAGGGACTGGACAGACTTGTGCTCAACAAGACAAAAAAGACAGGGAACTTTGTTCCATAGGAAAAAAGAAGTATTCATGTAACAACCTTACCTTTTAAAACCCAAAATGAGGCTGTTTCTAAACAGACGATAATCAAGGGCAGGTGTGTTTGCTGAAGACACTGTCAATGAAAGCAATGGTTCTCAAGTCATTGTCAAAAAATCCGTGAACGGCAACAACTCGGCAGATCGTATAAACAGACCATCCCTTGAAAAGCTATTTTGATAGTTTACTAAATGCTGACAAACATCCATAAACCAAGATTTAAAATATCAAAGTGTTTGATAGTTCCGGGTTTATCAGCTCTAAATCTGATCCATTTCAAAAGCAATCAAATATTCAGAGTGAGAAGTTTTCCCTCTACATTGTCTTTAATGTCAATAGTTAATAAATCAGCTTTTTATACTAATTATTAATTGCATAAAGCATCTTTATCTATAAGAAAATACAAGACCAATTCCAAAAAGCAAAACAAACCTCAAACAATACTAATCCAGAAAACCTGAGATATTAATATTAGTCCTGGAACAAAAAAAAAATCCACTGAAGGCAAATGGTTTGCTAACTGTTTCAGACTGAACACCTGCCTTAAAATAGGTTTTAAATTTTTGCCGTTTATTTCTTTAAATAATTATAAAAATAAAATCTTAAAAATCCAAGAAAAAAATCAATGGCACGACACTTGCTTAAGTGTTTGCTTCTGCTAATATAAATTCCCTGACAAGAAAGAAAAAGTACGTCCATCTAGATAAATCTAAGGGGGAAAAAATAGACAAATATACAGTTCTATATGCAGTTATACACAATAATACTTGAACACAAAAGAAACTACAAAATCACTTAAATTTAGATGTCCCTGAGTTATGCTTCATGTCATCATCTTTACATCGTTTCTTGACTAAATATCCCATAGCATTCTACCTTCTTCCTGTAGAATTGCTGTCTCTCATTCCAGCACCGTAGACCAGTAAAGAAAAAAAAATACAGTAGTGGGTGCATTTATGTCCTGTATGAAGTTAGCATCATCTCACTTCAGCTCCACAATGGAATTAACTACTGTAAAAACCTGACTGCACAGGGCCCTTTCAGCAAGAGCTGCAATATGGTAGAAGATAACCAAAATAAAAACATCAACTCTAAAGGAACCTGGGAAGTCAAAGGCAAGAACAAGATAAGAGCAATTCCTTAGTCTAACTCCAGTTTTAAATGCTGGAACATTTCTTTTTGTTTGCAAATCTCAGCTGAAGTTGGTTTCAAGACACCCTCAATACAAATTCTCCTCCAGCAGTATATTAAACTTTTTGCTCATAAAAAGACGAGCAGAAAAGCATGTTAGTATGCTCAGCTGCTGCTGACAATCGGCAACCTGGTTTCCTTAGCAACAAACAAGTCTGAGAAAATCAAGGGGCTGACAATGAAGTGGAATGGAACGGCATGATAAAGGGAAAAAGCGGCTCTCATGTACACTGCCTTATGTGCCCAGATTCCTCAGCTGATGCTTCGGAGTTTTCATCTTGTCAGTAGCAGAAATCTATACATTATAAGGCATAAGAAGCTGAATCAATACACCTAGATAGCAGCCAGCACTAATAACCAACCTTTGCCTCCTCTGACTACACTGATGAGACAATCTCAAACTATTTTCCATACTGCATCTATTTTTCCCTCTTTGTAATACTGCAAAAGGAGACAAGTCAAAAAGAAAAAAAAATCAGCTGTTTAATATCTGTGCCTTATCATCACATAGGTGCTAATTAGATTTACTAGCATTCATTTCAGCTTGGTAAACTATTTACGGAGTAGCTTCCTTTAAAGCTCAAGTTCAAAGAAATTTGATATGTCTCCATGAATTATTAACCCTGGTCTTTGTAAACAGAAATACCACTACAAGATTTTAAACTCACAGACAATGGCTAAGTAATATACTACGTGATACTAATTCTGTGACAGTAAGACAGAATTCAACTTACTCTATGTGCCTGTGTTATACTTTTGATATATACATTTACCATATACCAGGCATACATGTATTTGTGGCTTACAACACATTAAAACCTGTTTCAGTTAACCAGAATGAATTGAGGGGTCTACATTTTCAAGGAGGAAAAAACCCACCAAACTATTTCACATTCCAGTAGAGACTTCATTGTTGTTAGTAAACAGTCCTCCTTCGAAAAAAAAATTCTGAATCTTTTTTTTTAGGTACTTCATTTTTTAGGGTAAATGGTTGGGTTTATGCTTCTTTTTCTTTTTTTTTTTTTGTAATAAAACCTAACAAAACACTGGCAGAATGCAAGGTAAACCCTGAAGATTCACTAATTGATAACTCTCCAATATCAAAATCAAATCACTGATTAGTAACTACTCAGTTTTCTCATCTGCAACACAACAGCTTCCCAGAGTCATGGCATATAGACTACTTATTTGTGTATTTGTTAAATAAAACAGTTAATGACAACTGCAGCGACCAACTACTTGAGCTTCTCCCTGAGCCTTGGACAAATAAAACTGTTGTTTACAAAGAGATTTTTCTGTATCACATTTAGCCCAAGTTTAGGTATTTTATTAATATCTCAGTATACTTGGAATAT
The DNA here is from genome assembly GCA_017589585.1 of Phylloscopus whistleri. Lineage (NCBI taxonomy): Eukaryota > Metazoa > Chordata > Aves > Passeriformes > Phylloscopidae > Phylloscopus > Phylloscopus whistleri. Next base: position 2,650,497 of record JADMLD010000549.1, on the reverse strand, counting down.
AAAAATGAATTTTTTAATTTTGAAGACAATCACATACTCCTACTTAAGCAAGCAAATTATCCCTTCCCATACATTCAGTTATTGACACAAATTAACATTTGCAAGCACTGAGCATCAGAACAGTCTTTGGAGAAAACTCTTAAACATGCTACAATTCAATGCCTAATTAACCAATCACATTTATACACAACTTCCATGACCAAGAGATCAGCAGAACACCCTCAGGTTAATGTCAGTGACCATCAGATCTTTAAAGTTGGTTCTTTCATGAGTAACTCTGTAGTACTTCAGAGCTGTATCGTTTCTCCCTTTTTGTAGTCATTGATGCTGCAAACAAAAGCAATCCCAGCACCAACCACCTCACAGGCCTTGTGAGAAACAAACTCTTTGCTTAAGCTCTCTAAGTACAAGAGTCACATTCCTGCCACAATCACAGTAAAGCTGTTATTTGCAAACAACTTGTATGTAAATCTTATGGCCAGGTTCAATACTAAAGAAGAATTAAACTATGATTTATGGTTCAGAATTGGTACTTTCAATCTGACAAGTCATCATAGAAGACCTCACATGATAAGCACTTTGCTCAAGTTCTCCACATATGCTGAAGCCTCACATATTAAAACAAGTAGATCTCTTAGCCTACAACCAGTCCACACTATCACCATGTACACAGGAACAAGCAACATGAAAAATACTCACATATAGAAAGAACTTTGTCCAGTCTCCCCTGTACTGCTTCAGTTCTCAGTTCTGCTACATAGAGCCCAACACTTTCAAACAAGCAGCCATTTTCCTAGAGAAAAAGCAATCAAGCATGGAACTTCACACAGAGAAGACCTTCTGATACTTCCTATTTTTAAACACCTCCTTCCCAAAGATAACTGTTGAGAACATAGAAGGTGCTCTACAGAAGTCTATATGGCAGCTACTGAGCTGCTAATGAGTTGCTACTGATCAAAATATTTTTGTATTGAAATCAACTGCAAGAGACAAAGTTATGAAAGGCAGAAAGACTGGGACACTTAAATTTGGCCTCCAATTCTCAATTCTTTAGTGAGTAAAAAAAAACTATTCAGCAGAAACAATTGTTGTACTTCCAGTCCCCAGTAAAAAAAAAAAAAAGGGCATTATTCATTAATTTACTTTTCCAGTTCAGGAAACAAAAAGCTACTAGGTCTGGAGCAAATACTTTGGTTAGCTCTGAAGAAGAAAAAGAAAAGCAGCAGGAAGACAACATAATAAACCATCACTGCAACGAGTGTTTGAAAAATATCCTAGATATTCTGAACAGGCTTCATCATACCAGACTCATGTTTGGAACACTACTGGGATCTAAAGCCCTCACAGAGAATATAATATAAGAAGCCTTGTAATAGTCATTTTTACAAATTTTACATGTGAACTCACCTTCAGCTGGGCATGGGCAGTTTCAGTATCAGGAAAGTTTCTAAAAACATAGTCTGTATATGTTTCTGCATCAAGGTCCACCCCCAATTTGTGCATCAATTTGAGGACTTCAAAGATACCTATCAAGGCAAAATTAATTAGGCTAAGCATTCAGAGAAATGAAAAATTGAGAATCAACATGTAAAAATAAATGATGCTTCACAAAAAAAAGAACTATCTCCTCAATTTCCCTCCTTGAAATTGCTAAGAAAAATCCTGCATTTCTATTCTAGGTATTAATAGAATTCTTACCTGTGAAACTTAAAATAGATTTACAAAACTTCGTCATTCTGTGCCAGTACTATAAAAACCATGAAAGTTCCATTTGGAAATTGCTATTATACAAAATTATTTTCTAACACAGCAAACATATGAGTTAGTCATGTTTGCAGAACATCTTATAGAGCTATGTATCAAAATGGCCATATTATTGTGCATAAAAAACAAATCTCAAAGATGTAAAGTACATAAACTCAAGATACAAACACATTCTTCAACACATCATGCATTCTTAGTTTTGTTCCCAGTACCCAACTCTGATTAGCATTAGTGTTCAGGACTTTTCTCTGGACCTGTTTAAAAGTAGTAACACGTTTGTAATCAAATTGGTTGATTACTCCACAACACATCAGCTTCAAACTGGAAGTTCAGAAAAACCCTGGAGTCTCCCAAGCCCAGTGAAGCTACATTGTAACTTTTACAGGGTTCACATCATGTCACACAAGGAGACTGTGTATCACTTCTGTAGAGTCACATTTGAAGACACCATATACCAAATATTAATAGTCCAGCAACTAGAGAGTAGTTATAGAGTATATATCATTTTTTTTAATTGCTGACACTCTCCTGATTTGCAGAAACTTCTTACAGTAACCTTAGCTACCAAACTCCGAATCCCTGTCAAAACCAATACAGGTATAATCATTTTTTGCTGGTCTAAAAATGATTTGTCAGTTGCTGCAGGACACCAGTACCAAACAGCATATGTTTTTTTCAACTTGCATTTCATACTTATTACTTTAAAAATGTCCAAAGTCCCTGTCTTTGCCCTGGAGTGCCACCTATGGAAAAGTGACACTTCCATGAATATTTTATGCAGTGCACTATGGTGCAAATAATCAAATGTGAATTCCCTTTGAGCACTTGAAAATACATGCAGGCAAGTCACACTAGATTAAAGTCGCATCATCTGTTCGAGTTTGCCTTAAACAAAACTCTGATTTTTGGACCAGAATCTGCAAAAATATGAATAAAGAATTAATTACACTAAGTCTTTCTTCATACCTTTCAAATGTTGACAGCTAGTTTCTACCTCATGTTTTCAACAACCCAGAAAATACATTAAGTCCTCTTATGCTGAAACCTTTTAAAAAATAACTGTAACACTAAAAAGTTTGAAGACCAAGAACTAGATCCCGCAGTGAAAAAGGTGTGGTAAACTCAGGAGGTTTGAGCCTAAGCCTGTACCCAGAAGAGTGCAGAAAAGAGGCTTGTTAAGCATCCCAACCCCGTAGCAGACAGACTAGGGCACACTTCCTGAGCAGGCAAGGGCAGGTGTGAGAAACAGAGCACCAGCACAACAGCAAGATGCAGATACCACAACCATACTGCACCAAAATAATTGCAAAACCAAAAGTAATCACAAGCTTAAATGAAAATATGTGTAGCAGCATTTTTTTTTTTAAGGTGGCTGATGTACAATTTTTGGGGGGACAGAAGATTAATGAAACCAACAGTGTCCTAGTTTTGCACACATTTTCTACCTCACCAAAAGCAGAACTACTTTATAGTCAAATAAACATCTCCCACAATACTAAGCAATGAAACATTTCCATTTCAGTTAAAAAGATTTGAGCATTATGTACGTGGACTTCTATAAATCCTTTGCTTCTCATACTGGAAAATGCACTGACCTCTTCTCTCTCTCCCAACCAAAAACAGACTTAAAAAAAAAGGCACAGAAGTGCAGTCATGTTCATGCAGAACACTGGTTTCCCAAACTTTTTTTAGAAGCCTCCCCCAAATACACGTGTATATTGATTTAGAAATTATTCACATGCATAGAACCATACTGATACATTGTGGACATTATCAAAGATACATGAAAATAGAGAGCCAAAAAGGATAAAATATTTATTTGCTAACAGCCCACTCACAACCCAATAGATTGCCTTGCACACCCCACTCTGGAGACCACTGATCCAGAAGACTGGGCATGACTAAAACCCCCAGTAAAATCTTTTGGTCATCTCCCTGCTTGATCAAGAACAGGCTTTTTGAGATCTTAGGCTGACATATGTAAGTACACAGGAGCTGAGTATACAAAATCAAATAATTGAGTAGAAAGAAGGGAGAAATAAGAAAAAAAACAGAAGTCAAACAACTTCTTTTTGTCAATACTGGAAACAGCTCTCAAACACCACAACAGAACAGATTCCAACCTCAAATCAGTATATTGAAGAACAAATTTAGGAGAGATGAACTGTGAGGTGGTCATAATATTTATATGGGGGAGCAGCTTTTCAAAAACTGAGAAGTGAAGCTGCATTTCAGTCTACCATTCATTTCCTAGGACTTTCACAGTTAAGTCATTCCTACTCCCTACAGCACTCCCATGAGAACAAAAGGAGTTTCTAAGGCAGTACAGTTCTACATGTGGAAGGGAAGTTAAATTTGACTTTAAGCAGTTTTCTGAGGAAACAAAAAAACCCCAAAACTTCAGTTCAAATGATGCCTTAAGCTTTAGCTTTCATATTTTCCAGATTCTGTACTGCATTGGTATATAACTCTGAACTTCATAGAAAGTGTTAGCAAGTTCTCTGCACAGTTTAGTCAGACAAAACAATCCTTTCCCAGCCTGAGAACCAAGGACACCATTGCAGCTTCAGGCCCAGAAAGCATGAACAACAGTGAATTGAGGAGAGCAATCTGGGGGGATGGGACTTCATAACTGAAGCTGTCACTGGACAATTAACCCCAAACATGTAAATGGACCAAAACTTATAAAAGTGTGAAAATGTATGACCCATAGTCCATCTTGGGTGTAGCCTGGGCCAGGCTCTTGTACTGCCCAAGGTCCATCCTTTGAAGGCCTTTCTAATAAACACCTACTTTATTCCTTTATCACTGTCTAGCCTCTGTTCTAGGTAGCCTCTCAAGGCATCACAAAAAGCAAGGTCACATTCAGGAAAGCATATTATTTAAAGTTATTTTTGCTGTGCTGGTAATTTCAGATCCAGTCAGAATGTTCTTTGCCAGAAAAATCTGTCTATTACAAAACAGGATTTCAAGCAGTAACTTCGTGAAATCACCACCCTTATTCCCCTCTGGATCTGACTCTTATTTTCAGAAGTAAAAATTGACATACCATTCACTAACCATGGGTTCTGTATGTAACAACAGCTTATACAATAGCTCAACAACAGTAGAACCCAAAAGCAAAATACACACTTGTAAAAAGTGTTTTTAAAAATAACATGATCATTCAAAGGCAAAGGGGAACTACAAAATACTCAGGAATAAGCCTAGTGTTGAATATTTCTGCTTATTTACACTAGACCCTCCTGATTTTAGTGCATAATCTAACACAAAATGACTCTCAGTGCCACTAAAGATCCACTGCACATTGATCTTTTAAACTCTCCAAGCACTTTTCATTCCTAAAAGCCTAATAAAGACTAAGGAAATAAGTATTTATCAACTCATGTAACAGATGCACATAAAGGCAATGCCCTGAAATTACTTGCCTGTGTAAAATGACTGAAAAGAATTGTTTGCTATTTCTTAGTGGTTAAGGTGTATTTAAAAATGGCCTTATTTAGTTTCATACCTCCTAGCCACCACTTTGCTGCTACTTTTCTTTCAAACACAACTCTGTACTACAGAAATTACAGAATTTTCATTGATATCCAGTGTCAGATTTTGCTGTAATGAACATTAGAGAAACATGTCATTAAACACTGATATTTGTTATTTAATTGTTTGGGTCATACTGCATGTCCTGATTCAGACATTTGTACACTGCAGTTCTAGATAGCTTGTTGATTTTATTCTGATTATTTAGACCAGTCTACATCCTATCATAATTTTAACCTCAAAGTTTTTCCTCAAAGTTCTCTTCCATTACCAGCCTTGCCTATACCAAGACACAAAACTACACACATTAGGCTGGCCATTACTACTTTTTTGAGAAATTTATTACCTTCTTTTTGGTATGAGATGTGACACTGTTTCTATACTTCTGTTCACATTACTTTTTGCTCCTAGAAAGCACCATCCTATTCATTTACTATCTGCTGTCACCCTTCAGTTCTCACTGCAGCATGACTGTTTGCTCTGTTACTTCTATGAAACAATTCCAGGGTGGATGAAGTGTTTTCCCCCATTCACCTTTCTTCAAGTGTATTGGTTGTATTTTTAGATAGTGGAACTAATTTACTCTCTTTTTTTTATTACTAACTCAGAAAAAAATGAAAGCAAGCTTACATAAGGGAAGAAGACAACTTGTCTCAGTGTTCAGCAAGAATAGTTACACTGGTTCTTCTTTATAGAAGCAAGAGAGCAGGTATCTTACCTAATATATTTCAAGAATTACAAAATCACTGACTTGTGTAGGCACGTACAGTCCTTCCACTTGACAATATAAACTTGGATAGTGACTACAGTGACTACAGGCTACAGAAATGCGTTTGCAAATTCACAGCATAATCTTACAGCCATACAGGGTATGTGTATGCAATGCCTCTGCAAACAGAAAAACAAAGGCTCTATGGAAAAGGGCAAAAAATGCTGGAATTGAGGGATCCTTCATCAGTTCTCTCTTCTCAATTTGCTTACATGACTTCCAGCAGCAACTACAGTTGCCAAAAGCACAGTTCATTTCTACAGTAGGGAGTCCAAATTAAGGCAACCTCTGATCTTGACAAAAACCAAAACAAGTATCAAAACCAAAGTTTCTCTTGACACTCAAATACTGCTTTAATTTTGGCAGCCAAGTCTCAATCTAAAAATACTTCCGACGTCTCTCAGAATTGTGTTAGTGAGGTGAAATTTTTCATGGAGTAAAAGAAAGCAGCTTTTTTCAGTATGCAGCATCCACACAGGGAAGTATGACACTGATTTCCATTTACTTATTTTTGGCAACACTGTTTCAAGTAAGTCACAAAGGACCCAACTAGAACAACATTGCCAGACTTTTAAAATATCATAGAACTTTCAAGGATTTGAAAACCTGGGAGAAGATAAACTTGGGTAGTAGTCTAGCAGGAACAGAGCCTAAGGAGTTAATAAAAACTGAATATTGTTTTCACAAAGGCTTTTTGAAAAAGACTTGAGACATTTTTATAGCCAGAAACAATTAGGGAATACTTGTTTCAGCATTTCTTCCAAACTGGAATGCAACTGTATATTTAAGATAAAATTGCGATATGGAAGAGTCTGCTAAAAGCACTTTTTTTTTGTTTGTGCATTTTGTTTGTCACCCAATGTCACACTAACAACTCTGCATCTCATTCTAAAGCACATTATACTGTGAGATAAGATGAAAAAGACAGTTTTTTGTTTCCCCAAGGGGGAAGTACTTCTGTTAAAAGCATCTTTTTACAATACCATTCTTTCTGAATTACCAATAACGCAAACCAAAGAATTAGATACTGTACTCTAAAATTTAATATTTGTTCAATTCTTATTCATATCCTGTAGACATCCCCATGTGTAACAGGGGAAAGTATGCTAAATGCTTAAACCTACTTAAGAATCCCAAAGATTGAGCATTTTTGTCCTTCAATCAGTATGCTGTCAGGTCAGGCTCACACATTCAGCAATGGAAGTTCTCCTGCAGTTTTTATGATTGTAACAAAAGTCACGTTTGGCTCATCAGGCAAATAATAAGAAGCTGGCTTGAATAAAGGACTGGGTTTGCAGTCCAAGAGAGCTGTAATAACATAACCTTACTTTTAAATTCTTCACTTGGATTGCAGTTCCTTCAAGAGTAAACTAAATTGTAATGAGCACTAGAATGCAGAAAGAATGTGAAGAGTTAAAAAGATAACCAAGCACATCCTTCTGTGTCAAGCGAGACTTGAAATTGTAGAACTATATCGCAATCAAGTAAGAAAGGAGGTTTTTTAAAAGTCTCTCTGAAGGAAAAATTGTTTGAAATGGGGACAGACACATAGCAAGGGCTACATTTAATTTCCGAAGAATCTCCTAGCAGTAAGATTTGTGCCCTAGGTCTGCAATAATGCCACGGGAGCATTTATCAGACAACTCACCTTTAAGATTATTCTCTTTCTCGTATGCAACTAGCAGCGGCCAGCAATAGTGAGGTCTGAGTGGCAAGCCTTCTTCCTTCATCATCTTCATCACATCAATGGCCAAGGCTGAAAGCATTCACAAAATAATTAAACAGTGACCAAGTACTCCAAAGAGCACAGGTAAAATAACTAAATAAGTAGAGTACCCGATCTGTTGGTCTCCAAAGCACAACGCAAGATAAATGGTAACGGTGCCGAGTGCATCTTCACTTCTTTTAATTCATTACAGAATTGCTTCAGCTTGCTCACAGGCTGCAAAAAAAAAATCAAAATTCATTTAATTTCTCAAATTGTTAAGAATGTCAGATTCTTCTAACATTTAGAAAATGGATATTACACATGTCAAACAGGATTCCTTTGTGAATTTCAATTTACTATTCAAGTTAATACAAAATAACAAAATTCTTCTTTTCCTCTTGAAGAACTGTGCAACGATGCACCATTTTCAATCTCCACAGTTGCATTAAACTAAATAAATACACTGTTATTACTAGATTAAGAAAAAAGTCTTATTATTCTGCTTACCAGATCTTTATTTACACAATGTTGCAAGAAGAAGCTACCTTGGTCTAAATCTTCACGCGATAAATGACGTAAAGACTTCAAAATGCTGAAGCTGATATCTTCAAAGCCGTGAGTTATCAGAGTCAAACACAGGTTCATTACATCTAGCAATTGGAAAATAGAGAACAACATTAATAAAGTGCACACAACTTTTCCACCTTAAGCTAATAAAACTAGTGAAAGCTAGAAAAGTAAATGTTTTACAAGTACCATTAACATACTTTTAAACAAGATTCACAACACAAATTTGAGACTATCTTTTCCAGAATTATTTGTATTTATCAATGAAATTCACTTTTCCCATAAGAAGACTAGGCCAAAAATTACAGAAGTATCACCACTGCAGCATGACAGAAGGATAAGAGAAACTCATTTCTAGACACAACAAAAAAAGAAAAAAATGGATGTAGTATAATTAACAGTAATCAATCAGATTAAACATACTGGGATCCAAAAGTGACTTTAAAGGTAAGTAATAAAAAACTGTATTCAGTATTCAGTATCCCTTTCTTATGGCAGTCATGAAGAGCTCTCACAACAGGAATCTTAACAGTGGTATTTGAAGAAAGGACTCCACGCTTGCTGTTTCCTTATAAAAGCTGAATGAATTTTAGAAATTTTAAAAAATGACACATTAATTTTTGCATGTAAATTATTAAAGCTGTTTCATATTTAGATTTTCTAAAACACAACCTAAAACACACAAACACACAAATTAATCCACAAGCTAATGGCAAAAATATTCCTTTCCCTCAGTATTCAAGATGAAACTACAAAATTACCTAGTTTTGGAGAAGAAGGAAAAACAACAACAACCACCAAACAACAACAAAACAAGAAAAAAAAGGAAAAAAGTGTTCTCTCTCCACTCTGCTGTAGGAACATACCTGGAATTAATTCCCTTTCAAATCTTATGCGTCCTCTAATATCCTCGATGAGCTGTGGATAACCAGCCTTGGCAAGGCTAAAAATCACCTGCATCAAAATCCTGTCCATAAGGTACCCTTCAGTCTTCTCAACTTGCTCTAGAGTCTGTAAAACCATAATAAATTTAACTTGAATCAAGTCCAAAGTGACTCAAAACAGAATACTTTTAAATCAAAACAAAACAAACACAAAAAACCTGTTTTCTTTCCTTTTTTAAAATCTATAGATTTAGATAAGGGAACACAGTATAGAGAAAAAGTACACAAGAATTATTAAGAGGGACTCAAACACTTTTAGATAGTAAAAAGAAAAAGGGACACATAAAAGGGATATAACATATAGTTTCTTTCTAATATTTAGTAATATATGAAAACACCAGAGGTATTCTCATTGTGATACAAATTTCAAAAGAAATTACTTTGTAAAGGGAAGAATGACTAATCAAACATTTTGTCACTGTTTGGAAGAATATTGGCTGATGACTATTTGTTTAAGACACAGAAGAAAATTGTGTTTTCAGTACCCCCTTCCTTGATTTGGTCCTCTACATCTGATTAAACTCCTGATACATCTTAAGAAAATTGGTTTGATCTTTTCTCATTGCTTTGTGAGTATCTCCTTGATTTAAAAAAAATAAGAGAATACTTGAAAAAACTCAGCTACACAAAGGGCTGTAAGGAAGCCTCACCTTACAAACACCGAGTTGTTCATATGAATTCTCAAAAAAAAAACCAAAAACAAAAACAAACAACCCCCCCCTGCTTTTACTGGAAAGATCCTGTGGTTTCAGTGGTCAAAGGATGGCTCAATAGGAGCAGAATAACCAAGGTTTACTTTTCATTTTCATAAATAAATATACAGATATCCCACATGCACTGTCTTTAAAAAACCTCCTAAATTATTGCTCACTGACAAATCTATCTTCCCAGAGTGAAATGCCACTATCGAAAGACAAGTATTTTTCAGAAATTATGACATTTTCAGTTAACCAGCTATTCAATTGCAAAAAAAAAAAAATAATTGTTAATTACTTCGAAGTAAGAGGAAACCAATTATAAAATTCTTTCTTATTCCTCCTGCCTGGACAGAAAGCATTCCAAAGTTATACTGAACAAAAGATCAAACCAGTTGCATTTGAATTCAAAATTGCAGTACCTTTTTGATGCTATCAGCATCACCCTTTTCAGCATACACATTCAGCAGTGATAAATAGGTGTCTGGACCTGGTTCAACACCAGCCGTCCTCATCACTGAAAGGATGTTTTCTGCACTCTTCATATCTCTAAAAGAATTCAAAGCAAGACTTTCAGTAGATTTAATCATAATGATGTTTATTGCGAATTCTACATTCCCTCACTAAAATAATTAGAATTGGAAACAAAGACTGTAATGAGCTTAGAGAAATTTATTTTAACTAAGCAAATCCTGAAAGGTGAAAGTGCATATCTTTTTCATAATTGTATTACTTAAAATATGCTTTCAACTTTAACAGATGATAAAGTTCAGAACTAAGTGCAGCAAATTTCTTCTCAAACACTACAAAAGTACAGTAATTTATCCTGAAATACAAGATTTTCAGACACAAGAAAAAAAGTACTTTCTTTGTTAAATAGCTTTTTTGCTTCATAAATGTAGAGACAGTCTTCCACACATTATTATTCAAAACCATCACACTGTTCTGCAGCATGTAATTTTTTCTGTACAGTATCACTTTATATTTTAGTAAAGCTAACAGTAAGCAAAAGGAATAAAAGGTATTAAGCATTACCCTGATCTTGCATGTCCTTTCACAAGGCTACTGAATACTGCCTCAGTGATGGGGAGATCTTTGCTCTTCATAAATCCAAGAATCTTACTGCAAAATATAAAACAATTTGTATTTGCCACTTTGGAAAAAGCAGACACTAAGGTGGGGCTGGATTTTTTATTTTAATCTTCCTTTTTCTTATTCTTATGCCCCTCTATCACACAATTACAGCTTAATCTTGCTAAAATTGTTAGAAAGATACCCAGCAAGTCCTGTGTAACAGCAACAACCAGAATTATTGCTATTTGCTCCTTAGGCCACTTCATTCTCAAATGCCTTTCCCAGTAGCCATTTTCTTACAAAGCAGTAAGCCTTCATAACCTCACACTTTTTCATGACGGCTCTAGAAACGACAAGAATAAGTTATTTTCTGAGCAATGTGAATACAACTTGATTTGAACGCACTGGTCTAACACTTATTTTTATTTCGTTTGTGTTGGTTTCAGCAGTCTCGAGGAAATTGCTCTTCATTGCTTGGTTAAAATATACTTATATAAAACCTTTCTTTGCTTTGCTTAGTTTCTATGAATTACACAGAAATCAGTTTTAACATCAGCAGCAGCAAATACAAGAAACAGACTTTGTGGAAATCCCTTTAAACACAAATGCTAAAGAATACCTTGCTCCTTCAATGTCACCCTCATTGCAATAAGCAGCAATCAACCTTTGGTATGTAACCTACAGAAAACAAAAAGTGGAAGTTAATTATTTCAATTCAATACATGGAGACTACTATTAAGAATGAAGATCCTGTAAAAGGGCACCTACTCGATTGGGCTGCACATTAGCTTCCTCCATCCTGGCCAAAAATTCTGTCGGAGAAAACTTGTGCTCATTCTGAAGATAGACTTTAAGCAAAGCATTGTAATGGCTTGTATCATACACAGCACCTGAGGAAATATTTCAACCACAGTCAATGTATATTCTCTAAGTTCAACATAGTTCCATAGCTTTCTCAGGTAATTAATTTCATGTCAATTTTACTCTGTATGAACTTAGAAGACAGCTTCCTTTTATCCACCTTTGAAGTATCAGACATTTATTTAACAGCTCACATGTTTATAAAAGGCTAAAACATAAGAGCACAGTAAAAGCAATGCTCATGTGCACGTTATTCTACAGTCTCTACAGCTGCACTTATTTTACAGATTCAGGAATGTTGCTATCAAAAAGCATTCACCTCTGCATTATCTATACATAAATTACAATAAAAACATCATCTGATAAAATAGCTGATAGCACTAGAAATACTCAGCTCATCAGATAAATAGGTAACATCTAACAGAAAAGTAAATTCAATAATGAAAATCAAGCAAAAGCATCTTAAAAAAATCTTTAGATTTTGGAATTTTAGATTAACACCCCTAGATGTCACTATAAGCCCCAGAATTAGAAACAGGTCTCTCACCTGAATAATAAAATCCACTGTTCATTCAGTGGTAAGTATAACCTGTTATAACCTAACATTTAAACACCATTAAAATCCATTGTCTCTCATTCCAAAGAGAGTAACTAAAGCACAGAGCTGCTCTTGCAAGGAGGAGTAACAGACCCAACATACCAAGTTCTTTCATCTTGTCCCACATCATATGGGCCAGCTCTGTTCTTTCAGGTGACAATACCTCTGGTAAGACAGCACCACAACTTTGCAACAAAAGCAAAGCCTGGTTACTCCCTGGACACCCTGCAAGTGGAACAAAAACACAAATTTCTTCATAATAATTATGCATTCAATATTAGAAAGAAGATTTGAGACAGACTAACTGAAATATTTAACATTTTCTATAAAATAGAATTTTCTCCAAGACTGAAGACGTTAAATGAACAGGATACCCAAATGATTAACCAATGGCCTACTGTGCACTACTCTAAAAAGATTCTAAATGAAACATGCCATTTAGTACAATAATCAGCTTAGCTGAGCAGAAATTGTTAGAAGACAACACAAAACTCCTAAACCCAGATTACCTAATACTTCCAACTTCCCAACTCAAGATCCTGACATCATCTCATCCTAACAGGGACATAACTACCTAAGTTTCTGAAAAGTCAAAATACTACATACCAACTCAATACAATTCTACAACTGGAAGTCAGAAACATTTCCACATGTAGACTTCCATTTCCAGTTCTGCCTATGCTTAATATATAACAAATGAGAAAATTTACATCTAAAGAATAGTAAAGGAAACTGTAAGATTATCTGCCTTTTCTGACTTCTGTACTAGTCACACAATGTCAAAAAAGTTAACTATAAACTCATCTCTTTCTTGCACTTCACTACTATTCTGAGGCAAAGGCAGAACTGAAGAATCTATCACAGATGACTCAATCAGCTGAAGATAATTTTTTCTATCCCATCTTAAGATGCAAACCCAGCAATTTCAAATAAAAATGAGTTTCTTTAGAAAGCAGTATGCTGTCAAGTATGATCATCAATTCATAATTGACCTGCTTTTAAATCCCTGCACACAATTACTACATGCAATGAAAATGCCAACACATCTTCAGTTTCATAATGCCAGTGCTGCAAGTCCTAGTAACCTAGTACCTTGACAGGGAGAAGAAAATCAAAAACTTTTGGATGTGTGAGCATGGAGAGATGCACAAGACCTACTTCAAACACCTTTTTCAGGTATTTTTTGTGTTGCAATCAGAAATGGAAAAACAATACAAACAGGAAGAAACCAATATTGACTTTTGATAAACTAGTTTCATTATTAATTAATAAACAAGACTACATTTTTCACGTGGTAATATTTGCCATTTATTCTAATAGCACCTCAGCTAAAACATTTGTGAGGTTCTACGCTTCTAAGTTTAAATACAATCACAAAGCCAAAGGAATACCCCATAAGCAATTACGATTTTTGTTAGTATGACTTAGAAACTGTGGAGCTAGTCAAGGTTCATGAAGAACTACTTGAAGAGAGGTTTAGAGACACAAAATTCTTGCCCACCCACATTCACAAATTAGACTAACACTGAAAAAACAACAAAGCAGTCAGAATCAGAAAGGATGTCCCAAGAAAAAAGAAAAAACTAAATTCAACAGAGCACAATTGAAGGTTCAGCCTTTAAACAGTAAAATGCAAAACCTTGAAAAGCACAGTGCCAGCTAGACAAGTCATTACAGTCCAGTGCAATACACAGCAAAGTTTAAAATTTAAGCAAAACAATACATGCTGCCATTGATAAATACTGGCAGTAGTACTTAGCAGGTATATTCTTCAAATATCTCTACTGATTTATCCTAACTGGTACCAGTCCTCATCAATTGTGGCAGCTGGTTTGCAAAATACTAATGCAGTCTGCATATTTTAGCCAAAGAGGTACTGAATCTGTCAGAATGGATAATGCCTCAGGTATTTGGTTTTATTTTAGTCAAAAAAAATAAAGCTTTCTTGGTCATGAATAACCACAGCTACCGGGGAATGTGGAAACTTGTGGATCACCTCCACATTTCCCTGTTGTAGTTCCATTTTCAAACAAGTAACATCTTAAGGGCAGCATGGTTCATGACAGACACTTTAAAAATATACTGTGCAAAGGAGACAGGTATGATCCCTGCTCATAGGCACAATACAGTCACATGAGGAAAGTGCATTACCAGATTAAAAATCGACAATAAGCTAGGCACTATAACATACCTTAAAAGTACACTTTTATAAGACTCATAAATTCTTAAAGACAAAACATAAAAAACTTGAAAAAGCTAACATGAGCATTCAAAGCAAAATAATATCTCTAAAGCATTTAAAGCCTGTCCATCAACATATACAGCAGATCAAACAACACTCAAAGACGAAATACAGATCAGAACACTCAATTCATTTCCTTGGCTTGATGAATTCATTTCCTTGGTTAAACAGCAACCTGAAATTTAGCTTTATTTTGACTTGATTTGAAGCAACTTACCTGCTTTGCTTACTTCCTGGAAGATTTTTAGTAGGAGAGTTTTAGGGACGCGGCCAGTTTTTCTGACCGAGTTATCCACTTTATTTATCGCCCAGTCAAACTGCCAGCTTGGTCTGGTTCGAACTTCTGAAACTGGTTCTTCTTTAACACTTCCTTCCTCTTGAGGTGCAAGTGTCAGGAACCTTACTTGGTTCATGATGTTTCTGCTTGAACAGAAACAAACAAAACAAAGATTACAATTCTGTGAGTCATTTTGCATCTAGACTAGTCACATAATGTCAGAAAGATAAAGCACTTCTTGCTGATGAACAGTCTCAAAAACATTCCATTTTAAAATAAACAAATATAAGTAATTTGTTTCAGTGCCTTTCTACTTACAAAGTCAGTCATACATTTTCTCACAGTGACATGTTTCTCCGAGATTTTCACCTCATGAATGAAATGGTTGAAATAATACTCCCACAAAAATAAAAAGTTTTAAGTCATCCAAGTGCTATAAAAGTCTATTGTCCCATTATAGCTACTCACTAAAGCTCTCACAAGGTTTTGAAAAATCCCAAGAACAGTCACAGACAGATCTCCCAGAACACAGTAAATCAAGGCAGCAAATCACACCTTCCTTGTCAATTAAAACGCACAAGAACAAACGCAGAGGTTGCTGTGTTAGACAGCAACGGCCTAAACACCAACAAGATCATTCCAGGTTTTACAGAATTGATAACAACCAGCATGAAGCATCCACCCATTCTGCCATGTAACCCACACATCAACAGCAGATTTGTTTAAATATTTATTTTCTCAAAATAAAATATGACAACACGAAGCATAATGAGAAAGTGTTCTTATTTCTAGCAAAACAATAAAAAGCTTGCCTTTTTTTTAAGAACAAGTTGATATACATAAGAATAAAAAAAAAATGGAATATGTACCACACCGAGGTTATGAACAGCCTGTGCAGATGAAATTATCATTACACACAAGCATTTCAGGAAGTCTGTTCTCAACTGTGCTTACAACTGCATAAAATAAACCAGATTATCTTCCTCCAGAATCCTATACAAAAAGAAAAAAAAAAGTAATATTTGCTGGGTGGCAAAGACAAGATTCAGCAACTTCTGAAATTGCCCTCCCTCATCTCTGGCTTTTCAGACAACTCTTCAGCTAATTTTTTGTAAGCTTTCTAGACTAGTCTAAAAAAAACCAACCCCAAACCCCAATTTCGCACTCCCTGCTGTTACAGGTGCTCCAGGAGTCCTACAGAGTAATGGCTTCATATTCTGTGAAATGGCAGCCTAAAAGCCAGGAGTGCTGACATCCTCTACAAAACTGCCCCTGAAGCTTTTTCACAGGTCTGTCTGCTGGCTGGTTTCTCACCAAATGGTCATAGTTTAAGGCCCAAGGAGAGAAGTCCAGTGGAGCAGAAAAGCTTGCTGGTGGCAATTCGTGTTTCAGAAGCACTGGCAGCAAGCTGCTAAATGGCAGAGAAATCATCACTGGGGTGCAAAATACAGACTGGTGGTTTACATTCTGGTTGTCTCTTGTGAGCAGGAAGTAGCCCCAAAGACCAGCTTTTTGCTTGCTGTTTGAAATCTTGATTTGGTAACTCAGCAGGCCATAAATTCTAGAAGTAGCCTGAAGCAGAATCTCTTTCCTAACGGAGCCATGACAACAGTTTAATAGATGATGTTTGTTTTTTAAAAAATCCTTCGATAATGAAGAAAACCACTACTATTTGGGACTATCTTTTTCAAGAATGTAATTTTTACATTGCCCTGTCATCTAAGTTTCCTCCTGAAGAACATTCCAAAGCCCTATCTGCATGGTATTTCACTAGGGAAAGGAAGAGGAAGAAAGAATTGAAGAAGGGAAGAAAGACTGAAAAAAAGGACAGATCCCCTCCTTCAGTCTCAGCTCCACTTCGTGATAAATGCAGGTTCCCAATCCCTTTGGGCTAGCTCTCATTTTATTCAGATGCCTTTGTGAGTTTATTTTGCTCACTAACTGAGCACACCACCAATTTATCCACTTCTACAAAAAAGTAAAATTACTGTTCCATCGGGCTAGAGCGGAAACAGCTCACAACATCCACAACCCACCAGAATTAACCAGGAATAAAAAGAAATTGAGAAAGAAAAGGTACCTAAAATCGGAGAAATTAGAAATAAAAACAAACACAAAAGGGAAAAAAGCTCTGAAATACTACTTTTCATGGTAAGCACCTTGTCAGATTAACACCGAACTTTTTTGTTGCTACTAGTAATGCCACGTCTCACTAAAAGTATTCCAATGGGGTCATCTTCCCTGATTCTTTCCCTCCTTTTCCTCTTCCCTTTTTACTGTCTCCTATAACCAGACAGGATACTTTTGGAAAACAGAAGTCATTAGACTAATTAGCACAAAATCCAGTAGCACAAGGTAAGAATAACAGTAAGATACTAAATTTTAACTCCTCCAGGATTTAACAAACAAGTGAGATGCCTAGAAATTAAATAACTCCTCAATAACCCATAAATAGCAATACTCAAGTTTGAGCTAGCCAGTGAATAGCCAGAAGAACGAAATTGTAATGACTGCAAGTTCTTTTTCTTAAAGATATAAATAAAAAAGAAAATGGTATAATCTACTCTTAAATACCCATTAAAAGAGCTACTTGAAAGCTTTTCAAAATACTTCCAGAAAGGTTAGAAAAATACTCTGGAAGCTGCAGCAACACAGGGCTATATTTGTAAAACAGAAATTTATACTTTAATTTCCATTAACAATTAAAGCACGAGTGGACAAAATTCTTGCACTTCAGATTAGAGTTGAAATGCCTTTCCCTATAAAAACCTGTTAATGTTTTATAGTATTTTTCAAATTATTGAACAGTATCTTATGACATATAGCACCCTTCTAACCATAAACAAATTGGCATCTACAGTTCTTAAGTCCTGCACTGTTTTAAGAAAGCCATCTTGTAAGATTCTCCACATGTCAGAAGTCACAAATATTTTGAAGTACTTGCACAATGATATCAGATGAAGTGTAAAGATAAAAACAGTATGTACATGCTCAACATAAGCTGGTTAACAGCATGAGAAGACTCTAAAGTTTCATTTGCTACTAAACTCTCCTGCTTAGAATTTAGCACGATGCTATTTATAACGTAAGTTTAGAATATTACAGCATGTCAATTGCTGCAGCTGCACACTGTAAAACACCAAACACTCAGATGAAAGTGTTAGTTTTATACAGTAACTTCGCCATCTGAAAGGTGAGCAGAATTGGACATTTCTATTTACAATCCCCCCAATATTACCAAATATGGTATTGGTGCTTCTGTTAATTTATACTGATTAAAGACACCTTAAGGAATGGCAATATGGGAGTCCAAGATTCATTTTAAGACAGACAGGTGAAAACAGTATGAGATTATAAAACAACCTGAGGAACTCAAACTTTCACTGGCATCCACCTAAACTATCATCATCAACTCCGAAATACTGGGGTAAGACTCAGGTGTACCTCACCATATGTAGGCCTTCAGCATTTGAATGAATTACACTTTTAGCACTAAGGTGCTGTGTAACTGTTAAGCCAATCCATAATAAGAATTTGTTAAAAATAACTGTGGCTTCAAAAGCTGGATGAAGCTGCAGCATCTACTGTTTTGAATCTGGTATATAGTACTACAAACCAACTAAGAACTCAAAACTTAAAAAAGAAAGAGCTCACTATTTTATAAGTTGAAAGACTGAGCAGACCAGAAAGTCAGGTTCCAAAAAAGGTATAAACTTCACAAATTAAGGGACATGGGGTTGGTCAGGTTTGATTTCAGGCAACCAGGCAAAGGGCAGGAGAACACAGTGCACAACATAGTGAAAGTTTATACTACTAGCACAACCTCCCTATGAAACACAAAATGAGGCAGCTATCCATGCATCAGGAATCTTTAATTTTCAGAAGCTGAAAAACAACACACAACTAAGAACAGATAAAAAGCAAGGAAAAAATCAAGAAGGCCATCTTAACCATTTCAGTCAGGAAGTTACCTAAAAAGGCAGCAAGAAGGTTGCCAAATTACTAAAGATGATTTTAGAAATTACCTCTTCACAGGGAAAAAAGACAGTTCATACACTGGCTTTCAAGAAATGTTAATTGCAACCATCCTCTGTACACTTTAACTATCATTACTAATTTTAACAAGGAAATGGGAGTGTAGGTGAGAATATGTGAGAATGACTCAATTTCTGAAAACATTAAGATATATTGAAGGCACATTACTGGATCTTAGTCAAACTCCAATCCTTAGGATATACTCTGAAAAATCCATGAAAGCTGTGGGAAAAACAGAAGCCTAATAAAAAATATGTATTCATATACAGGCTTTTGGCACTTCACCTGACAACCTGCAAAACAAGGAGATACAATGTACTTCTAGTTACAAAATATGGGTGCAGTAGTTGTGTAAACAAAAATCTAAAATACGTATACAAAATTAAACTGTGGTTCATTGTAGAACTGGGAATATTGTGGGGGAGTGTAAGTGAAGCTATCTCCTGACCCAACTAGAAAATGACTGGCACACTCCATGTGCAATAATAGCTTCAATACAGCCCACAGGAAGGTGAATGTCTTGGACAAAACACAAAAGCAGAAATTTAAGATGGGGTACAACTGGCTAAGCAGAGCCCAGAGGGTACTGAAAAAGAGGCACTGCTAAGCATGAAACGTCACACAGCGAAAAGACTTCAAATTCTCAATTCCTAAAAACAGGAACATAGCTAAAATACAGATAATTATCTCTTCATCATGGTGTGTTCATTCAGGAAAAAAAAAAAAAGTATAAAAGACCTAAAGGACTCATTTATCCCATCCCACTCTCCAAACACAGAAGCAACTGAACCTAATCCATCAGGAATCACACAACCAACACTAATTGTTGTAATATTAATTGTAACGAAATATTTGAACAGGATACTTCAGTCAAGCTTTCTCATTTGGAAGCTTCTAAAGTAATATTAGGAGGGGGGAAAAATCTATCATGCATGACCTTGATATTTCTGATCCTGCCTCAGTCCTAGATGCTTGATTACACAGTTTTATGATGTAATAATATTTTTCAATTATTTTAATTAACTTTTTTTCAGACTTAAATGCTATGCTACACAACAAAACACATACTTCCCCAAGAGCTGCAATGAGTGCCAAGCATTTACTTTCATCAATTACCTACAGATGGCATTTTAAGATTTTCTCTCTGTGAAACACTTTATTTGCAAGCATGTAAAGCTGCACAGTAAATTTCAGATCTGTCTGAATGAGCAATCTGGTTCTTCCCCAAAACGTGTAATTTCTCTCTACTATTCTTCAGAACTTGGAGAAGCTCAAAAGGATACATTGAGCCCTAGGAAGCAATCTCTCTCCAACCCCCACGATCACAAAATTAGAAGTAGCCTTTACACCACTCTCAGTCTTGTCTCTACAACTGCAGACCTCGCCTACACAGGAAAGGTGCATTTGCAATCCCCAAACAGGTGATAACTCCACCTCCAGTTTAGCTTACAACATTGGGAAAGCAGCTGAAGACAAACTCACAGAAAAACTGATGCAGAGATGAAGTGTGCATGGAGAAATTTCTACCAAGTCAACCAGTAAAATTCTTCTGTTTACAAGGGTTTAAATAGGAATCCCAGTGCTGTATCCACAGACTTATGTCTTTCACATTGCTAGAGCAGACTTAAGGTAGTCTCTAATTTCCTATAGGAACATATCTTACTCATCAGTATGAGTAAAAAAAGTCTCATCTTTCCCAAATGTCAAAAAGTAGGTGATGTTCATGTTTTCCCTTGAGGCAGCAGAAAGGTTACTTTCTGTAAAACTCAACCAATTCCAAACATTTAAAAAATATTTATATTTATATTCAGCTATATATTTATTCATATATTATTTATATATTTGTATAAAGATATGAAGATAACCACATGTTTAATTATAAATATTAGATATTTGCCTCCCTTTATCAGAGCCACAATAAGGTAGTTGCTGGGCTTTTTCTGTGAAAAGTACTGAATATTTTGTTCTTTCTAAACTAAATAGGCAAAAACTGCATGAAATAGTTCTCAAAATAAAATCATGTTTGAAGTAGAATAACAACAAACTTAAGTGAGTTAGAATTCATTAGTGTACATAAAAGCACTCCAGATCTAACATTAAATTCATTCAACATAACACTAAATATACCACCTGAGATCCCAGCATGACTCACACAACTGCTAAAACAGTATTTGTACTGTGAGCCACGACCAGCTACACAAAAAGGCCACCATGTTCAGGCCACTGTACAGTTGTTTCAATGAGATATAGCAGAATCTTCCAAGAGAGAAAAATTAATGTCTTTTCATGCAGCTGACAAACCTCGTGTTTCTTGGACAGTATCTAAAAAATTGCCTAAGTGATTCACAAGAAGTCAAAAAACCTTTGTTTTGTACTACACTTAGGAAAAAGCTTGTCACTGAAAAGGGTGTCAAGCACTGAAACAGGCTGCCCAGGAACTGTCAGCCAACTTCCCCAGAAGTGTTCAAAAGACAGGTAGATGAGGTACTTGGGGACATGGCTTAGTGGTGAAGCTGACAGTGTCAGTCAGCAGTTGGACTCGACAGTCTTGGAGATCTTTACACCTCTAAGATTCTGTGATTTCTTGGGAAGTATCTAGGCATTTTATATCCATCACTGAAACACTTAAAACAACTACAAGAGCACAGCTTGTGCAACTTCATTACAGCAGAGTATAATGAAATGCCTCTTCTGCATTTGAAGACCCTTCCTTCTATCATTTTGCTAATGTAATTAAGCATTCAGTTTTACACTTTCATTAAGCCTTCAGCTCTACATTACCAGTTGTCCATTGGTAATGGATTGCTGAGCATGATAGTGAATAGCCAAAAAGAACTCGTTTGCAGCTAATTAAAAAAAAATTAAATGTACCATTCACTAAGCCGTGAATCGTTTGGGTCCTTAACTTATGACTTAATCAAATCCATCCCTCCCAGCCCCAATGTGAGACCTTTTTTAAAAGGCTATTCGCTCTCCCATATTACCAACATACTTGAAACACAGCACAATGGATCAAAAGGCAAGAGTTCTCACAAGTTCCTTCTGTGCTGGCTTTGCCTGGGTTAGAGTCAGTTTTCTTCAAAGTGGCAAGTACAGGGCTGGCTTTTGGATTTATGCTGAACACAGTTTTGAAAACATAGAGCAAGCTTGTGAAGGCAGGACCTTTGGGCATGTAGAGAGAAGAGCCCACGCTGGAGCAGGCTTGCTAGCTTGATTTCATTTTGTTATTGTATTGATTCTCCTTGATTTTCCTTCTCAGTGATACTTCTATGATCTACATGCTTTAGGAGCCTATCTGTCTCCTTCCCTGATTTAGAGCCAGACAAGGTGGCCAGTAGAATGGAGCCAACACCCTTTTTCTGAGTACTAACTTTCCCACAACAGAAAGCTGTAACATCAAACCATAACATCATCACCTACAGTATGTAGAATAAAGTCTCCCCAAAATATCCTGATGTTAACTTAAAAATCTACTCTAAACACTAGTCAGTGGAAACAATTCAAGAATATACCATTCTTGACAGTCAGATACTAACAGCAAGTTCAGGCATGTTTTCCCCTAGTGAAGCTTCTATAAAAGCACTGTACCATGTAAATCAGCACACTGCTGAAGTCTGCTCGTGTAGATCTGAAGTTTGTTCTATTGGTCTGCCATAGTTTATCTTTAATAAAACGCATGGCAGGAGACAGCCAACATGTAGCTCAATCTATTTCACATTCATAGCAGAGGTCGTCAAGTGAAAGAGTAAATTTGTCTTAAATCTTAATTTGCCTTAAATCCGAAATTGTTACGAAAAGCTCAACCATTAGGAGATGCATCTACTATCCTAACTCATTTCTCAAAGAAGCTCAGATTAAAAATCAAAGCAATAAGGATGCTTTGATAAAAGCTTGGCTTGAATGTGATGCTTGCTCCTCCACGTTTCTAAGGAAGTTCCCAGATTTGCAACTTTAACCATTATTGTAATGGTAGTCACACACTTGCCTCTGAACTGCCTTTATTACATTCAGTGCTAAAGTGACTATACCAAGCACATGGAAACATAGTCACTTACATGATTTTCTTGCAAAATGCTAGATTATTCCTGTTTGTTTATTTAATCTTAAAACTGGGTGTGTCTTTCCCTACTATTCCAAATAGACTGCATTTCATTCTCAAAATAATCTCGAGACCTGAACAAGTACAGTAAGCCCAAATGTTGTCCATATGCCAGTCTAGCTCTTCCAAGGAGGTCCAGCTCCAGAAAGTAAGGCTTAAGTTAAAAAAAAAATAAAAAATCAATACATAGTTACTTAAGGTAAAAAAAAAATTAGATCATATGCTTAATACATGAAATTTCAGTTTGTATTTATTACCTTTGCTTTACTTTGGCTCTAGATCATCACTTGTGCACTAGGATGCCTAAACACCCAGTAGTGTGACAGGGAGATTTTAAGTGAAAACTTATCTTAGGAATGAAGTTACTGGACAGGTGGAATGTAGAAAAAGTTTCAGAAGAGTTTTCAGCCTGATCACTGAACTATCACACATATGACCAAATTTATACCTGAAATTAAGTGTGATTTGGTGTAAGAAAAAGGTATTGGGAGGGCAACAACCAAACTCTGGCTAAAGAACCAAAATATCATCACATAAAGCACTTCTAAAGTTCTTTCTAGAAATGGTGCTCTAGGGTCAAAAAAGCAGTCCTTCACCAAGTGACACATGAATTTTGGTGAATGTTATTTCTCACAACAAATTAATTTAGGAAATTAAGCTTCCAGTTGAGTAAAACAAAAATTATTTACTAAAAAAAAAAAGAAAAAATGTTTATTGATAATTTGTAGCTAACTAAATGTGTGCTCCTGTTGCCAACCATAAATCAGCTGTTCCTGGTCCTTCCCAAACTGGTCTACTCCATCCTTTACACCAACTTTAGCATCTGTTGACATCTAATATACTTCAATGATTAAAGACCACAGAAAACTATAATTTACGAAAGATTTTGGCCAGGCTACCAATAAAACAGCCCCAAAGTAAGAGTAATAAGCACTAAAAGTAGGGAAATTAGCAACAATGTCCTTGTTTTCACAATGAGACTTCTCTCTAGGAGTTTTCCATTTCTGATTCTTGTCTTTTCCCTGCCCTTCTTCTGAACAAGCTCTGGAGCTCACCAAGCCCTTTGCTGAACGTATTTGTCTATTCAGAATGGCAGAAAACTGTTTCGGTTTTCTACCAGGAGTTAAATTACATTGACTTAAAGGGAGCACCAGAGATAGAACAAGACACAGAACACCTTGGGTAGCACTAAGACCTTTTATCAGCTCATAAATCTGTAGTTGTATTAATGTATGAGTCTGTAGTTGTGTTAATGAAGGTTTGTGTCTCTAAGCTTCCTGCAGGGCACCAACCACATGTTGTCAAAACCGAAGCCGGGATGCACACAGGTGGGTAGGACAGGCTGAGTTTTCCACCCTACCTGCGTGACAGAAGGGAGAGAAAACCACGGCAAATTAATTAAGCCGTGCCTCCTCACAAGAGACACAGCAGAGCCTGAGGGCACGGAGAGGAAGCCCAGATTCCAACTCGGCAGGTACCCAGAGTCAGCCACAGAACTATCGACTCATACAGGTTGCAAAAGACCTCCAAGATCATCGAGTCCGACCTGTGACAGATCACCACCTTGTCAGCTATAACCACAACACCGACTGCCACGTGCAGTCGGCTCTTGAACGCCTCCAGGGGCAGTAACTGCACTTCATCGCTGCTCGTCTTCTCTAGCCTTCCCCTCTTCCTCGATGCTCCCTCCACACACGGCGTGTCCCCCCCAGCCGTGCCCCACGGAGGTCAGGGCTCTGCCCTCAGCCCGGCGTGGCGGAAAGCGCGGGCAGCCCAGGCCGCTCAGCCTGAGGGCAGCGGGGCTCCCGCGCGGCCTTTGCCCTGCGCTCGCCCGGAGGCCGCGCACCCGCAGTGCGGGCGCTGGGCCGGCCTGGGACGAGCGCAGCCTCCGAGCCCCCGGGGCAGCCGCGGCAGCCGCAGGGCCCGGCGGCATGGCCGGCAGTGCCCTTGGGCGTGCGGAGCGCAGCCTCAGCCGGCCCCGCCGACCCTACCGGGCAGCGCGGCGCCGCGGGGTCTCACCTGGCGGGGCCGGGCGGTGGGGCGGGGGCGGCGGGCGGGCGGAGGAGCGGCGGGCAGCAGCGGCGGGAGGCGCGGGCGCAGCGCCCGGAGGCGCCCGGCGGAGCTCAGCAGCGCGGCCATGACCGCCCTCAGCACGTGAGCCGCGCGCCGGCGCTGCGCCGCCGCCGGCCCCATGTGACGGGGCCGAACCATTCTCCTCAGGGGGGAGGCGCTGGGCCCGGCGCTGGAAAGGACCCGCTCAGGCGCCAGCGCGCTGCTAATTCCCACCCCGTGGCGCCGATGGGCCGCTCCACGCAGGCCCGGGTTGGGCCGCCGGCAGCCAACCGGGAGCGGCCCCGGCGGAAGGCGGGCGCGCGGGAGGAAGCGGCGGGAAGCGCCGGCGTTCCCAGCGGGCACTCCTGGAGCTCCTCCGCGCTGTTCTGTGGGGCGTGCTGGCCCTGCCCGCCCGGCTCTCCCGGGATGCCCACCCGGGTACTGCTTCCCTGCAGGCCGGCGGTGGCCGCCGCTTCTTCGCCGCCCCTGAGGTGTTCCAGACCCTACCGAAAGCGGAGCGGGTGTCGCGCACGCGCAAAAAAAAAAAAAAAAAAAAAAAAAAGTGTCCCTCAGCCGGTTCCCGCCGATTAATGGGAATAAACCGTGTCTTGCACTCGGCGCTGACCGGCGTGTACGCCAGGGAAGCCGTGGAGAGTTGGGCCGGGAGAGCTGCTGGTCGCTATCAGCCTTTCCACCGAAATCTTAACATCGCCTGGGAGTAACGGGCAGAGGGAAGAACTTTATTAATCCGAATATCAGTAGTAAATCTCTGCCTGAGCTTGCATATATTTCCTAAGATGCTACCTGAATCGATGCTTCGTTTTAGTATCCAACTTAACCTGGTTGCTATGACATAAAACGTTAAGGTACTAAGGTACTTAGAAATTAAATGCATGTTTTCATGCAAAAACCATGTCACTGTTTTTTGCTGTAACTTGCAAATAATTACTCTAACGGCAGGTCGACTACGACCAGCCATTTCCAATTATACTTTACTTGGAAAGACTTGTCTCATCATCAAAATGCGAAAGGCTCCATTTTTAAAAGTTGCATACACTCATTTTTCTTATTTGTCAAAGTCCTGGATGTTCAACTCTTCTCACTGAGGAATGAATTACAGCTAGTAAGACAATATTTGCAATGTTACTGCTTATCATGGCTTCTGCTGTATCAATGTTAGAGAAATTCATGGAATACTGAGTTCAGTCTTGAGAGGAACACTAATGTTTTTACAAATGATTTGAGTGAAGCTGTGGGCGTTAACATCTTTGAAATGGGTCTCTATTAATGTCTCTACTGACTTTGACAGAAGGTTTGTTGCAGAGCCCAGACAGCTTGGCTCCTAAACAAACAAGGGACTGCACAAGGCTGAACTTCTGAATTTTGGGGTAAAAGAATAGGTTCAATCAGGAGAATACGTGGTAGGCAGTTCAGGAGGGCGGTACCTTCCTAGTACCTCAGCCAGTGGGGAAAGAAGACGGCAATGTGTGGCCGGGAGTTAGGGTAAAAGGAGGCTGCGCCCTCCGAAATCTCTGGAGAGAAAACCCCGTGGGCATGTGGTTAGGATTCTGGCCAAATTCTTTCAGTCATCTGCATACTACCTCTACTGGAACTCATAAATTCTCTTAAGGTTTCTGCTAATTCCGTTGAGAATTTACCTTAAACGCTTACTATTAACTTTTAAAATTTAGTTGAAATGTGTCATAGAAATCTCCGAAACAAGAGTTATAATGACATGGGTAGACACAGAGTTTTCCTCAATCCTTCAAATAAAACCCTGTATGTACGAAAGCATCCAAAAAAACCAGCTTATACCACAGTTGGCTTTGGAAACTTGGCAAATCCAAAGTTAAAATTATGCTATAAATGCATCCCCAGAATCTCAGTGTAAAACTTTTGGAGTGAATGATTCAAATCGTGTCAAAGTGAAGGGAACATAAGAGGACATGCTGAAGAGAATCAGTGTTGGCCTAGGACTATTGCCTGTAGGCAGTTTGGGGGTGGCTGCTGTGTGTCAGAGAGTAGATGGTACCAGGGACCATGGCTGTTTGACTTCTCTCATATAGGAAGTTTCTGAGAGGTTGACCATTGAAAAAGTCAGACATAGGCTGTGCAGTGGTGTTGTCTGGGTTTTTGCCATTCTCTTCTGTCCCCCTTTAAGGAGTTTGTAAAAGTCTTATTTTTAGCCTTCTGTGTTTTTGGAGTCAGATACACTTTCGTATAAACAAGCCATTTGTTATTGTAAAATCTAGCAATGTTTACATTCTTTTCATAAGGAGGAGACTGTTGATGGACTGTTGCATGGTCCAGTGTGGTTGGAGAAGAAG
Organism: Phylloscopus whistleri; assembly: GCA_017589585.1. Taxonomy (NCBI): domain Eukaryota; kingdom Metazoa; phylum Chordata; class Aves; order Passeriformes; family Phylloscopidae; genus Phylloscopus; species Phylloscopus whistleri. The sequence continues at coordinate 2,622,948 of JADMLD010000549.1, read as the reverse complement.
ATTTTCTTCCTCCAATCCATGATCACTGCTGGAGTTTGATAAATGTTGATTCTGTAAATAAACCTTTCTCTTTTCCACCTGGGACATCGCAAGGTGTGGGTGTGAGTTCTTTATGTCGACTGCGACACAGTGGGGTGTGGGTGAATCTCTGGGGTCCTTCAGGGGTCTCACATGTGTTCCTCTACTGGTATTTGAGCTGTCTGGTGAGGCCATCAAGTTCCCTATTGGGAAGGTGGAGCTCCTCTCTAGATGTTTCAAGGCAGGATGTTTTAAGGTGAGGACAAAACATCCTATGATGTGTAGGGAGGATGCCGTGCTCCTAACCTCCTGCTTTGCTTGTTGTATCTCATTCCCTAGATTCAAATGGCCTCATCTGGAGGGAGCTCTGTGGAGATGTCACCAGTAAAGTACAACATCCATTCCCCACCAAGGTCCTCATTCAAGGTGGGGCACAATCCATGTTACACAGTGGGGAGAGGGACCATAGTGGTCACTGTTCCCAGCACTCATTTTGTGGCTGCATTCCTCCTGAGAGGAAGAATATCAGGAGGGTTTGCCATGGAGAGAATAATTTGCAGCCTTTACCTGAGACTCTGAGGGAACGCCATGGAACTGAGAAGGTGGTGAGATACTTATATGTGATGTTAGTATCAATGTTGCTTTTATTTTTGATAACTGAGTAAGGATAGATTTCAGACAACGTTTAAGAGGTTCTGGTATGAAGAATATGCATCCTTAATATTTGAAGAGAACATGACCTTTCCCTATGGCTTTTTCACTAAACCTGACTGAAAGTGTCCTGACTGGAAGAGGTGACTCTCAAGCTAGCTCAAGATCAAAGGATAATGAAGAGTGTGGTTCTCTGTGATACTTGGTATATTTATTTATAGACTTAGATAGCTCTGTGTTGTATTGCACTAAGTAGTTAGTTCACTTCGTTATATTGCACTGGGTGTTTCTGTTATATGTGTTCACACAAAGCATTTGCTGTACCTAACCATGAGCCTCTGCACTGAATCCCCTCTACCTGACACCACCCATGCCTCACTTCCCCCAGGTCAGCCCCCACTGGCTGGTAGACCCCCTCCCCTCCACTCCTTGGCAGAGGGCATAAAACTTCCCTCTGGCAGGAAATCTGTCTCTTAATCCCTCTCTTCATTCCCCCAAGTCTGGAGTAGGTTCTGCATGAAGCTGTGGGACTGTGTTCCTGAAGGATTAAGAGTGCCTTTTATCTTTGTCCTTGACTCAGTTTCCCCCCCAAGGACACTGCTAGCCAGGGCTGAAGCTCAGGGGCAAAAGGGAATTGAGTTAGCTCTGTATTTAGATAATATACAGTTACTCTTGTGCCAGCAAAGAAAATCTAATTGAAATTCATGCTTGCTGAGGCTTTTGTACACTTTTAATATCTCATTTCCATTTTGTTCTAGGACAAAGTACTCACACACTTGTTATTCCAAACTCTCACTTTTTTTTCATTTGAATTCCTAGTATTTCTCAGATCTTGTGAAAATGCCTATTTCAGCTTCAATTGCAAAAAAAGAAAAAAGCATAAACTGAGAATGTCTGATGAATTTAGAGAAAAAATATGTAAAAAGAGTGGTATTTTTAAAACAAATGTGTGTTTTTTAGAGCTTGAGTTGCTTAATGCTAGCAATAATGTGATTTCCTTGTTTAGGATATTTTCCAAGTTGCCAAAGTACCTCCAGCTTTCATTACTCCAGTGTCTTTCAGGTCTTGTAATGTAGCCAGTTTTACAAATAGCAAAGCAGGTGTTCTATGAAAAGTCTCTAGTTGCAAATAAGATTGAAGTCACCAAGCTTTTTACACTAGTCAGGTTTTATTTTGAGAGGATAAAAATGAAGTGAGATATTCAAGAGCTACAAAAGTGAGGTAGAAATGGATGTTTTTCTTCTGAACAAGCATACATGTTCAGAAGAAAAAGTGGGGAAATGGGACAGAATAGTTTGACAGAAAGGAAGGAGAAATCTGAGATGGGAGTAACTGAGTAATTGATAAGGTTGCTGGATGGAAAGGTGTGTTAGTTTTGGCTGAGACAGTTTATTTTCACTAGCATGGGACCTGGTTTTGGATTTGTGCAGGAAACAATGCACATACAGGGATGCATTTAGCACTGATGAGCAGCACTTACAGTCAAGGCCACCTCTGCTCCTCACACTGCCCCATCAGCACAGAGGTTGGGGTTGCACAGTGGGTTGAACCCCAATGACCAAAGGGACATCCCACACCATATGGCATCATGCTCAGCACTACAACCAGGGGCAAGGTTGGCTGCAGGACCACTGGCTGGTTAGATGCTGGTGAGCCAATTACCTTAATTTGCATCACTTTCCTTTCTTGGGTTTTATTTCTCTGTGTTATTTTTCTTTTCATCACAATGAACCCCATGAGTGTTCTCAGCCCATGAGTTTGCTCACATTTACCCTCTCAGTTCTCTTCCCCCATCCTGCTGGGGGTAAAGCAAGCTGCTGAATGTATGGTGCTTAGTTGGCAGCTGGGATTAGACCATGACAAAGGGACAGCTGCTCACATGCAGAAACAAGATGAAAGGTAAGCACAGCTCACTTTCAGGAAGATAGTGAGAAGATCCTTTTTTTTTTTTTTTTTTCCTGGATTTTTAGGTTTACACTTTGCTGCTCTGATGCTTTTGGGGCCTGTTAATCTTTCAAGTGTCAGTTGTTTCCACTCTTCCCCCAAAGTTCCCCTATCTCTGCTGTAAGTTTGTTTAAGTTTAAGCCAGTCTCAGATTTTATGGAGATCTGACTGCAGAGCTTTGATGGTGTTGGCATATTGGTTTAGCATATTGGTTGGCCACGCTCAGAGTCTGGCAGTATGGTAAAATCAAACCAAGGAACTGGAACAGGAACTAGCAGTAGCAAGTAAAAATCAAAGAGCCATGTTTTAGGATTTGTAGAATAGTATCCAAGTGTCTTGTTGAAATTACAAGCAAGAAGGCAAACCTGAGAAGTGGAAAAAGATGAATAATAGACAATTTGAATGGAAAATTGCTTCTTCAGAGTTCTGTTGATTTCTATATAAAGAATGTTTGGTTTTCATGTAAAACAATTCCTTTTCAATGGGCAATGGTGACCTAATCTCTAACAAAATGCTAAATTTATGTCTTACTGTATGTATCTGTTAGTTAAAATGTTTCTGCAGGCAAAACTATGTGTTTGCTCGTTTGATCCAACTCAAAATCTTTGATGAGCTCTTTTAGAGCTGTACTGCACTGTAAAATAATTATTTCCACTGAAAATGTAAAAGAATTTATTTCCCTTGGCCCCTTAGCTATGTTAGTTTTGCAAGGTTAGTAGAAATTTTAATAAGTAGTAGTGCCTTTATTTTTGTAACCAAGTCAGCAGATCTTATCCTGACTATCTACAGGGAGTAGATCTGATGAGTAAGAAGGTGCTTTTTTTATATAGTTTCTTTTCAGAGAATCACAATATGAAAATGGTTGTGACATAACTGGGTCACATCTGAAATTTTTCTATAAGCTGCAAAAAAGGAAAAGTTGAGGTAGCTGCTTTTGTCAGAAGGTATATTCTTCGAGCTGTAGTGAATCACACAGCTCTGAGATTTGCATATTGTACTGTTGCTGCAAACCAGTCATAAATCTGTAACCAACTACTAGCCCTTCAGTATCTCAAATCTTCTGCATTTAAATAATAACAAAGTAAGAATATATGTATATTATATATATGTGTCACATAAATGTCACACAGTGTATTTCTTCTGTCATTGCCTTTGTTTTACAGGTTAAACTGGGGGTATACTGTACTACAAAGAATATCATGTCCTGGATTTGGCTGCTATGAGTATTGGAGAGGAAATAGTTGGAGAAAACAGTAAAACAAGTTTCAGGAATAGAAAAACTGAATTTCAGCTCCCTGTACTTCCAGTATGTAATAAAACATTTTCAGATTTTGATGCATAGTTTAACTTGGTTGGACACAGAAGTAGAATGACTTGGAGATCACACAGATCAGTAGCTGGACTGAGAAATTATAATAAAACATTCTAAGCTTTTAGGGTTTACTTTAGATAAGAATTCTGAGGCTGTTTTTATATTGCTGGGCGCACTGGCCAAATTTCTGTCAAATCTCCTCCTATCCCAAACAATGAAAAAAATTAATAATTCTGGCTATAAGACAGATGAAGCAAAGAGTATGTAAACTCAAGACATCTGCTTTAGTTTGAAGTATTTGAGATTTCTCGCGAGTGTTCTGATTTATCGTAACAGTTACTGGATATAGTTTAGGACTTGGGCAGTTCATCGTATGGGATGTAGAATCCAAAGGCCACTTATAGTCTGCAAAACCTGATCCACTAACATTAAAAGAAATGTTGAATCACATACAGATTGTGTGTACCTCACATGTCTGCTTCGCTGGCACACACACCAGGGGCAGATATGGCATGTGGCTTATTTGTATGGCTCATTTGCCTGAGTAACAATTTGGTTTCATTCAGGTCCTTCAAATATGAGGTGGCTGTCTAAAGTGGCACTTGGATTGTTCTCTTTATGAACAGTAATCAAATTGGCTTTCATTGTGTTAAAAACTTCCATTTATGTTTATTTCTTGTCCCTTGTGTTGTAGGTTGACAACCCTGAATGACCAAGAAGATAGAAATATGCAGAGATGTGTAAAGAAGCATTTTGAAGGGCAGAGACCAAGAATCTCTTAAAACAGATCAGTTACTGCTGGAGAAAGTTTTTAATCTTTTTTGGCAGCTGATCCACTTCGAGAGATTTTTTTATTCTCTTGCTAATTTTTCCATCATCCCGTTGGACATTTCTGCCCCTCTGGTTAAGTCAAATGCCAAATCAAATGTTTATATGGCCGTGCTCTAACTGAGGAGTAATATTTCCAATTGTGAAGATAGGGTAGAAAAAATTTTTTTTACCTTTTTTTTCAGTGCAAATACTGATCATATTACAAAACAAAACTTTGAATTCAAGTGTCAGTTAATTGTGTAAAAAAATTAATTTGTTTCCCTGGGGGTTTTTTTAGGGTTTTTTTGGGTTGGTTTTTTGTTGGTGGTTTTTTTTTTTCCTTTTTTCCTTTTTTTTTTTTTTTTGGAAGGTGTTTCCTTCTGAATGCCAGAATTTAAAAAAATTTTAAATCCAAACAGATATACTCACCATAAACAGTATTCAGTGGTGGTCTTTTCCATGTTGCTTTAGGCCCTCAAATGGGTTTTATGCTTTTTTTCACCTTGTATCATAAAAAAATATGGGGTTTTTTCCCTCAAGAAGTGCACATTTGTAATGAAACATCTTTCTAGCTAGGCCTGTGTATGCACCCAGTGAGCTGGGGACAGAATTTCAACGCAACTGAAATAAAATTTCAATTAATGATAGTTGAATTCAACGGTGAATTCCAAATTTGCTTAACGAACAGCTTCAATTCCTTTGTTGTTTGTGAGCACTTTATATTTTTCTAACTATTTAGTTTTTATACTACTCAAAATAAACATTTATTATTAAATACTGCAATATCTATAAAACTTTTTTTCCTATAAAACTCAGTTAGGATGACTGGAATGGGTATCATTTAACTGGAAGGAGTAACTTGTTTCAGCAACATGGGTTGTGTTGCTAATATTTTCCCATTGCTGCAATGTGTGAAGGCTGGAAAGTTCAAATATTTCCCTTGGGGCAGACACTGTCTGGATAAATTAAGATAAAATAACAGTTGAATATATTGGGCTATCCAAGGTGCAGCACAAATTATCTCTGCGAAGGAAGAAGAAATTAACATTTTAAACATATCTCCTGTGAAAAAATCAGTTTTAGTTTTCCCTGATTTGTCTAATTAATTATTTTAAATATATGAATTTGTGGCATAAAGGTATTTGTGTATTTCTGTAAACTCATGTTTTAAAGGCATTAATCAAAAGCATGCAAAAGAGATGGTATTTTTAGCAGTGCAGAAAGAAATTTTTCAAATGTGGATTCACCCTGCAAAATCCTCTGCTTATTATTGGAAAATATATGTTGTGATGAAGCCATGAAACACTTTTTGATTATTTTCCTAAATCAGTGACTCGGACAAGAATTTCGTGCTCCACTAAGTCTGATTTTGTACACTGAATATTGGCTTAAAATGAAATTTAAAGAACAGCTTTATCACTGTTCATTTTGTTTCTTGATTGTTGCTGTTCTTTGGAAAATACCAGTAAGAGCTGCTTATTTTCAGAAGGAAGAGCATATTGCATCTTTCACAGTGAGAATATCTTCCAATGTATTTTTCATATTTTAGCTGAATAAATGTTAGCAAGTGAAAAAAAAAAAAAACCAAAAAAAAAAACCAACAAAAAAAATCCCACACCAAAAAAACCCAGTTCTTAAATGGCATGGATAGGTTTAGAAACATGCAGGACAAACTGAGATTGAAGGATTCTTCCTTCTCTTCTGCTTTATGCAAAGGAGCTTCTGGCTACATCTAAATGCCTGGAAAAATTCTCTTCCATCCAAGAGAACAGATGTCTCTCCAACATGCACTGTGCTAGGCTTGCAGCATCATTGAAAATCACACTGTGTTGTCTCGAGTCCTGTTTGAAGCTTAGGCGCTTTATAATCTTCAGATATTCAGAAATTCTTGGTGCCCCCATATCTGATATAATGTCCTATGGTCATGCAGGTACTCTGTAGTCAACATTTGCAAAAAAAAGGCAAGTAGGAAACAGATGTTAGGGAGAAATTCTTTACTGTGAGGGTAGTAAGGCACTAAAATAGATTGCCCAGAAATGAGGTGGATGCCCCATCCTTGGAAGTGTTCAAGGCTGGGTTGGATGGGGCCCTGAGAAACCTGGTCTAGTAGAAGATGTCCCTATCTGCAGCAGGGGGATTGGAAGCAGGTGGTCTTTAAGGTCCCTGCCAACCTGAACCGTTGTCTGATTCTGTGATTTTTATGTAAGCAGATTGGAACAGGTCTTCCCAAGAGATTCTTAACAAATCTGTCTGTACCAAGATGTTGATTTTGAGGGAAAATCTGAGAAATTCCAGAGAATCGAGGGTATGATCTGCTGCTGCTTTAGCAGATGAGGCATGGGATTTGGGAAGTGTAATGTAGGACAGCTGTTTAGGCACTGAGCCTCAAGAAAATAACAGGTCGGCTGATAATGGACTTCAACAGAGATTTTAATGCTGAGAAGGCAGTTAATGTGAACCAACATGATTTCATAGAAATTAGGTCTTGTCAAATGAGATTGTTACTGTTCTGAAGGACTACAAGTCTGCTTGGTACAGGAGACAGCTGTGCTGGCACACTTTTAGAAACCATTTGACTTAGTGACACCAATTTAAAAATTATTGCCCTTCAACAATGGTAAATTCAGAATGGGTGAACACACAAATTGTATTTGCTAGGATTGGGTAGCAAAATAAATTACAATCTGGTGTGTTGTCTGGGTTTTTGCTGTTCTCCTCTGTCTCTTTAAGAAGTCTTTCTAAAGTTCTATTTCAGCCTTCTGTGTTTACCTTTTGCAATGGAGACTCATGATTTTTCATAAACAACTTTCTTGTTATTGTAACTGTCTACCCATGTTTACATTCTCCTCATAAGGAGGAGACTGCTGATGGACTGTTGGATTGACCAGTGTGGTTGGAGAGGAAGATTTTCTTCCTTCAATCCATGGTCACTGCTGGAATTCTATAAATGTTGAAGTCTGTAAATAAACCTCCCCTTTTCTGCCTTGGACATCTCAGTGTGTGAGTGTCATTTCTTTGTGTCGTGTTGCGACACAAGTGAGGTTATATGGAGATAGTTCTTAGGGTTAGGGTTAGGGGTTAGGATTAGGGTTGGGGTTGGGGTTGATGTTAGGGTTAGGGTGTTTTAATTGAAACCTGAAGGAAAAGTTGTTTTTTGAATTAGTGAGAAAAGTCATGGAGCATCAAGTGATGGAAATTTTCAGATAGTATAGATGAACAATAATCAATTTATTCCAGCATATTTTGGTTCAGATGTGTTAGAATGAGTGTTCAAGTTTGCTTTTTTGTAATGGGAAGCTCCCTGGAGATGCATCATGGGGCTTTCCTGTGAATGTCGTCTGTGTGTGTCAGGGCAGCCCCAGAGAAATATATAACAGCTTGAAAAAAATTTGATTTTTCGGGTAATTCAGCTTAACCTGATCTTTGTACCCTGATAAGTAGTTGCTCTCTTTGACGCAGTGGATTGTGTGTCCAAGTGTGAGACTGTTGTGTGAGCACAGTCTGATGTCTGTGAGGGAATCAATCTGTCACCAGGAGCTGAGAAACACTCTGAGATTAGTAGCAAGAAGGATACACTAAAAATATTTCCTTCAGCTTGTCTCTGCGTCCTCAGCTGTGCCATCCTTTTGTGCCGGTAAGAATTGTCCATAGCTTCTCCATGAACCACATGGATGTATCACTCTGGATTAGTTTAACCCAGATCCTATCTCTATTCCTTTACAATGCACAACCACACAAATCATAGAACAGTTTGTGTTGGAAAGGACTTCAAAAACCATCAAGATTCAACTCCCCATCCACTAGACCAAGTTGTTCAAAGCCCTGTCCAGCCCAGCCTTGAACACTGCCAAGGATGGGGCTTCCACAGCTTCTCTGGGCAACCTGTTCCAGTGCCTCACCAGCCTCACAGTGAAGAATCTATTTCTAATGTCTAATCTAAACCTACTCTCTTTCGGTTTAGAACCATTTCCCCTTGTATCACTACAGGCACTTCTCAAAAGTCCCTCTCCAGCTTGCAGGCCCCTTTTAGGAACTGGTAGGCTTCTAGAGGGCTTCCCTGGAGCCTTCTTTTCCACAAGCTGAACAACCCCAACTGTCTCAGCCTGTCTGCATAGGAGAGGTGCTCCAGTCCTGTGGTCATCTTTGTGTCTGTCCTCTGTGCCAGCACAAGGTGATCACAAGGACTGGGCCTGTGCAGAAAGGGAAGCTGAGAAACTGGTGGTGCCTGTCTTTTTTTAGCATTGATGCTATTTTAACCTATAAGTATCCTTTCAGTTTTTAAAATGTGATGCAATGAATTATTAGGCCTTATTTAAGTGAAAAAATGAATAGAGTACAATTAAATTAGTTCTAATGCTGCTGTCCGGTTCCAATGCTTTACAGTGCTCTAACTGAAGTGTTCTGGGTTCAAGCCAAGTAGCATATTTTCCTGATTTAGCTAGGGAGTGGAAGTGGAACCTAGGAGAAGGATCCTGGTGACAACTGTTAGCTATCCATACCCTAGGTTCCTGTATTAGATACTCCCTGGCTTCCCAGCATGATCTTCAGTAATAGTCCTACTTAGCTACTTTCAGCATTGAATGCAATTCTGAGGTAAGCTTGATGTAATTTATCAACAAGTTTAAACTTTTATTGTAGTGGAAGAAAATTTTGAAGTATGTAAAAATTAAACTGGAGTGAAAACATGCCTGATACAGACTCAGGTAGTCTCCTCAAAGATTAATCAGTGATATATGCAGTGCTCTAAATTTACATTCTGTATTCCCCCCCAAAAAGGTAAATTTACAGAGAAATCTGTACAGTCACAGCACAAAGTTTCTAGTTCTTGTGCAACTTCAATATAAGGACTTCATCAGTAGCATTTTAGGGTGTGCAAGGATTTATGGATAAGCTTAATTACAATTATGTTAGTTTGAATTGGTTCATTTGCTCCAATTCAGTACTACTGCACATTTTTTTCTGGCCAAGTTGTGTTTGAATCTTTGATAATTTTCTCATTCTTAGCTTAAGACCACACACTTTCATGTAGGTTCATTTACATTTAGCTCTCATTTTCCCAGATTTTTTAATAAAGGTTATTTGTACGTGACTGTCTTGGGTTATGGAACCTAAAATGTGTATTCTATTTCATCTGTTGAAAGTAGTTGGGGAGATGTTTTTCTTTATCTCTTGTAACTCTGGGGGAAGAGGGCAGATGCCTTCTGATAAAGGGCCAGCTGTCAAAACCAGGTGGGGCAGTGTTTCTTCTCTCTTTCACTACCCATCCTCCCTCCAGGGGGACATTTTCTGCTGATGGGCCATTAAGGCTCACCAAGGACAGGACACATTCCATCATCCCATTGTGAGATGCTCCACCCAGTGGGGGGAGCCAACCATTCCTACCTGGATAAAAACTGAGATGTAGGAACACCAGGTATCTGGTTCCACCAGATTCCCAGAGGAAGACCGGACCCTTCTCACCATTACTGGACCCTTTTCTCTCAGGATCATCTCTGCTCCAACAGAACTACATCTGCCACTCCAAGAGGATTTACTTTGGGACTGCTTCCAACACCCTGACCAACAGGGTGTCAGGTTGTAGCTCTGACCCTGCAAGGGTTTCTAGGATTGTTGTTTGTTTGCTTGGTGGTTTGTTTTACTACTACATTTGTTAATATTCCTAGTAAAGAACTGTTATTCCTATTTCCAAATCTTTACCTGAAAGCCCTGCATTGCAAAATTATAATTTGGAGGGTGAGGGGTTTACATTCTCCATTCCAAGGGAAACTCCAGCTTTCCCTGGCAGATACCTGTCTTTCCAAACCAAGACAGTGACAAAATTCAAGCTCAAGCTTTTACACAACATTTTTACAAGAACAAAGGGAATCACAACCACTATAAACCCACTTCCAACACTTTTACTTCAAAATCTGGATTTAGAAGGTGGATAGTAATTAGCTGGAATGCATTGGGACTGCAGTAGGAAGAGTTTCACCTATTCACAAGATAAGTCAAAAGAAGAATGGTGGCTGTCTCTTACACAGTCTTGCAAGTTCATTTCTTACATTTTTTCCCCAATATTAGTCTTCAGAATTTAAATGTTTTCTTCTGATTTTTATTTGTGTGTATGTGCTTCTTTTATTTCCTCCTTTTTGGGAGGAACTTAATTGCTTTTGTCTGAGTTTTGCTTTAGTTTTAATTTCTGCCTGTAAATTTCAAAATTTCACATTTTACTTTTATCTTTTATCAACTCACTTGACAATGCTAGCCATCAGCCTAAATGTCTTTATGGCATATTTTTACTGAGGGGTATGGGAGGAAAGAGATGTGCCTAAAGAATTGTGGGGTGCAGAAGTTTTTCTTCAAAATCATCTTCCATTTCTACCTCTTTTACAACTCTTTTTCCCTGAACTTTAACAAAGCATTCTCTTTTTAGATTCATTCTATTGTAAGAATTATTTAAAATGTAATTTGAAAATTAAAGAAAGCCTTTTACTTTAATTCTTCTGCTTTTTATAAAAAAATTTTAAAGAAGATATGTTGTTTAATTTTTGCAGGTAGCAGTAGGTCACTAAGAAAGCAATGTAACATTACTTTGAATTTTTTATCCTTAAGCAGAAGATGTATTTTCAGTTAGGCAAAGTATAAATTACTTTCTCAGTTATTCAGGTTAAATGCAATCCATATAGCACAAAAATCTTACGCTGCTCTTTGTTTAGCCATCCATGGAATCTGTGAAGAAAAAAGTGAATCTGGAATCTGTGAAAAAAAATGTGGCTCACATTTCTAATGTAAGCAAAGAACACTTGGAATTTTCTTTTTTTATGGCATATTAAAGAGTGTTAAAAAGAATGAAATAAACCTTTTCCCAGTCCATTTAAAGTTTCTTGGGCTTGGGTTGTCATTAGGTTTCTACTGGAGATGACTTTGGCTTCTGTATTTTTCCTATCCTACAGATACTTTCCCGCTCAAGCCAGTTTGGTTTTTTACTTTTTATTCCAAATATTTGCTTCTAAGCCTTTTTTTAGCCATCTTATTGTCAGCATCTGTTTTTCTTCCTTTCCTGTTACTTTTCCATTTCTTTGAGTAGAGCTCTTTAAACATTTACGGTCTCAGAAAGTTTCCAATCTGCCATTACTAGTAAACTCTTCAAGGAACTCCTCATCTAGAAGTGTCTAAGTAGGACATTGCTACTTCATCAAAAGATTTAAGTATTTTTTTCCTAATTATGTGTCAATTTAAATTGTAGAGCTCTTGTAGAAATCCTTGCGTTTGGTGGTCGTTTCCTTAAATACATTCCAGTGAGAAAGGCAAGGGCTGTGAGTGTCAGCAAGATATGCCATCAGACTGTTTAGGTTTGATTGCATTGCATTATAGAATGCTTCATTACTGGTTTAACCTCTCAGAGGTTTTCAGCTGCTGTTTTATTTAGCTATACCGACTACACTGCCTACAGCAACTCCAGGCAATGATTCCCCCAGTGGCATGCATGAGCTGCCCTGCTCTACTCCAAAAATACATTATGGCTGAATTTGCCCTCAGAGTTTGGAAAGATCTAAAGTCTTTGGAGACTAAAAATGTGGTTTTTTCTTTGTTTTAGCTGGCAGTATGAGCCTCTGGCATTTTAAAGTGCAAGTCATTAGCGTCCACAAGGGTGATGTTAATATGTCTGTGTTTCAATCTCAGGACATTTTCCAGTTGCTTCTGCCACAACAATCTCTGCCATCTCAGTGCTTTTTAAGCCCCTTGTGAATTCAAGTAAGCTTTGCAATGCCAGTAAGAATCACTGTAGGCTTTGGCTGAAACCAGTTGCTACCTGATTTATTCTTTTTGCAATAGTTGGCAGTGAGGTTGGAAGTGTTTCAGAGCTGTTTAACTTGGGGGAAATGAAGAAAAAGAAGAATGTTAATGTTTAGAAATATTAAACACAATCAGAAGAAAAGCTAGAGGAATCTGGACATCCCTTTTAAAATTATTTGTATTTTTAAAATTGAGGAGCTGTGATTTAGAATAACAATAATACTCAGTTGCATATATAAAATCTCAGCAACAGTGATAACAACGCATCCAGAAAAATAAAGGCAAACTAAAGGATCAATTGAAGTAGTCAAGAGCATAGCCTGAGGGACCAGATGACAGTCCTCATGGATGAGAAGGGTGGAATCTGTCAACAAAGGCAATGCCTTGTGGGAAATGCAATAAGGCAACACAGAGATCAGGGGCTGACCCTTTCACCCAGTGTGTAAGTGCCGGGTGTGGATGTACAGCGTGTTTGGTCAATCGCTGCTCGCTTTCACTGGGAGGAATGTCAGAAATATCCCCCCTTCCCTTTCAGACTGCTTTACTGTATTCCCTCCAGTTCCCAGCTCAGGCGTAATCCCAACTCCCACAACTAAGAGGAATGTAATCTAATGAGAGGGATAGGGCAGAAGAAGAAAACTGGTCTGAATGTGAAGACAACTGAGCGAAGCTAAAAACATAAATGCTTTGGCAAGCCTTGATGATTTTAGGCATTTCATTTGGTCTTGGGGAAAATGAGGTAGCGTGGTGCCAAGCCAATACAGCCTGGGGTCAGATCTCAAGGTTTCACAGCCCACGTGGCCTGTCCTCACCATGTAAACATAAAAAGGGACTGGGGACAAAGAGATACAGTTTCTCTCTCAGCTTTCCTCTGATTCTTGATTTGTTCCCCCCTTGTTTAAATGGAGAAGCCTGCCAGGGATGAGTCTCTCATCTGCAAGATGGAAGAGTGTCTCTGGCACAGGTGGGCTCCTGCCCCTTCCTGCCACCTGCACAGAACACAGGTCTGTTAGAAAAGAGTGGGAAGGGACATCTGTGCACGTGTGCCCACACACACGTGTTTGCCATCTTGTACCCAGCCGGGGGAGGGCTTAGTGTGAGAGCTTGGATGGAAGGGATAATCCTGGATCACGTTATAATTGCTGCTTCCCAGCGGATTTGGTGCTTTATAGGACAGAATTTCTGGCTCATGAAATATATGAAGAGTCCCAAAAGAGTTGTGGTTTGGACAAAGCTGATCCAGGTCTTCAGAGACGTAGGGAGTGAGATGATGGTGTACCAGTAAAAAAAATCTCTCTTCTGTTCACCAATTTATTTTCACATTAATTGTCACATTTATCAATAAATATAAGGCTATTCAGATATTTCTAAACTCAGATTTCTTGAAAATGTCACAACTCCTTATTCTGGTCCTGAGTAACATGCTTTCCTTTGATCAATAACTTTTACTCATAATATTGGGAGTGTGTATATTTTTTCTGGCCATTTCCTTGGGTTCATGTGTTGTAGTAGCAAGTAGCTCTGATCCAGGTAAGACCTTACTGAAACTCATGTGTTACTCTGAATGTTGGTAATATTTTATGTTGTATGTTTGTCTGACCTGCTTACACATTGGTTTACAAGGAACAAAAAACTTCAAAATAAATTTCAATTTTGATCAAATTGTAGCCATCCTGTGCAGAAGTGGAAGTGGTAAGGATGGATGGTGAAAGCAGTAAAAAGAGAACTCAGGTGTTGGCTAATTCACAGTAATTTCAATGGCAACGTCTGAGGGGAGGGATGGACTCTTCTTTGTATGGAAGGAGGATGAGCTGCCTTATGGGAACTGCAGCAGTCAATTTATGGCCACAGGAATAAAAATTCAGACTTTTGTGACTGAAGTTGAAAAGTTAATGGATTGGAGTGCTAAGCACAGACTTGGTTTGACTTCTACTTTTGTATATCAGAGCACATCTTCCCTGTTTTTATTTGGTTTGGATATGACGGGAATGAATTATGCTCATGCTCTGAAAACTATGTTGAGATGCTCCTCTAAAAGTGTAAATTTGACAGGATTCACAGACAAGTACCAGAATTAAAAACTAGAAAGCAGTGACTTGTATTTCTCCTTACCTGAAAGTTGCACATCGGAAGCAAACACACACTTAGAAGCTTTGTACATGTTTTACTGATAAGAGGCAAGGATGACTGGGGGCCTGTCTTCATGTAACACATCTGTATGACATAGATGGTCAGTGCATCTTAGCAGAGGCTGAGTGATCTGATGTATTTTCAATGTAATTTATTATTGGTTATTTGCAAAAAAAAGAGGTTTGTGAATAATGGTCAAGTTTATTTATATTGTTCAAAAAATAGCATTCCATTTAATACAAATTCAACATACAGTTCTTGAGAATAATTGTCTGGGAATAATCCGTATTCCTTTATATAAATTCAACAGAAATTGTCTGAGAATAATAGCTACAATAGGTTCTGTTTTGCATATCTATCATTCTTCCAGTTGGATGCTCTAAAAGCATCTAACAAACAATAATAAATTTAGCTTTACAACACCCTGCTGGTGTGAATGAATGTTATGAACCTTTTTTAAAATAGGAAAACTGAGGCATAGAGATATTAAAGCAAATACCTCAAGGGTAGCCACTGACATTACTTTGGGATGCTTCCATTCTCTCTCAGTGAAAGAAAATGACACTACATTGTCAAACAATACATTATCAAATTGGTGAAAGTGTGAGGAAAAAGTTTTGAGATGCTGTCATCACTTCTGCACTATTTGTCCTTGCAAATAAGCAGTAGTCTAGAAGGATGTTCATGATTGTAAAGAAAATCAGATTATCTAGAAAAAAAGGGCTGTTGTGAACATCATCAGATCTTGTGCATAACATAGTACATTAAATACTGTGCCCTTTACAACTTGTAATAATGTACAATTGTATGTGAAAATTACTTTTAGATTGCTTTCTAAAATAAATAATGAACATTTTATGTTTTGATGATAAATCCATTCTTGATTTTCTAGACATGCATTTAAAAATATTTATCTTAAGTGGGCAGAGAAATATTTCAAAATGTCAATATCCTTACACCTCCAATGTGGTATTACAAACAGAAAGGTATAGAAAAATTCTCTTAATTGCTGCAGATATTCAGTTTTGCTCATGCAATAGGAAAAGTCATAAAAAGACAAGAAAGAGACGTTGCATGAAAATTTAAAAGATCTTGTAATCTTGATGAATAATAAGTAATTAGCACCACACACTGGACTCCATTATGACAGTAGCCCATAGGTGCATCTGATATTTGATCTACACTCTGTTCCACAAATACAAGCTAATCAAAACTGCTGGGTCTTTGCAAGTACGTAAAGTTTCTTTGGCTTTAAAGGGGATTGGTATATTTGTAACTTAATGAAACTAAGTCTTGATGTTTTTGGCTTCTGCTTCAATTACCTGTGGAAGAAAGGCTTGATGGTGTTTATTGACAGTACCACAAAGCTGCTGCAATTCTATGCACCAGAAGATCTGACATGAAGGTGTAAGAATGGATATCAAAACCAGTCAGGACTGAAGGCAACTCTTAGTAAAAGTATCTGTGGCATAGTTATGTGCAAGTGGAAAATTTACACCTTGTTTATAAAAGGAACCCTGCCTTATGTCCTTGTTTTAGAAAAATTCAAGTTTCCTCACTTAGTATTTACAGACTTGCATCTTTAGAATTTTGCTCGTGCTCCATGAGGCACCCTCCTTTGAAGAAAATAACAAAGGAAAATTACATATGTAAGTTATTCATTAATTACTTCAAACTTGAGAAACTGTTCTTTACAAATATGTCATTCTTGTTCATCATGTGCTTATTTCATCATCTAGTAGTTAGTGTTGTTTCATAATTTGCTATATTGTTATATGGTTAATCCTTATTTCAGATGCCTCACATTTATTTTCTAAGTTAGTTAAATAAATCACTTGGCTGTAGAATGATAACATCAAACTGAAAAATGGGACCCTAGCTAAAATCAAATGCCATGTAAGTACTTCTAAATATAACTATCTTGGAAATCCTGACACAGGAAACAGGGTGAACTTACACTTCATTTTGCAGGATTTACTGCAGATGTAAGTCAGAATGCTTGACTTGAAACTGAGCATTTACTTTTGAGTTGAGCATTACCACTGATACACTCAAGGGATTAACAGAATTAAATAAGTAAATGAGTTAAAGAAAATACAAAGCAGAGGTCTGTGTACAGCCAATTCTGATCTATTTGAATCTTTTCTCCATCAGTGTTCTTAAACGTAGCTCTGTGTGAATGTAATTAGTTCCTCTGTCAGCTTTTCGGGGTAGGAAATCTTATTAGATTAAATATTAGATCTTTAAGGACTATTTTATTGTTTCCTTATTGGGACCATGCTGTAATGCTATTGAGGCTTGCAGAACAGGTTTTACCCATGACACAGTGATATCAGTTCTAGTGGATCCTGCTTCAGAACTTCAAGTTGTGGAATAACAGCTGACTCATATTGCTTCACAGAGAGACCACCTCAATTTCTGAAAAATTGGAATGTCTTTTTTCACCCTTGTTCCTCTGACTGGAGAGGATCAAAATTTTTTTTAAAAATTTTTTTTTTCCTACTTAACCAGAAAACTCCTTGTGTTTTTTTCCCTTATCTTCCTGAGTAAGCTCCTGGAGAATATCCTCCATTCTGGCTGGACAGGACTCATTTCCACTGGGTTGTTGGTCTAAGACAAGGAAGGCAATAACGTAAAAACTGAGTAAGGTCTAATCATACTACCTGGTGATTCTATGGAAATCATTAAGGTCTTGTGAAAACCACATATTTTTGTGTACCAGAGATGTAGAATTACACTACTTATAGCTTGAATATGAGTTTGTTGCTCATAGTTGTCAGTGTTACCTGCACTGGAATTCTGCTTGGATCTTTACTCAACTGATGAAGAACAAGGTGACTGAGGATCCCTCTTTCAATTTTTTTCTTTTTAATTTAATGCCATTAACATCACTAGTTGTAAAGTTCTACAGGCCTTTGAAAATTCTCCCCACGGTCCATTAGTACAAGGTTATTATTATATTTACCTGTACAGCACTTTCAGCTGAGGACACTTCTCAGACACCGACCTAAATTGTCCCTTTGAGCATACCAGTGATAAAAACAGACTTAGAGAGCTCCATGCAGCCCATGATAATGTAAGCAGAGGACCTTCTAGATCTTTACACCAAACATGATCATACATACCACATCTTATAGCCTTTTTCCTGACCTTGTCAAAAATCATTGTCTGAGGAGCAGCCTTTTTGCTTTCACTGCTTGGATGAGAAGCTGCTTTCCAGAAGCTCCACAGGAGCTTCATGCAGCACCTCCTTGGCCTCCATACAGGTTGGATGTCATGGTGAGTAAATGGAAATTCATATATCTTATATTTCTTAAAAGAAAATTTTATCTGTAATCAGCCACAACATGTCACTCTCTTCTCATATTATCAGAGAGCATCTTCTTGCAGAACCCTTCAGGTTTGAGGAATTCTTTCCTGAACTAAGTGATGTGAAAGCTTCTTAGTAATGTGTCACCTAAAGGGTCTTTCCAGCTGTGCTGTACTTTGACATTAGTAGATCTTCAACAGAGAAGTCTCATCTGGTTCTGGTTTGGTATCATTTGCCTTTCTCACGCTGTCAGCAGATTGCCATCTGCAACTCCTTCTGTCATCACTCATTACGCTGGAATCTTGCTCCTTACCCAGCTGATGGATCCCCACCTCGCACCACGGATGTGGTTATTAGTCTCCAAATGCACCGTCCTGTGTCGTATGATAAACCATTTCTTCACAGGTCTATCACTCCAGCTATCAGGTCTTTCTCTGAGAATGCCTCTCTGGGTACTGCTCTACCTCTTAGCTGAGCAATGTCAGCTCATCCCAGCAGCACGCTGGCATTTTTCTGTAAAGGTCACAGAGCTTTTCAAAAAGTTTGTTTTAAAATTATCCTGGAATATACCCACTAAATAAATCTCTCAAACCTGAAGTGCTTATTTTCAACATTATTTGCTGTTATATCCTCTCAGATCAGCTCCTTACCTACCAGTTTTTCCTTTATTAATTTCATCTTCAACTGTCACAGGTAGCAATTTACCAAATTTTTCACTGGAAAGCTGGCAGACATTTTACTCATTTCTTATAACTGGGAACCATTATTTACTTTAAGAAAAGAACAAGCTTAGACAAATGCGAATTATTAGTGAAAAATTATTTTTCTTCCTGCTATTTTACGTTCTATTTATTGAGGACCTTCCATTAGTTTCCAGTGTTTCTTGCTGATATGCTCAAAGTTATTCCTTGTATGCTAACATATTATTTATGTCTGATTAACAGGTTGTATCTCCTTCTCAACCTGTACGATTTTCTTCCTGACTTTAACGACTGTTGTTTTCAGTTCCCATTTAGAAAAGATGTTCAAGGACTTCAGTAGGGGAACTTTTGAATTGAATGGCTATATAATCCCAAAGTGAGAAACAAACAGCTGAATGATGGATTTTCTTGCTTCAATTGTCAATTGGAAATTTTTAGCTCAGGAAGAACAGAAGTGTAGCTGATAGAACCTAATACAAATTTTGTACTTATTGCCTTTCCCTATTTTTATGCCTTTTACACGAGTTCTAATAAAGGATTCACAAGGAAACCCAACTGGCAGTCACTTCCCTATACATTTTATCACATATCCCAATAGAGTGACATTTTTAGCATGCTTTTCCAAGTTGTTACATTAACAAATTTGCACTGATTTCTTTATCCTGTCATCTAAAGACCACCTTGTAGTAAGACAGTGAACTTTTACAGCATTCCATAGTTGATGCACTGTCTAATGTCACAAATGTCTGCTCAAATTACTTCACTAAGACTTGAGAAGAGTCTACATTGTGCCTTCCATTTGAGCTTGATTTGACAGAATCAGTCCCTGCGCTAGCTCATGGCACTTATCAGTTAGTCAGCCTTCCTCAGGGAAGAGAATTTAGAGTGCACCATATTCAGTTTTCAGATCAAGCCCTGTCCCCTTAGGAAGCTCTGTACTGCATTATTAAACAAGGTGCCATCAGCCGTAGCACCATGCTTAAACATTCACTCAAATAAAAGACGACATCATTAGGTTAACTCTTTTCTCACCAGCTTCATTTGTCGTTCAGTCATCTAAAATAAAGCACCAAGACAAAGGAAAACCTGCTACGTCTTTCTTTTCGTTTCTCCTGAAGATTTGTAAGTGTGGGCAGGAAAACCTCTCTGATGTTACAAAATAATGATTAGACTTAGTGCTGTATGAGGTGAGGTTGTGCAAAATAGAATTTTTAGTTATTTAAGAGCAATTGTTTATTTTGCCAGTTTTATGTGTGGTTCTCACAGAGACTACTCTTGTGCATTTTGATTTCACAGCTATGCACAACCAAATTCTGAATATTACTTTGACTTAATTATGTCAGAAACAGAAAAGTGACATCAAGCTAATATTTAAATAAGGGAAGAAATTGATCATAAATGTGCAAGTCTCTTTATAAAATATATTACCTGTTATATTATCAGTGCATTGTACAATAAGGAGTAAATAGATCATGATCTAATTATGCATATATATCAAGAATTATGGATCCTTGAATTTATTTTATATAATTTCAATCAAACTGAAATCATGTAGAAGGGAGGTGTGCTCCCCCTTGAAAGTGAGTAGACCATATGTAGGATATGTATTTTAAGATTTGCATTTTAAATCTCCTTGGGTCTTCTCCTTATATTCAAAGTGAGTTTTTAATATCTTTATTTATCTTGTCAGACCAGAAATTGTCAAGATTCTCTGAGAAAAGGAAAGATATCCTTTTTAAAGCTGCATGTTGATATAAATATGAAAATGGATTAAACTCTGCTTCCAATTTTCAAACATATGTACTTCAATGAATATTAAATGGTAGACCCATATCATCATCATGACTTATTTACTTTGTAGAGTTTTTATCAAAAAAGGACTGGAGTTTGCTGTGGAGCGTGAAACTCCACTGTAATTGAGTTTAGAGTGGTAAAACCACTAAAGAGGCCATGGCCCCAGAGAGTTCCCTGAAACCCACCTGTCAGCTGGTGTTACATCACTGATCCAACAAGCCGTGCCTTCCCCTTCCCACTAAAGATTTCTGTGGAGAAAAAAAAAAAAAAAAGAAAAAAAAGGAAAAAAACCAAAACAAAACACCCGAAGTTGCTCCTAGAAAAAAAAAAAACCAACAAAACCCTCTGCAACAGCTGCACAGTGTCAGCAGAAATAATGATCTGAAACTCAGCCTCCAAGGGATGCTAGTCTGGGTCCTAATTCTGTAAGGTGTCATTTCTTTCATTGCAATGCCATTAAGCATGAAAGTAATGGAGATGACATGAAGTATTCTTTCACCAAAGTATAACAGGAAGGAGAAAGGGTACTTCAGGATATTGACAGGAAAAGGTGTCTTGTTTTGCTAGCAGGGTTCTCTTAAGGGATCCATGCACAAAAGTGGCCATTTAATTCTCACTATTTTATTATGAAAATTGTGCATTTTATCATTGTAGCATTTGAAATGTAACTTCACGTGAAAATTGAAGTTGTAAGCAGGTTTAGTTCTTTCGTTTCTTTGTGTTAAAAGCTGGTTTTTGCAGGTAGATTGGCCACCAATACCAGACTACTTTATCCTCACTGATGAAATCAGTCCTCAGGTCAAGAGTTCTGCTTGCAGAACTCCATTTGCTTCGGTGGAGTTTCACCTGTGCAGGATCTGGTTATAAACCAGTAGTGACTGGTGATATTTAACAAATGGTTCACTTGCCTGTTTTCTGTCCAGCAGACACTTGGACCTGAAGCAGCTCCCCACCACTACTATAATTCAAGCACCTGCACTAGACTTTTTGGCAGAGATGATGAGACAAACTACCTGAGAAATAGCTCCTCTGTGAAGCTCAAGGTGATTCCTGCACCAAAATGTCAAGACAAGCTGGCAGGGCTGTGTGAGCAGTTTTCTAAAATGGTGCATTTATTCTATTTTTGGCATGAAAAGAGGCTTTCGTCTTCAGGCTGTCAAGTAAGTCCTGTGGCAAAACGGAACACCTAGCTTCAAAGACAGCTAAATGCCCCTACCTTATTTAAGATCTTGCCCCCACTGAAATCAGCACCATTCTGACATTGCATCAAAGTCTGTAAAAGCACAGAGTCCAAATGTTTTCTTTTGAGAAGATGTAGCTGATCAAACTGAGTCCCTTTTTCAAGAAAAGGAAAGAAGCTGCTCTGTTAGACTTGGATTTGTTTCAGAGATCATGGCTGACAGATGCATTGTTCTGAAAACTACTCCTGCCAGTTTTTTTATCTATTACACCTGCATTAATATTCAGTGCAAATGAGTCCTCAGTTTGGTCTTTGAATTACTACTGTGAACATTGGTGCTGAAATTGAGAAAGGAAATGATATTTCTCCTACATCTTCGCTGCACACCAAAGTCTGAAATAGTGCTTCCTACAGGAGACATTCTGCTTTCAGGAGTTCTCCTGCTGTAACTTGCTTCAAAAACAGTTGCTGGGAGGAACATTGCAAATTGCTGTGTGTTACCTACTTGACCTTGCTTGGCATGCAGACTCCCCAGGTAGTAACTCCAAGCTGGATCCCTGCTGGGAAAAGGATACATGGGAACTTCCAGCCTACTCAGTGAGTGATTTGGGCTTACAGCCTACTCCTGAAGAAGAATTAGGGCTGTTGCTAGTGGGGGTGCAGTTTAAAGGCACGTTTTCTTTAAATCCAAGAACACTACAAGCATGGCATCTCCCAGGGTTTCTGCTTGCTTTCAGCTTCAGTCTTGAATGATTATGAACAAAACTGAACTGGAAAAAACATCTACTGGCTTTCACTGAAGAACTATTTTAATTGCCCATCTTTACAATATTCCATGCATTTTTGCAATCAAAGAAACCTTTAGGCATATAATGAAATCAAAAACTACTGAGAAGAAAAACATTTCAACTTTTGATTTGATCTTAATGTAAAGAAGCAAACTTTTTGTCTTCAAAGGATACAGTCCAAACTTTAAAAAATTTCACTCTGTTAGACTTTGATTATAAATAATTCTACTTTTATTATTGATTCAGTCTGTAGTACTGCTGTCTTGGGCATGATTTCATTTGTTCTTAAGCCTGTTGAGCTGTGGGCTGCTGCTAAAAGGAGTGATTTTCCTTGAAGGACCATGCTGCTTTTTCTGCCCCAGTATCTGTTGCAGGACAAAATTTTTGGTGGCTACCTGATAGAAAACTTTTCCCACCCCCAGCTAGTCTTCAGTTGGATCAGTCACTGACCTGGCCAAACCTGATGTTACAGGATTGCTGGACCCAACATGAGGAAGTGGTGGGAGCACAGCACCACAGGAGGGCAAGGGAGTGACTTTCTTGGCATCATTTTAAGTTACACGAGATAAGGTGTATCATAAAGCCACTTTGCAGTTAATAGCAGTGCTGTTTTATTATGCTAAACAAACAGGGGAAATGTGACTCATTAACTCTGAATTGCCCTCCTTTTTCTCTCCTTACTCTGCCACCACTGTAGTGCCTGAATTTACATCAGCCTTAGTTCTAGCAAAGATGACAGATGCTTAAAATTAGTGTTTCCATAGACTTTCACAGGCAGTCTTTTTTTTCATCTCTCTGACTGAAATACAACTTCTTGTCTCCAATCCAGCTCATCCCCAATGTTTCCTGGCATTTCTGCTTGAGGGGCCTGAAATGGAACAACTGAAGAAACAAAGTCACCTTACCCCAAAGAATTTACACTTTGGTGTTTATGGGAATGCATCAGATTCCAGGTGTTCACACTTGTCTTTATTGTGTCATGAGAGGTTTTAGCAATTGTTTAGGAGAACGCTGTGGTAACTTATGTTAGAAGTCTGTGCTCCTCAGTGGTAACAGAGCATTTGTGCTAAGAGAACTGCTGGAATGTCAGTGGTGCTGTGGTTTTGACTGATATCTGTCTGCTGCTCATATCTCATAACTGAATATGGAGTAGCTGACAAAAGCCAAAAGAACAAAAAATGGCAGCTTGCATGTATTCAGCTTTCTTTTCCCATTTTTCCATCATATGAGGGTGATAATTTGGGTCATTGTCCTCCTTACTGGAGTTTCAGGAAAAGTATGTTGTTACAACTTGTTCCACATCACACTGGGCTATCAGTTCCCACAGTTTCCTGAAATAAGTGATCATCAAAAAGGCCACAGTATATTCAAGGCATTTTATTGTAATGTTGTGCATGTCTGTTTCAGCAGCAGTCTCATTGCTTTTTGGACGTGCTCACCAGATATTGATCAGCAGATTTCAAATAAAAGGTGTTCACAAATTATTCACACGTACTGCCCAAACGTCACAAGGGTGAAAAGTTGTTATTATTGTTGTTGAGCCTTACATTTAATATCAGCAGCCCATCCAGTAAGTGATGAAAGATGTGTTAGGGGTATTGAGAGCCTCGCGGAGATGAACAGTTTCCCTTTGTCAAACACATCCAACACTAGATGGCACGCTTGGCCTCAGGATCACAGCCACTGGTGCCTGTCCTTGCGTCGCCCCAGTGCTTTCCCGCTTTGGTCTCTTTTCCAGTTTCTAGTAAGAAATGTCCGTGAAATTACAGGGTACAGCTGGGCAACCCTAGTAGAGAAATTTTGAAGCCTCTGTCGTGTGTTCTTCTCCAAGCTGCTTCATTCTACAGATTTTGAAAGAAAATTTTAAAATCTCTGAATATGGAGGGAAAATAGGAGAGACTGGAGTGCAAATAGTAGAGTTATTTAGTAAGTCCTAAGAAAAAAAAAAAAAAGAAAAAGGCATGCAAAACTATTTTCACCATTTTCCCCCTCTTCTATTCCGTCTCCATCATCTATTATTCTTATGCTGGCAGATTAAAAATGGTTGCATGACCTAAAAATAAATTGCTTCATGTCAATTTGATCCAAGCCAAAAATTTATTTTGTTATAATTCTTGATTTGATCATTGAACCAAAAATCCATATTTTCAATGTCCGTAAAGCAAAGTGATACACTCAGCCTCTGTCTGTGTCAGGAGCTGCTTCTGCCTGTGTCAGGAACTAGTGGAACCTAATGGGATTGGGATTAAAGAGCAAAGTGGATGGATCTAGGGACCCAATGTTGACATAAAATGAGATTCAGGGAAGTTACTTTGACTGGCTCTGATCTGGTCCTGTGAGCTGGATTTCCATCCATCAGGCAAGGCCTTGGAGCTCAGTCTCTGGTGTAATTGCATTGGCCTTGGTGATGGCCAAAGACCAGCTAGAAATTAATTTGACTACTGCTGTGAAAGGCAATAAAAAACATTTCTATAAATACATTGTCAACAAAAGGAAGATTAAGGAGAATCTCTGTCCTTTATTGGATGTGGGATGAAATATTATCACAAGGGTTGAGGAAGATTGAGGTACTTACTGCCTTCTTTGCCTTCATCTTTAATAGTAAGGCCAGTTGTTCTCCATGCACCCAGCCCCCTGAGCTGGAAAGCAGTGATGGGGAGAAGAAATAACCCCCCATATTCCATGGCAAAATGGTCAGGGACCTGCTGCACCACTTAGACACACACAGATTTGTGTGGCCAGGTGGGATCCATCCCAGGGTACCGAGGGAGCTGGTGAAAGTGCTGACCAAGCCACTCTCCACCATTTCCCAGCACTCCCAGCTAACCAAGGAGGTCACAGCTGACCAGAAGTTAGCCAGTATGACACCTACAAGAAGGGTGAGAAGGAGGAGCCAGGGAACTGCAGGTTTGTCAATTTGACCTCAGTGTTGGAAAAGGTCAGTGGATCAGATCATCCTGAGTGCCATCACACAGTTTGTGCAGGACAGCTAGGGAATCAGACTCAGCCAGCATGAGTTTATGAAAGGCAGGTCCTGTGTGACTAACTTGGTCTCCGTCTATGGCAAGGTGACCTGTTTAGTGGATGAGAAAAGGCTGTGGATGTTGTTTGTCTAGACAGCAGGAAAGCCTTAGACACGATTCCTCACAGCATTCTCCTGGGGAAACTGACTGCTCATGGCTTGGACAGGCGCACTCTTTGCTGGGTGAAAAACTGGCTGGATGGCCAGACCTAGAGAGTGGTGGTGAATGGAGTTACATCCAGCTGGCAGCTGGTCACAAGTGGGGTACCCCAAGGCTCAGAGTAGGGGTAGGTCCTATTTAATATTTTCATCAACAGCCTGGGCGAGGTAATCAAACTGCCACCTCAGTCAGTTTGGACACATTACCAAGTTGGATGGGAGTTTTGATCTTCTGGGACACCCTGAACAGGCTGGATAGATGGGCTGAGGACAATGGTAAGAGGTTCAACAAGGCTCAGTGCCAGGTCCTGCCCTTGTGTCACAACCCCATGCACTGCAGGCTGGGGGCAGTGTTTGAAAAGCTGCCTGATGGAAAAGGACTGGGGGTGCTGGTTAACAGCCAGCTGAACATGAGCCAGGGTGTCCAGGTGGCCAAGAAGGCCAATGGCATCCTGGCTTGGATCAGCAATAACGTGGTCCAGCAGGAGCAGGAAAGCCATTGAGCATCCATCTGTACTCAGCATTGGTGAGGCCACACCTCAGGTGTTCAATTTTGGGCCTCTCATTACAAGAAAGACATTGAGGTGGAGAGGGTTCAGAAAAGGGCAACCAGAACTGGTGGAGAGCCTAGGACACAGGTCTTATGAGGAGCAGCTGAGGGTGCTGGGGTGTTTAGTCTGGAGAAAAGGAGGCTCAGGGGAGACTTTATCGCTCCCTTCAGCTACCTGCAAGGAGGGTGTAGCCAGGTGGGGGTATGAGAGGAAATTGTCTCAAGCTGTGTCAGGGGAGGTTTAGATTGGATATTAGGAAAAATTTCTTCATGGAAAGGGTTGTCAAACACTGGAACAGACTGCCCTGGGAAGCAGTGGAGTCACCATCCCTGGACATATTTAAAGTATGTGTAGATGTGGTGCGGAGGGACATGGTTTAGTGATGCTTGGCAGTACTGGGTTAACTGTTGGACTCAATGATCTTCAAGGTCTTTTCCAACCCAAATTGTTCTATGATTCTGTGATGTCTTGAGACAGAGCTTTCCGTGGTATTACAAAATCTCCTTTAAAACCTGGTTTGGTTGTACCTGAAAAACATATACTGTCTGTGCCATGTATAGTTCTTAGAAGTTCTTAAGAATGAAAATGCTTCTTTTGGTGCCATCAGCACAGTGTGCAGACGCCTGAGCTTCTCTGTACTTCTCTCTATCTCTGAACTGTGGAAAAAGGCGTTTCATTTAGCTACTGGGAATAGAAGCTTTCCTGAAGCCCTTGTCTCACTAAAGTACACTGTGCTCTTAGCTGTTCTTTACCTCAGTTTTATGTGAAAATGCAAATATCTCTGTGGTATTTCTGCCCCATCCTTTTCCACTGTAGGTGGCCTGGACACACAGTCCTGATGCTGCATTGCTGATATCCAAGTACAGACTTCTGCTGTTCTGTTATGGACCTTCTCTACTCAGCTGGGGTTATTATCAGAGTATGATCTCCCCAATGAGAGCCTGGGTTCAGATGTTGCTTTTTGCTGAAGGGCTGGAAACAGGACACAAAGCATGGCTTTCTGTCAGAAGATGGGAGTCCTGACCTGGCAAATGCAGTGCAGAGATATTTTTTGCACTCTGGTACCTCTTGGTCCCAAAGTTAGCTCTAAATGTTTTAAAATAATTAGGCATCAATTACATCTAAATTTTTGCTTTTCCACCACTATAATTTACATAATTTTAGCTGCATTGTTAATGATTTACATCAACCAAAGTGGGAAGGAAATAAAAGCATAGAAATCTTAGAAAGTGAAAAAGAACATTATTTAACTGTCCACACGAGTAACAAATGCATTGATTTTAGGAGTTCAGCATCCTAATTTTTACAAGCACTGAAATATCTCCCAGCTGGATAAAAAAATGCAGGAAAGCCAGCTCTGTCTAGCTGACACAATGCCAGAAACCTAATAAAGGGAATGCAGCATTGGAAAGTACAAAAGTCAACATGTCAACATAAATCAACTTTGTCAGAATGAAACAGATGTGTCCATTTGTTGGTAGATCAGATTAACGTAAATCAAGGCAGTATAAAGGTTACACATTATAGGGATTTGTGACTGGTAAACTTTCATAGTGGGATCAGAGATAGTAATCATCTGGCAGTGGGAATAAAAAGTCAAAGTGAAGCTTAAATGTGAATCAAAAATCAGTCCTGTTAATGTCTAACACGCTGGGGTCAAAAATTCATAAGACTCCAGCTGTGAAAATAAGATGGGAGCTGTATTAGTTTTCTCCATTCTGTATCTCACATTTAAGTGTTGTCAGTTGATGAGGGTTTGTCCCTTGGGAATTGTCGTGGGGTACTTTAGTCCATGTAAAGTGAAAATTTTGCATCACATAGAGGACCTTGTGAAATTCTGTAAAGCATGAGGACAACATGCTGAGATTCCTAATGGCGAGGAAGGAACAGTAGAAACAGTAATCTGCCACATGCCCTTATCTAAAAGTGCTTCTTGACAGAGAAGGCAGCATGTTTGTAGTACGGGGGCCAACAGAATCTGGGACACATTTTAACAGCCAGTGGTTATTAATGGATAAAACAGGTAACTTTAGATGGACGTTGACATGCTGACTATTTAAAGAAAATAGGAATTCCAATGGACCCATTCTTTTCACGCCTTTCAATACTGTTCCTGTTTGTGGCATTTTGTGAGGTTTCATTACAGAGTCAAAAGCTTGATGTAAACAAGCAATAAGCTCTCTAGCAGGATTTATATACTGAAAAACATGAAATAAAAAAACAAATCACAGGCAGCTTCTTCAAGACACACAGTGCAGAGTGTCAAGGCAAAAATTTTTAAAAGCTTTTTGTACTCTGTTTATTTTCCCCCTTTGTTTTCAAATGATGGACTCACAATTCATTGTTTATAACTCCATAAATTTCTAAATTTATGTAACATTTTAATATCATGTTTGTACTGTGTACTCAAGAAAGAGCATTTAAATTAAACAAACAACAAACTTTAAAAGAAAGTAATGCAGTTCTGTTTCTTTTCTAAAAATTATTTGCAGTCTTTGGTAAACTGTTTAACCTCCATGATCCCAATTCAGACCTACTTAAGAACTTGTGATTGTTATTGTTTTACATTCTGTATAAAACTCAGATGCAACAAAATACATAAATTTGCTCCAAAATTGGCTCCAATCTCTTAAGTCAGTACTGCTTTCCAAAGAGTAAGATGCTAATAAGCATATGGACACATCACATCTGTCTGTGGGGGATGTATTATGTCTTACACAGAATTGATTATTTAAGGTATGCTAAGAATTTTCCAAGGTATGTGTGTCTAGTATATTTAGACTCATTTTATAGTTGGGCCACTGAGTGACATAAAAACTGTGGGCAGATGATGCCACTACCTAACTTTTCTTG
Source organism: Phylloscopus whistleri (assembly GCA_017589585.1). NCBI lineage: Eukaryota > Metazoa > Chordata > Aves > Passeriformes > Phylloscopidae > Phylloscopus > Phylloscopus whistleri. Next base: position 2,593,946 of record JADMLD010000549.1, on the reverse strand, counting down.
TGATGGTCTAAATGCAACCAAAGGAAGGTTGTGAAGATGTTGGCTGAGGTTGATGTGCCCCCAAGTCTGTTTCCCCAACATTATGACGATCTTCTCACAGTCTGTTTGTGAGTAACTGAAGCTCTCAAACATGAAAGTCACTGTCTGAAATGGTGATTTGTTCAAGATAGTTATGACTGTGGCAAAATCATGATGATATTACCCAAATATCCCAGTTCTCATTTTACCAGCGTGGTTATGAGATCATGTTGCCTCCTGCCCTATAACTATAGTGAAAACAACATTTCAACAATAAAAATATACCTCTCATGCATCTCTTTATCCTCTGAAAAGACAAACTGAGAATTATGTCTATAACTAGCATAAGGTCATGGTATCAGAAGCACAGGTTCTATGATTCTTATTTAAATATATTTAAATATATTTTATTCAATATTCCCATGACTCCCATATAGAAGACAGTAATACCCTTTGTGAATAAAGTTGGTATATGTCTTCCAAATTATCAACAATGGCTTTAAGTTTCAAATAAATCATCAAAATGCCAACTGACTTGTCCACAACATTGTGGGGAGCACACTGAGTTGCACAAGTTTCCTCAATGCAGTGAAATGCCAATGCCTTGTGAGGGAGGCAGTCATCAATAATTGGAACCTGATCCTGTGGCATTATGAGTTGTGGGAGGCCTAGAGAAGAAGGAAGTCTGAGCTAGGAGCTCTCAGTGACCATTATCAATGAAGGGAAAAATACTGTATTGGCAGAAAGATATGCAGACAGGCAGTGAAGGAAACTGCAGACTGGTAAGGCAGCTGAAAAATGGAAGATCCCACTGAAATAAATGTTATTGTTTTAGAGTGTGCTCAAGATGAGTTTCACTTCAGACATGAAGTCTGTCAACATTGGTGTGTTGGTTCAGTAATGTCAGGTACTGACTGAGGCTGAAAAATATAGCACAGGTGGAAAAGTACTCCTTCCTGCAAACATTTGAGTTTTCTTGGAAGTTTCCTGTCTGAATACTGACCTGGCCTGACCCTGTTTAGTTTGTGAGATCTGATGAGATCAGAGCCTGAGGTTATGGCACTAAACTAAGAAAAGTGATAACAAAACAAAAATGGCATGATTGACAGGGTAGTAGGCTGAACACAATAAACCTAAGGAGAACTATGTGTATGTATTCCACTCCTTAATATCCTCTTTGTAGATAAGAAAAATAAGCCTCACCCTGGAGCTAAAATAGTAATGGGATGAGGGCTGCCTGCCTTACTTGCTGGCCATAAACAATAAGTATATTATACAAAGATGGATTACTGAAATGGAAAGTGGGTACTCATGAGATGCTACCTTGAGGCAGGAGTGAAGCAGGAGCTGTCCTGGCCCCCTGTACTGTCTACAGTTATCTCCTTTTGGTGGCCCCACGTTTCTCAGTAAGCTGTGATATGACCCTGTGTAGCCCAACTTCAGTGCTTTTCACTGTCAGGTTCATTGAGGCTATAGAAGATTATTTTGCTTGGAGAAAAAAAATAGATATGTGAACTAGTCGCTGAAAGCATTTAGAGATAAAAGAAGAAGTCAGCAAAAAGCTATCTAAAGAGGTTTCTTTTGTAGTGCACTGAGGAAAAGAAGCTCCTTATGACGATAGAAAAAATGGCAATAGAAGAGTTACATAAGAAAGCTCAGGTTTCTTTTTTGTGCCCATGTTGTTCACTATCTTGAAAGTTATTGAGACACATGCTATTAAAGTTGTGATGTAACGATATTGAACTCATTTAACAGAAATCTAATGATAGATTTTTCCCTCTGCAATGAGTACTGGAAGCAACTTCAGAAATTAGGCCAAGTTCTGATGTTACTTGTAGCATAATAAATAGAACTTGATTAATATCAAAGGAATTGTTACCAAATACCTATATCTGCTCAATGCTCAGAGCCTCTGTATTTCAGTTTTTCAGAAATTTAGCACATTTTGTAAACATCTATAATTTCTACAGGCTATTTTATATGCAAGCTGTAGGCTCATATAGATCATCTCTTCACTTGGAACAAACCAGGACAGATCAAATGTCCCTGAGGCTTTCTTCTCTGGTATTCCAGTTCAAGATAGAAATGCAAATACATTTAATGAGAAATTACTCAGAAGGCTTCCTATTTTAGAGACTCAGAACTAGTTTGTGATTTCTGGATGTGAATTAGAGCTGGTGGGAATTTCTCTGCTGAAATAATGAATGGAGAATTCGGTTTCTGAAGTAGCACAAAGTTCCACAGAAGGGAGAATTCATAGTTTTAAAAGGATGAATGAATAAAAGTTACAGATTTAATGGATTTTAGACTTGTTCTGGTGAGAATCTCATGGATCTTCTGGACCTGTTAAATTAAATATAAAGGCCACAAATGTTTGGATTATCATTTTTAGTGCAACCTGGAATTTACCTCTTTACTGAAAAATCCAAAGTGTTTGGGTTTTGTGCTTTCAGAGGACATGAATTAGCTCAGAGAGCAAGAGATCATTTTAATGGTGGCTTGTTCCACGTACAGTTTTATTTTCCTGTGAGGCACACTTGTGATTGTTATTGTTTTACATTCTGTATAAAACTCAAATGCAACAAAGTATATAAAATTCTTTTAGTACTGTCATTTCAGTTACTTCAAAGTGCAATCTTCAGTCAAATTTGTAGCCACAGTTTTGCAAGTACTGAGAAGTTACTTGCTCCCTGAGAATAAAATCACTGTGGCAGGACCACCTAAAACTTGGAATATAAATAATTTTATAGAGGTGAAGTAGTCTAACCTCAAGTCTTTGTTACTAACCCATGCTTTTTAGCATCTGAGGTTACTTCTTGGAAAAGACAATATTGGACAAATCCATGATTAGAGGTTTTGTAGTGCTAACCATCCCTACCTCACTGGAATTGATTACAGACATTTGATGAAAGACAATTGGGATGGTAAGTCACTTAGTCACAGTCTCGTTTTCACACACCATTCAGCTTCTGCTCATTCTTTTCTCTTTTCTCTTTTCTCACAGCAGCATGCACAGCATGTCCTCACCATTGTTCTGCATAGTTTAGGATGGCATTTAGATAGAAAAGTTGGTGTAAACATGCAAAAGAAGCTGCTGGTGAAATGTCTAGGCTTCTCCAATGCACTAAGAGCAGCAGCTTCCTAATGTCCCTGAAGAGAACAGAGGAATTAGCAGCATTTTACTAATGAAGCAAACTAATTGTTGCAGAAGGTTGAAGCCCAGTGCTGCAAGTCACTGGGCATTCTTATCATACCAGTGCAGGTTGAAGGAACAGAGCATACTCAGCAGATACATCTCTTAAATTTGGCCACTTAACCAAAGAAACTCTGTTTCCTGCTGTTTAGAATACTTGGGGTTGAAAATTAACCTGGAGATTAGAATTGGGTCAAAACAGAACCCAGACCTCCACTCTAAAGCTGCATCAAATTTATCTTTCTAAAAATTTCCATGTACGAACATGAAGGATGAACTTTGCCAAATTCTGAAATGTCTTGATTTGCTTTTTACCAAGAGCAGCATCACAGGAAGGCTCTAATCCAGACTAATCTTCATCCACTACTGCAAATTCCATGGTTAGTTCTTTCTGTTGGGACTCTTACTGCCACACAGCATCACAACTGGCTTCTCATACTGATGTTTATGTCACTCAGATGCCAAACACCGAGGTTATTAATTTTGTTTAAAATGATTGGCTGAACTGCATGACAGAGCTTAAACGTGGCTGCCCATAGCTGTGGTTCTAACAGCTTTGAGGTCTTTTTGTGATGGTAAAGCTGTATTGGGAGAACTAGGGAAAAAAACCCTGTAGCTGACAGTGCAGATCTGATTAGAGGTATTTACCCAGAGTCTGAAACTGCAAAGTGTATTCCTCAGTACTTGTGAGCAGCATCAGCATGGCACAAAGCAGCTCTGAGACAAGTGTGAGCTACTAAAATGGCAGTATGTTAGCATGGAGCTTTGCTCTGACTGAAGAGCCCATGTTTCTTGTAGAACCAGTGTTTGGCCATGTAAGATACCTGCCACAGTTCAAAAGATCCACAGAAATGTACAGAAATATATGGTGGTAGAATGCAGCAAGACAGAGGGCAAGGCAGGACTGTGGAAGTATCATCTCAGAACACCTTGGGCTAATTAATATGAAACTGCTCTCAGGCCAACACCTGCTTTTTGGAGCTGAAGGCCTCATTTACAACTTCACTGTGCAGGCATGATAGTCCTGTAGGTCTGCTCAGGCTCTCACTACATCCACCATTAGTATTTCAGCTGAATAAAGGCTGGGCAGTATTGTCACAAAGTCTGAGAGCAGAGGCAATTTGAGAAACTCCAGAACACCTCAGAGAAGTGATATCTTCAGAAACTGTATCTCTGCAAGAGCTAAAACTGCTGAGATTTCACAAGCTGCATGTCAGTGATCTATACAGATAAGGAGGAAGGACCCTCTGGTTTGTGTTTTTGTATAACACAGGGCAGAATTTCCCCAGTTATCCTGGGTTTGTTGCATACATTGGTCAATGCCTAGAATGAGAGGGAGACATATACATAATATGCTTCCTATGTGATGCCCAGCAAAGATCAGATCTTCCCAGTAAGTGGGGCTCTGTATTTGCTGTCTTTTACAAACATATTCAAAAGGTCTGAACAATCACTTGCATCCAATGAACCTACCTTTTACAAATGTATTCCAGTCTTGGAAAGCTTTTTACATCTGCTGTGTGGACTGGAGGGTGCACATCATAATTTCTTTGCTTCTTCTGTGTCAGGCATCATTCCTTAGCATTGCCTTTTTTACAGTAAATAGCTCTGTGCATAAATAAGACCCTAAAAATCATTTCCCTTTGATAAATATTTTAGTGAATATTCCTGCTTGCACAGGGCTCTCTTCCGTTCCCCTGAAGCCAGATCTGGCCCACATACAGGGAAAATGAGGCTGTCTGCTCAACATGCAAAACTCCTTATGTTCTAGCTAACAGTAAGCATCAAGTAAAAGGAAAAGGACTTTTTCTTCCTTTGTCTCCCAGCAATGTTATCTTAGACAGCCACCAGCACATGATCATTTACATAAGGAGGGAACAGCAGAGCTGCTGCCAACTGCCCATAGTGCCTGCCAAAAACAGATGTTAGATGTTACTGTTAGAATAATGTCTTCTTCAGCTTGACATGTGAGTGCTGCAATCTTTATTTAAAAGGAAGAGGAAAAAATATGGTTGAATTAATGAAATGGAGCACGCAACATACGGTCTGAAAAAATTATAATCTAAGGGAAAGTGCTGGTTGCCTAAGACTGCTAAACTCAGCTGGGTGAATTTGTCACAAAGAACTGTTCTGGTCTGGCACATAGATGGATTTAGTGGCCTAACAGATCTGTTGTATTTTTGTATTTTTATTCCCATGCCTTCACATTATTTTTTAAATGGTTCCCAAAAGGCAGGAAATAAAACTTACAGTAAAACTCATTCAAACTGCAAAGACCTGTATTGAGTAGCATGGTGCTAAATCCAGCATTCTTTTCCCCCAAAAATCCTCATGTTAAATAACAGGTAGCATTATCAAAAAAGTTGTGATTTACACACGGATTTTGCTATAATTTTGCATGAGTCCTGGGATCCCTATAAAAATACTATTGAGATAAAGCCTTTGTATTTTTTCTGTGAGCACATTTTCTTCATGTATCTTAAGGGACAAGGAAGAATATGTCTGCAAAGATACAAAGTATTGTAATTTATTACTTTGTTTTCCTGTTTTCCCATGATCAGGGAACTAAACTTCTTGGTCTCCAGAGCTGAGAGGTGACTGATATTGCAGTCAGCCTTATATAGTCAGCCTCTATCAAGTCTTATACTCATGATGGTTCTGTGGTGTCAGTAGAACCAACAAACCCTTGGTTTTACACTTGTGTGTTGAGGTTGAGCTTTCCCATGGCCTCACCTGAACAGTCAGTTTGCTCCAGCCCTTCCTTTGGACAATACCCACACTGTTTCTTCTTGACAGCCAGAGGAACTTCACATCCCTGAGACCTCTGTCCCTTCTCCAAGTGTCACTGAAAGTGATTAAAAAAGTAATCAGAAATAGAGATAGACATGGAGGCATTACACAAACTGGGTAATGTTATCAGTCAGCATTGTTCTATCAGAACAAGCTTAAATGGGTTTGGATCCTCAGCTTTTATGTGCTGGTTTCATTGCAGGTCCTGTAGTTAAAGGAATCTGAATCTGTGAGGTGTCCGTCCCCAGGCAAGTAGGAGAGGAGGCAAAGTATCTTGCTCTCTCACTGCAAGAGTAGCCAATACAAACTTCTTCACAGGGTATGTTCCTGAAGTTTTTAGGATTCCAGCTTCAAGCTGCTGTGTGGAAAAAACCAGCTGCCTAATTGCACAGCTGTCTGCTCTGCGAGGGTGTGTAAAGTGCTGCAATCTGCTTCTGAAGATAGATGGGACAAGAAAAGGAAACATGTGAGTGCTTTTTGTCCTCCTTGCCCTCCTTTTCTTTCTCCTTGGCTGGGAAATGAGGTTGTCAGGGTGCTCTGTGAGTGTTCAATTTTGTGGACAGGCCTGGAGGAGGTGAGCTCCCCAGCCAGGTCATGGCTGCCATAGGGGAAGCCTTTGTCCCCTTCTCCTCACACTGGCCACGTCTGAGGCAAACTGGTGCTCCTTTGCTCCTGCACTGGGCTGTTTTACCTGATTGTTATGGATTTTAGGTGGGTTTTGAAACTTTTTACCGATTTGGTGGAGGGGTCCTGAGTCAGCTCAGTAAAGAGCTTCCTCCAAACAAGAGGAAGAGGGAACAGGATTGCACACTTTGATAGCACTGCTGTACTCTATAAAGTTGGCTCAGCCATCTTGCTTAAAAACACCAAAAGACTGTGTTGAGATGTTATCATCACAGGAGGGTTACACAGAAATTGTGCTTTGTGTTATGCTTCTCAAAACTGCAATAATCTTGGCTTTTGGTCCTTCTGGTTCTTTCAGCATTGTCAATCCCTTTCCTTTTTTAAATTACAGACTGTTTCTTCAGCCGTTTGCAAAGGGAGCGGGGGAGGACACAATAGGGAAACGTGTGTTGTTGCAGCTCTCTGTGTTCAGCAGTTAAGCCCTTTTTCTTTGCATCCTCCTATCCAAAGAAGTATTTACATGAAATGTCAGTCACCCTGGGGAATTATATGAGAATTAATTATCTGTGGAGAATGATTTGGTCCTATTAATTATGGGTCTCACATAAGAAAAAGAATAGGCTTAATGTGTCATATGGTTTTTTTCAGCCAGTGAACTAGAACTCATCAGCATCAAATATCAATAATGGTTTTGTTGAATACAGATTGATGACCTCTGACAGAAATTATAGGAGAAACTTGTATCATTTTGTCTTATTATAGCTTACTAAGACCTTAGTCAAGATCGGGGTCTTATTTTCTTAGGCTGTCACGCAAGGGGTTAAAGCTGATGTTTATCAGATTATTGTTTGCAACCAGTCATGAATGAATAAAGCTTTAATGTACGTAGAGTCAGAAATAACTGATGTTAAAATGCAGTCACAAATCAAGTACAGTATTTCGTGGAGACAGTTAAAACATTGTGTCTAATTAAGTCTTCATTTAAACATGTGTGTAATTTTGCTGTTTAGAATTATGTACAGCCTTGTAGACTGTTCCCTGCAGTGAACCACGATGCCCGTTTGTATCTTGCCATTTGGTAAAAGAAATCTTGAACTTTATCTGTTGCAGATATTGTCAGATATAAACAAAATCCTAGGAGTTTCCTGAGTTATTCAAAATCTTTGTATTTCACCATGAAAAACTGAGTGTTTATTATACTGTACTTTTAAAATACACTCTCGGTATTTTCTTGTTCATGAGTTTTCTCCCTTCCTTCTCCCATTGTTCAGCAACTTTTCTGAATGGCTGCAAAGCACTGTACTGGCACAGTAAATTTGCTGCAATAGGATCATTTCTAGTGGAAATAGCTTCTTCACTGCAAGAGAAAGTCATACTTAAATACCAACAAAATAGCTATCACCACCACGTATATGAATTTCTGATTGAAGCATAGCTATGTGAGTAAGATGAAATGACAATCTGTTGTGGGTTGGTTTTTTGGGGGTTGGAAAGTCCTGATAGTTAAAGTAAAAATTGGAAGAAGGCTGGGATTTGTTTTTCTCATGGGCCGTACCTCAAATTCTACAGGAAACTTGTAGAAGAGAGTGCAAATCTTCACATTCAACAGGATGGATCCATGGAGAAAAGCTTTTCCTACATTTGTTCACTACTGCAGAATGATTTTCCCAGGAATACAGTGCAAGTTTAATTTTTGTTCAGATTTGTATTTGACTGATGCAATAACACACCGACTGTGCTTGAAACAGCAAACCTGTGAGCAGAATTTGCTTTTAGGAAACAGTGCTCTGAGAGGAACAACTAACAGTGTGAAGCAGATGGTTCTCAGTTTTCAGGCAGTTGGACTGGAGGTCAGGGAAACACATGGGCACATTCATCCTTCACCCCCTTCCTTTGATGGTGGACATTTAAAATTAAAAATAAATGGCAAAAGAAGCATCAAGGGAACTCCTTCCAACTGGGACTTTGTGTTTTTTACTTTAGAAAAATCATTTCACTTACTAACTTGCCTGGTGAGGTTATGAAATACAGTTAAATGAAACTGCCAAATTGCAAATCAGTTACTTGGAAACAGAACAGAAAGAAAATTCTGAAGGAAACTAAGATGATGTAAGTACTTTGTTGATATCAATGTTGTAGCAGTCTGTTTGGATAGCATGTAATGGGAAGTGTGGTGAGGAATACCCATAAAAAAACTTAAGGGAAGTTCTTTCTTCTGTGTGTTTTTTTCTTAAAAGTGTTTTTGTTGCATCCAGTGCATTCTCCACTGTCCAAACATTGGGGTTTTGTGGTAATTTCTATGGAAAGAACAAGTAAAAAATGTAAATTTTCACATATTTTAAAGACAGCCTTGCCTTAAGTGTCCTCCTTTTGTGTGTGTATGTGTGTATATACTTAAACCTTCTTCCGAGGGCAGGATTAGGTAGAGTTTTTAGGTAGAGTTTTTAGTTATAGTTAGGACCAGGTGAAAAAATAACATTACATCATAATTTGGGTAATTGCTTATCTGCATCCTGTATTGATGGAAATTATTTTTTAATTCCACAGGAAAAAAGTAAAAGAGTCAAGCATTACTTCAAACCTAGTAAAAATGTTATTACCTATTTATTTCAAAATTGCTTGATACATCTATGTGATCATCTCATACCAAGGAATTGGAAACGTAACCCTAGATATTTTTCACTGTCCCTTTCACAGTGAGTAAGGATTAGTTTCATTAATAAATTCAGAAAATGGGGAAAATATTTCTCAATGAAAAATTTATCTACTTCTATTAAGCAGTAGCGTTTTTAATTCTTTCACTTCAATTTCAGTTTCACACCGTTTTAGTAACATTGATATGAAAATTTAATTTCAGACACTAGAATGACCAACAATAAGGTATAAAAGAAATTAAGCCGGAAGACAGGCCCTCACCTTCATCAATGGCTGTAGTTCAGAGACTACAAATCTTATTTTATTCCTAAGAATATAACTCAGGGTGAAGAGCAAAAAGGATGTCAGACATGAGAAAGAAGCCAAAAAAATAAAAAGAAGGAAGGCAGGTACTGACACCCTGGGCCTACACAGTCAATGTATAGCTCCCATTTAAGCAAAAATGCGTATTTTCTGTGTGTCTTTCAAGCAAGCTGCACTTCAAAAGGATACATGCCAAAGTATTCTTCAGCACTTTTTCAGGAAGGAGATTGATGAACAATTGTTTTCTCATTATTTTTCAGCTGATTAGCAGTTTGCTTGCAGAATCACAGAATCATTTCAATTGGAAAAGGCCTCTAAGATCATTGAGTCCAACCTTTGACCTATCACCACCATGTCAGCTAGACCATAGCAGTCTAAGTACCATGTCCAGTCATTTCCTGAACACCTCCAGGGATAGTGACTCCACCACTGCATGCCTTGGGCAGTCCATTCCAATGCTTAATGACCCTTTCTGTGAAGAAACTCCTCCTGATGTCCAACCTGAACCTCCCCTGGCACAGCTTAAGACTGACCTCTTGTCTCTGGTTGCCTGGTGGAAGAGGGTGACTCCCACAGCCTTCTTTCAGGAGAGTGTGACAAAGTCACCCCTGAGCCTCCTTTTCTCCAGGCTAAACAAGTCCAGCTTCTTCAGCCACTCCTCACAGGGCTTGTGCTCCAAACACTTCAGCAGCTCCATCTCCCTCCTCTGGTCTCACTCCAGCACTTCTGTGTGTTTCTTGTGGTGGGGAGGCCCAAAACTGAACACAGCATTTGAGGTGGGGCCTCACCAGTGCCCAGTACAGAGGGACAACCATTGCCCTGGTCCTGCTGGCCATGCTGTTCAATGTCAGTATTTTACTCACTTAACCCCAGAACATGGGTGAACCATCATTGCCTTTGGTATCATACAGGGGCTGAGTACTCTGCCAGCTCTGAAGAATTACAAGATACCAAAATGTCATGGCATGGTTTCTTATCAGTACAATGTGATGACATTTACCACAAGTTTTATTCTTTATTCAAAGAGCCTCTTTTGAGAGATGAATATCACACTAGTGTATCAGGAAATCAGATTGCTCTGAAGTCATGTACACTTACATTCAAGGGGATCTTCAGTTCTCCTTTCATTTTTCCTTGAAGGGAAGCTGTCTTCTTTTCCCTCTGCCTTCCTGCTTCTTCCAATGACAGTCTTGGACTAGTCAGAGCATCCTAAGGGCACTAAATACCCTTGACCCTGGTAAACTCAGCAATAAATGAATGTGCTTGGGTCTTGTGAAGAGGTGACTTGAATTTCTGTGTTTAGTTCCACACGGAGGTCCCAGAGGAACTGTGTGTGGCTGTAAGATCACACACTGCATGCATTCACACTGGAGTGATGGTGGTATTTACAGAAGCATCAAAGTTCACAGCTGTCTGTCCTTTCATGGATAATCAATAAATCACATGTCAGCTCTGGTGATTGTGCATGTCAAGTAACAAACAAGTCATCAGCATCCAAACTCTTAAAGGTGGTGCATTGTTTTTGTGGTGGAAATCTGCTCTTGCTAAAAGAAGGAAATGGGGGTGGGGGGAGGGAAGAAATTCCATCGTTTGCTGCTATTTCTGACTTTGGTCAGGAAATGTAAAATGTTTATGGATAAGAACAGAGCCCTCCCAAGTAAAAGAAAAAGAAAAATCTGCATGATCTCTAAACTGCCCTACTTGTCACCAGCTGACAGATCTGAAAAATGAAAACGACTTTTGACATTTACTGATTTTATGCTACCAGATGGTGCATGGCACTTCCAGACCAATGTGATGGGGAAGATAGGAATGGATGGAAAACAAAGCAGATCGTAATTGTAAGCATCCTCTTTTATAATTCTGACCATTTGCCACTTCATAAATTAATCAATCTGATTTCCTATGTATGATTATAATTCTGCTGAAAGTCAGACTAGAATAAACAGATCCTGGTCTGCATCCCAGATGAAAATAAAAATTAAAAACAATAAACAGAATTCTGTGAGACTCTGGCATCAACTCTTTGCTTCCACTGGTTCCCTTCTGACACAAAGGTATTTATGGTATAAATTAGTGTAAATGTTTTTCAGGGCTTTATTTGTATTACTAAGTGGCTTTGCAATAAACAGCTAAAAGTGGAAAACATTACAATTCTATTTCCCAGACTATAATTTTCTGCAGCAATAGAAATGCATTAGTCCTGGCTTTGACTTCTCTTCTGCTAATAAGGGCATGTTTTAATGCATTTCTGAATCTACTGTACCTCATCCTTCTGGGGTAGTTCATTGACTTATTTCTAACTAATGAAACACAGGCAAATACTGATGATCTGAGATCTGGAATTATTCTTAACATCAGGGAGCTGCCCTCAAGATGGCACTACTGAACTGCTTCACATACCTCTGAACCCTTATGTAATCTTGTTTATACAGCATCAGGGTCATTTTAAAGCGAAGATCACACGATGCTAATTTGGCCAATGATTTTCATTTTCATTTTGGCAAAATGCCTCCTTTATGTGTAAGCACAGACATTTAAAGGCAATATTTTTTTGCAGGCTCTGTCAATAGACTTGTAGTCAGGGAATATTTGTTTAAAAATAGCCAGAATTATACTTTTTGATCTGCCTTAGAAACCATGGACCACTCCGAAATCTGCTACACAGATTTGTGTACAAGAGATTTAGAGGCCTCTTTTCCTGTTGGTGGAGGCTCTGGATCTTTGCCTTAACATGTGAATTGAGAAGGTCAGTACAAAGTAAGAGTGAGAATGAGAAGGATTTGTTTTTCCCGAAGTTGCAAATAGAGGGAGTCCCTGCACACTTCTATCTATCACCACTCTTAAGGAGGAAAACCTGCCTTTCCATCATCCTACTAAAGTCTCTTCAAAGTGTAGAAGTCAGAGGTCATACAGCATCTAGAGATAAAAGGCCTGGACCAATGTCATTACTTCTCCTCTGATGGTAAACTTGGCAAGAAATCCACCTCAAACCTTCCCCTTGCTGTCCTGACCTCTGCATATCCACTCAGTCTTCCAGACTGGGAGCTTCATTGCAAAGAAATTTTGGACTCTGATTAGCAGAGGCAGTCTGTAGAAAAAATAGGTGCCTTTCTTGGTGTTTGCTTTTCTGACTTTCCATGGTTGTCCTCAAAATCCTTCTCTCTGAGAGGGCAGCTCTTCTTGACAATGTTGTTATGAAATATTTTTCTGTAGGGAGTTCTCCAGAGAACATCTATATTGTTTGGGAGAAGACATCAAGGAACACCTCACTGATCTGTATCAATGAACTGTAGACAGAAACTGAGAGTATCAATGAATTGTAGGAAGAAACAGATAATATCATTTGCATTGGCAATGACTTTATAAATCACTGGAAAGAAACTTGTTACACTTCATTCAACGGTTGTAGGAGATAAAATGAAATTATCTACAGTTGCAGACCAAAGAATCTAGCCAAAACTATGCTCTGCCTTGAGTAGCTGATTCATCATAGCAAAACCTGATCTGTGTACCTATGAATGATGTGAAACAACCTGAGTAATACAGAACTAGGAAAAAGATTTTACACTGAAAGATGGGTAGCATCATAAGCATGTATTCAGTTCAACACATCTTGTGCTTTGTAACTCCTAAATGTCTCCTCCGTGTAGATGAAATCTGGGGTTTTATGCATAAAAAAGATGATTAGATTTACTTTTCCTTTTTTTTTTTTTTTTTTTTGTTTTGTTTTTGTTTTTTTTGTTTTAAGTAGTAGCAATCTGCAAGAGATATGCAAATTTGTGTGTGCCCTCCCTGTTACATGGCACTGATATAGCTTAGTCTTTGCTTAGCACAAAATTTGTTCCATCTGTATGAGACTTGTGGGATTAGACCTTGTGGGACCAAACCCTGGTCTGCTTGATTTGATAAGATGTATCACCTGTCCCTCAAAAGTGTTGCCTTCCCATAGGTGCAATTGCAGAGATCTCAAATTGCTGTGAAAGGAGCTTCCTGTCTGCATGTGACATTGCAGCAAGAGATGGTCAAAACTCTTCACTGCAGGTGAACAGGGAGAAATTTTGCCTAGCATACCCTGAGCTGAAAAATCCCAATTTAAATAAAGGTCCCTTAGACAACACTGGATATTTCTGCAAATGGTGTCGTGCTGAAAAAGAATAATTTAGCATGAGCTGAGACAGAACAGTTGAGGGAAGTAATACAAAGACAGCATGTGGGGCGTCTGCCTTGAGCAATGATCCCTGAGGGAATCCATAAGGAGGGATTGCCACCCAGGATGACAAAGGGTTAAGTTCTGTACTCACTGAGAATCACTGAGCATTACTACAAATCCCCAAATTAATAGCATGGGTTTCACTCTGCACATAATAAAAAATGGTATTTTCAGAATCTAGTGAAGTTACTTGGGAACAAGTGGGTATTATTCATTGTTTGATTGATTGGTACATCTAACAAGCTTTTGGAAGATGGAGGAAGAAGTGCATATTGAACTACATTTGCTGTATAACAAAAGCCCAGACTCCAATCACAATGTTAAAATACATATTATAATTCCTGGGGGGTTTTTTTGTAAAGGAAATCACCTGAATAAATCCTTTTGTCTTTCTCCTTCTATGAAAAATTTCTGTTGCTTTCTGGGCCTTAATCCCAAAAGCCCATATGCATGTGCTGCACTTCACAACATGGACCTTCTGACTGATTTATATAAGACAACTTTGTGGAAATATTTTCAGAATTAAGATCCTATGTCTACTGTGGCTGAGCTGCAGGGCATTGCTGAATGACTGCTCAGTGGCAGAATTATTATTGATTGCTGATGTTACTGGTGTGCTCACAAGTGTCCTAAATGCTGTCCTTAGAAGGCACAGCCCTCTCTGCAAAGTGTGACTGTTGGAAAAAGTATGAAATGGGGGATGAAGGGTGAGGGAGGAAGGCAGATAAAATGTGAAAATAAAGCTAGACACACTTCTAGTCTTCCAGTATCTGCTGTTCCTTTTGCTCTGGCAGACAGGGAAACAATTGCAGGGTATTTCTGACTGTATGAAAGAATAACAGTTTCTAGGTATGCAGTAAGAAACTCAGAACCTCACCTTAAAAATTACTTTCTGAAGGCATCATTACTGTCTTAGAATGACAAAATTTTCACTCCCACTGATCTATACCTATTATAGTTGTCTCAGGGCTTTTTGGCTTTTCTATCCTTTCTCTTCCCACTCCTCAGGCTTCATTGCATGGCTATGATTTAGTAGCTTACTGAATGGTTTCTCTACTATCACTGCATTTGGTAAATATTACTTAATTTTTTTCTCAAATTTAAGGATAACAAAAAGTGAAAAAGCAGAGGAAGAAAAAGTTAAAAAGCAGTGAAAAAAAAAAGATGTAAGTAAATCCTTGCATCTCGGCCAACTCAGCCTCTAAAAATGACCCATTTTTAATATATTGAACAGTTCCTTTTGCTTAGAATATAATAGCTGCCAGTGAAAGGTGCAAGAAAGTGAACATCTAACTGCTAAATCTGTCATATCCAGTCATGTATGGAATGCCCCTACTTTCATACTCTGCAGCAGTGCAACATGAAGTAGCATTGTAGGAATTTCTGGTGATGAATGGACTTGCAAGAATGGATGTGGGCAACTAGTAGATGTATGATATGTCAGTTTGATTCCAATGAGAAAGCAATATTCTCATGTCCAAGCTGAAGTTAGAAAGGCACTACTAAGCTGGCCTTTCTCAGAGAAGCAGCTCCACTGCTAGATGGAATCTGATCAATGCAAGCCTGCTTACAGAGAGGTTGGCATCAAAACACAACAGCTGAAGTGTAGCAGATGGCTGGATCTGAAGGAGATGTAAACAGAGGAATAACTAAGCATTGCATTCTGCAGATGTCAAAGTTTCCAGCCCGTAAAAAGTTTAGTCCAAGTGCTCTCCTGAAAGCTCTTTTTGTTTTTGGCTACCTAAATCCTGAACTCTACCCACGCTCTCTCCATGTGATATCTTAGAGGCATCTGAATTGTCCACTTTTCCAAACGTGGTTCATGTTGTCCCTGAAAGGCTGTAAAATAGAGGATTATCATTTCCCTGCTTCTTGTCCATGGATCCAGCCAGCTCTGGGTGCTCTAGGGACTTCATTCTCAGTGGCAAAGAAATACTGCAAAGGTGAGGAGAACACTGACACCGACATGGTTAAAGGAGAGACAAGTGCAAGGATGGAGTGGTTGATTCCAACTTCCTGCAGATCAGGGAAGTAACAAAATACCCTTTTCCTTCCCCTCACATTCCCAGCTTGTTCTATGGGGCTTGCACGTGAGGAAGGAGTTTTATGCCTACAGAATGGCAGAGAACCAAAAAGCAAGGCTGTGTGCAGCAGCTGTCCATGAGGCAAGTCGATTTCTAGTAGTCCTCCAAGGAAATACACAGACTTGAAAGCTGTGTGTGAGTCAGTCCTGATCTGTTCCCTGCATTTTCTGCTGCCTACTTCTTTTGTCATCTTCTCCCACTTGTGACTTGCACTTCTTTTCATATCACACTTCTGCTGAGAACAGGCCGCTGATTTGCAGTTTATAAGGACCATTCATCTCTTTCAATCTTCCCTTAAAACACTCTGCCATTGAAAAGAAAAATTGTGAGATGTCTTCACCAACAATAACTGGCCTGTGCCTCATATTCTGCAAGTGAGATAGTGAGTTGTTCATTCTCAAGATGCTCTCCAAGGGGTGTACTTGATGCTGTATTCACAGCAGTATCTCCCAAAGTTGGGTAATTCAGATTGCTAGGGCAGGTGTTTTGACTAATCTTCAAGAAAAGGACAGCAAATGGCAGTGCAGAGTGGGATAATAGCTCACAGGCTGAGCCACTACCTGGAAACTGATACTAAGAAAGGTCTGTGAGGAGAACACTCTTTCCTGGCTTATGAGTAGTGGAGAATGAAGTTCAACAGAAAAAAAAAATACTGTGAGAAAATATACTCAAATTGAAAGAATGTGTCTGGTTTCTTGCTCTCATCTTTAGTTAATTGGAAATGTTCTTAAAGGGTAAGTATATCATAAAGGATTTTTTGTCTCATTTCTACCTTGCTTTGCAGGAATTCCAGCTTTATGCCCTCTTAACCTTTGGGCTACTGCCAGCAAGGCAGGTTAATTAGAGTAATATGCCTGTCTCCAATCATCAGCAGTGCAATTCTATGCCTTCTACTGCTGACTTTGTGAAAGGTCACCAGACAACTCCTACAGTTGTCCCTCCAGTTCCTGCTCAGCAGGAATCCTTCTCACCTCTGAAACAAGGATTTTTAGGTCATTCTTTCCACTCCTTTGGCTGTCTCTGTGGCATAAAGAGGAAGGGTATTAAAATTAGAATTGGATGCCCCTGACACTGGCTGAATAAATGCTAATTTCACTGTTGACTTTGGGTGATACAAATAATCTCAAACCATGCTATAAGGATATTTATGGTAGTGAAAGAGATGGACTTTACAGGAAGAACAAAAAAATGCTTCAGCTGTGCTTCAGCAAGTATTCATATTGCAGTAATACCTAAGAGTGGGTTTTTTTCTCTGTCAACAAAGCTAGAGGTAATCAACTTCAATCTGAGACAGAATGTTATGGTAGAAAGTAACCATGAATTACATTGGCCAATGTGATGATTTTGCTGGTGAAATTACTGTTAAAGCTGACAATTCAGTTCTGGCATGTGGAAAACATTTTACTGTAGTCTTGGGCACAGGCCACACGAGGAAATGAAAGTCTACATCTCTCTGAAAGTGTAATTGTGTGGTGTGTACATAGACTACGGGTTCACATCAGCTTTGGTTTTAAATTTAGATGCACAGGTAAACATTCCCAATTTTGAAGGACTTTCTTACAGATAAATGTTTTTAAATGCTAAAGTGAGCAGAAGTAAAGTTCAGATCCAAACTGAAATTAACAATTTTTGGTAAAATATGTTTTCAAAATTAAGTACAAGTTCACATTCAATTATAGCAAACACCCTCCCTTCCTGAAAGGAGGAAGATAGTGAATTATGTAATTAAAGAATTAGTAGAGTTAAACAGAGACAGCCAATGACTGTGATTGTCTTTGAAGTTCTGGCTGTTTTCACACAAGGCATCTGAATGCTCTGGTCACTGTCAAACCCAATGCTTTATCCTGGAAAACCCATTTCACCTCCCCTTCCCTGAACATGCCGTGTCACTGGGACCTCATCAGTACCCAGAAAGCCCAGGCACTGCACTGATGGACATCAGCAGATTTGAGACAGCAGCTTCTCAGACAACTCTGGGCTCAGTTTTGTCCTTTTGGACTCAGCAGTTCCTTGCTTCTCTGGCTGCATCTTCCGCTGGAAGCCTTTCATTGCAAACTTTCTGTGTCTTCTGGCTGTGAATGAACACTTCAGTCCTCTGGTGCAAATTCAGTGCTCAGCTCCAAGGCACTCACTCAGGAGTGCTGCTCTGTGGAGTGCTGCACTCTCTCAGCTGAGTCCTGATGCAGGGGAGAGGCTGTGCATGGGAGCTACCAATGGGAACCCTGGTTTTGTAGCAGTTTGTCAAAATTTCTCTTCTTTCTGCTGCCATGGGGTGAGTTCTGCACCAGCCAATTGCTGTGCTTTTCCTTAGGGATCTCATGCAGCATTTCAGACAGTGATTCCTGTAGATATATATTTATGTACATATCGATATATATATATTTATATACATAGTTATATATTTATGTACATACACATCTGTATGTATATGTAGAATTATATGTTCCAGCTTGTTCAGATTCTTTTGGAGTAGATGCTGCTAACATATTGTTTTCTAAGCTTCAAATGTGGCTATTTGCCATATGCAAGGAAAATGTTATGACTTTGTTTAATAAAACAAGGAAGAATTTCCAAGCTGTTCCAAAATAATCTAGGATCTGACCCTGGCCAATATCAGATGCTTCAGAGAAAAATTTAAAGGATGCTACAGTATGTATTTTTGGAACAAACTCGTTAATTATATAGAATAAACCAAACTTAGCTGCCACAGTTACTGAGTGAATATTGACCATCCATTGTAAGAAGACAAAACATGAGTGGAGTCAGCTGTTACCACCCCGAGTGATGTATGGAGTGTGAGGAGGTCAACACTGTCTCCAACTCACTCCAAACTTTCTGCTTCTCACACAAACAGATCGTTTGCTTCAGTATGGCAGCAGGGACTGCACATCCCTGTCACTAATTAAACTGTGGGGCTGTTTGTCTCAGCTGTTTACAACTGAAGCATTCATATATATTCTCATAAATCTTGTTCGACTGGTTGCTTACTCAATTCTTCTCTGTGGTGTTTCTCAAACACACCAGTTAGAGCCTTTGCTTTCAGTTTCTGAAGCTCTGCAGCAGAGGAGTTTCTATACACTGACAATCAGATACCAATATTTACAGTGTATAATGAACTCTGAATGATCCACGAGCTTAGCCTCTGTTGGACAGCTTTCTTTCAGTATCCCTTAAAGAAAAATCACGGGTGTGGTGTTCAGCTCAGAAAATGGGATTTCCTTCCCAGAGGCTCAGAAATGCCTTGGAGTCATTTCCTTTCCCTGGTGTTTCATGTGAGTCTTTTGGACTTTCTGTGAGCCTACAGTTTCCCAACAGTGAGTGAGTTTTGCCAGTCAAGCTTCAATCTCTGCTTGTCAGATTTGTCACTGGACCTGACTGCCACCTAAAAGTGAATTGGCACGTTTCTGCCAGGGATCCACTCATCACAGCTGACTTGCCCACAGTTACAGCTCATCATAACACAACCATACCATCAACTACTCAGAAAGGCAGCTCAAACACCAAGTGTGGGGTCAGGGAAAAGGGTGGTGAGACCTGACTGCAAACCTGCTTTGCTGGGCTCTTCCTACTTCCCACACGTCCCGCACCTCCAGGGAGGGAAGGATAGGGAGAAGATAATACAGATGGGTGCCTTTGATTTCCCTCCAGCCTGAAGTCCCTTTCCTGATGAGTAGCTCTGGACATGTGCCCAAAAGAGACAATACCTCCACAGCCATTGTGTTTGGGGTTATATAATGCTGAGTTGCAGAGTTTTTGCTGTGCGTGCTTCTGCTGGGGGCTGCCAGAACCAGCAGCTCTGCATGTTGCTCCTGTGCCCAGGAACTCAAACATCTACACTGCTGAATGCACACCATGCTAGAAAAACATTACTTAGAATTAAGTTTTTTTAACGAGTAACTATGAATATTAATTCAATTTTACTGAAGAAATTTAAAAAGCCAAATTAAAACGTGTGCCTGGTTGGAAAAACAAAACCCCACAAAACCTGAAAAGCATCTTTGTGAGGTCTATTTAAAATGTTTGGAGGCAATTCTGAGACAAGTATCTAAATATAGTCGAGTGATTCAAGAGTTACATTAGCCTACATGATACCAGCACTAACTTGTCTGGCAGACAGCCAAAGCTGCAGGGCCAGATTGAGAGCTGCTGGAAAGAGGACTTACTTGCCTTAAGGAAAGCAATGCCAGTTGATTTTATTCTTTTACATGGATATTACATGACTAAAATATGTAGAGAAGAACACAGGATATAGCTGACACCAAATGGTCTTAATTTCAGACTCACTGACATTCAAGTATTTTAAATGCTCTGCACAAACCAATGTGTTTAGCTGAAGACTTTGCATAATGCAAGTAGGATGCTTGTACAAATAAGTACTCTACAGCACAGCAATATTTCTCAATATTGGAACACCTCTCCTATGAAGACAGGCTGAGAGACCTGGGGTTGTTCAGCCTGGAAAAGAGAAGGCTCCAGAAAGACCTTATAGCACCTAAAGGGGCTACAAGAGATGTAGAGAGGGGCTTTTTGCATGGGCAGGTGGTGACAGGATGAGAGGGAATGGCTTTAAACTGACAGAGGGAAGGTTTAGATTAGATATTCTATATTTAGGAAGAAATTCTGAGGATTGTGAGGCACTGGGACACCCTGCACAGAGAAGCTGTGGATGCCCCATACCTGGAAGTGTTTAAGGTTGAATGGGACTTCGAGCAGCCTGGTCTAATAGATGTCCCTGCCCATGGCAGGGGGGTTGGAAAAATGTTATCTTTAAGGTCCCTTCCAACCCAAACCATTCTATGCTTCTGTTACACTATACATAAGTGAATGCACTTTTTATGAAATAGTGGAAGAGTATTCCGAGATCTTCAGTTTATTAGAAGCAAAGATCTCTCCAGAAACGTTTACTCACAACAGAAACACCCTGAGTGACAATTCATTTATGCCTTCTTATGACCTATTCTTCCTCCTTATAAATGACTATCCTTTATGGAATTATGGATGGCTGAAATAGCTCTTTCTGATCAACAAAACATTCCTGACATCTGAAAGGCTATTGAAAATCTTTTCCCATTTCACCTCAGCTGTAATCAGATTTTTCAGCCTTTCTGAGACACTGGAAGTCTCAGCTCAAATGTTAGATCTAGTCTTGAATCACTAAATCCTGTCAACAGCAAAAGATTTCCCTTATCACAACCCTACTCTTTTTGGTGAAATACATCACTAGAAATGGCTGCAGCAGTCCTACTTCTGGCACTTCTGTAAAAGTGTTGGCAATGCTGGGAAGACCTGGCCATGAGGTAGAACTGGCTCCCAGGCTCTGGAGTGACTCAGTGCAGGGTGGGCTTTGTGGCAGGTCACTGTGCCCACTGTTACACCCAGCCAGTCATCTGTAAGACAAGCCCTTAACATTTCTAATCCTGGGACATTTTATCCAAACCCTAGCTACCTTACCTTATTACATTCTTAATTCCTGCCCCAGCTTTCACATACCAGAGACTACGTTGTTTTGTAATTGCTTTAATAAAAGTGCAGATGAAAATCAGTTAGAGCTGCACTACTGGCAGTAAATGAATCTCACTTAGAAGCTACCAACCCCAAATTATCCTCATCCCAGCTGGAGTGATGCCTCAGTCAGCAATTCACCTTTTAAAATGTTCTTTGTGTGAACAAGAGAAAAAAAGAACCTAATTGTCCTTTGTTGTAATTTTTACTGGTGCATTTCCAGTGGATCTTTTTGCTTAACATTACAACAGAATAACTCAGCAGCTTTGTGTGAATCCAAGTAACCATTTGGATTAACATCACTGCCATGGAAAATGGAAGCAAATCCTCAGGGTGGAGATTCAGCCCTTGGCTCATGCAGAATCTGACACAAGCACCAAGAAAAGGTGATGTTTTCCCTAAATTTTTGACAGGTTTTCAGCTTGCTCTAGGTCAGTTGTGGCCACATCTCTGGTGTGGGATTCTGGATGCCATGGTTCAGAAAAGCACTGGCAAGGGCTGTGAGATACCCCAAGCATGTGAACAGCAGTCCCAGAAGCACATCATACTCCTCACTGATGGGATGTTTTCCCCACTGCTGCATAATCCCTGTTCTGAGCTGGCCATGGAGGCTTTTGGTACAGGGAAAACAATTTGGGTCTGAGGAAGCTCAGCAATGCCATCCCCAGCCACCAGCAGTGCAGAAGGCAGTTCTATACCTCCCTCCTCCCTGTGGGTACACTGAGGCATGGATCTTGGTTCCCTATAGTGCTCCTTGGTTCTGGATGTACAAATGCAGAGGGGCTTCAATGTCCAGTGAGTGCTCAGGATATTCAGCACTTTAGGAGCTGTTAGAAACGTGAAGGTTTGGTTGCTAATACAGAATTTTTCAGGCACATGTCCCTCCTTTGCTTGTAGGGGTGAGAATCATTTAGAGAGCAAGAAGTACAGGAGGGAGGAGGCTGCGACTCAGGGACATCAGCACCAGACTGAAAGGCTTCAGAGGTGCTTGGGGTTGCAGGGTCTGTGTCACACTGAGAGAGGGAATAGGAACAGGAAACAAGGCATCCCTTTTTGGTAGTTGCATGACTTCATGCAAAACAGCTCATTCATAGAACATGAGAGTTGTTTGAAGATAAATGGGGGTAAAAGGGCCACTAGGCTGCACTTAACTGAGGGACCAACTAAGAAGTTTGCTTGCTTTGGAAGGAACTGTGTATTCCTGCAAGTCTTTCTGCACTCAGGGTGAATGAAGCCGGGCATCAGTAGCTCTGCTCTGTGCAGCAGTGACAGAAGAAGGGCTAGCAATGTGGAAGTTCAACTGTCTTAAATGTCCAGAAAAAATTCGGGAGATTTAGCTTGTGAGAGTCTGAACAAAGAGAGTGTGGGAGCAGATTTTAATTTCCCTGGAATGTGGTCATTTCAACATAATTTTACTTCTTAAATCTGTTATGTTCTGTTCAGCACTTAGTTGTGTTTTTCAGTTTAGATCAGCTCTTTCAATGAGGTTATTCTCAAAATGATGGTGTTATGTGACCCATGGCCACTAATTTCCACATCTAATTATTCAGTTTGCAGCTAAATAAATAGGCTTTCTTTCAGCATAGTCTTATCTTATAAATTGAATTATAATCAGCTCCTTGGCCTGTCTGATCTTTGGAGCCTGTTGAGCTACAACAGTTAAAATACATCAACTTCTGTCACACCAGAGAGACATGTAGCTAACATCTAATTTATCTGCTTTTAGCTCTTGAGCCCAACTTCATGCTTACAGTTTTGAGAGTTACCACTCCTTTGGAACAATCTCAGTCATCTTTGTAACATACTAGCAACCCCTTTTAACCACTCCACTACTGTACTCCTATGTTTTCCTGTTATCACTTAAAACATGGCATTTTAAAACCATACCCTTCTTATATACCAATACATTCTTTGTGAAATATTAACTTGCAAAATCCCCCATTGTTGGCAAGAGCTTGAAACTGAGATGCTTAGTTAGGATCTTAGCCTAAGGTATTGGCATTTGTCTTAATATACAAAACTTCTGATACATTGTTTTATAGGTATTACTTATATTTTTCTGTCACCTGTGACAGGGCTGCATGTTACCGTGGCCCAGATATGGATATTAGGAGAAAGACAGATGATATTAGGAAAAATACTTTAGGAAGTGAATCTTCTTAGTTGCACTGACTCAGTCCATCTCTTGTGACCAACCCTATGCAGACTTGAGGGTTGCTGCTTACCCTTCTGATCAATTCAGACATTTGCCTACATCCAGGTGAGAAGAATTGAGACCTAAAACATTATTCAGTTATGAAACATCCAAACATCCAGATTTCAAACTCAAGATCTTTTCAACCCTTGTCCTGACAGTGACAACAGAAACTCTGTCAAATTACTCTTCAGCTGTGCCTGTGCGTGGGTGGTTATGGTCTTTGGTGAGACTCCACTGAGCCTGCTGGCTAAATAAGGTTTCAGAAGCATAAGTCTGTCTGTCTGTCTATCTATCTATCTATCTATCTATCTATTTCATATTTATATATATATGTTATGCATAGTATAAATAATAGATACATAATAGTAATCCCCTTGGTGATATGTGAGACAAAGCAGAACCCAACTAATTTCTCTTCTATCCTTGGCAGTTTTGCAGAGGTTCTTAAAAAGTAACAAGTGGTATCTTCTGTAACGAAGTTACATGTTTGTGATACAGAAGACACAAATGAATAGATCTGTTTCCAAAAGTGGTAGCAGTCTTACAAAACAGTTTCATAAAAGGGTCGCCCTTTGTTAGTCCAGTATAAAATATTTTTTTCAACTCACTCTTCCTCTTAGGTTTCTGAGGCCAGCTGAGTTGCATTGTCCTTGCCATTATCTCAAAGAAGATGCACACAATTAAATGTCATGGAAGGAAAATAAAATTTACTGTGTTTCCTTCTGATGTGCTAATATTTGTTTGAAAGTCTTCTACCTCAGTGTTCAGTATATTTTCACAACCTGTACATCCGTATTTGCAAGAATAATCAGAATGATGACATCCTGTTGTACCTAAAATAGACAGGACTAGCAAGAGGAGGTACCATGAAATGACTGTCTTGGTTTGGAAAGACAGGTATCTGCCAGGGAAAGTTGGAGTTTCCCTTAGAATGGAGAATGTAAACCCCTCACCCCTGCCAAATTACAATTTTGCAATTGAGGGCTTTCAGGCAAAGATTTGGGAACAGGAACAACAGTTCTTTACTAGGAATATTAACAACACAAATGTAGTAGAAAACAGAACCACCCAATCAAACAAGCAAACAAACAAACAACAATCCTGGAAGAACCCTGACAGGGTCAGAGCTACAACCTGACACCCTGTTGGTCAGGGTGTTGGAAGCAGTCCAAAAGTAAATCCTCCTGGAGTGGCAGATGTGGTTCTGTTGAAGTAGAGATGATCCTGTAGAACAAGGGTCCAGTGATGGTGAGAAGGGTCCAGTGATGGTGAGAAGGGGTCCAGTCTTCCTCCAGTAATCGGGTGAAGCCAGATACCTTTGTGTTCCTACATCTCAGTTTTTATCCAGGCAGGAATGGTTGGCTCCCCCCACTGGGTGGAGCATCTCACAATAGGATGATGGAATGTGGATGTACTATTTTGGGGAGGGTAGGGGTGTCTTAATGGTCCATTAGCAGAAAATATCCCCCTGGAGGGAGGACAGGTGGTGAAAGAGATACGGAACACTGCCCCACCTGGTTTTATCAGCTGGCCCATTATCAGAAGGCATCCACCCCTCTCCCCCCAGAGTTACAAGAGATAAAGAAGAACATTTCCCCAGCTGCTTTCAGCAGATGAAATAGAATACACATTTTAGGTTCCATAACCCAAGACAATGCCATTGGGTAAAAATTATTCACTCTCCCACAGTCCCGTTCCCTGCCATGACCTTCATGTCCATTATTGATCAGACCTTCACTCGATGCAGAAAGTCTCTGGCTGAGCCCATGCTTTCACTGCAATAATAAAGTAGGTCATTGATTAACTGGAAGTATGACAGGCAGCTCCTCCAGTCAGGTCGTGACGTACTGTAAGTCTTGAGGGAGGAGAGCAAGTGATGAATCAGTAATGTGAAAAGGAAGAAAGCCCACAGGTTTTAGTCTTTTGGGAGGACTTCTCTCGGCAGCACAGTTAGTAGCATTACCCTCAGCAAGTTGACGGCTATGCAAATTCACCAGAGAAGCTTTTTCAGGTTTCCAAAAAAAGAAAAAGAAGAAACAAACATCTAAGATGAAATTCTCTTACCCAACTACAGTACCTAGGGAATTTTTTCCTTTGCAGGCAACCAACTCATATGGGCTACTCCTACTCATTGTTCTCTACATTTAGGTATAATATATATAATTAAGCACTGTATAATTAAGCAGTTTTACATGCATTGGCTTCAACTGCACTGTCTTTTGGCAGCAATTCCTTAAGAGTCCTTGTCCCCAGCTCTGCTCCATGGCTGCCCATCCTCTCCTTGCTTCCAAGCCCTCAGTGGGAGATCCTTTGCATTGGCACGCTCAGGGGAAGTCTCAGGGTTGCTCAGCTCCAGCAGCACAGTGCAGGACAGTCCTGCAAGCAATTCTGCCACCCTATGCATCTCATTGTCCCAATGTGATCATTGCCACAAGCCCCACAGAGGTCCTCTTCCTCTTCTTTCCTGTGCCCTTGTACTTTCCAAGCAAAAATTGCAGCACAGGCTGGTCTTTCATTAGCTGGCTTGCACCATTAGTAACATCTAAGGAAGGATGGTGCTTACACCACAGAGCAATTCCCTGCCAGACTCTCACTGGGAGAGGAACAGAGAGGTGTCTTTGAGCCAGAGCCTTATCCTGACCATGCTGAGTAGCCAGTACTCCCTCTTCCCCTGCCCCCACTGTTTTTTTTGGTTTTGTGGTTTTTGGTTTCTTTTCTGGTTCGAAGTTGCTCACCATGTTCCATGTCTGGCATTGCTAGATGTCAAATCTGCTCATCAATCAGTTCAGAAAGCAGAATAATGTTGCCTCAGCACTATGCAGTGTGCCACCCAGCAGCTTTTACACACACTTTTGATGTGATTTTTTTCCAAAGCATGGAAAATCCGCAATTTCTACTGCTGCCTCCTCACTGCCTCCCACTTTCCTACCCAATAAAAGCTAGCTCAGCCACTTGCAAACGTTTTTTTCAGATAGTAGCACTACCCACAGTCAGTCTATATATTGTGCACAGAAGGAGAAAATGAAACAACTGGCATTTATTTAGCTATTTTTGACTTGCAGAGCTGTGGGCCTCATCATCTCCCACGCACTTCTGTCTCACATCTGAATCTCTGATGCCCTAACAGCTCCAGCCCTCCACACTCTGCCTGTAGCTGCAGCAGCCTGAGCTAAGCAGTGGCTACTTCCATAGGTTTAAGGGGGAAAATTATAATACAAATGAACTCAAGTAGCATTGACTGGCTTTAATTTGGATCTATGATATTTATTTTTATCACAATTACATAAATACATAATATATGAATAGAAATAAAAATTACATAAACATGCATATACTCAACAAATTATATAGAGAGCTATAAGATAGTCAGATTCTGAATATATTTGTGCAAAAACTTGAAGTAGCATTGAGCATTGCCTAAGTATGTGGGTCACTGTTAATGAACAAACATAATTTGATTCTGTCATGCTTTAGCTTTATTTTTAGAATTTTTATTTGATTTTTTAATCAACACAGTAGAAAAATTAAAGAATGCTGAAAAATAACATATTTCTGTGTTTGTTAAAAGTCATTATATGTAATAAATTAATTAATGAAAAACTTTAGTCCAATCATTTTCTCTGGACCTTACTTGCTTCTTTCCTTTCTTTCCTTCTTCCATTCATTCTCTATTACTTTCTTTTTTATTTGAAATATCAGCATTTGTGCCTGATCTTGACATCCAATTTATCAAATGTAGCAGTAGGTCTGCATGGCACAGCTTGCAGTGTTTGATGCTATCAGCAACTCTTAGCTAACGATTACCTAAATGCTACAACCATGGAAAAGATACCCTAAACTATATTAAATGAAGCAGAGTACACTGAAAAATTACCAAGATTACTCAGCAGTTTCATTTAGGAAATCTGCCTTTTGCTAGAATAGAAACAGTCTTTACCAGTCCCTTTCCAGCAAGAAC
This sequence comes from Phylloscopus whistleri, assembly GCA_017589585.1. Lineage (NCBI taxonomy): Eukaryota > Metazoa > Chordata > Aves > Passeriformes > Phylloscopidae > Phylloscopus > Phylloscopus whistleri. Next base: position 2,566,409 of record JADMLD010000549.1, on the reverse strand, counting down.
ACAGAATACAAGGATACAGAACAAGCACGTATTTCCTTAGCTGAATTCATCCACTGTCTATTTAGACAGAGTGACATCAGAAGTGCATTCAGGAGTTACTTAATCAGAAAAACACTACACAGGCTATAAAGAATTTTAAGAAAAAGCATTCCAACCCCTTGGAGCAGGCCTTCTTGAACACTTCCACTGTCATCCTGCTATGACAGCAGCTGGAGTTTCCCTGTTCAGAGTCCTGTGTGTGGTCTCGAGGGAGCTGAGGTACAGAGATGCTTTTCCAGGTCAGATACATTCCATGGCTGTGGAGCTGAAGTGAGGAGCAGCTCTTACCCCAAGGTAAAAACCTGGACATAAAGCCATCCCACCCTTCCAGGCAGCCTCAATGGGAGTGAGCAGAGATTGTCAGAACACTTGGGAGTCTCTCCTGCCCAGGCAGGTGAGATGCTGAGCCAGGACTGTGGCTCTTCCATGTAGCCCAGGGATTTGCTCTTAAATGCACCCGAAGGGCAGAAAGGAGATAAATAAACCTGTGGCTTTCTCTCTTATAGACCTACTCACTGGATTACTCACTCACAAAGGCTCTATCTCTGCAGGTATGACTGGAAGTTTTTAGGCACAAGTCTGTGAACTCCCATTTTGATGTCTCTCCTGGAAAATTCCAGGAAATTCCATGCATCTCCTCTAGGTTCTGGTGGCCTGTGCTGGCAGAGAGATCCTTTTTCAAAGGTAACTCAAGAATTAATATTTGTTATGTCATCTGCTGCAGCTAAATATTAAATAATCTTTGAAAAATCCTTTGTTATGGATCTGTTGTATAGTTACCAAAGTGGATTTCTCCTACTCATAGCAAGTTTAGAAATAAACTCCCCCAAGATTACAGAAAATGTTAATTTCAATAGCATAAGAAATGAGGATTTTGCCTTGTTTTTGATAATTTAATCTAGTGTTCATCAACCTACTTTAAGTGTAAGGAAAACTGAAGAAAGAGCAATCTATCAGAAGACTGAGTGTTGCTTCCAGCAACATTTGATAATGAGTTTACTAAAATAGACACTACTTTACATTTTTCTATAAAATACAGCTTAAAATATATAAGGTATATTGAATATTGACTCTCTGTGGAAAGACTACATGCTCAGAATATATTCCAAAAAGATAGGTATATGCATAAGGGTATATTGCATATATATATATGTACATACTATATATATTAGTATGTACATATACAATTATGAGTACAATTATGAGTGCAATTACGAGTTTTATGGGAGAAAATATTTTCCACTCTGCCCTGTTTACAGTCAAAAATGTCCTGCAAGATTTGATTTTGAGTAAAATGTTCATAGTAAAGCTATAACTAAATAGTATTAGTGAGTGGCCATGCTTGAGAAAAATATTTCTGATTTTCTTTGTGGGCTTTTTTTGTGACATGGTAGATATTTTTAACAGATATGCTGTAAACTGATCTCATTTACAGCCTGGGCTAAGTGCTGAAATCTTTGGGCTGTGCGTGGGGATTTGGCAACCCTGCCTGCCCCGTGAGTAAACAGCACTGATGTTTGGTAAATGTGACTCTGAGTTTGTCCTTGTAGTTGTACTGGCCTGGAAGGCCAAGTCCAACATTATGGTGTCTTTGACACTCAGGAAACACTCTGCCCTCAGAGCTTCTTGCAAAACCTTCAAGAGGCCTGCGTTCCTTTGGGAGGTGTGCCTAAAGGTTACTGGTTCTAATGACACTGATGTTCACTTCTCCATTCAGAGGGGCCCAAGGCCCCAGTAGAAAAGTTCCAGCTGTGGCTAAAGCCTTATAAAAACAGGCAGAGTCAGTAGCACTGCCAAGGGTACCCTCCTTTTGCAGTCTATAGGAGTTAATATGTAATTCACAGAATTAAGAAAAAGTCCAAACAAACCCAAGTTTTTACCAAGCCTGCTAGAACATAGCAATAGCAAATGAAGAGCAGCACTAATTGCCTGAAATACTAAGTACATGATGTAGAGACAACTCTAACACTGGAAAGGAGTTAGTTAGTGAACCAAAACATAAGAGGAATAAATCCAGAAAACATCCTTCACTTAAGAATAATGGAAGAACAGATTCAGAATGCATTTGCCATGCTGCTGGGAGAGCGAGAAACAAGAGCCTGCAGCCTAAACTAAGAGGTTAAGCCATTTCTATGTACACAGATTTTAACATATCTGATAGAAGCAGGGCCTCTGTTTTGTAAGTAGATTAGCTGATGTGAATCTGGCTGCATCTGTGGAGCATCACTGCAGTAAGTGGGATCCAAGTGGGTGACTAATCATGGCAGGGAATTGGGTTTCCAGGCTGGGCTGTGAGGTGGTCAGGCAGCCAAATAGCTCTGTATGGATGTGCCCATGAGCAATCCTAGTCCATTCAATACATCCTAAGTGCAGACATACGACTGGTGAAATTTCCCTAATCTTTAGCAAAATTAAAGAAAATCTATATATTAAAGCCCCAAAAATTAATATCGGAAGGAGTGAAATATGCTTTTCCTGTATTGCTGTACAAGTTGTTTATTTGGGGTAATTATATATCCTATATGAAATTACATGCTGGAAGAAAATGAAATCTGTTTCAGAGGAAAATGAAATCCAGAGTATACAATTTAACTTTTCCCTGGAAATTAAGAAAAGAGGAAGAGAAGAAAACAGCAATAGTTTCAGCCTTACAAATTCTCATCTAGTTTATGCTCATTCAGAGTCTTTCAGTAAATGCCACAATTAAAAACTCCTTCAAAATGAAATTGACACGATTTTGCTTATTACACAGATGGTGATGTCAGCTACATAACTTCATTTGTCATAGCATCTTATTACCCACTTGAAATTCTGAGTGATGGAAACAATTAAAATTGGAAGAGCAAAAAAAACCTTGTGTGTCAGTGAAGAAATGAGAAATCCACCTGATAAGCAGATGTTGCTTAGTTGTTTGTCAGTGTAATGCAACTACCTAAATGGTTTTATTTACAACCTGAGGCTTTCCTACCAGCTTATCATATCTGTGTTAGCTTTGCTTAATGAAAATAGCAAAACAGAGGGATTTTTTTTCTAACCCCACATGTTGAGCTGAGAACTCCTACAATATTTTAGGAAAGTCAGGGCTGTCATTATTGTCATCTAGACAAAAAGCAGGAGGATGGTGTTATTTTGTTACTGTGACATGTTTCTAAATGTACCTTGTGGATTCATATAACCATAGGATGGTATGTCTGCTGATGACTCATGCTGACTCACCCACTGAGCCAGAATTTACTGAGCCTTCTTCTGTGCCCACACACAGTGATATGATTTCCAGTCTGAGTGAATTCTTTAAAATTTAATTTAGTAGGCTTTAACTACAGAGGCAGATACGCTTCTTCAATAGTTGCCTTAATTTGTTTTTATGTCTTATTAAATGTGTGTTCAGATTATGTTTTGCAGAATCCTTTGAAATCAATTTTGAAAATAACGTGGATAAGTGCAACTGTGCTTTCCAGAGATAAAGGAAGGTCTGTCTGAAAGCACTGGAGGTGGAAGCATTGATGATCTACTGATGCCGTGGACCTAAAGGCCTAATACATAATCACTGCCTCTCTGCTGTGGCTTTAGCAGCAGTGCTTGTGGGCCTCAGCTATGGTAAGTAGGCTTAGGCAATGAATAATTAATTAAAAAAAAAGAAAAGTTGACCTGATTCTGTTTTTATTTTTAAGACTGAAAACCATATATTGCCCCACTGCAATCAACAGAATTAAATGGTATAGAACTAGGTGTGAAAGGTTTAAGTAGCATTCTTTAAATGCTACTACAGATGTCTTCAGAGTGATTTTATTTTTCCTGAAATAATGGAAATTATATGGAAGATTTTAATGGGAACATAATCAGTCCAATTATTTGTCTCTCTCCAAATTCTGGTCAAAATCTGCTATGGTGTAGCAGCCTGAAAAGTAATTTCTGTTGTTACAGTATAAGCTGTAGTGACTGAGGAGACAACTACCCCAGTGAGATTCTCTCTTGGAACCAAATAAAAGCTTCTCTTTAATCTCATACTCTTTGATGAAGACTCCTATGTTTCATAAAGTCAGTCTCATTCTGACTCCAGGATTCGTTACCCACCACACAAGCTAAGGGAGAGGAAAAAATATTTTGCTAGGACTGCTTCTGCATAATTTGCTTTTTAAACTCTTCTGACAAATGACTACTGAATGTTCAAGCAACAGAAAACGAGATGCATGTATCCTCCCCCAAAATAAAAGTTATCAAATGCTTCAGTAAGTTGATCCAGCTCTCTAGACTTTTCTCCATCTTTCCAATATTCTGAAAGAACAGTTGATGCCCCCAAGCCTTCCCTCTTTCTGTGGGATTTTATGTCACTTCTCAAAAGTATGTCAGCTTTGACAATGTTTTGGGGCTGTGTGTTTTACTTCTCTTGCTCCTGCAGTCAGTCAGGCATGATCCCTAATCTGCAGGAATTTGTCTATGATTCTGTCTTCGCATCTCTGGGGTTTACTAAATTGCCCTGTCCTCGAAATCGGAAAGTGCTGGATGAGTGGACCCTTCATCCCCAGTGGTTTCAGCTTCACTGACTTCCTTGCACTTTGAGTGTACAGTCCTTTGTTTTGCTTTTGGAGAACAAAACCCCCAGACTTTAAGTCTTTAGTCACATCTTCCTGCCTGCCTCATTGTTCACACAGGGCTTTCTTGTAATTCTGTCACTAGAATTCAGAAGCTGTTGGGTTTGTCCTTTGAGTTGAATGTGTTTGAAAATAGAATATGGCTTCTTTTTTGTTACTTCAAACTTCAGTGATCATTAAGATTCTGTATGTAATGGAGCATGCTACAGGAGAACCACACAGCTGTATGACAAGGTTTGAATAGAAGTTGAAGTATATGTTTCTTCCTGAGTTCCCACATGTTCTGGTCATTAACATTCCTTCTCTTGCTATTGCACTGCCACTCACAGTCTCATTTGGTCTGAGACCATCCACAATTTCTATCAAACAAGCACAAAGGACTCAGCTCTGCTGTGCTCCTTTGAGAGGGATGCTGTGTAGCAGAGCTGCCCACTTTTGACATGCTACAAGTTTCTCAAAAGGAAGGAGAGGCCCCTATACTGCACTCCATCCTTTGCTGCAGGACATGGCAATTTCCTGGAAGTGCCACAATTACTGAATATATCCAACAGGTTGCTTGCAGCAAGTTTCCCAAGTTGAAGACATGAGTGCCCAAGAAATATAGCAGCTGAAAATAGATCAGTATCTCCAAGTAATTCAGACATCTCACTGCTGGTCTCCTGCTTTCCAGGCAGTGCTACAAACCAGTGAGGAGAAAAGAGTGATTACTGGATTAATTGTTCTGACAGTAGCTCATTTCTAAAAGCCCTCTTTCTCAGGGGGCTCTGGTCCTTCCTGTGTTTCATTGCTGAGAGGGAAAGGGCTTCTAGAAAGAATGGTGTTAGAAATGGGCTATTGCCAGTACCAGAGCAAGTCAGCTTGCCTACAGCCTGTTCGAGAGAGCCACACACTGAATAAATAAACCTAGAGGTCATAGCCACTGGATGCCCCAGCTCTATTTGGCATCTCTGCAAATACTGCATCTTCTTTTCTTTAACTCCTGATTTGCAAAAAATATAATGACAATGTGAAAGTGATGTGCTGGTGATTGAAAAAAAGCAACATTTTTTTCAAGGAGTGAAAATTCCCAAGCCCCCTCTGGAAATGCAAATAAGCAGTTTATGGTGTTTATGGTGTTAACACTGGCCTATCTTAGGCAAACATACATGATTGCAAAGCCTGTATCCAAAGGTCCCTCTCTAGCTGAATAAACAGGTGCTGAGATTTTCTCTACCTCTGTAGCTTATTCACTGCTAGCATCCAGTTTTAAGTATCATACTGTGCTGTGGCAGTGCCAGCTGTGTGTTTGGCAGTGTCCACTGTGTACTTACCTCTGTGCTTATTATGCTTCAGCTGTGGAGCCTCTCTTAATTATTTTTATTTCAAACACCTTATGAAAAAGCTGACCTTATTAACATGTCAGAGCTTTGTGCAGTAGTGCTCTCCAGCTATTATTTTGTTATTCTTTCTTTCCCAGCTTTCAGAATTTTGCTGTTCTTAGACCCTTTTGAAATGAACTGTAATATTTACATTTCTTGAATCCTTTTAGAGATGTAAGATGCTCACTAGGCTTCTCCTGCAGTTGTACACTCTGTGGTTCCCTGTGGCACTCTCATTTGAATGTCTTGGAGTTCCACCTGTTCTTCTGCCTCGCCCCTCCTTCCCTGTGATTTGTTGCATCCATGGCAGAGCTTGCACTGTGTAACTTCCAGAAGATTTAATCTCAGTTGAGCACCTGCAGTTGTGCAATCTCATGTGTTCAATAAACGCCCCACTGGAAAGACTTCTCCCATAGTGTAACACTGACTTGCTATTTGTTAAGAAACACCTTGATTTTTCAAATTTCTCCCAGGTTATGGGTATCCTAAAGGTTTGTGTGCCAAGTAATTTATTTGGACATGATGCTCCTTTAGCAATAACATTCCTTGTGCTTGCCACTCTTACTTGAAATCACTGTTATAACAAAGTAAAGCTAAAAATGGGGGGAAAATATACTAGTAAAGCAAGGGCCAAGGTTCTGATAAAAAACATGGAAACAAACACACAAACAAAAAGCATAGAAACAAGAAAATCCAATTTCAATATGTACATTGTTCTGGCAGTCACTCACAGCTTGCCTCCAGGGATCAAGGAGCCTGTACAGGATCAGGATCAGGATCTACTTCTCCGCTGGGTTTTTGCCTGCCCCCCACCCAAAGCATGAGGAACTTCCCAACTGCGAGAGAGGCTAAACCTCAGAACATTTCTTTGGACCATCTCACTTCCCTTGCTTCCTTCAATTTAGAGGCAATTCCAATGTATAGTATGTCAGTTTTGACCAACCAGAGTTGTTTGGGTGAATGCAAATGAAATCTGTTTTCTCTTGACTCAAATGGAATAATCTGAGATGCAGTGACCCTTTGACACACTGATTTCCAAACTTAGATTTACCTTCCTGCTAAGAAAATCAGTTGAATTATGACTTGATTTAGGTCTCCATTTCCCAGGCAGTGTAACTTCTTTTATGAACTTCTTTTTCATGCCTTTTTAAGATCTCATAAATTACATATAATAAAGCTATCAACTGTACTTCAGACCCTAACCCCATAGCTTGTGAATAATGGAGTGCTTTATTCATAGGGTTCAGACATGTGATGCCACTAATAATGATGCTCAGTTTAGGGTCTGAAGCATTTTCTCAAATAATTTCATTCCTCTTACTTCCTCACTTTATCATATCAGAAACTTCGCAACCATCACAGTAACTTCCAACTCTAATTCCCTTAGCCATAGTTAATTATGGATACCCTGGCAGTTGCAGAGTTATTTATTCCACAGATTCTTGATCATGAGCGGGCTAATCAGAGGTCTTCTGGGGGCCCTTTCACTTTCAGAAATACTGCTTTTAAAATGTCAAGTCCTATCATCAAGGCTTTGTTGGTTTTGTTTCATTTTTGTACTGCAGAGTATAAAATTTATGAAACTGCTCATTTCTGCAAAGTGGAACATTCACATTTAAATTATGTCCTCCTGTCACTAGCTTTCAATTATCTTTGAAATTAGAAAATATTGTCTAATAATTTGAAATACACTTATTTAATTGGGGGATAGGTAGCCTATTTTAAAGGTGGGTTTTACACATTTCGCTGACTTAGTAGTTCTCTAGTTGGCAAAAAGGGCTTTCCCAACATTCTTATAGTAACTGACACTCCTTTGGTGGAGTGTGGGAACAGAGTTTGTAACATCCATTGTGCAGAGTCAACAAGAGTGTTGTTATTTTATATTCTCTCTCAGATAACTGTAACTACTGGTGTATTTTTGTGTTTCAAAAACGTCAGGAGATTTTATTTTTCCTTTGAGGGGAATCAGTCCTCTACTTCTTGCACGGCGTGTATTCCTGCCAAGGCTGGGGCCCTCTGGCTTGGGCAGAGCTGACCCCCAGAGGCTGTGATCACGATGCTGGTTTGTCTTTGCACTAACAGGAGGGAGTCAGAGCGCTCGGTACCTCAAAGGAAATACACAGCACATTTCATGTTGACACTGTTATGATGGCTGGCATATTTTGATCATCTCATTTTCTCTTTGATACTGATGTACAGTAAAGTGTGAACATCATCTTTAAGCTGCAGTCTGATCTTACTGAGCTTTAAGTGCAGCGAAGGGCAGTGGATTTTCTCTTTGACAGCAACAGGAACAGCAGGAGCTCTGGAAATTGTAGTGGCAACAGCAGCTTCTGTTGTGACAGTTCTCTCGTAGGTCACCATGGTGAGAATGTATCTGAGTGTTGGGGTTTTTTCCTGTCCAGACACTAATATAATTTCTAGAATCCAGAATAGCTTGTATAAATTATTGCCCTTGTCATGAATTATATTCATGCAGATATAGTAGCACAAAATACACACATTTTCTTTTTTAGGAGGGATTTAATACCTGGACAAAGGATTTGACAATACTTTGAAAATCTTAAAACTGTTGTTTTGTTGGTATATAGTTGGAAAAAAATCCCAAACACCATTAATTAAAAAAAAACCCAAAAAGATAATAAGCAACAGCATGGAACCTGGGCTACATCGTTTGGCTTTTCTTTGTGAGGATTCATTATATGCTTATATGTTTTAAAATTAAAAGTGTTAATTTTTGAACTGTGGATACTGCAAGACAACATGGGATGTAACTGGAGTTTACCTGCAGAAAGCAAAGCTCTTTGCTCAAGAGCTTAAACTTGAAATAGCTGTAATGTGATAGTGACATGGGCAGCTTTGATGGTCAGGGATGGCACCCATGAAACTACCCTAAAAAAATGCAGAAAAAGAAAAATTAACTCTTTTTATTCTTGAATGAGGGGCTTTATTTGGAGTCAGTGTTATCCCTCCTGTCAATCCTACTCATTATCCTTACCTCCCAAGCTGGTGTGCAGTCTGTTGCTCTTACTGGAAGAGTCGGCTGTTGGCGACTCTTTAACTGAGTCACCACCAAGTGTTTCCATTGGCGAGTTCACAACAGCACCATTTGGGCCACTTCTTCTGGAGTTGTGCACCACTGGCATAGATACCAACAGCACTGCTTAGCCATTATGAGATTTAAGAGAAAGAGGCTCTTCCCTTGCTGTGAGCTGGATTTTCTTACTTTACTTGATTTCTTGCTACTTTTCCTTTCTACTTAAACTGGTACTCATCAGTTGCATGCATGTATAAATTACTCAACAGCCCCTGCTGTAGCTCAGCAGAACATTCAGGAAAAGTTTCAGTGACCTACTGGACATGCATGAAGTTTGTCAGAAGACCTTTCTCCCCCCTAAGTCTTAAAAAAAAAAAAAAAAGGCTTCTCAGGACCTGCTTTATTCATTGTTAATGTTTCCAATGTGTATAAGGGCTCCCCTGCACACTGCATAGTTTGGTTGCTGGTGTTTTTCCCCTCAGAAGGATGGTGAGTCACATCTATTCCAGTTTAACAGCTCCTCTGATCTTAACAGAATGCCCTCAGCAGAAACATATTTGAATAATACAGACCACTCATATAGATCAGATTGCTTCTGCCTGATGTGTTGCCCCATTTCAGGCAGCTTCACTTACCCATGAGAACAGTGTGTGCTACAAGCCCCCGCTCTCACTGGGGTCCTCAAGCTGCTATTCTTCCTCAGGAATGGGGAAGAAGAGAGATGACAGTGAATAGGAATGTGGGAAGGTATTTTTAAAGTGCCACTGATTTTATGTGGGAAGGTATTTTTAAAATGTTAGTGGTTTCATGAAGCAACATTTGCCACTCTCCCAGGTAACTTCTCATAGTTACGGTAAGAAAAGGTAAAATATTAACAGTATTGATAATTAACAGTAATGAATTAATTGAATTAACAGTAATGATAATTCCAAATGAATTAGGAAAATATCACAAAGATTAAATAGGAAGATATTAGATTACTATTAGAGACTCTGGTTAGAAAGGAGTGTAAGTGGGCAGCAAAAAGTAGCAATGGAATTGCATTGACAGTAAGAGATCTCAGTTGATATCTGCATATTTCAATGATAAACTCTTCAGGCTTATTTTTATTTTTACTCTCATGCTTACTTTTAAATTTTCATTAGAATGGTCTCAGCTATAAAGCATTGTGTCTATGCAGCATTTGAAAGATGTTTGAAAATTGAGAGGATATTGTAACCAAAATCCATCTATTTTATGCAGCTTAAAAGCAAGCTTGTTAGACAAACTCGATTGACTTCTTTAATAAGATAAGCTTAAAAGATGATAAGAACATAAATATTTTACTGGTGACATGCTAAAGCTTTTGAACTGTCTTAAAACATACTAAGCTCTCTTAAAATACTTCAGTCAAAGGTAGAAAAGATAATCTAAAGTCTGTAGTCAGTGAAGACTAAACCAGGGCAGCAATAAAGATGAAGACACATTAGGGATGGCGGATGAGAGTAGTTTAAGCAAAAAGTTGTATTCTAACACCAAAGCAAAATGTTTAGCAATATTTTAGACTGGAACAAGAGACATCTCAGCAAGAAGTTAACAAAACTAACTGTGTCCTGTGCTACCTACATACTGCATTGGGGTCTGAGCTTCCCAGTGGCAGAGAGGAAACGTGTGAACACATGCTCACAAGTTACTGGGTTACCCAGGCAAGTTATTCCTTATCAGCAAGGATGCTATGGCAGCCTATCATAGCTGGAATGAGCACGTTTTACTTCGGCAGCTGGGTGAGCTGGGAGCACACACAGAGGCAGCTATTACAGCTCGTCTGTGGCGTAGTAACTTATTAAGCCATGCTAAGTCATGGCTTAATTACAAACTGGCTTGACAGCTTGTGGCTGTCTGTCCCTACCCAATTTAACAACATGAACAAAGCTGAAATGAAGGCAACAGAAATAATCATGGCACATCAACCCCTTCAGTTTGTTACATCTCAAAGCCAGCTCATGGCTGCCTGTGAGCATCTCCGAATAAGTACTTCCACACTGCCAATTAAGTGCCTGTGTGAAGGCACTTAACCTGTTGCCCAGCCACACTTTAGACTGCATTTGTCATTCTAATGCTGAAGCTGAATGACATTTCGTATCATGCTGTGATAAACTACCATATCCTGTCCTTCTTTGTCATCTTTTTGAAGTGATGAGCTCCCAGCAGCTAGAGGAAATTTCTGATACTAAGGTCTTGCTTTTATACTCCTGAGGTTAACTGCATTTCTATTCCTCCATCAATTTAAATGTATGTGGTTTCCTAGTTTTTCTTACTGTTGGTACCCCTAAGCACCGGGTCATTTACAAATTTATTCCCCACCACTTTCTTGTATCAGTGTCATTATGGAAAATATCTAATAGGTTTAAACCCAAAAATTATCCTGGGCACTGGGGGAGTGTGGGGGGTTGTGATGGTAGGAAGAAAATAAAACAACTTTTACTCAGACACCTAATTTCTGATTATTAGATTTTGCTTTATCCTCTGTGGATACTCCATCTCCTCCATTAATCTCTGCTACTGCTCTGCTAATTCCTGTCATCTCCTCCTTTATCTAGAGGTTGAATGATATTATCAAAGGAAGACCTTAGGTTAACTTGGTAAGGCCCACCTTTAGTAAACAAACATTACACTTTCTCACTTCCTGATACACTTACTTTAAAAAGCTTGCTACCAGAGAAGTGATTTCATTTGACACAATTTTCTGACTTCAGGAATGGGCATTATCTGTTCTTTCTGTCCAGAAGCTGTAGACTGTATTTTACTTTCATCATATACGTAATACTAGCAATTTCCTTTCCCTCCTAGCTATTAGCCATCCTGCCCTCCAACCCCATGTTCAAGATCACCATCTTTACTGAAAATTGAGGCAAAAATACACATTTAGTTTTAGAATCAGATGTAGACTATTTCTAAACCCCACTTCTTCCTGAAAGGAAAGCAACATCACTTCCTCCTTACACTATTATGTCACAGCTGGATAACATCTTGCTGTTTTTCTAGATGCCATATACCATAAATCAACCTGATTTTCCAGATAAATTCTCCCTTCGTTCTCCCACTTATTGATGTTTGAGATCCTTCCTGAACCAGACTTTTTTTGTTTCATGCTCTCCATTTATAGTTCTTACCTCTCTCTTGATGCCACTTCTTTTCCACTTATGCCTTGAAGCTTCTACCTCAAAACCATTTTGCCTTCTGTGAGATACAGGATCCGAGTCATTTGGCTTCAAAGTACCTAAGGCTTCTTCCATGTTCAAGTTTTCATTATACAATGAAAACTTGATTTTGTTTCCAGGTCCCTTCACTTATCACAGTTTCCCTTTCTGAAGCTGAGAATATTCTATTTTATTTCACCACTACCTTTCATCAAACAATTGTGATCACTGACTCCAGGGTTATCATTGGGACACAGTCTCAAGCTTTGTCAAGGGAAATACAGGTTGGATATCAGGAAAAAGTTTTTTACAGAAAGAGCAATAAAATACTGGAATGATCTGCCCAGGGTGGTGGTGGAGTCACCATCCCTGGATGTGTTTTAAAAAAGCCTGGATGTGGCACTTGGTGCCATGGTTTAGTTGAGGTGTTAGAGCATGGGTTGGACTTGATGGTCTTGAAGGTCTCTTCCAACCTAGAAATTCTGTGATTCTGTGATTCTGTGATTCTGTGATTATGGTCAGGCCTTTGAGGGCATATCCCTGAACCACCCAAAAGCATTACTTTTTACAGGCTCAGTGACAGTTTGCAGGAGAATTTAATTCACTAGCACAGTCCAGAATTTCTGGCCCCAAATATGAGAAGCATGTATTTCCCAAATTATTAAATGAGAATTTGAAATCTCACTGCCTATTTCTTTGAACCAAGCAGTACCACCTCTTCAAGAATATGGAGTATTCTAACTACTTCCCAACTTTCCACCTAGGGTCTGGAATTATCTCAGAGCCCTCTTCTCTCAGTAAAGTCTGCAACCATCTTTTTCAAAAATATATCAGAACTAAATTTTGAGTTGTTTTATTATTTACCCTTTATTTACAAAACATTGCTTCTTTTACATAGAATATTACTACACGCTTTTGTTTTTACTTCTCTTTTTGCTCAACCACAAATTCCCTCTAACCCACGTATTCTGGTTAGGAACAGAGTTTTCTTTTGTCCCAAGGAGGGTGTCCTGAACAGTTTTCTAAAATTCCTCTATTTTTTTTTTTTCCAAAATACTGGAAATAGTATACCCACTTTTCAATTATTTCATTTTGACACTGTAACATTGCATTTTTGCCTTTGTCTTTTTTCTTTGATACCCATCCTACATTCTTTCTATTCCTCATGCTGTATTATATGCTGCATTAACATTTAGTCTTCCTCTTGTTGAGCAAAACCAAGGCAAAATATTACATGAATCTTTCAAAATTTTCTCTGTTCATTTCTTAATGTGAAGATGACCTTATTATCTGTGGTGATTTCCTTCCTTTCTTTACAGATGGTGTAATCTAGAAGGGGTACACAGTCAAGTGGTGAAGAACTAACTACTGTTGTTTAGTGAATTAGTTTCCATGGGAAGTTTACTCAGCTGAAAATAAGAGTTTGTTTGCTTTGCAGATAAAAAAGTAACCATGTACCATGAATATTGTCAGTGTCTGAGAATGCCTTCTTGTGAAACCAGAGCACCATTTGTCAAACTAGTATGAAGGCCAGTTAAAACACTAGATGTATACATGTTTCAGACAACCAGCAATCAAAAAAAATGGAGGTAAAAGGTGAGAAAATGACATGAAAACACTGTCAGATCAAGTAGTTTCCCAAAGGTACTGATTTTTGGCAGGACCTGGTTTACGGTTCATTAATTTGAACATTAAACAAATTTAATTATTGAGATTTGTCAACAGCTACTGCTAAAAGGACAAATCGCCTCACCAATAACAATAGAACATTAAAAAATGGAAATTTTAAAAATCCTTCAGAAGAAATCACCTTCATTCCTCTTTAGTGCAGTATCAAAGCTGTTTGCAAATTACCTTTATCCCATATTATCTATTTCCCATTTATTACCATTTCTGTAGTTCATAGTTATTTTCATCACCACTAAGAATGAAACGGGCATTGCATGTATTAAAAAATGCCGACTCTTTCAGGCATGCACACATCGCCGTTGATCCAAGATACAAATATTCCCACAAATATCCTGCCTTGGTAATCTTAAACGAAGCTTAACTGGAGCCAGCCATGAAATGGCACAAAATCCCTGGATTAGCCATTAACTCCACATTGCCACACACAAACCATTATTTCACCTACTTATTACTTCACCACCCGCCCCTGCTGCCTGTCACTGCTGCTTGCTTCTTGCCACACACACCTCTTGAGCAATGCCAGCATTGAGTTTTAGCCCACAGAAACCAGCCAGATACGCACATTTTCTACTGATTAGGAATGTGCTGTTTATGCTGGGTTATGGACTTGTGTGCACAGAGTAGGTTTTCAGTTAATCTCTAACATTTAAGCAGGTCACGTTTGAAAGGCAGTAGGGGATACCACTTATTACTTTAGAGAAAATGTAGGGTAATATTTATTATTTTGGGAAGTCCATTCTTCCCAAAGAATTGTAAAGGTTGTACAGCTAGTGAGATGATATGGAAAGCAAGTATTTTAATTGTTTTTCTAAATTTATTATAGAACCGTATATGAAATTAGAGCTGAAGGTGAAAGGAAGGGGATCAGAACCCCTGTAAAACATAGAAGCAAGGAGAAAGGCAGGGTCAGAAGATTTGAATGACAACTGAAAGCCTAATTTGTGATTTCTTGCAGTATTTTTGTTTTAGTTGTCACTGGGGGAAGAGTGGCTGCTACAGTAAATTAGAGGGAAGAGTCAGTAGTAGCTGAATATACAATGTACATACTGCGCAAAACTCTCTAATGCTACCCAGGGTATCTCTCTGGCAGGTGCCCAAGAAGCAAAGTAGAGGATGCAAACAGGGACCTGATAAAATTACAGCCCAGTTTCATACCTGCTGAAATCTGTGCAGGATATACCATTACTCTAAATAGTGCCAAGCCCTCAAAAAAATTCCTGGTGAATCTCTTGAAATAAAAACAGTTTCAAAAATCCAAGAAATATCTAGGCTAAATAAATTTTGCATTCATCAACCCTAAGTACAGCAATTTTTAGCCAGATTTGTCATTGCTTTAATAATACATGAATTGTATTTAAATGACTATGAGATATAAGCCTGAGGAAAGGGAAAAAAAAAAAGAAAAAAAAAAAAAAAAAGATCCCTAGCTGTATAAAAGTATCTCGAGTCCCAGATCATGTGGACACTGCAAAGTTAACTAGGTTGATTGGCAGCTGGGTCTGGGCACTCAAATTAGCTTGTCTGTGAGCAGGTTTTCTATGACAGAAGGGTAACTGCAGCCTCAGCATTCTGGCTCTTTCTGAACCGGCTCACGAGTGCCTGTGCTGAGGCAATCTAGGTTTCATTCCCATTCAGCTCTATCAACCGGTAGGCAGCTGTGGGAGGCAGCACTGGCACACAGGGGTGAACTATGGCATCTTCTCAGTGCGGAGTAGATGCGTTTGAACCCACAGAAAGCAAAGCTTCGTCTCTTCGAGCCGCGGCTGCATCAGTCACCTGAGTGAAAAAGCATCCCCTGAGCTCTGGGCAAGGATTTTCTAACGTGAGTGGTGGTGCTGATGACCTTGGAGGTAAAAGCTGCATAGTATTTTCTGCACTGTGGACATAACTCCGGAGGCCCTGGAAAAATGATCCCATCGTGTGTCTATGTGGAATACTGAGAGAGAATTTCAACTCCAGAAAGAGAAGCTCCCATCTTTTTCAGAGTCAGTTCCTTTTTTAAACACTCCAGAAAACGAATAGATGAACGAATAAAAATGCTATACAATGTTTTGAGCCGTGGTCTCAAGTCCTGCCTGTGACAGGTGTTCATTCACGCCGGTGTATTCAGTGTGTGGTGAGGAAATACCTCAGCGTAAGGAAAGGGACAAGGGCATCAGCAGACGATGGTGTGGGAATTGGTATGCCATTTCTACAGACAGCACATTAAAGTTTGGGTTCTCGGGAGTGTAAGGCAAGGATATCCCTTCCAGCTCTCCAGGAAAGCCTACAGGGTATGAACGCAGCGGCCATACAGAGCTGTAGGGGCAGGAGCGGGGCCCTGTCCAGCGAGGCGAACCGCAGCTGGCTTCAGCCAGCCATTGACTGAGAAAAGTGGGAATAGCACGGGATTACGAGGGATCAGACAGATTTTCATGTTCTTCCCTGAATAAACAGTTTTGGTTTGGGGCAAGAAAGAAGCCGAGGGGCAGGCGAGCGCAGGCAGGGTGTTCATTACGGCCTCCCGCGGCGAGGCTGCCGCTGCAGCCGGAAGCGGCCGGCGGCGGGAGCAGCTGCCCATTCCTGCACTTCCACCTGCTGCCGCTCAGGGCTGAGGGGAGATTCGGGGCTGACCCTCCCACCTTCTTCAAGCACCGAAAGGAGGTTGCGGGGGTCGGCCTCTTCTCCCAGGCAAGCAGTGACAGGGGAAGAGGAAATAGCCCCAAGCTTTGCCAGGGGAAGTTTAGGCTGGGCATCAGGAAGCATTTCTTCACAGAAAGGGAGATTAGACATTGGAATGGGCTGCCCAGGGAGGTGGTGAGTGACCGTCTCTGGAAGTGTTTAAGGAAACACTGGATGTGGCACTCGGTGCCATGGTCTGGTTACACGGTGGTGTTCGGTCACGGGTTGGACTCGATGAACCCAGGAGTCTTTTCCAACCTAATCGATTCTGTGATTCAGTGATTCTACTCTTCAGGCGGCCCCGGTGCCAGCAGGGCTCGGTGGAGCACCACGGGCGATCCCGAGACGCCTCACTCGGGCACCCGAGCAGGGCCGCGGCCCCTCCGTCGCCTGAGCCGGGACACTGCGCTCGCGTCCCGCGGGCAGACGGGAACGCAGGGGACCGAGATACCTCCAGCCTCGCTCTTTGGTGCGGTAACACCAGCAGCCCCGGCAGCCCCGACCGGCGCCGGCGGCAACCCCCGACCGGCACCGCGGCAGTGCAAGGCGCAGCGGCTCCCGCCGGGGGCATCAGGCCCCGCCCCCCTCGGGCGGGACACCTGCCCCCGCGAGCCCTGATTGGCTGGCGGTGATGTAATCGCGCGCACATACGGGTACTCCCCACTGCCCCCCGTGGGGCACGGGGGAGGTCGTGCGCCTCTCGCCCGCCCCCGCGACCAATCGCCGTGCGGAGCGGCTCGGCGCGCGGGCCGGGCCGCGCTCTGCTGCCCCGCCGGCCGCGCTTGATTGGCAGGGGCGACGGCCAATCAGCAGAAAGCAGCCGCGGGTCGGTTCCCGCCCCCTTGGCGAAGCGCCGGCCGGGGCGAGAGAGGCTGCGGGAGTGGCGGCGCTGGGAGCCAATGGCCTGTAGGCAAACCGCGCCGCTGGGAGGGAGGGGATGTGGCGGCGGGAGGGAGGCTGGGAGGGGCGAGGGCGCTCGCTGACAGCCGCTTCCGTCAGTCCTGCCCGAGGCTGCGAGGCCGGAAAAAAAAAAGTGCGGAGAAAGACGGAGTCCGTGCGCTGTCGTCTTGATTGACGAGAGCTGTAGCCAATAGTTACCAAAGCAGACGGGGGAGACCCAATCAGAGAAAAGCTTTTGCTTGTGAGCGGCGAACGCATCTGCCAATGACGGCGAGAGAGGGCCGTGCCGACGGGGCCGGGGGCCAATGGTCGGCGGGACGGGGCGGGCGGGGTGAGCCTGGCCCCGCCCAGCCCTCCCGAGAGCGGTGACGCGGGCGGGGGGGACGGCGGCTCCAACATGTCCGCGCTGCTGGCGGCGCTCCGAGTGCGCGACCGGGCGGCGGCGGCGGCCGGCGGCGGCCAGCGCGGGGCGGCGCGCGCCTGAGCCCGAGCCAGCACCGCCCGCACCCGCGCCGGGCCCCGCAGCGCCGCCGGGCGCCGGGGAACGCGGGGCACACAGGTAGAGAGAGCGGCCGGGGCAGAGCGGGGGAAGGGGCTGAGCGGGTGAGCCGGGGCTGGGGCCGCGGCGCCGGGCGGGGCAGGGAACGCGGCGTGCGACGGGTGAGCCCCCGCGGAGCGAGCGGGCGCCGCGAGGCCCGGTCGCCGCCTTCCTCCCGCCGCCGGAGATGAGAGGGCCGGGGCCGCGCTGACACGGCCCAGGCCCCGCACGGCCCTGGGGCTGGGCAGCCGGTAGGCCCGGCCTCGCGTGGGTGGCGGCGGGGAAGCCGCTGGAGGTGTCCGGTGTGCGCCGGCGGCCGCGGCCGGAGCCGGGCCGGGGGGCGGCCGGCGGGCCGGGCCCGCGCACGTGCATCGGCCGGGCCCTGGGGAGTGTCGGGCCGGGGCCCGTGGCACCGACGGGGAAGTGGGGGTGGGGGAAGGTGGAGAGCGGCGGGCACGGCCCCGTGTCGCGGGGAGAAGCTGCCGTGAGGCCTGGGTGCTTGTGACGAGCTGGGGATGAAATCACAGACAGATGGGCAGTGCCTGGGAGTCTTCAGGAGAAAGGAGTTGAAGGCAGTTCTTGCTCGTAGTTTGGAGCTTGCTGGCTCTACGGACCCAATGGGTATACTTTTACTATAATTTACAATAATGCCTCTCTCGGAAGGAGGGAGTCATTTTGATGAGCTGACTTGGACGCAGCTAGAAAAATTTATACCTGTCTTGTTTTGTGTACTGCGGTAGGTTGAGGGATGTGTTTATACCGTGGGGATGCAGGTGCTTCGTGAAACCGCATGTGCCTGGGAGTAGTGGTACAGGAAGGCCTGTGAATTTAAGAGTAATAAGTAAACAGGCTTCTGTGTGCTGGGAGAAGTAAGGTTTGGTAAGTTGGCAGGCATCTAAAGGCCGTGGAGGAGCGAGGCTTTGGGTGGCAGGGAAGCCTGTGTACACGGTACAGGCACAGTGGTAACAGGTTGCTGCAAGGTTCTGAACTTGTTTTGTTTCGTGGCCGGTGTGGTTAGACTTAATGTGCGAGACCTTCGTGTGTAATATGAGCTGGTATGTGGACAGCAAGTCATGCGTGTTCCTACTGCTGTGCTTGGGTTTGTCTGCTGCTCACGCTGGGAGCTGAGAGAGATGCCCGGCTGTCACCAGCTCGGTGAGCTCTGTCTCTGGCGTGTGGAGATGGGCTGCAGTAGAAAGCAACGTGGTCTGTGTCCTGGGAACTTGAGGGGAACTGTTCGTGTTCCTTTCACCTGTAACGAAAGGGAAAGGCTGGGTATTTGTTGTTTGGTCCATGGAATACAAATGGGAAAACATGTAGCAAATGCCACGTGTTGGGATCGTGATAGTACTTTTTGGAGAAAAGTCTGTGCATGTGCTGGGGAGCTGTAGAACTGTAGTTATATATGTTTTTGACAGGTATCAGGCATTCTAAATTTCTGTCTATTAGGTCATCAAAGCTGTCTTGTAGGAAAATTTTCAAGGATAACTGTGGACTATAGGAAAGTGAGGGGGCTTGGGTGGGTATTTGGGTATGGCTGAAAATGGGGGGAAGGATGAATTTGTATACAGGGTGAAGATTATGTTAGGCTATGTATACACGTGTGTATCAGGGGAATGGTATTTGTGCAAAAGGGAAACTGGAGTTTTCGTACTGCTGAGTTAGTTAGTCTGTGTATAGAGAGAGGAGGCAGGCCTTTTTGGCTGAGGCTAGGAAAAGTTGAAATGGTGTGGGGGAGGGATGATCAACTGGCTCCAGGGTCCTGTACAGGTTAGAGGCTGTGGGGATTCTTTGCTGCTCGTAGTATGGAGAGAAATATTTTATAGTTGTGACACCTAGTGAAAATGAAAAAAGTGAATAAAGGTGAGGAGGCAATTTAGTACTGTGAGGAATATTACTGGATTAAAGGAGGTTGAAGGACAGTCAAGGAGTTTCTGGTAAAGTGCTGTTTGTTTGTTTGTTTTGTTCTGTTTGTTTCACTGGATAAGTTGACCATTAACTTTAAGGGTAAACTTTTGCTGAAACTAGCACTTGTAATGGTGTTGACAGGTCAGCAGCTAACTACAAGCACTTCACATGTAGACAAGCTCCTGTGTGTGTGTGGGGGCTTAGGGGCTCCAGTACATCCATTATATGTGTTTATTACATGCGTTTTCTGTACCTGAACACTTAACTGAGTTTGCATATCCAGAGTGTATGAAATCTTCTCTGCTGGATGTGTACTTGTGTTTGAGGGAGGATTAGTGCATCAACATTTGAGGGTCAGAGATTTGTGAAGAGACAATTCATTTAGAATGGAGAGGTGCTTGGATAAGTTGGAAATGAGGAGTAATTACGTGTGTGTATCCCATGTTCTGCAAGTTTGGGATAGTATGTTCTGGTTTTTTTGCATAGCCCCTCATCTGTTTTCCTGCAGATATTTAGAGGAGGCTGTTACATAGGGCGGTGATTTAATTAAGGCACACAACATCAGGATGAGGGAAATGTAATTAACATAGCATGGAGAGGGCTGCATAGAGGGTGCTGAGAACCCATTTTTCTTTTCAAGTGGTAGCCATGAGGTGATTGGTTAGTGATGTAAGGAATGAGAGAAAGAAATGAGTAGTCTTGTAGTTATCCTGGACAATCCAGTTCTCTTCTTCTCTCTGGTGTGCATTGCTCTTTTAAACTTTTCCAGTGATAATCACTGTTGTGTGCTTCTGACTTAGAAAACTTGTCTCAAGAAATAAAAACCTGTTACAATTGAAATTCAAGCCTGTGAAATCTGTGTGTTCCACAATCATTTCACGTGCTCACTGTCAAGAACTACTGCTCTCAGGGGTCCAATGGAGAGTAGAGAGTATTTCTTACATGAATGTGTCGCTTCCATATTACAAAATGGAAAGGCACTAAAATCTGCTCTTAGTAGTGGACATAAAAATCTGTGTTTATGAAGTATTTGTATTACTCTTTGGAGCAGGACTTACTCAGACTGCAGCAAGGGACGGGGATGTGCACAGAACCGTGTGCAGTGAGTACTGAATGTCCTCCTTAAATGGAGCAAACTGCAGCTCACCTTGCTAAGTGCTGCCATCATGTTCAGCAGGGCAGGGATGGGCTTGGTTTGTCAGTGTGCTTTCTGTTGCTGGGTTTGGTCTTGGGTTTTTTTGGGGTTTCTTTTCAAAAAAACCCCACTAAAAATGAAAATTGATCATTTGGTCATGCCTTGCATCATCAGTCCTGTAGGAATGCTTAAATCTGCCATACAGGTCTACTGCTGTAGCTTAGGAAGTGGGAATGGCTGTTCCAGTCAGCACTGGAAGATAATCAGCTAACCATTGGTTTTTACAAGCACAGTCTCTTCCAAGTGGATGGGAAAGCCTTTGGTGGAAGAATCCAAGCTCAAGACTCCATGTTTGAACTGTGGAGAGTGATTACTGTAACAGGAAGTGCATATCTTTGTGTCCATAGTTGGCGTTTTTTTTCCCTAGTATTGATTCTTTCTGCCCACTACCTTAATGAAATATGCTCTATTTTGTTTGGAGTTTGTTTTTTTAGTTCTTGTCACTTGTCCACTGATCTCTGAATTCAGTGCTGCACTTCCCTCCCCGGTGAAAAAGAAACATTCTTCAGATCTTGGGCCTTTTAGTAACTGAAGTGATTCAATCTGGGTGTTGTTCTTACCAGTAAATTGGAGGAGAGCAGTGATATTTCTTTGGAGAACTGTTAAAATTTTGCTGTCTTGGTTTCTTCCCTATGTATTACTTTTTTAATTCTGTGCTTCAATTTATGCTTGATGGTCTTCATAATTTGGCTTACAGCTGTACATAGTGTGAGTTGTGACTTCTTTCTCACTGCCTGCTAGCAGTGTGAATGCAGCATAAATGTTTTATGCATCTTGGAGGAGTCCAGTTTAGTCCCAACCTCCAGCATATCAAGTATACATAAAATGTTCAGCAAATTTAATGGCAAAATCTGGACCAGTAATTGCAGCTTCTTAATATAAAAATTAAAGAAAATAAAAGCCACCCAAATAGAATGACCTCTGACTAGAGAAGCCCAGAAAGGAGAAATTGAAAGATGATCCCTGATGTAAGAACAAGGATGCAGAGTTTCCAGAAAGATTATCAGTACTGCTTTTACTTAGCAGACAACTTTGCAAACTTCTTAGCTGTTTGGATAATGTTTTTCAGCATTAGATAGATGTCTAGTACAGGAAATTTTGTTCAAATTGCTTATAATTTGCCTAAACCTTGTACAAATTTATATTTGTGTCGTATGATAAAGTCAGATAAATATTTGGAAGAATTTATGAGTGTCACTCCAGAAGAAAACTGGTCTGAAAATCTTCATGAGATGGTAAGAAATTACTGAGCTGGGGTAGCTCATCTCTAGTTTCTTGAGATGAGCAGTTCAGCTCATCTCAGTTTCTTGAGACATTATTGGCATGTTGAAACATAAGGGTTGCCAGTGGGTGTAGGTTAAATTAGTCTTCTGGCTCTTGGAAAACCCTGTGTTGGGAGGGTAAGCACAAAGATGTTTTAATGTAGAGAATGACAACAGAAGGGAAAACTCAGTGTCTCAGCAGACAGCAGCCTTTTTTATAATTCTGAAGGAAATTTCTCAGGCCCAGATATTTTTGTTCTGCTATGAGAAATGTTATCCACAATTCTTTTTTCCCTGTGCACCATTAGTTTCTCATTAACATTACTTCAGTGTACCATTTTATGATGTCACTACATTACTATCTCCTGGCGTAGGTTCTCTTCATCTTTGGTGGGAAATAACTTTATTCATTGAGTTTTCTTTCAAACAAATAGTACAACTAGGTGCTTAAGTCTGTTTTTGCAAGACTTAACATGAAACAGATCAGGAAAACATGGCATAAGGATGTTTCAGACTGGGCTGCTGGAGAGTTTAGGATGGCTCTTTAGTGACTATGGTAATAACATGTCAATAACCACAAACTTCCAGTTGAATCACAAAGGAAAGTGTCATTCCTTCTTTGCCATTTTCATGGGATTAGTGTGTTAACAGAAAATGTCATCTTCAGTAATCCTACTTTTGTGTCTGCGCCCCAGTATAGGAACTTGACCTTTACTCAATGTAGAGCAAACATGGCTCTGCATTGTTAGCATATGAATTAATTGTTTTATCAAGGAGGTAATGAAGTAAGGTGATAAGGATTTGTTGAGCAGAGGAGGTAGCATGTTATTGTAAGTTTTTCATGCGGTTCTGCTTTGGTCTGTTCTTACCAGCTTGTTGGTCCTGCTAAAGGCATGTGTGTGTTTGAAACTCACGTTCTTCTATTTAAAATTTTAATAAAAAATTGGTAATAGGAGAGAGCATCTCAGTGGTGGAACTATTTGTAAAGAACTGACGTTTTAATTCAAGTGAAACAATGAATATTATGTTGGTCAGCTTATTCAAAAAGAAAAAAAAAACTGTTCTGAGTGTCTTTGTTGGTTAAGCTGATGTGCAAGTCGTAAAAAGTAATATTGCATACATGCTGCTCTTCCTTTCCTGTCACTGCCTCCAGTGTAGCCTTTGATTGAGTTGTGTTTTCAATGCTATTTGAAAAATTTTGTAAAACACTAATTGTAGGTGATGCATGGAGTATGTCGATCTTGGGTGGGTTATTTTTTTCTTTATTCCAAAAACTTTTCTAAAGTGTCCCACTAGCTTTTGAAACTCCTGACTTGTAAAGGGGTGGAAACAAAAGTGGATGAGTGGCAATGCGCTGCTGCTGTCATTATTCCAGAAAAAGGAGCACCCTGTGCAGGCCTCCTTTCTAGGGCTTTTGAGGTCTGCCTTGTCAGCTTCAGTCTGTGGGTTTACTTCCTGCTGCTTGAGGCTCTCATAAATGAATGGACAGTATCTGCCACTTGATTATATTTACATCAGCAAGCAATATGCTGCACTTGAGGAATGTTGTAGGGTGAAGCTGTGAGTTAGGTAGACTCGGTGTCCCCAGTGTGTGTACTTCCTGGGGTTTATTTTACGTTAATTGTAGTCTGGTTCTGTGGGCTGAGTATGTTCCAAGCTTTCCCAGAGTTTTGATGTAGGTTAGTCTTGGAGATAGTCAGATCATGTATTCAGAAACTTCTATGAGATGTGAACTGAGCTACAGGAAGTGGGTTATGGATTTACTTCAAAAGCGTGTTCCTAACTCAGACTGAAGTGACAATACAGCTGTACCACTGGCTCTCCAAAAGGCACATTAGAGCACTGCAGAGGGTGTTGAGCTATGCAGGGGGAGTGGGTTCTACCCTTTGCTGCTTCCTAAGTGTTGCCAGGCCTGCAGCTGCTCTCTGATTAAGGATTGCTTGTTTATATTGACTGGTAACTGAGTATCTGTTCCTAAATTATTGTCCCCAGTTTGGAAATTTTGCGTGAAAATGACGGGTGGTAAAACTAGAATAAATTCTGGAGAGTAGTTCTTTCATGGTTTTACTTCAGTCAATCAAGAATGAAACTAGCTGTGTGAGCAGCAAGTTATGAAGCCTGACTTCCTGTGGCTTTGTGTCTTGTGGTTGGATTTTTCTGGGTGTAGGGTATTGCGAGTTCTGTAAGTATTCTATGTGTTTGGGGCACTCTCTGTCCTGTATGGTATGATTGTTTTGGTAACACAGCTGAGCTTCCGCTGCACTTGTCCTCGGGGGTGCTAGTTTGGATGTCTCTCCTGTTTATTTCCACAAAAGTCATAGGACCTGACTATTTGTGAAATATTTACTCTTGTGTAAACTTTTGAGTTGTGTTTCAGTGAAACTGTGGGGACACACACAACACTCACTGCAGCTTGGCTTGCTGGAGTTTTATTTTATTTTCCACTAATATTATTTCTTGTTTTACTGTTTGTGTGTGTGGTTGGTTGTCTGTTTTTTAAGAAATAATTACCACTGTTTAAAGTTTCTTCCAAAAGAGTTAAAAGTATATTTCCCTCAACATTTCAGGTAACGTGTCTAGAAAAAGGAAATTGTGTTCTTCATGGCAGCTTCTTAAGGGATGATGAAAATCTCTTCTTTATAAGATTGATAAGATTCTTCAGAGTATTCAAGATGCTTGTTAAACCACATCCAAATAAATACTAATAGATGTAAAGCTGCCTTTGTATATTACAGCTGTATATATGGTACTACATACAGTAGTTTTGGACCATGATTCTAGGAGAGAAGTGAATGAGGGTTTTCACATTGCATAAGTCTCTGGAGTACAGCTAGACCGGATTTAGAGGGTGGTGGATTAGTAATTGGAGGGGGCAGGGACTTGTGTTTGTGATTGCCCTTGTGACCTTGAAAAACTGCTGAAACTGTCATGTGCTTTGAAACTTTTCAGATGAGAAGTACTGTACTGAAACTGTGTGGTACTGTGGGCTGTTTTGAGACTTCTGTCTTCAGTGTGTAAAGCTGAAGAAATTGTTCCTTTTGCTTCTGTTTGAAGTGGGTCTATACTCAAAGCACTGCTTCAGAGAGCTGTAAAGGTATGAAAGGTGAATATGGCGCAGATGTTACTCAGGGTTTTTTCTGTGTCCTTTCTTCTCCTGCTCTCTTTACCTAGTATAGTAATAAAATATGTCTGTACTACTTGTTCTGGTTCCCGACAGGAAAATCTTATCCTGGTCAAAAGGTACTCTGCATACCAGCTTGTGCACAAGACCTCTCTTCAGATGTGGTACTAGTTCCAGGCACTGGTTTCTGGTGACTGACATGAAGCTTGGTTCTCTGTGGAACTTTGGATAAAAATTGTTTATAGCTGGCTTTTCACTAAAAGGGTACTTTTTTTTGGAGTGTTTGTGTTCAAAGGAAACATGAAGTTCTTTTTTTATTTCAGCTGTAGTAAAACTTGAATCCAGACCTAGCAGAGGTAGTCCACTGACTCCCCCAGGTAGTGTTCGGTCCCTCATGTTGGAAAGTAAAGCAGCTCCATCTAGCTCAAGAGAGCCCCAGTGCACAGTAGAGGCTGTTAAGGCTCACAAATGCCTCACTTTGGGTGTTGTCAGTAAGAACTGAAGTGGCGCCTCTAAGGAGGTTATTAACAATGTCTAATTACAGGTGGGATTTACACTCAGAGTGTTATTCAGTAATTGTGGGACTACTGCCTATACATGTATCAAATGGACTCCTCAGATGGGGTGTTTATCCATTTGCTAGCTTGTCGTGTTTTCTGTTCCTTTATCATTTTTCCAGGAGACATATTACAGCAAGAGCTTTTTTGTTTCACTTTTCCTTTTCTCTGAGATAATGTCTTTTCTGCTCTTTTCTTTGCTGATTGCTTACGCTGGTGGATGAATTTATTGGGCTCATCCAAAGTCTAGGTTGTGCCTGATTATGTTACTCTGAGGAATAGTTATCTAAACAAGTAGAAGGTTGTGCACAAGATTTCAAATAGTAGAGGTTTTATACGTAAACAAGATGAAAACAACGTTGTGAAAACAATAGCTAGAGCTGGGAGGAAGAGGGGAGTGTGAAACCTGTTCTGTAAATCCTCCCTAAGTGCACTGCAATTCAAACTGCTGTTCAAAAGATAACCTCCAGTTCATAAGCATTCAGCCACTTAAAAAATGCATTAATAATAGGAATTGTTTGCTTTGTGTGAGGTTTTCCAACCAGCCCTCTTCTAGATTCTGTGCATCTCTCGCAGTGTAAAGAAACTGGAAGTGGTTCAATGTGTCTGTCTCTTACAAGTAATTTGTGGGATCAGGGAAAAGACAAGCATAGCACTTTTGTGGATGATTACATTGGGAAGAGATGTTTCAGTGTTTGCTAAGTCAAATAGCTGGGCAGTCTCCTCTGCAGGCAGGCCTTAAGAACTCATCTGTTTTTCCATAAGTGGTAGAAGTGATAGTTTAACATTTTCCTGTGTTTTAAAATTGAAACAATAATTTGGCTTGTGTGTGATGTGGAAGGAAAGGATCATTAGGACTCTGCTATAGTGCCAATAGTGTTTCGTATCCTACTTTTATATCATAGTAAACAATCAACTTGTTTTACTTTTGTTTGGCCTTTTTGTCTTATGCTGAACCATGTCAATACCATTCCAGTATTTGAGTGTGAAAATAATGGAGATTAAGAGCTGCTGAAGCTTGATTGCTAGTTTGTAACATTAAATCAAATTGGATGACATCTCAATTTCTTAACTAGAACATACCAAACACAAGTAATTCTAGGCCAGAGAACTTCTCTAAAATATTTAATGAACTCAGGTATAGTAGTTGTTGTTAAACAAAACAGCTTATTTTGTGATTTTGACTGTTGTTACAGTATTATTTTAATTTAAAGAAAAAGAAAAGGAATACTCTCAGCTTGTAGCATATCTGACTTTTGGAAGGAAAGGGATAAGGTCACAAACAGTTGAAACAGTTTCTCATGATTTTTTTACGTGAAGTGAAAGTGGTGCTGTACTTCTGGAGTCAGAGGGGAAGAAATACAATTCCAGTATAGTTCAGGATTCTTGAAATTAGCTTGTATACTGCTGTTGCCAATGGCAGGAAACAGAATTTAACATGGTTAGAAAAATGTCACTGTGGAAGGTATTCTGCAATTGTACTTCATTAATTCATATTTGAAAAAAAATTCCTTGAAAAATACCATATATTCACAGATGTATTTAACAACCACACTACATTCAGTCTGAAGTTTTCTGTATTTCTGAATCTGCAGAGAGGGAATGTAGGGCTTAGTTACTGCTGGAAGTAATCTTCTTTCACTGTTCTGTTTTGTTCAGGCTTAGCAGATTCAGATGTATTTTCTATAAACAAAAACCTGGGGTTGGCAATGTCATAACTGAAGTAACTAATTTTTTGGAAACATGTCTTAAGGTTTGTCCGGACTTGAAACCTGATTATGTTGTGAAGTTTCACAAAGAACAGGAAGCTAATGTGGAAAGCTTGTTAATAGGTCTCTCCCTATTGTCCCTTCCTCCAAAGGTCTTGTTTGTTTGTGTATTGAAGCACTGATTAAAACAAGCTCTTGCATACAAAGCACATGTGACAGCTTAGATCTGTCATGAGTTGTCAGATTTGTGCTTAAAGCCTTTGTCTAAAGTTAACTAATGGTCCTAGAACACTCTATTGGAAACTCCATCATCCTTTTCTGCTACTTACCTTCTTTTTAGTAGTTGCATCTTAAGCTACTGCTAGTACAGTAAGTGGTGAACCAGTCTCCTACCTGTGAGCAACCTTTCCTGCACAATTAATTTTGTTCCAATTTCAGAAGTTGATTTTTTCCAGTCAGTGTTTATCCTCTCTTTTCCCTGAGTCAAAGTCTGATGCTGTTACTGCAAGAGAGAAACTGAAGTTCAGGAGAGGACATGAAAAGTAGTGTTCTTAGTAAGGAAGAAAACTACAATGCTTTCTGAAGAACTTATTGCATAAATTCACTGATAACTTCAGCTAATCCAGAGAATACTTGAGTAGGCAGAGCTCAGTATTCATCAAGGAGTATTCTTTCTTGCTCTAATCATGGGGATCTGGTTTTTGTTCATTTGTCTGTACATAATTTTAAAGATTTTTATCGGCACATATGCTGCACTGCCTTTTATTACCGAGTTCTGCTGCCTGCCACTACCTCTGCTTGCCTTTCAGGGGTATCTTGACTCTTTTAGATACTGGCATGAGTAAAACCCAACAAGTAAAAATTGACCACTGACATTGTTGGGTGAGATGGGGAGGAGCTTCTTGCTATTAGTCTTCTTTTGCTGTCCTTATTTTTGTTTATGTTTGGTTTCTTTGGGCTCATTTTCTCCTGTTAAATCCACTCTTGAGATGGACTGGGGGGAATGAGAGAAGATTTAGTCTATGGTGCTTTTCATGAACTGTGCAGGTTGTTGGGTTTTTTCATCCTGAATTGTGAGTCCTGCAGACAGTGGGAAACTTAGTGCTTTATGGATTTAAGGTGTCATGGAATTGGTAGACTTGCATCACTGTTGCTGAAGAAGCAAAGATTCTTTTAAGGTCTTTGGTTGACTGAAAAGATGTGCTTTGAACTGCTTTGTTCAGAGAAGGAAAGTAAGAGTGAGCTGATGTGACCCCAGATTAATTTTTACATTAAGAGGGAGAAAAGCAATAAAGCTTATTAGGTCCAACTGCCAAAGGGTAGTGCCTTCAAAATTCTATAGACAGGAGAGTTCATGTAGCTAGCACGTAATTCAGTTGAAGCTTAGCTTCTTCTGTGTTGGTTTCTAGTCATTAAATGTTATGCTACCTTGGTGAGAGTGCTGGGCACTAGATAAATCAGCTCCTTTGTCAGCCAGGCACCGCTGTTACATTTTTGTAGCTGTTTAAAAACAGTGGGTATAGCATCTTCCTGGGAGCTGAGTCACTGTACATAATGCAGCTTTGGTTTTGTCTCTCATTATGGGGAGTTTGTTCCCTCTACCCAAACAGATTTTTGCTGCATGCTGCCCAGTTGGTGAGTATCTGGTATTCCTCTCTTTAAAGGTCTTTAGAATAGGTTGGTTTTTCACCCCTTCTCAGTGTTGATCCAGTACAGAAAAGAGTTTTTGCTAGGCCTCTGCACACACTCAGGCATTTGCTTCTGGAACCCACTCAATAATCCTGACTTTCATTAAGGAAGAGGTTCTTATGTAGTTACCTAAGTATGTTAGTGCTATTGTATTACTGCAGTTTTCTGTTTCTGACCATGTGTGGGATCCTCTTCCTTCTCGTGTTGATACTTGGCTGTGTCTCTTCTCGTGGTAAGAGTTGGGTAATGTGCATATGTTGGGTACATATTGCTGAGATTAATTTTCTTTTAGTTTAGCTGCTTGAATCAGCTTGCTGCATGAGGATGTGAGAGCAGCCACTGATGCCGAAGGTGGGGTAGAAACTACCCCTGACAGGAGGTGGGCTTAGAGCAGTTACCAGTTCAGCTTGGCCTCATTTACTGTAAGACTGCACGCTGAGGTGTTTGAAATTAGGTTCTTGTCTAGTTACTAACGTTGGTTCTTGACACTGGTGGTTTGGGCACCTGATGGCCTATCTTGTGAATGGAAGTTCTGTATTTACTTGGAATGTTCCTGCTGCTGAAGGTCATAGAGAAATCACACAACAGTGACAGTGTTAGCAGTGTCACCAGTCATGTTGCAGGCCTAAAGTAAAAGAGCGTAGAATTAAATGTTGACATTAAAA
This sequence comes from Phylloscopus whistleri, assembly GCA_017589585.1. NCBI lineage: Eukaryota > Metazoa > Chordata > Aves > Passeriformes > Phylloscopidae > Phylloscopus > Phylloscopus whistleri. The sequence continues at coordinate 2,536,310 of JADMLD010000549.1, read as the reverse complement.
CATCTATTATAACTAAATTAAAAAGGTCCATCCCCTCTTTTGGATTTTCCCTAAATGCATAGCCTGTTAGAGATGTTTATATGACTCCCTTCATAGTAGTCATTCCGGTTTAATTAAATACCAGCATTTGCTGACAAAAATATCTGTAGGTACATGAGAGTGCAACAGAAACCAAAACTTTGCATAGCAAAGGTCATGGTTAGGAGTTTGTCAGAAAGTTTCTGAGCAAGTCAAGCTGTTTTTCTGTGCTTTTTGTCACATCTGCAGATTTCCTTAAGGGTAGGAGGACTGCCTCAGGTCATCCACTGTGGTGTTTGTCACCACTTAATGTGCAGTTAGAGTGTCTTACCCACTGCCTGTTTCAAGCCTAGGTTTTGATGAACTGCAGAGGGACTGAACTATTTTTGGTGAAACATGAGTAATGTCATCACTAGCAAAGAATAGAGTTTGCAGTTGTTTGTTAGGCACTGGCTGATTCTGTGTCCAGGAGTTTCCGTATTCGTTCCATTTTGGAGATCTCTGCAATAAGGCTGGGGAGAAGTTCAGGCTATCTCAAAAGGTGGAAGCAATCTGAATTCTAGAAATTCTTACCAATGTTCACAATGAAACATGTTTGAGTTTTCTTGGTCATTTGCTGTTCTTTTACACTTCTTTCTCTTGTCTTTCTCAGCCATCCATTTCTGTAATAAATTTTAGATACTGTAACAAAGACCAAGTTTTCCCTTTTATAACCTCTGCTTTTTACTGTCTTGTAGCCAGATACCTTGAAAACTAGCCAGAAACTGAATTGTTTGATGTCTGTGTTTCACATGTCGAGACCTGTTTTATTATTAATGCCATTTTTTTTTAATGCACAGAGTTCTTGTATTTAGGCTTCGAAGCATTTGAATTCTGCAAATTGTTGAAGCATAGAGATGGTTCCTGTTCACTGTTTCAGGCATCCTTGCTATGTTATATAATAAAGAAAGCTTTCTATGTTACTTAATAAAAACTATAAATAAAGTTAAATACTGCTTTGTTTGGATAGCACTATCAATAATAGTTTATATAAATCTGTAGAAAGGCATTTTCGAAAAAGGTATTTTCAGTCTGCCTGGCTTTACTGGGGTCAGTCGTGCTTGACTGACCTGCCTGCCTTCTGTCAAATGACTAGGTCTTCAGCTGAGGATAGAACAGTGCATTTTATTTTTATTTTTTTTAATGTTGACCTTATCAGGATGTTTTGGTGTCCCTCAGCATGCTCCTTTTGACAGTCTCAATGGGAGGATGACTAGACAAATGGAAACTGATTGAGAAGTCATTTTAAAGGTTGGTTGGTCAATGGTTCATACTCTGTCTGGACAGCACTTACAGCTAGAGCTCCTCAAGAGTCTACTGTCCAGTAAATAAAATAGTTCTAACATAATCACTTACTCTTGTTGACTGTTTTTGGTATTAAGCAGTAGTTACTTAGAATCTGCCTGTTGAGTAGGCTTTGAATAAACAAGATACATTCATTGAATAAACATTTACTCTAAGAAAGGAAAAATACTCATTTTCAGTGAAAAAAAATGAAGTTTAAGAACATTATAGTTATCAATACGTTTTGTCTCTTGTGTACCTTTGGTATTCTGAACCTTGAGGTAAAAAAAAAAAGATTTGTAGAGCATTTGAAGTTGCTGGGCAGGGAGGGGTAAGCAGGATGCTGGGTAGTGAAACTAAAGCTCAGCTTTTCTGAGATTAGTTACTTTTCACAAGCCTGGACAAAGAGGAAAGCAAACTGTCATCTTAGATGCTACACGTAGACAATCTTCAGAAATGACAATGCTTGAGGCAGATTCATGCTGCAGAAACAGTGTTCTCCTCTATGAAGGTGTGGTTGGGTTTAACTGTGGTAGCCCTTCTGGTGGGTTTGGGGGAAGTGCAACTTTTTTTTCTTTCTTGTAACCAAGAGAATTTAGATGTGTTTCTTCTTGTGTTTTTAAAGGAATCTGTAGTGGCCAGTAACAGACTGCTTTGGCTTTAAAATAAGTTCGAATCTCAGCTTTTAGTCTTTCTTTTCCTTTGCATCCAGGATGTGGATATATTATTATCAACAATTGCATTAGCTTGCCAGACTTCTCCGTTCTCTCTGCACTTCAATGTGCATACATACACATGATTGTATGCAGGTTCTCCCTGTCATATGGTTTATGTATTCCTGGTGTGGATTTGCTTACATGACATCTGTAAAGGTGGTATGTATTGAGAGGGGGAGTTTTTTGGCAAGCAGTGGCCATTGAATGGTTGATATCTTAGATCACACCATACTTTAATTTTAATAAGTGAAAAGCAGTCACTTGATGTTTGGTGGCATTGCCACAGACAAATAGGAACTTGTTGTCTAGCTTGGCCTCTTCCAGTGGTTCACAGAGTTTATTAGTTTCAGTTTAGCTGTTACTATTAAGCATTTCAGTTAGAGATTTTATTGAATATTGTGTTGAACTAGGACAGAAGTTGGTCAATTCTTCCATCTTACTACTTTTAGACTCACCAGCTCTTCTGCTTTATTCGCCCCAATATACAAGGAAGAGTCTCTAAAGTAAATCTTAATCAGAAAGACAAAGATCTGGAAGAAATTTTATTTTTGTACTTCAAGGTAAGACTTTCAGAATTGTCCATGATCAGATGACACAAAGCATGAACACTTGAGACTTGGCAAAATGGTACTGTTTCTGGGTTCTTGGCTTGCATATTATACTATTCCTGCAGAATGTTATCACTCTTTATTGACTATGAGAAACTTCTGCATATTTCTGTTGAAATGCACTAATGATCAGAGGTATATAAGCTAGCTGTGTCTGTGTCCCTTAACTAAAATAGTCAAGTAGGTTGCTACTTGTAGCTAATGTTTATTGCAGAGCTGTCTTGAGTAGTATCAGTGTTGCTAATTATAAGACTGATATACTAAGTTGCATTATTTGGAATGTCTTACTAAAGTGTCAGTGTCTTAGTAACCCTTTTTTGTTTACTTTGTGGTCCCCTGCTGAGCTTATTGTAATTCTCTCTGCAGAGAGTGAACACACTTTTGAGTTATATTTCGGTCTGTTTCAAAGTATCAGGACATAATTGGGTTTCAGAGGGCAGGATTGCTGCATTGTTGAGGAAATGGTAAATGCATTTCTTTTATTAAAGCTATAGCTTCAAGCACCTGCACAGTTGTCACCTTTCTGCGAGTTTGAGCACGATCAAGTAGTAGGAGCAATAAGTGTTTTCAGCAGTGATGCCATTGCCTTCAGCTCACATGCACAGTTTAACAAAATGTTATTTTGTTAAATGTTTGTTGTGTCATTCCCACACCACTCCCAGGGAAAAGTGGAGTATATATATAAGCATTTATATATATATATAAATATATATGTGTGTGTATATATATATATGTGAGTGTGTGAAGTTGATTAGAGGGCTGGAGCACCTCTCCTGTGTGGAAAAGGTGATAGAGTTGAGGTTGTTCAGGCTGGGGAAGACAAGGCTCTGCGAAGACCTTAGAGCAGCCTAAAGGTTGCCTACAAGAAAAACCGGAGTGGGACTTTTGACAAGGGTGTGCTTTAATGGGACAAGGGATAATGGCTTTAAACTGCAAGTGGGTGGGTTTAGATTGAATATTAGGAAGAAACTCTTACTGTGAGGGCAGTGAAGCACTCCAATCAGTTGCCCAGAGAAATTGTGCATGCCCTGTCCCTTGCAGTGTCCAAGGCCAGATTGGATGGAGCTTTGAGCAATCTGGTCCAGTAAAAGGTGTCCCTGCTTGTGGCAGGTGAATTGGAACCAGGTGATCTTTACAGTCATTTCTAACCCAAGGCACTCTTTGAAGATTGGAGAAGCACATAGCTGTCTATCCCTTTACAGAGCAGTTGTTTGCATAGAAGAGAGACTACAAAGCTGTGGTCTCCAGTCGTAGAAGTGATGTTGGAGACACTCAGAAGGATGTGGGAGATGTTGTGGGGACTAATGTGTAAGGAGCACTTAATACAGGCAGCTGGTTGCTTAATGCCAGCTCTTCAGTTTTCGGGGTGTGGAAACCTACTGAAATTGGCACTCATTGTGCTGTATTCAGCATCTGTTTGAAAGCTCAGATCAGCAGTCTTCTATTCACATACCTATTTCTGATTTTTTTGTGACAGGGTCTGTTTTTTATGCAGTAGGTTTTACTGAATTATTTGTGTAATCCCCAAGCTAATAGTCTGCTTTTCTTTTAAACTGTGATATCCATCTGAGTCTTTCAGTTGTCATTCTGCAAATGCTGAAATACTTAGAGTATTCCTTTGTGTGCCATGATTATTTTATGGATTCCTAGTTTGATCTAGATAATTTGTTACACTATATAGAATACATGTATAGAATATACATCATGTATAGAATACATGCAGGTTAAGCTTTATGGTAATAAAGTGTTAAGGCTGATACGTGAGCTTTGGAATATAGAAATAATTTTAAAATGTCTTGGCAAGTTGTCTTATAAATGGGATGACAGAATAGGGTGTTTGCCCCCTTGCTACAGTTAATGTGGTTTTTTAATGTGTCTTTGTGCTAAGATGTTTCCATCACTATTCAATCCAGCAAGGGCATGTCTTGCAGCCAGCAGTGTACAGACACAGTAGTAACCTGTGGTGGAGCTGGAGATGGTGTCTTAATCTGTGTTATCCAAATTTCCCTGGAGCTGATGTCTGAAATGATGACTAGCATAAAGTGACTGTTGAATTATTAACATGCTGACTTTCTTGGAATCCTTTTGGCTGTCATGTCTATCATTATGTCATTGACTGCCTGTCATGCCCTTAAGCACGTTCTCTGATGTTGATTTCTTGAAAATTGGCATGATCTTCTTGCATGTTAGTTTTAACATTCTTACTGACAGAATTACCCTTTCAATTTTGCAGGTATAGTTCAACGTGTACTGTGATACTGGTATAGTGGTAAAATTAAAATGGTATTTACTCAGTCTGAAACTTCAGCATTGAAATATATATTGCAAATTGAGAGTTTAAACTATTGATTAAAACTGAGTCCGAGTGACTTATTGTGGAACTGAAGTTGCAGTATGAATTGGACAAAACTTTGAGTTTTTAAGTTTACAAGTTGCCAAGTGGCTGCTTCTTGCCAAGTACTCTTGTGTAGATGACAAATGAAATAGTTCAGATAGCCTCAGTGCAGACAGCTGAAAAAGATTCCATGTGCCCAGACAAGGATACTGGAGCCTGCTTCCAGAAAAAAAGGTAATGGAAGTTTGCTTCACTCTGCAGTTCCTAGAGATAGTAATTTTTTTTTTTAACTAAACTTCTTAAAAAGTATCTCTAGCCTGATGGAGAAGTAGAGAGCATCCTGTAAAAGAGCAGTGGGGAGAGTAGTGTGTTTCCAGAAATAGTCTGGACAAGTCATCTGTGATCTGAAATGTGACTTTCCATACCATACTATGGATTGGATATCCTGTGACTACAGGTACATTGATTCTGTTACAGTATGGGAGTACCTAATTATATATATCATGTAGGATCAGCTGCTTCTCTTCAGCTCTGGCTATAACTTCCTTAAAAATGCCTTGAGCTAAGCCTTACCTGAAATGAATCAAATCAGGCTGATTTAGGAAGGTGATAAATCTGTGTTAGCAATAAGGAAATGGCTTTCTAAACAAATGGACGCTCTTAAAAATTTTAATTGCCTCTACATTTCTACATGCTGATTCTGTTAATAGAAATACAGTGCTGTTACTGAAGTAACTTTGCTAGTAATTAGGAGGAGCATCTTAACCTGGAAGAGACAAAGGGAAAAAATGTTCTAAAACTGTAATTGAGATATAATAATAGCTATGTGTTTTAACAATTCCTATTTGGAGCCTTCAGTTCCTGTATTACTTAAATTACTTCTTTTGAAAGATTGTGTGTGTAGGCAGTGAGTTGACATAACAGATGCCTGAATTCTCTCTTTTCAAGCTGCATGCTTTGCAGTAAACATTAAAATGCCTATAGCATCCTGACTTAATATTTGGCAGCTCGTAGTACGGGTTTAAATTGTTACCAATTTAAACGTGCTGGTGATTTTATTGTGGTGTTGAATGACCTTTTTTGCATTTAATTTAACTCCTGATGTATATAAATTTAGCAAGTGGTAACATGGCTAAAAAAAGCCACAAATAGATCCAAGTGTCTAAGCAGAGTGGCGGAGAATTTATGCCTTCTGTAACTGTCTGCACATCAGCAGTGGCCAAGTAGTGTTGTTGTTGTTGTTCTAAATCTGCTGTGATGGCTCAGCTTTAATGCATTTGTACCTGAAGACTTACCATTAGAAGTTGAAAAGGAGACTGATTCTAGAGAGGGGAAGTCCTTCCTCTGATCATTGTTATCATATGTAAAGAAACAAAACTCCGTTCTTATTATCCCTTTTTAAATTTGATACATCTTGATTTCTGTCGTTGTCAAATATATCAGTATTAGCAAATTCTTGCTGTATTTTTGCATCTGGTCATAACTAAAGTACTGTTATTTTGACATGTTTTGTTTTTCACCCCACTTTGTGGAGTTTAAATTCCTTCTGAAGTTCGGATATACTTGTGGTCACACTTAGGGTTGTGTTATATTTGTAAGATAGCAAAAAATGTGATTAGTTGGCATGCATGTATTGTAATGGCTTTATTCCCCTAATAGACAAAATGTGATGCTGTTGTGCCTTTGAGAATCCTTTGTGGGATATTTGTTCCAAACAAGGATCTGTGCAGAAAGACATGTGTGAACTAGGTTTAAGCTTGTTGTTGTTAGTGTCAGGAGCAGCAGAAATTTGAGAAACAGTATTGAGGATAAAAAATTCCTAATTGGCTTCAATAATAGTAGCAAGACTTGATTCAAAAGCTGACCTGTTCTAAATGTGCTGGTTTCTAGTAGGAGTTAGGGTGAAGTTTTCTACCCAGATAGAATTTTCGAGGATTCTGGCTTAAAAGTCACTGAATACTGGTCACAGAGGAATTGGTCAAGGTAGCCATCTGCAGATAATCTGTTCCTTCCTCTTCTAACTGTTTCGTACAAGACACTCAAAAGGATATTAATCTTTTCAAAATTATCAGACTTTGACTGTAGCCTACAGCTAAAGCATCTTAAAATTTTGTAGCTTAGTCACCTTTGCTGTTTTAGTAATGAAATTATACAATTATGTCAGTTTTCTGAACTCCTTGTCGTACAGGGCAGTGAGGTTTCTAACAATGGTGTTTCTTGTACAAAAGCATGTACTTGCTACTGAATTAACTGATCTGAACTATGTTGCATTCTCTGATTTTGCTGATGATTGATTCTGAAGGAGTTTTTATGGTTTTATGCTTAAGATGCCTTGTTTGAATGGCTTAATTAGAAAGGGTTAAATCTTTTCTATTGCATAATCAACAGAGGGTTTTTCTTTTCAGGATTTCTTCTGAACTTGAATAACACTATAGTTTACTAATACCTTTCTCTTCTAGGCAAAGGGGTGACAGACTCTGGATGTTCATTAATGGTGCTATAGTAGGTAGAGTGGTCAAGTGAGGTGTGGTTTAAGGACAGAGGACTTCAGAAAAGATGTGCCTTGTAATATTATTGGGTGACAGGTGTGGTGGATTCTTTCTCAGAACATCTGACCAGTGCTCAGGCTGGTTTTATGGACATTTATAAAATTTAAGTAGTCTACCAGTAGACTTGTAGGTCTTGTGGTTGTGTTTTTTTAAAACATCAGTTTGAAGGCCAGGTGTTAACAAAGACAACCAGTGGACTGAGATTTTCAAACTGACACATTAGATATTGTTACCCAGGTATTCTAGCTAGTTATGTGATATTAAAGTTGCCTTATGGGGAAACTGTAAGAATGTGCTCAAATGATAGGCACTGCAGTAATAGTAAATATGGTCTTAGGTTGCCCATGCATTTCACTTCAGTGTCTCTGAGCTGGAATTTTGACTCCCCATCAGGGAGATAGATGATTGTTGACTCTGCCCTTTGCATCAAGGAAAAACACAAACCCATACAGAATATAAACACATCTTTCTCAATCTGTGACTCTTGGATTGCTGTGGAAGCATAATGTGTATCTAGAACTTTACTTGCACTGCAGCTATTATGTAAGGTAAGATAAAAGCTAGTTAGAAACTTTTGCAAGCTTTTCTCTAGAAAGTTCCAGCAGCCCCAGTAAACATGTTTGTTCAGAGTAAAAGTGCTCTGTTTACAATAGTTTGTTATTTCAGTTGAGGTTTTTTTTTTAAGAAAACTAACATACACAGAATATATTTTAACTCCTGCAGGTACTTGCTTCTCCTTAGTTCAGCTAAAGATCAAATAACTGAAAATGAAAGAGTTTTGTACTTGGGTGTCTTTACTGAAGCGTGTTAGATGGCTGCACTCTTCAGCATCCTCTCTTCCTAAAGCTGGCTGTTTGCAAAGCTACCCAGCATAACTGATGGAGACATGATTCCACATTTCTCTGCTTGAGTTGTGCTGAGCATAACTCTGATCTGTTACAGAAGAATAGAGAAGTAAGTGCTTGCCAGTGATCTCCCAGTAGGCAAATGCAGATTGCATACGTGCATTCTGAATTCCAGTAAGGCTGGCTTTTGGTCTGCCTTCATCTTCTGCTTGTATAATTCAACAAAGTTTGATTTCCTCATCAGCCAGATGAGCAGTCTCTGCTTCAGGCATTCACTTGTACCAGGGTAGCTGTCTGTATGTCTGCTCAGCCGCAGAGCATGGAACAGGAATGGGCTGCTGAGAGCAAATATCACTTAAGCTACCATTGCTGCCAAGATATCCATGCAGCCATAATGTGAGTTTACTGATCTAAAGCTTCCCTGAAAGTGAGTCACAGAGAATTTAGGAATTACAGAAGTGCAAACATGTATTAGAGACAGGTCTGAAGGAAGAAAGTTTAGAATATCTTTTGTAAGATGTATCAAAAAGCAGCTTTCTGATGCTCTAACCTATGTCCATCATTTGTGAGGTGATGTTTAAAAGTATGGACCTAATTAGAATGATAAGCCCATATAATTAGAATGGTAAGACCAAGCTTTTGGGCAAGTGGGAAATACTAATCGAACCGTGTACTCCTGTTAGAAATTCATTTTATAATAGTTTAAATTACTAACTGGCTATAGAACTTTTAACTGCAAACTTCAACTTGCTGAATTCAACTTCTACTGGAACCCCAAGCAAACTTGTTTCAAGGCATTACATTTTTCAGGAAGTTCTGGGTTTTGCTTCTAAAACCCAGTAAAAGGACACTTCTGCAGATTTTTCAAAACCATGGTTTTATATTAAGTGCTTCAAAAAGGATAAAGCACCTAAATTGCTTCATAGAGTTGTTAGTTTTGCACTTTAGCTAGTTCTCTGTACTTTAACTGATTAATATGAATGTTTTAGTGCGCTTCCATGTTTGAAAAGGGGGAAAAAGAGTTCACCAAAAACTCCCACAACTGAAAACCCAAAAATCAAGCCTTTGTTCAGTCCTGGTTCTGTATAGAATGAAGAACCACTTAGCTAATGTAGAGGGAATTCATTATCTTTTATTACAATGGATGAACAACTCTCTCTTTAGGGTGGAATTTGTGCATTGTCTCAAGTAAGCAAGCAGAAAATAACTCAGGTTTAGTTTTGGCTTTGTCATATAGGTACAATAAGGAAGAACTACTGCATGAATCTGCAGCACTAGTGCATTCCCCTGTGCTTCTTTCCCCAAGAAGCCAGTTAGCCCAGTGAATGCCTCTTTTGAGAAAGTGATGCTACCTTAGGTTTACTGTGTGTTGGAAACGTGTCCTTGGTAGGTTGCAGTTTACTAGCTAACCTGTGGGATACAGAGCTTCTCTTTTCTTTCTCCCTTCTCTCCTTTACTTCTGCAAAATCTTTGACTGTGTGTGACCCACGTTACAGTTCTGGGGGACAATATTGGCAGTGGTGGTGTTGTGCTGTCATAGAGTGGATCAGGACACATCAGATTATAGCTCTTTCTGTTGATGTATAGTCAATGAGTTGGTTTGTTTGTTTGCTTGTTTTAAAGCAGCTGTGATTTGGTTATCCATGAAAGGTCAGAGTCCAGGTCTAGCTGGTTGTGAGAGAGAGTAAACACAGTATTTTTCTGGTACTTCTTTGGCCAGAGTTTGGAAACTTGCAAAGGAGTGGATGTTGTGGTTTTGTTTGTTTTAAACATTAGGATTCGGCTTGAGGATCATCAGTGCTTTTCTACCAGCATTATTAAGTGTGTATTTAATCATCAGGAAAAACAGCATTTGATGCCTACACTCTGTAAAATAACATGATAGGGTTCTTCACATTTCTCTGGACTGTGTAATTTCTTTCTTAATGTGCTTCTTTTGGAATATTGAGTTTAGTTCTTTAGCAGTGAATTACTTATGATGGCTTTGTGTGTTTGGTCTTCCCTTACTGTAAACATGGTCAAATTCAAATGCTTTATTAGCCCAGGAATATTTAAGTTTTTCTCAATTAAAAACTATCCTACTGTAGGGTGCTGGTGTCTTAGTAGCAAAAACTTTACTGAACTAACTTAGTGCTACTAAAATATTACACATTTATGTAGTATGAGGACTCAAGTAGCCCAAGTAAAATGCTTAATACATCTTAAAATTTTGTTAAGCCTTTAATAGGAAGCATTCAGCTTTATTCTTGTGATGTAATTTATGATGAGAAATGTGGACGAGACGTTTACATTTGTGTATTGTGAGCGTTTTTGGCACTCAAATTGTTAGGACCTGGATATGGTTTGTTATCCCAAAGCTGTATCATGAATCTGAATGTCTTTTCGTACTGAGAGGAAACAAACCATGCAGCTCATTTGGAGAGGTAAGAGTCACTACTGTGCAGATTAAGTAGAAGTAGTGTCACCTGTTGTACCATATTCAGTGGTGGAGGGTGTATCTTAAAGTGCTGTTGTGTTTTGGGACACTGAATACTTTATTCCTCACTTCTGAGAAGTGAGATAGTGTATATAGAATTTGTATAAATTAATATTCTGAGGTAAAATGTTCTTAGCCCAAAAGACCTGTTTTTGAATCTGTTCTACTGTAAGCAACCTTCTGGTGAAAAGTCATCCTGGTCTAAGGAATGCCCTCAAATGTGGAGTGGAATCTGGGAGGGCTCAAGGCCCTTGTTTCTGAAAGTCATAATGCTCATCTTCCAGGGCTGCTTTTGTGAGTTTGCCACTTTTAAAGGCCACTGGCCACAGAAGCCCTGAGGCTCCTGAGCAGTTTGTAGTGCAAGCACCTTGTAACCCTCCTGGCTGGGAGTTGTTCTGAAGGTGGGAGGCAGTGCATGGAGGGAGCTGTGTCCTGGCCATGTGTTTTGTGTCTGTGCCCTAAAAACCCTGTGTGTTTAAGAAGAGCTGTTTTAACAACTTCGTGAATTTGCACCGGGTGTGTTTCGTTTTACTCCCTGAAGTTCCTTGATGTGGAAAAAGCTTTTTTTAGTGAAGCTTTTTTACCTCTTGGGAAGGGCTTTTGCCTTGTAGTTCAATACAATGATTTAGGGTACTTTTTCAGAGTTCATTAATGATCTACTGGATGCTGCTTGTGTAGTTACACAATACTTGTAATGAATATGAATTGGCAGCTGCTCCTGGTTCTTCATTTCTGTCATTTGCACTTGTCTGATCTGGCATTTCCTAAGCTGGTTTGGGGACCACAAGTGACAGGAAATAATTGACTTTTCCTTGATTAGTTTGGTTCCTTGAACAATCCATCCTATTGTGGTGTGTGAGAAGAGAGAATGCTGGGGAAAACACAGGGCTTGCAGCAATGTAGAGCTATGGGGCAGAGAACTTACTGAACTGCAATTCCTCAAAAGGTGGTCAGGTAGTCCTTTTGAGCAATTCTGTGCTTATGACACTTTTTAGTAGTTGAAAAGCACTACTGAGTGTTTGGAAGAGGCAAGCCATAATGAAATGTTGTCATAGCTGCATTCTTCCATCAGTGGGCCTAAAGTCAAGGTCTGCACTAGGTCTCCTTTGTCACTCAGCTCATCCAGAGTGCTGTTATCAGTTTATAATCTTCACCGTCACAATAAAACTTCTATTCCCCTCCTGTCCCAGACAAAGCTGGCTGTTACCCAGAATTTTTCCTATGATAACTCCTTCTACCAGTGTATTCTTACAACAACTTTTGTAAGATGCAGTGGTTTATAAGATTAAATATGTAGTCCCCGATCCATGAAGGATTTGGGGTGTTTGCATCCTGTTCAAAACAATGGGTAGATGCTGTTGTTGATCCACATATCTGAATTGTTGGTTATTCACTACTTTTACATTTTAAGGTGAATTTCTGGTTAATTTTACAGAAACTATTTTTAAAGAAATGTAATGATTCCTATTTCAGAGGATCTGAAATACTTTTGCAGTTGAAGCTTATTGCTTTTGTTTTAAACTCTTGTGCATTTTTACATCTAAGGAAGCAGAATAAAGAGCTCACAAATTACACATGATGCACATGGTAGGTTTAAGTCTTGTCAAACACTCAAGGAGTGTACTCTGTCATCTGAGTAGGTGAATAAAATTAAGACAGCACAGTGATGCTAGCAGGCATGCAAAAGCTATTCCTTCTGTTACTGAATTTAGGGACTTGAATGCCAGGTAGTAGGCTGATGATTTTTTTAAGTGCTTGTCAGTGTTGATGAGGGAAAGGGAGAAAAATATTAATCTGATTCTTTGTTGGCATAAATCTTGAACATGGTATTTAGAGAGTTTACTGAAAGGTCTTTGCACATCCAGGCACAGCTTTAGTTCAAACACTTGTATTTAGGAAAAAGTTGTATTCATGAAAAAATTAATGTACAAATCTGTTGTACGCCATCTGGAGTAGCTAACTACTTCCTTTGTTTCTTTCTAGGAAATACCAAAATAAAGCAGATGTTGTATCCTGTAGTGTTATCTCAAGGTTTTGCAAGTCATTCTGTTACGTGCTTCTTGGCAGCAGGAATGTAAACTAATTCTTTCAGCACTGAACTAGAACCTTGACAAGGTTAAAATTACAGGTAAGAACAAATTCTGCCACTTGAAAAATTATAGGAATATGCTATTTCTTTTACTTTGACTGTGTTTTTAATTTTTGATTGGTGATTGACCGTGGATTTAATGAAAATTTCTGTGAACAGATTTGGTCCAGTGATGTTTTTTCTTCTTTAAATGTATTTGAATTTTTCTTACAGTTAGTTTTTAATAGGGAGGAAATATAATTTCAAGTACAGCTTCTTTCTGTTACAATACAAAGCACTGTTAATAAATGAGGGACAGGGAAATGTAATTTTTCACCACCTAAAATGTCTGCTGACCAGATTTTGGAGAAGTTATGTTCTTGCACTGAAGACTGTACAGTGTCAGTAAAAGTCATGAAGGGTTTTGCCCACTGAGAGAGATCATTTGTTGTGATCATTTGTGATCACTGCCCCATGTGTTGAGGTCATTTTACTGTCTGCATGTGGCTTTTTTCCCTACAAGGTCTGTATTTCCTTAAATGCACTAACAGCTGCAGTGTTACTTAAATTATCTGTTTTAATCAGTTACAGAAAATCTCTAAATTTCCCTTACAAGATTCCCTGTAGCTTCAGCTTTTGAATCACCTTCTCAAGGGTAAAGGTTGATGTCTTTTTCCAGGTCAGTGAAAATGTTTTGGCTGCTGGTTTTCTGTCATTAACTTTATCTGATGATGACGGAGAACTCTTGTCACACTCTGTCACCTTCTTCTGAACTTGTGTATAGGGAACTAAGAGTCAATGTTCTTTGAATCCTTTTTTTTAAAAAAAGATAAATACAATGCTGTAAGACCATAGTAATGGAAAAAATCCTATATCACCACAAATTCCTGTCATAGAGATTGCATATTATGGGTTGTGTGTTTCTAAAAGGTTAAGTTCTGTTTTTAAACTTGGACTATGTGTTTTGAAGACTGTCTTTAAAATGGGTTGATTGCATGTGTCTCTCTTCAGAATTTTAACAAGTGAAGGTTTTTGAGTCTTGATTTCACATTTTGGTGTCTTTGGCAGGAAGAGTTGCTTGCCTCTTTTTAGTAGTGGCAGGCAGGAGTTTGGGCTGTTGTTCTGAAGCAGTCCTATCTGTCTTATTCTGAAGTTCAATAATGCATACGTTGTAAATCGGTGACAGGTTTATACCAAGGAGGTGGTGTTGCTTTTTCTGCTGATAAAATGAAAGAAGGGTTCAAATGTGGTTTGTTTTGAGGTTGGTTTTTTTTGTTGTTGTGTTGATTGAATGTTTGTACTTACTTGGCAGTGATGTAACATGTTGAAAAAAGGCACAGCCTTTCTTGTACTGTGCAAGTCACACTTAATTTGAGTGGACCTTTAGCATTCATCCAGCCCAACCCTTGTGTCTGGCTTCCTCAGATTTTTGTGTGAATCAAGAAACCACCCCTCAATTATGTAAATAAAGGTGTATTAGTTTACTGTGGTTTTGCAGACCTGCTGCAGAACACTTATTCTGGTGTTTAGACCTGTTTAGGAATAGTTCACAGATGGTATGAATAGGTGATTCATTGCTGCCCTATTCTCACAAAAGTGTGTCTGAAGCTTTTTGTAAACAGACTTTGCAAAAGGTAAGAAAAATTGTCTTAAATGCCTAAATTTAGAGCAAGGGAAAACTCAATTATCCCAGTGACATAATGTGTCATGCTAATGAGTAAAATTCTTCAGTTTTAATACCACTAGTGTAATGGATAAATTTTGGTTCCTTCTCTTCAAAATCTGAGGTGCTGTTTCTGTAGTAAAAACCTGGCTGCTGTTTGTTAGATTGATGATTGAAAAGGAGCAAACTAAATTTAGCTCAAAATACTTGGTCTTTCATTGAATTTAGAGAACCAAAAGAGCAGTTCTGCATAGAAGTAATTAAAAACTTTATTTGTGGAGGATCACTTTTATGCTAAGTTAATGCTTTATAGTTTCCAAGTGCCACCCGTGCATCTGTTTTGAACACCCAGTAAGGAAGTGAGAATGTGGTTATTGGCTACAGGAAATATGAGCAGATATGGACAAGGAATTTCAGCAAATACCATGGGATATAAGACTTGTCATAGTGTGGTCACTAGGGATAGGCAGCAGTACAGTGCAGACTTCCACGTGGTGTAATAAAGCCACGCTGAGTTCTAGGGTTTGACTTCAGGACAAAATGTGATTTCAAGGGATAATAAGCCTGGACAGGTAATATCTGAATTAACCAGGTAGGCCTATTTCACTGAAGTGCCAGTGCACCAAATTTCTATTCCAAGAAAATGGTACCAGAGCATGAATGCTGACTTAGGCTGAGCTGTCTTTACTTCTAAAGACTTTAGCTTCCATCCTGTTCCTGGGCAGGTGCTGGCAGCAGTGGCTTTGCACTGTCTGGGCCCAGCCTTGTTGTATTTGGTGAACCAACCTGGGTATTTGCCTATGTTATGTATTACTTTTTGTATGGTTACTCTGTAACTCAGATAAACTGTTGGCAGGTAACAAAGGGGGTTGAATTTCCCAGTCTTTGTAGAGTTTGGAGGAAGTCTTGGTAAAAAATAAAAAAAAAAAAAAAGCTGAATATGTTACCTGAAAACTTGAGATGAGTGACATGAAGACATTGACAAGAGTAGTCTCTTGCTGAGAATGACACTGCATACTTCTTCAGTAAAGTCCCTAGCAGTGGTGCTAATCTGAGCTAAGGGCTGCTGATAATCAGAAGTCACAGTGACAAACACAGAATTCTGCGTGGCTAAGAAAAGCACTGCATGTTTGGTTTGTTTTTTTTTTAAGTTTTCATTTGGTCACAGAACTGTGTGAAATTGACTTCTGCAATTTGAATAAGGAAGCTGCATGATAAAGGTTCTGTGACTGAAAAATACATCAACCTGGGCACTGATGACCTTGTACTAAGTGCAGAACTAGAAAGATAGATTCAGAGTCCACTTTCAACGTTTTTGTGAAGTTCATCTTGGATATTTGAGGTATGATCTCTAACTTTATACCTATTGAGCTGCATTCCAGAAAAATAAGAAGCCTCAGCATGCAGTTTGTCCATGAGACACAGATTGTTGCCACACAGGCTGAGCTGGAAGATCTGTAGTTAAGTAGCATCATACATATTTTAGTAAAGTGCAAGAAAGCAGACTATAAAATTCATCTCTGAAAGGACCATAAGGATGTTTTTTCTAGTGTTAACAATCTAGTTAGAAAGGTTTCTGGCTAGAAAGCCCTTAACCAAGCTCCTGGTGCTCCTTTCTATTTCTTTGTCTTTTCTGTTGAAGGTTACAGCCCCCTTGGATCTGCTGTCTAAGCTGCTGGCTTCCAAACCCACTGCAGTCAAAGTCACAAAGTTTCACAATACTAAAGCTAACTTTGCACTTCTTCAGTGAAACAGTTCAAAGAGTAAGGGCAAAAACATGTCAGCCAGCAATTCTGAAAGAAAAGAAATTGCTGGCACAGTGTAGTGGTGAGTAGCTGAGGCAGAGCAGAAGTGTTAGTGTTTTCAGGTAGTGCTACTGACACTGAAAATAGATGTGAATCTACAGCATTAAATTACGCCTGTGATTGTTTTTTACCTCCAGACCAACTGAAATAGCTGAAGTGCATTCTGAAATCTTCATCTCCTTTGTAACTTGCTGGTTTAAAAGTAATGTGGTGGGGGAATGTTGTGTTTCTCTAATCTTTGTTATTGGTTCTTTTCCCCAACTGTTGTAACAGTAGAGGTGCTGAAATTAATTTAAAAATTACAGCTGTAGCTCCTAGGCATTTATGCTACCTGTTAATGGGGATGACTTGCAAAATTTTTTGAATTCCTGGCTTAGAAGCTTCTTTGGCTTCTTTCACAACATCCTAAAAGGAAAAGTTTCTGGTAGGAAGCTCTATATTGAGGTTTTATGTTGATACTTAAGTTCTTTCTGTCAGTATCTTTGGTCAGCTGGCTTCCTTCCTAAAGCCAACACCCATGGCCACAGATTACCTAAAAACAAACCCAAATCCTCCAAATAAAACTCAGGAATGGTAATAACTGTTCTTCTATGTTCATTTTTAAGTGAAAATAAAATATTCAGATCTTACTCTTGGTTTGCAATCATTTGTTTGACTCTGTCAGTATTTGTGTCTATGGAGTTGAGTAGCTGTTACAGCCAAGTTCCAATAACTATTGGCCTAATGTAAATTTATGTAGTGCCAGTATTTTTAAGGTCAGTAAGTTAGAAGCAAGACCAAGTTTCCTGGGATCAGAAAATCAAAACATCAAAACTATCACTAATCTGTAGTGTGTGTAGACATGTACTGCAGAAAGTCTGTATGTGCACTTAACATACACTAGAGAGAGACTGCAAGATGGAGACAGAGGAGCTTTCTACCAGGGCTAAACTTTAATTTATTTATTTATTTATTTATTGCTTAAACCAGAGAAGTTATTTCTTCCTGCACTTTCCATAAGTTTTGAAATTGTTTGTAATGGATAGTTTAATTATTTATTTCTCATTTACATCTTCAATATCTAGTGCAGCATTTTTCTTTTGAAATGTCATTGTTTTTTTATAGCTGGAGCACATGTGCCTTGTAACAGGAAACTCTGGCACTGTTTCTTTTCCACAGCACTGACTTATTAGAAATGACTAGCCTGTTGAGTGAATCCTTCTGAGGAAGACACATTTTACAGTACACTTTTATGACCTAAGCCCAGAAGATTTATGTTGGACCATTCTCATATTATGAAACGATACATTATTGCATTTGGGACTGTTGGCCATCAGGGTGGTATTAGTTTAGTTCTGATGTTTTTTATGAAACTGTCATGTGATGGGAAAATTATTTTATAGTATCTACAAAAACTTTGCTTATGGCTTTTAGACCTTTATAATCTAATTATGTGTTGGTTGCTGTCATGGTTTAACCCTAGCCAGCAACTGCACAGCTGCTTGCTCACTACACCTCCTCCCTCTCCAGTGGGATGGGAAAGAGAATCATAAAAATCAGAAAATTCATGCGTTGAGACACGGGATTTTTAATGGGACAGGGGAGGAAGAAAAATAATTAAAATATGCAAAACAAGTGAGCCACAATGCAATTACTTACCACTTGCCAACCAATGTGAGCAGTAGCCCCTGGCCAGCTTTCTCCCCAGTTTATACATTGAACATGATGTTTTGGAGTATATCTGGCCAGTTTGGGCCAGCTGTCATGTCTCCTCCCAACTACTTGTGCCACTCCGGCCTTCTCCATTGGCAGGATACGAGAAACAAGAAAGTCCTTGACTCAGTATAAACACTACATAACAAACTGATATTTTTAGTTGTTGCTATCAACTTTATTCTCATACTGTATCCAAACCACAACTCTATACCAGCTATGAGGAAGAAAACTAATTACCACTATCCCACCTGAAAGCAGGGCTCTATCCACCCCTTATTCTGTACCATTTGCATCCTCCCATATTTTCTAATACATCCAAGTAATCACTATCACCTTTCCTGTATTTTGATATATACAAAGAGAATCATTCCCATAGTATATGGGCTGTGCCTTCAAAATGTTTGTTGAGTTTTAGTCCATGACATTGGGCTTACAGTAGTCCTTCAGGGCAGGAGAGAATGTGTGTAGTGTTGGATTGTTTTATGCTGAAGCCAGTGCTAGTTCCATCACTGCTGTGCTTGTCTGGTTCCATCATCAAAATTGTGTTCTTCATTAATCTGGGTAATTCTATTACAGTACCCTTGATATGGCATTTAACAACCATAGAAGCGATGACCTACAACATTTTATGGCAAACAACATAATACAGTTCAAATCATTTGCTGTTCTTACCCAGAATCAAATCCCCTTGAGGTGCACATCGGGCTGCCCCATCCTTCTGCATTACCCACCAAGTGCACCCAGGTCCTTGAGCAAATGCAATCCTGTGGATGATCGCTGGATTTCCTGTTCGGGTCCTTGCATCTTTTTTTATTTTATGTCAAAACCAGTTTTCAGAAGGATTTGACCTACTTTCCCTCAAAAACTTCTGTTAATGTATTACCTCACACAATATTGTCATCAAGGTATTAAGTATTCTAGAGCTTTGCCTTGTTTCAGTACTGTTTAGACCAGTCCATGGCTAATAGGTCTGTGTTTGCTCCCCTGGAATAGTTGATTCCAGGCGTACTGGATGGGCCTGCACTCTATTGCCAATGGCTTGAGAAAACTGCACTTGCAGTGTCAGTTGTGGCGTGCTGCTTGGGTACCTATGACTCCAGTTTGTTTTGAAGTCCCAGCAGGTCTGGCACAGCTGGACTCTGAGGTGGCATGGCTTCATTCAGGCCATGACGGTCTACTGTTAGTTTGCACTGGCCATGTGGGATGGCTAGAGAGTGAGTGAATTCTGCTGATCACTCCTTGGCTCTCCATATGACATATCAACTTAGGATAGTGTCAGCATGTCTTGTTTGATGTGATACTGCTGCCAATGCGCTGTTGTGATGGCATCTGTTGTTCTTTGACCCACACCAGGAGCGTCCTCCAGGAGATGGGGCAAGGTAGACAGCTGTTTAATTTCAGCTGTCTCCAAGGCAGCTCTAACAAAAGCCCAGCAGTACCTTTTTGAGTCCTTGAAGTACCCTCTCATGAGACAGTCTAGGCTAAGGATGCACTGGAGTCTCGGGGCCAGTCACAGTGGAGTGCTTTTGCCACTCGTTCTGAGTCAGGCTCACTTTGGCCTCCAACAGAGCTAGCTGTTGGGATTGCCCTGCCACTCCAGAAACACAGATGGTGCCTGCCCCTGTGCAGCAGTGTTTGCTAGAGCCTTTGACTCCTGCTGTGGGTGTGCTGTGCAAGGTCACCTGGTCCACACAGTCTGCTGAACCCAGCTGTTTCTTTCCTCTGCACGGCTGGAGGGAGGGCCCCTCTAGTCCTGGTTGTAGTATTCACTATTTATTCACTTCTTGTAAATGTGAGTCAGAGTCCCTTGAGATCAGGAGTAAGAGCAGCCCCTCCACTCTGTCTAGGGAGCTGCCTACTAGAGACTGGAGCAGCAGTGTCCTGCAGTAACCCTCTCTTGTGATTTTCCTTGCTGTTTCCCTACTCATGCCTCTAGGTTCAAGGTAGATTTTTCCACCCCACTTAGTCATGTCCTCTCTGTGGTCACACAGGGTGGCCTGTGTTGTTTATGCTTACTCCTAACAATTGGGACACTGGTCCATGCAGGTGGGGGGGATTAGGATGCATCTGCCTTCCTTGTCCACAGCCAAGATACAGGCCTGTAGCGAGGAAGAGGCATTTTGTTTGCATTATTGGAGTTGGCCGATTTGTCCACCATTTGTCCCTCTCCATCTCCCCAGGTCATTACTGCCCATGAGTTGGTGTATGACAATGGTGCATCCCATGCCAACTTCCACCACATGGGTCGTGTACACTTGGCTTCATCTGCCAAGTGCTTGTTGTCCACATCATCATAAATCTCCTCCAGCCTGGCTAACTGCCTCAGATACTGAATGCCTCTATCCATGATGCTCCACTTGCCTGGGTGGCATAACATCTTCCTTGATGGAATACTTTTCTTTATAGCTGACAGGAGTCACTTCCACAGGCTGAGGGCTTGTGCCCCTTTTCCAGTTGCTTTGTTAATGCCCACTTCTGAAGAGTGAGATACCAGCTCTTTGGCTTCTCTACCCTCTAATTCCAGGTTCCTGGGCCTGTAATTGGTAATTCCAGCATTGGAGCAGCCAGGCGGTGCCCTTGCCTGGATGATGGCTAAAATCTTCTTGCATATGTCACTGCTCACTCAAGGATAGGGATCAGATGTCTTTTATAAAAGACTGTGTCTTTTATGTGTTCTGCCTCTTCCCCCACCTCTTCTCATGACAGCCCTGCTGCTTCATCCCTCACTAAATGAGCTCAGCTCCACATATCTCCCTCCTTATGTATAGCAGGGGCTGATACAGGCATGAGTTGGAGCTTTGGTTCAACCACAGTGCCTGTCACTGCAGTTGGAGTAGCCCCTGTACCCATCATATTGTCATCACATCCAGGGGCCTTTTTTTCCCCTCAAGGTTACTGTACAGTACTGAACGTGGCTCCTTAGGCCTGGGCCAGGCCACAGCGTGTTGCCGTGGGTTTTGTCTCTCTGGAATTGCCAGGCTGGCAGCCTAGTTCTTCCAAATACTTAACTAGTCTTTCCAGAGTTTGCACTTATTCAGGTCTGAAGTTCCAAAGCACTCGAGGTGCCCACTGTCCTAGGCACTTGCCTGTACTATCCCCACACCCTGCCACTTAGCACTGTCCAGCCTCAGGGCACATCCCTGGGTGGCATTCTGAAATAATTGTTGATCGTTAAACAAGACCTTGAACACATTCAGAGGACACAACAATAGGAATGCTGGTTTGAACATCCCAAGGATATTAAAAATTCCCAAATGCTGTTTTCATTGGCCTAGAGGAAAAAAGGAAGACAAACGGAGGTACCAATCTCCCTGACAGATTGGGTCTCTAAGTAAGACTTGTAATTGTTCATAGTTTCCTATAGATGGCTCCCAAAGTATGGAGATGTGGGCAGTGCTCAGTACAAATACTGGATCAGTTTCATGAGTGGCAATTCTGTCATATTATGAGCCTGTGTTAGGGAGTACAGCAACATGACCTTAGCCCAGTTCCCATGGGTGACACAAACAGTGCAGGGGCAATATATACAAGTAAAGTATTATATAATGCAACTTTACAAACAAGGACATGAGCTTTGAGAGCAAATACATCATCACTGTGACCAGTGACTAATATAATGAGTACTTCTAACAAATTTCTTCTGATACGTTCTAGTCAGATTTGTCATTATCTCAACCCATCGTGCCCTGTGTTGGACACCAGAAGTCACTGCCATGGTTTAACCCCATCCAGCAATTGTGTATCACACAGCTGCTCACTCACTACCCTGACCCAGTCAGATGGAGGAGAGAATCAGAAGAATAAAAGTGAGAAAACTTATGGATTGTGATAAAGACAGTTTAATGGGACAGAAAAGGAAGAAAATTATAATAATAAAAGAATTAAAAACAAGTGAGGCACAATGCAGCTGCTCATCACTCGCTGACCGGTGCTCAGCCATTCCCAAGCAGTAGCCCTGCCAGCTTTCCTTCCAGTTTATATATTAAGCATGATGTCATACAGCATGGA
Organism: Phylloscopus whistleri; assembly: GCA_017589585.1. Taxonomy (NCBI): domain Eukaryota; kingdom Metazoa; phylum Chordata; class Aves; order Passeriformes; family Phylloscopidae; genus Phylloscopus; species Phylloscopus whistleri. Next base: position 2,514,201 of record JADMLD010000549.1, on the reverse strand, counting down.
ATATCCCTTTGGCTAGTTTGGGCCAGCTGTCCTGACTGTGTCCCTCACGACTTCTTGTGCCCCTCCCACCTTCTCCCTGGCAGGGTATGGGAGCTGTCAGGTCCTTGACTTAGTATAGCTAACAGTACTTAGCAACAGCTAAAAACCTCAGTGTGTTATCAACATTATTCTCATACTGTATCCAAACCACAACTCTGAACCAGCTACTAGGAAGACAATTAACTCTATCTCAGCTCAAGTCATGACAGCTCTGACCTTTATGACAGTCATCAAGTAAATATTTCTGCCTGTTAAATATAAATCTAAATTAAAAGGAGCATGTTCTTCACTTAAAGTAGGTGCCTATTTCCCCTTTATGATATAGTAGAAAATATCTTTACTCAAGCAAGAACTATTTGTCAATTTTTAAGTAGATCTTTGGAGAAAATCAGCAGTTGGAGTTGTTTATCTTTTAAATTTAAACAGGAGCTTATGCACAACTGATTTTAAGGCTCTTTCATACATGGCTGATCTAATACCAGAGAGTCTTCACTGTGTAGTTGGAGCAGAAAGGATGTTGATCATGAATTTTTCTTGCATGTCAGAGGACGTGACTTTTGCCTTCATTCCTCTATACATCCAAAGGCTAGATGTCTTTGGTTTCCTGAGGCTGAGTTGTTGCCTGTATAAGAGATAAGGGCCTCACATAGGATTTCACTCTGGTAGAAAGCATTAGAGAAAAATACAAGTTGGAACTTCAGAGAAGTAAGCCTTGGGTTAGATTTTTGTGCTGGAATGTCAGCTTTTGTTAGAGACTTGCCCTGAACTCTCTTGGAAATGATATAGCTATTGATGTAAGACTAGAGATGAACACTGTGCACTGGAGAGGCAGTTGGAGCCTCTGCTTTGGTAGTGTACTGCTCAGATTCAGCTTCTTCATTGCCAGAGAGGGGCAAAGGTCAGTAATTTCTTCCTATAAAGTAATTTCACCTCTGTAAAGGCATTCCAGAAGCCTTTGAGCCTTGGTGATTATTGGTACTGCCATAAAATAGATTTTTTTTAAAAATTATTATTGTTTTATTTTTTCCAACCTTTTCCAAGGTTGGAAAGATGACAAGGAGAAGAGAATCCTAGGGTTTCATTTTTGATCTGAGTAATGTATGGTGTTTTACATAATGGTCTGTGGAGTATGGACAAGAACTAAGGCCTTCTCCATTTCCAAAAATATTTTGAGAATTACAGTAGACATGGTCTTCCTGATTCTGAAAGTTTCAACTAATAATTTTATGTGGGGTAAACCTTTTTACCACAAGGAAATGAATATGTTTTTTCAAACCAATCTGTTATTCAATTATGTTTCATACAAAAATGGGATCTTTAGAAAAATAAATTTCAAGACTAATTTTTGAGTTTATGCTGATTAAAACCATGACTGAACTGCTCGTTTGCAGGTGGATTCTTCATCTGTTCTTCTGCTGACTGTTTTATCTTGAGACTAAATCTTGCTCTACAGAAACGTTTGGGGCTTAATGCCTTAACTCCCTCAAGAAATGTTGAGATGGTTTGACTAAGAGGAAGTAAGATGAAGTCTTCGTTAGAGACTTGAACGGTGGAAGAGTATTCATGCTTAAAATACATGGATATGAGTGAATGGTCAGTTAGCCCAAGGGTGGGCCTTAGGTAGGCTGGACCTGATGGTCTGATGGTAACTGCAGGAGGTATAATCATGTCATGTACCAGGAATAAAGTAACCTTGTCCCTCCTTGTCCCTCTGTACAGCCTGGCTGGTGACTGTCGAGGAATGAGCTTTGCCAGAGAGACATGGGGTGGGTCCTGGTGGAGAACCAAGACAAATGAGTTGAATACTAGAGAGCAGTGTGTCTGAAGGGAGGAAGGTTTGGCACCTATTAGAAAAGATGTATCCAGCATTTTGAGAGAAGTGATGGTTTTCCTCTGTTTGCAGCTTGTGAGGCTGTATCTGGAATACAGTTTGGGCTGCTCACCTCCCAGTACAAGAAAGGCACAGACATGGAGAAGCAAACTGAGCAGAGAAGCATTCTGTTACTGAGGGGCCAGAGCCTGTGATGTGTGAGGAGAGGGGAGATGTGAGTTTCTTCAGTGTGGAGGAAAAAAGTCCAAGCTGTCTTCCAACACTGTCATAGGAGGGATAGAGAAGGTAGAGCTGTGCTCCTCCAGGAGATATGTGATGAAAGCCTAAGAGGCAAAGGACACAAGTTGATTCCCAGACTTACTGATAGCAAGTCAATCTCTGCATCCTTTATTTGCAATATTAAATGGGATATTTAGAATATTAAGAATATAATCCTGAGTAGTATGGTTTTCTTTTTTTCCAGTTTGTTATGAGTTGTAAAAAAGTGAAACTGCTCATGAAGCAAGTAAAACTAAGGTGTGTCACATGCCTTTGGTGGTTGGTTTTTTTTTAAGTGTTTTATTTTACAGATATGAAACGCAACACAAAACTGAGCTCACAGGCCTTTGCAGTTACATGGGATTTGATTTTTTCCTCACTCAGTCATGCGATTTCTTCCACATTTTTTGATTTTAAGAATGTAAGGACATACTTAAAACAATTAAAGGAATTTCATAGAAGGTATTAAATATTGGAGGGTATCTGTCATTTTGGCAGCATTTCTGTCCTGTATGACAGTTTTATTAGTAAGAATGATTTGTGTGCTTTTAAAATAGTTTTATATTGTGTGTAATTTGTGAATGAGTGATGGTGAGATATTAGAATCCTTTCACAAGTCTCCTTTATGGATGTTACTTGCTCTGTTAAACTATGTGGGACATGTTCAGCTCTTAACTGAGAACATTGGTTGCTGAGAGCTCTGTTTTGTGGGGTTATGTTGCACTGCCTTACTTACCCTCTGACACAGATTAATTTTGTTTGTTTTCAAAGCAAAATTAGATGTTTTGAGAGAAAGGGGTTGTGCAAAGTTTTGACTGCAAATCTCAGTGATGGATACACTTTGTGTGTCCTTTCCATGGATTCACAGTGTTACAAAAAAACTGCTGAGCAAGCTGTTGGGGCCTGTGTAGTAGTGGGCATTTTCAGCACTACATGGAGACCATTGTAGCAGAGAGGTAGTGTGAAGTTTGATTTTTCTGTGTGTAGTCCTCTGCATACTTCATTTGTGTTTAGGTGAGGGAAATGGTAGGAGTAAGGATTAATTAATCTCTTCCTGGCCTGGCAACAAATTCTTAAACTAGAACTAGATTACCATGACTCTGTAGACTCTGTAGGTGGGTACTACTGTGTCAGAGATGAGTGACTGCTCAGGATCAGTCATGGCAGAATTCTTGCCAATTCTTTTTGGATGAATTTCCTGTAGTTTTCACATCTATGAATTTCATAGGGTGATGACTTTTGGTATGGTCTGAAGTTGTGATATCTGAGATCTGTGGATTAAAGAATGTATTCTCTGCTGACTTTGTGAAGGGCAAGGTAGTTTTTCAGGTCTGTGTAGGACACTTGAATCTAATACAGGAGAGGAAATCAGAAGTCTTCTAAAGCTTCAGTGTAGATTATTTGCATTTCCCCTGTGATCTTGCATTCTGGAGATGGTCTCCAAATACTGAAGAACTTCTAACTTTCTGTGGATTATTTACTTCCCTTAGCTCCTATCTCTTGTAATTGAACACATTTTAACACCAACATCTTTAAACTTAAAATCCCATGTAAGCACATGGAAGTGTTTGAGGGATGGCTGAGAGTTGAGGTTGTTCAGCCTGGAGAAGCCTGGGGAGATCTTAAGTACCTAAAGAGAGCACACAAGAAGACTGGAGAGAGACTGTTGGCCAAGTGTAGTGATAGGTCAAGGGAAGTGGCTTCAAACTGTAAGAGGGTAGGTTTGGATTTGAGGTAAGAAATTCTTTACTATGAGGGTGAGACATAGGACGATGTTGGTCAGAGAAGCTGTGCATGTCCCATCCCTGGAAGTGTTCAGGGCCAGGTTGGATGGAGTTTGTGCAGTCTGGTCTAGTGGAAGGTGTCCCTGCCCATGGCAAGGGGGATTTGAAAAAGATGATCTTTAAAGTTTTTTTCCAGTCCAAACCATTCTGTGATTCTATAGTAAATATTGAAATGTTGTTTTATGAAGGGCTAAATACAATTTGTTAAAAGATTCCTGTGAGAGGTTTTCTTGTATTTAAATGGGAATTACTGCCTTGGTTTCTTTGGCAAATGGTCTGTGTTCCCCTATGGTCACTTTCGCCATGCCTTACATGAATACAGATGTGTGGTACATGCAAAGCTAACAAGACCAGTCCTTTCTTAGTTATGAACATGAATTGACTTTCTTCATGCCACAGTAAAACTGGAAAGAAAAGTAGGAGTGATATAGTTGTTGTTTTTCTGTCATAAATTAGTCTCTGCCGAGGATGACAAAATCAGCAGGGCTGCAAAGGTATGTGAACTACTCTGCCTTCATATGGAGATTGTTTAATTTTTATGAAGTAGCTCTTCAACAAAAACAGTACCCCAACAAAAAATACTAAAAATGCAGAGGTTTATAAATTCACACTTCATTCATGTCACGTATTAATTTTTTTCCGTCCAGTCTAGTTATTGACTTTTGCATGTGTGCATGCTTTATCACTTGTTTTATAAAGAAGAAACACAGGAAGCGGACAACAAAGCTTATATGGTGGTTTTATAAATAAGACTTTTTCTCTCTGTTTTCCAGATTCAATATTGCATAAACATGGGTGCATTTTTGGATAAACCAAAAACTGAAAAACATAATGCTCACGGTGCAGGGAATGGCTTGCGTTATGGCCTCAGCAGTATGCAGGGATGGAGAGTGGAAATGGAAGATGCTCACACAGCTGTTGTAGGTATTCCCCATGGCTTAGAGGACTGGTCCTTTTTTGCTGTCTATGATGGTCACGCAGGATCTCGTGTTGCTAATTACTGCTCCACGCACTTATTAGAACACATCACTAACAATGAAGACTTTAGGGCGACAGAAAAACCTGGATCTGCTCTTGAACCTTCAGTGGAAAATGTCAAGAGTGGAATCAGAACTGGCTTTTTGAAAATTGATGAGTATATGCGCAATTTCGCAGACCTCAGAAATGGCATGGACAGAAGTGGCTCAACAGCAGTGGGAGTTATGATTTCACCTGAGCATGTATACTTTATCAACTGTGGTGATTCACGTGCTGTTCTCTATAGGAATGGACAAGTCTGTTTTTCAACACAGGATCACAAACCTTGCAACCCGAGGGAGAAAGAGCGAATCCAGAATGCAGGAGGCAGTGTCATGATTCAGCGTGTTAATGGTTCATTGGCAGTTTCTCGAGCTCTGGGGGACTATGACTACAAATGTGTTGATGGTAAAGGCCCTACAGAACAACTTGTTTCTCCAGAGCCTGAGGTGTGTGAAATCTTAAGGGCAGAAGAAGATGAGTTTATCATCCTGGCCTGTGATGGAATCTGGGATGTAATGAGCAATGAAGAGCTCTGTGAATTTGTAAAGTCTAGACTTGAAGTATCAGATGACCTGGAAACAGTGTGCAATTGGGTAGTGGACACTTGTTTACATAAGGTATGTAACTGTTTTCTCCAAACAGCTGTTCTGAAATTATCTTCTGGTTAGATAGGTACAGTGTTAACAGCTGTTCCTGGCTTACTGTTCCCCTTCTCCAACTTCTTTTCCTCAAAGTTCTGTACCCATTTGACTGTATATCCTTGCTGAAGAGTATACGGCCTCACCCTACATGCTTGGAAAGCTGATAGCAATTGCAAAAATAAAGGGTGGGATTTTTCCCCCAAGTAATGCTTGCACATAGTTCCAGCTCTAAGCTTTGATTGTAAATACAAAATTCTTAAAGTTAATCTGTTCTGAGTAAGATACTTTGTGGTATTTTTTGTTCTTTGAAGTTGGGTGTATCCTTTGTGTAAAACCAGTGTTGGCACCATCTCCTCTTCAAGGTGTTGCTTCTCTTTCACCTATGCCCTCAGCTCATTGTAGCTTAGATGGAGTAACACCACCTTTGCATCTGAGCTTGCTTCCACTCAGATTTAGTGTGTTTGGAGCAACTACTCATTGGTCTACATATGTTAAATAGGTATTCCATTTCCAACATTCCTTGAAAAGGGCAATTCCTGCTAGTACAGACAGAGTTCCATTGTTAGGCCACAGACTAAACATGAAATTATGAGGAAAATACTAAAATTCATAATTGTAACTCTAAAGGGTAAGTTGTGTATTTTTTCCAGAAATAGGGCTGTATTCCAGCATGTACCATACAGTGGTACATTGGTTTGAATACTGTTTAAATGGCTTTTCTGACCAAGAACTCAATCAGCTTTGTTAAAGGATGGTCACTCTCAGATACTTCCAGTCAAACTGAGCGTTGACCACATGTTTATTTTCCAAAGTCAGATCCTGGATCTCTCTGTAACAATATTAAAGTGTTGTATTACATCTTCAGGCTGTGGATTGTACCACATAATACTACATGATAGGTGTCCTCATATGGTTAGTACAAAAGGGAATGTAGCCTAACCCCTAAGCAGTATTTCTGAAGGAATTCATTCTAATGTCAAATTCTTAATTGCTTCAGGAGAAGGAATTGTTGTGATAGGTGATTAGAACTATCCAGGAGCTTGGGTTTACACAGCACCAGTATGCAGTGACTAATGGCACTTAATATTCTACAAAAAAAAAGGGCAAGTTAAGATTTTATTTTCAAACCATTAGTTTAAATTATGATTCTGTTGGATCTCCTTGTAAGAGACTTAAAATTGTGATTTTAAATTCGGCTGTGAATTACAATTTTGAAAAATAAATATGGGCAGGAAAATGGTATCAGAATATGATAGTAAGAACTGGCATTAAAATTAGTATCTAAAAAACCATTGGGTGATATATCTGAGCACACGATAGTCTGTAAGGTCAGCTTGGCCATATGAAATATATTTTATACTTGCTTCAAGGTGCTATGTGACACAGGTGCATTCTGATAAACTGACTTGTAATGCCTGTAATGGCTTACATGAATGTCCTGCAACTAAAACAAATTAGTTGCTTGAGCTAAGCTATTCTAATAGTATAGGGGAGTATTCTGCATTTCGTTTTGCAGCAGGAGTTGTTTTACAATTTGGCTTAAGGTAACATTACACAGCTCTCTGATTTCTGACCTGTTTCATTGATACTATTTTTAAATGGTTGACACGTACATTAATTACTTAGACTTCGGTACTAAGAATTTACAGTCAAAATCAGTCAAATGAATTCTAGTGAGCAATGTAGTTGGGACACTGAGAGGTTCTTATTGATGAAAATACAGGATTTTTTCAGGGTTTCTTTTTCTTCCAGGTTTATCTGTAGTACTGTATTTGGTAAAAGTACAAGTGTGATTAGAGTAGAAAGATGAAGACTAAAGATACTAACTTCTCTTTCTTTTTTGTCACGTAGGGGAGTCGTGATAACATGAGTATTGTATTAGTTTGTTTTTCAAATGCTCCTAAGGTCTCAGAGGAGGCAGTGAAAAAAGATGCTGAGTTGGATAAGTACTTGGAATCACGGGTTGAAGGTAAGAAATCCACTTGGTTCACTAGAGAGTGAACAAATCACAGTTTGATTGTGATAGTGAGCACAATGGTGTCATAACTCTGTTGAACATGAAAACAAAAGCCATGAAAGACATTATGCCACTTTATGTTGGGTTCAATTCAGGCCTGGTTATAACTCTGAACTTTTGTATGTCAGGGAGAAGGTTTTAGGCCATGTGCTTAGTTTATCCTGGTATTCTGCAAACATTTTCTTAATGTGGGCTTTATGTTTTTACTGCTGGTTTGATAGGTTGAAATGCAACTACTGACCTTGCAGAGTGTTGTGTCAGCTCAGTAAATTGCGATCTTGCTAAATGTCCTGCTTATGAAATATTATAAGAGATATTTGTACTATTTCTTCCCTTTTTCTGTGCAAGTTTTTGACAGAAAGAAAAAGCTGTACTGGGTGTAAGCTAGATAGTTGATGTAGCCACCCTAAATTTTAATATATATGTATATTAAAGGTCTTCAGGTACGAGTTATCTCTGAGCACACAGCTGTTGTGTGTGGCGTCTTTTCCTCTTGTTTAAATGGGATCTAAATTGAAATGGGTTGTGTATTTGTAATTTCTGTTGAGATTAGAGAGCACTAGTGGTCACTTCAAATGCTAGCTCTAGGCCTGTTTCTTGGAATTTGGCTTACATCCCAGGCTTCCTAGATGACACTAGTTAAGATAAATACCTGTTATCTTCTGTGTCAGAGTAGAGTACATGAACTGTTAATAGGCTCTGGGAGAGAGCCAGGAGCAGTTGCCTTCACTGGCAGCAGTCAGGTGTGCACAGTGGTTACAGGTTGGTATTCCCAGCTTCTTGATGGCTACTCTCTTAGCAAATAGGTGAAAGATATATGGAACTGCAGTGGATTTTATTGCTTTTATAAGTGAATGTTAAGATTAATAGATAAGCTGTCAAATAATTTGTGATCAGAGTGTCTGGATTAACTAATCTAGTAATTGATTATTTTTAGCTCTGTTATCACATTTAACTAAGTAATACATATACCAAAAAAAATAGTTGAGAGTTTGTAGTCCAAACTGATGTGGACTCATTGCAAATATAATTCAAAATAATTGTTTAGTTTAAGTGCTTTAGAGAAATTATTTGCTCCAAAGCTTGAACTTGTGTTTCTTCAGCTCTTGGTTTTTTTTTTCCTGCTTGAGTTCCCTGTGTCATTCTGTGTTTTGCTAATTGGACAGAGTTCAAGGCCTTTAAAAGGCAAGTATTTAGCGAGAAATGACAGCATATTTGAGAAATTATGGCAAGGAGTGGAGAAAGTAAAGGAAATAGACTTCAGAAGAACTTGAAATATCTATCTGAATTTTAACAATTTTTTGCATTCATAAATTCTATGAAATTGTTGTTTTGACAGTCTCCGTAATTAAAAGGAAAAAAAGGTTGTGGGACTGCAGTTTACCTTACACGTGTGCCTTGAATATTATTAGTTCAGAAAGGATAAAAGCCTTAGCAAAACGTTTCAAACCACCAAGCAGCATAAGGAAAACTGTTTAGAAATATGCTGGCATTTTTAAGAACAGTATCTGATTTAAAGCTTTAAGTAGTGAGCAGGAATACTTTTGACTTTAAAAAACCCCATGGGGGCAAGAGTATCATCTCAAGTGTTGGAAATGGTAAATGTTTTGGAAGGTGAGGTTTCTTTTTGGTTGAGACAACTGCCTTAATCTGTTTTGTATTCATCTTTTAACTTAGTGTAGAAAACACTGCATAAGAGAGTGGTGCCTGACAATTTGAACTGTCTTTGACTCTAAAAACGTAATGCCTGGTAGATGTGTTGTGACAAATGTGGTAATATATATTTGTTTAAAACAGCTTTCTAGAGGCTAACTATTCCTTTCAAAAAGCAAACAATGGTGTTTGAACACAAATTAACAAGAACAACATTAAAAAATGTTAATGAGTTAACAGCTCACAAGTTATATATGTAGTTGGCTGATAGCCAATAACAATTATATTTATACCTGTCGTAAAAACATTCTGAAAAAAGTAAGGTTGGCTTGGAACTACCGAGCTATAAAGATAGATGTTGTAAAAAATGTAAACTGAGTTCTTTTGGATACTCTCCACTTTCACTAAGTGACTAATATAAATCAGGGCAATGTTAGAACTTAGTATAAAATCCTTTGGGGCTTCCTGAAGCAATTTTAGTTTGATCACTGGTATTTGTTCATAATGAATACACACTGTTCTGTTTCTGTTCTCTTGTGGACCTTAAATTTCAAGCTGACTGTACAAACCCATCAAACCTTTTAGGCAACAGGGTTTTTCACTACTATACTTGGGCATTCTAAGCTCTGGCTCAGGGAGGAAAGCAGTGTTTAAGGCATTCTTCTGTTAGATTTAAAAAAGTAAAAAAAATAAAAGAAGAAAAGCAGTTTAATGCTTGCACATATAACATTTGTACTCTGTACATTCATAAGTGGAATACTGAGATTTCGTATATTTGTATGATGAGTTGAGTTAGTAGTTCCCTAAGATCTTTCCAGAGTTCTTAAAAGAGACTTATTGTCTTAATATCAAGAGATTTTATTTTTTTTTTTAGCAGATTGATTGAAAAGCAAACTCAGCAAGTCATTGTTTACAGAGATTTCCAGTGCAAGAAATATATACCAACACTCTTGTTGCTAGTTTGGGTTTTGAGGTTGACAGAATGTGGATAACTGCATTCCAAAGCTGCCACTTGTAGAGTATACTGAAATACTTAATGAGGTTAAGCTTGTGCCTGAGTCATTTATGACTCTGAACACAGCCCTGCTTCTGGTTTGAGTCATTTAATTGGTCCATCTCCAAAGCACTGTCACAGAGTTACAGACTGGTTTGGGTTGGAAGGGACCTTAAAGATCATCCCGGTCCAATGCCACTGCCATGGACAGGGCACCTTGCACAGGTGTTTTGGGCAGTAGTGGGGTTATGCTAGGTCATTCTTTTCTTACTGCCCCTTGCAGATACTCCTTTCTGCTCTCTGTTTCTCAAAGTTTGATCCCACAAAGAGGAAACTGGGCACAGAAGTCAGTTCAGTTCTCTGATATGTTTCAGTTTATTTGAAAGGATGTATCAGAATTGCAGTTAATAACAAACCACAGAACTCCACAAACCCCAAATAAGCACTGACACCGACAAATCATAGGGGCACATGATCTGTGTAGGCTTAAACAGTCTTACTGGTAAATACTCAGTTAATCCCCTGAGTTGGATGATGCATTTTACATGTGTGGAATATATACTGTATATAAAACTGATTTGTCATAATCTGATAGCTGGGCATGAAAGGAGGTGCTGGAACATGGAGAACTTCTAATGGTGTCTGGTTGGTGACCTGAATTATATCAAATTGAAGTAAAACGTTACCTGAATTTTCAAAATGCCTATCCATGAGTGAAGTGTTAGGTTTTTAGTGAAAAGTCTTTTAGAGGTGAAGTAGTAGACTTTGTAGTGGACTTTCATAAATATACATATATAATAATATCAGGAATTATTCTTTAAGTGTCTGAATTATATTAGCAATGCAAAACTGCTTGTGGGGTTATTCTTTACATCACAGAGATTAAGGTGAAAACTTTGTAAATGCCCATAAATCTGTTTCTGAAAACATTTGGTTTCTTTCTCTGGTGGCCTTTGTCAAGCACATCCACAGTGTGTATCTGCTAACTGATGTGTAATGACAACGGGTCATGCTTGCTCATTTGCTTTATTCTCGATTTTCTATTAGGAAGCTTTTTTTTTTCTTTCCTTTTTTTTTTTTTTTTTTTTTTTTTTTATTTTTTAAGAGGGGGCAGGTTGAAATTACTTACTTTGATACCTAGGGAAAAGAAAAAAAGGTAATGATTAGTTCATACAGAATTCTTGCTTTGCCACCTTCTAGAAATGGAGAGAAGATGCTCATGGTTCAGTTCAGCACTCCCTGAGAAGTTATTATGCAGTATAAATGTGTATGTTTCTGGTACCAAGAAACATGCAGCAGTCTTTAGCTGTGATTGCTTTCTTTCCTTTCTAAGAAGATATAAAACCCTTTTGCTTGCAATAAATATTTAGAAATTGCTTTCTTTGGTAGTTTTTCTTATTATTAATTCTTGCTATTTGTCTACTTTTCCTACGTACAGAACAGATGTGCTCTTGGTATAAAAAGTATATATTCATAAGAAACATTTCCTGTCAAATGTATCTCAGCAAAATTATGTTATAGCAGTACAATTACTTCTAAGTAGAAGTGTACAAAAGTATGCAATTTATAAGAGGAGCTGTGGCTAATTTGTGTGGGTATGTATGGAAAAAGTGATCAAAATCCTAAGTTTCAGGCATACTTAGCCATCATTTCCTTTGCCAGCCGTGATTCATCCTAAATGGAAGGATGGATGATAATACACATCAAGTTTCATGGAACAGTCTTTAATTTTAATAATTTCTAGTAGTAGTGCTACTTATCTTACTCTTTGCAAAGATTGTATTGTGCTGGCTTAAAATTGGGACTTAGAAGTGTAATAGTGCCTTATTTGTTACAAGGTAATATAATAATTCTACTAGTGATTGCTTTGAGGGGCTACAGATCTGCCTCATGCAAAGTGGGTGAGTACCTTGGCAAGCACTTTGTTAATCTTGGTAGTCCTAAGAGGAGCCTGAATATCACTTGCTTCCTAGAGAAGTGATAGACATCAAATAAGGTTTAAATACTAGGAAACCTGGGATGAAGAGTTTGAGGTAGGTAGGTAGTGTGCTTTTCTGCTAACTTAAGAAACTCATAAACTGCAGGCTTCAAGTCAATCATCTGGAATATAATCAATTGTAAGAAAAAATTATTTGTTTCTTATCTTTGGATAGTAGTCAAGATACAGAATAACTGAAGTTTTTTTAGGATGATACTTGAGAGGATTCATTCTTAATTCTTCTTAAAGGGATTCTTTTATCTAGAACAGTGTCTACAGGAAGTAGCATTCTGTTCCTTAATTTAGTTGGTTTTCAAAAAAAATATCCTCTCTTAAAAATAGAAGACTTGTGCCTACAACTCCAAACCTTTTTATGCCATGGTAATGGTTGAATGGAGGCTGATGACTGGAAGCTGGTAGCATTGCACCTGTGAGTGTATACACAGATATTACACATTCATCTTAACAGCAATCCTGATCAAAGAGAATATGTGAAGATTTACCTCAGTTCAGGCAGCCCTTTTCCAAGCTAGAAGAACTTACTAGCACTGGACTTGACTTGAGTTGTATGTTAGCTTTGAAAATGGAATATAATTTTAAAGTATTATTAAAATAAGTGTTTTTAATTATTCCTCATCAGTTTCATATTCTGTTTTGGCCACTTGAGTGCTAATGTTATCTATCCGTTATCTATCCTCTTGACTGCATGGTGGTCAGAGTTTATGCACTGGAGATTTGGGCCTTTGAGGATACAAGGCGTTACTCACAAGGAAGTGTGACAGAATCCCGGGAAGCATTGGCTTTATGGCATATAATGTGTTGTGCTGCAAGGGGAAGCTAACTGAAACAGACTCCCAGCTGCTGTCTTTTTCAGAGGGAACAGGCTGCTGTCTCCAGGGTATTTCATTCAGTTCACAGTCTGTTTCTGATTTTCTTAAAGAGTAAGGCTTGATGCATACTGCAAAGACAGACTATGAATTTAAGCACTGTTCCACCATGCAAAGACTGTTAACCTAAAATGTAAAGAACATTTTCCTGTTTACAAGTAACTTTTTCATAATGCCTCTGTTAAAAAATTATAATATCTTATATTTCACTCTTAGCTAATGGGTGGTATTAATTCAGGATTTCTTGTGTTTTTAATTTAGAAATTATGGAAAAATCGGGTGAAGAAGGAATGCCTGATCTTGCTCATGTTATTCGTATTTTAACTGCAGAGAATATCCCTAATTTACCACCAGGAGGTGGTTTAGCTGGCAAGTGAGTACAGTACTAGAATTCTTGAACTGTTAAATTCACTGACACTTTTTCATTTAAATGTTTTAAAGTTTTCTTATTGTAATAGCTATACTCAGATCAAGTTTTTGTATTTGAAGCTAGTTTACCTTTTACAGTATATAAACATTTGTGTCACTCTTCCTATTCCAGAATGGTAAAGAGGAAACACATAATCATATTCTGGTACATAACATTAATTTATTTTGTCCGTATGGCCATTTCAAAAAATAAAAATATATGTATTCTTGGCTCTTCACTGCATTACATTTATTAAGAGCTGTCAAACAACGTGAATATCAAATTGCCAGGAGATCAGTTTTCCTTGTGTCATGTTTTCCTAACCACTTAATTGTAAGTTTGGAACAGTACTTATTTGCTCAGCAAACATTCTCATAAGAAAATTGTTTTTATTTGTTTAGCCTGAAACTGAATGACAGATAACCAAGAATATTGAACTAGAATATGCATCCTAAAACTTAACAGAAATAAACCTTCAGAAGGTACATTGGTTTTCTGGGGAGCCCAGTGGTGATGTTCTAGCTATCTATAACTTAAGGATTTTAATGAAAAGAATTTAGGATTGCATAAACAATTGTTAATCTGGAATTCCCCAGGCAGTAGGACTCGTTACTGTTCCCTGGCATAGATAGAGCATGTTGTTTCTGGAATATTCGTATTTTACAAAATATGAAGTCCTGTCCTCTGAGCATTTATGTGTGTACATCTGTTTTCAGTGCATGTACTTGTTAATGAGCACTGTTTGCCATGATTATATCTTTCTAGCCTTGGGAGTATGTGTACTTTCTGGGCCTTTTTCTCCACTTGTGTGCATTCCAGGCATTCAGAGAAGTTTTGGTGTGCCTGTTCTTCTTGGTTCTCCCAACTGCTGTGTTTTGTTGTTTTGCTCATTAATAACTACATCATCTACTGCTGCACTATTCTGGACCCTTGACATATAAGTTCTGTTCTAAATTGTTGTGATCCAGGTTACATTTTTCATGGACTTGGTTCAGAATTTACATTTTTGTGCCTTTCTCTTCATCTTGACTTTTAAAGTCCCCTGTCCTCAGGGGTATGCCTACAGTTTCTTTTAAGAGAATATTATACAGTCTTAAGTAACTTGTTCTTGGCCTCCAAACTTGGGACAAGGACAGGCAGTGACATATGTGAGTTCATTTTATTTGCAGGAAATTAAGGGAAGTCTTGGAAAAAATACTACTGCACAACCCAAATCTACATACTGTGTAACTTAACACTTTTGTCCTAATAAAGAATATTCTTTTTCTTGAGGTAATTATCTTGGGATATTACCAGGTCATAAAGAAGTTACACTTTGTCCTTGCGTTTGAACATCAAGACCTGGCTCAAACAGGTTGCATAAAGATCTTATCTGTGGCTGTCATCCACGGTTTTAGCACCAGTTAAAGTTGCTCCCAATGTTTAGTATGTCTGAGCTGGAGAAATGCAATACAGTGTTACTGTGACTAGAGTATGTTTGCAAACCTTAGGAACCTCTTAAATAGCTCCATTTATATTGGCACTGTATAATTCCTTCCTCCAAGCTTCTCACTTATGTAGAAGCCACCGCTGGCCGACTCTTTGAGACAGGAGATGTACAGGTGTCAACTCTGCTGTGGTCAGCTGATGGTGCTGTTCTATCCTATAAAATTGTACTCTCCAAAGGCTACTTTCTGGCTTGACTCCACTCCCCTTGTGATTTCAAATGCTGCCTCAAGAATGGAGGTTTGTTGCTGAAGTAAACAAAAGTCCTGAGCTACTCTGCTCTCTGGGCCTTAGTAGTTCCACTCAACATCTTGCTCCTGAGTTTCCCATGAAAGAAAAGCACAGAGAAATACACTGTTGAAAGAGAGAAAAGTGAGCTAAAAATATTGGATAATTCCCAAGGAGCTGAATTTCATGTCTATTAAAACCCACTGCAGTGGCTACCTGCTGCTTCTGTGGCAGTCTTGCTTGGACTGTCCAGGCATCTTCTGTTATATTGGAGGTGCCTTTGCTTTAGGTAGTACAGACATTTAGTCAGAATTGTGCCATTCCTCTATCACTAAATGTGGAACTGAATGGAGAGAACCCTTTCCTCTATCATCAGCAAAAAGATTCAGTTCCTTTTCTCTAGGACGATCTTCCACCAATTCCAATGGATCCCATACTACCTCAGATATGCAGCCTTTCCAGATTTCTTAAATACGTTCAGAAGGAGCCTCATTAAACTTGTAGCATCCTCAGCATTCTGGGGCAGAAAGTTCTGTTGCATCAAGGGCTGTGTATATTTGAGACATTTGCTGCTGATTTGACATCTGATGCCTTAGTGCTCTTTAGAAGAGTCAACAGTTGCTGCCCCTCATACTGTAAGACATAATGTTTAGAGATCTTGGTAATTTCCAGACTTAAGAGTCTTAGCCCACATAGCAGTTCTTTTTTGTTGAAGCTGTCAATAACTTGGATCATATTTATTATAGCTGTCTGAATGTTTCCCAGTTTTAACTTTGATTTGAAAATGGGAGTACATAACCTTTTTTGCATCAGAAATCTGTTTATATGATGGGTTTTATTTTTTGTGATGTTCTTTGTGCTTATTTTGACTGCCTGTGAAAGTGTGGCCTTAAATGGCACTGCTACAAAAAAGTCTAGCTAGTGGCTTTTGTGTTTTAATTTCTACAGCATGAATAGACAATAGAAAACACATCTCAGGGGTTGTGTACTCTGCATACCACACTTCAAAATTGTGTAGATGAGTTGTAACCTGTGTATGTTTAATAAAGGTGGGGAAAAGCTGAATTGTCTTCAAGTATATCCAGAAATAAGACAAGAAAACCAGCAATTGTTCAAACTTGAAGAATTTTTTATAACAAGCAAAATGTAGATTTAAATGCTTGCTCTTAACAAAATCTGAATATGCAGCTCTGAAAAGAGGTGGACCATGGAGAGGGTAAGGTAAGAGAATGGTTTTACATTGCTCAATCTTTACAAATCTTTACCAGTTGCTAGATTCCCAAATTCTTATTGAAAGTGAGTAAAGGCACAAAGTGAGTTTCATCTTTTTAAAAGGCAGATTAAAATAAAAATACCTTAAATATTGCCAAATGCCTGCTCTGATCAAACTTTTCTCAATGTCTTGAAATCTTCTGTTTTGCTGAATTTTTTTTATTCTTTTTAAATTTTCTTTTTAGGCGTAATATTATTGAAAATGTGTATACTAGGCTGAATCCACACAGAGACAGTGAGGGGGTAAGTTCCCATTTTGATTGCTATACTACTTTGTTAATGTGAACATCAAAGTTGTCATACATTGAGCAAAAGTGTTCATCACTAGGAATAAAGTATTAGAAACACAAGATACATGTTGTAGCATACTGCTAATTTTTACCTTGCTTTGGATGGATTTGGTATAGAAGTACTTCCTCTAAAAGACAGAAAACTGATACCCAATTCTGAAAGACTTGTTAAATATCTAAATGACTACCACTTTCTCAGTCAAATCTGTGAGGCAACAGTGCAGGGTTTTTGTAAACTACGGTTTATAATTGTAAAGAATTAGTAATCAGCAAATCCGTTACTTAACTAGCTGTTGTGTCTGCTGTGCAGAAATTAGTACAAGAGGGGGCAAACACTTCCTGTTGTCTTCTGTAAGAAGACTTTGGTTATAAAAGATTACAAGACTGACATTGACTAGTTTCATTGCATTTACACTATCTTTTCATGTCCCACCTCTACTGATCTAAGGGAAAGTAATTTTAGATTACTTCAATTATGATTTCTGAAATGGCTTCCATTCTTCTTCCTGTTTCCTACGAAGTTGAATTTTAAGTAGTATGCTGAAATATGGTTTATTGTACCTCTAAACCTGATTATTAGGTAGCTCTTAATATTAGTGTAAGTAATAACTGGCATTTCTATCAACCGTGGTAAAGTTTGTTTAAAAACTGTGGAAAACTGAAGAACTGATGAAAAACATGAGTGCTTGTATACATTGTCATTTCCTGTACAGTTTATGTGAACTGTTTTGTGGAAGTACCATTCCTGTTCTAGTAAATCCTTTATAATATTTTTTCTTCTGAGATGGCTACAAGGCTCTCAGTCAGATAGTTATTACAGTGAATGGTGTTACACTTGAAGTACCTTGAAATTATCAATTGTGCACCATGAGATAGTAAGTACACAGTCTCACTACAATTGTTACTGTGACTTTACCATTGTCCTCTTCTCTTAAGTGCCTATATTTGATTTATTATCTTCAGTTAGAAAGTTTGTGTGGGTAGAAGGGGCCACTATTCTGTTAGCGTGCAAGTGGAGAAGAAATCTCTTAATTTTTTAGGATGTTCCCATGTCTAGTTTGAAAGTGATAGGATATACTTTTTTCATTTAACTTTCAAGCAATTGTACAACAGTACCCCAAACCAAGATACAAAGAATTTTCCTTTTTTCAGCTTCTTTAGTCCTTCAGGAAACTCTGCACCTTTATCAGCCTTCTGCTACTTTTTGTATTTAGCCAGAACTTTGCCTGCTTTTTGGGGAAAAGTTATTGGTATATGATGCTTATTTAAAAATTAAATAAAAATTAAAACAGCATAGGTTTTACAAATTAATTGGCATTTTAAGAAAAAAAGTGAAATTTTGTCTAATGATTACATTTTAGAAGAGTTATATGCCATAGTTTGCATTTATGATGCACCTGTTCTAAGTCTAGATTTACTTCCAATAGCCCTGCAAGTTTGCTGAAAATCCTAATATGCAGTACAGCATCTGTTTGTCTCTTGGCTCCTTTCAGGAAATGTTTGTGCATCATCCATTTTAATTTAATAAAATGAGGTAGCTAACCTAAATATGTGTTTTGCTCATAAAAGAATATACCATTAACAGCTTTGACCTTTCTTGCCATTAAAATCCCTGGGTAGTTGGTTTGGCTTTTAGTTTGGTTTCTTTAAAAAGAGATGTGAACAGTAGACTGCAGCCTGCTTCCTGAATTTTTATGTTGATATAGAAGTGCAAATAGAGTGGTTTAAATTCTGTTCCATCTTGTGATAGCTTGTCATTTGCCAGTCAGCACCTTTGTTCTTTTTACCCTACGTATACTGCCCCAGAGCAGTTTTGAGAGGATGAACCCCCCCTTGGTGAAGGATGCAATTCCTGTTTCCATCTTCCCAGCAAGTTATCTTAATATCCTTGAAGTGGATGAATCTAGTGGGTCTCATCTCTGAGACAATGAAAACATGACTTTCTTGCTGGTCTTACTCAGTTGCAGGTGTATGTGTGGTGATCTTGTAGCCCTCTGAACTGGATACTGTAGTGTTCGGAGATGTAAAGGGGAGGAAGCTGTTCAGTTATTCAGAGTCAGACTCTTCAGTGATAATGTTGCTACACATCTCACATTTAAACAGTAAGCAAAGGTAGGAAGGAAACAAACAGTATATCCCAAGGATGACATTGCCAAGTGAGACTGAAATCTGGCTCATGATGGTCCTGTTTAAATTAGTATGAGGCAAGATGAAAAATTAGGTGGTAGAGACATGGGTGCTGAGTCTGTAGAGCACAAAGGTACACTTGCCTTGCACCCGAGCATCCTTGCCCATGCATAGTTAACAGTGCACCCGTGTCTGCTGAGGGGGTGTTGTGCAGAATACTTCTGTTACTGACTGGAAACTCTGCCTGTGGCAGTCATCTGCCATCTTATCGTTGTATATAAGGCTACAGCAATTCTTATTGTGGCAAAATAATAATGTGGTTAGCTGCTAAAATATGTATGCAAATGACTAAAAAAAACCCCTTCAAACCACACAAACAACAACCCAACCAGTCATATTAACATTTGCAATTGAGAATATGGCTTCCTTCTAAAGACTATACATTTTAGCATGTAAAAATTCTGAAATAGTTCCCGTGAGTTCCTGTGAACTGGATCATAGTAGCTTTGCAAGATATTTCTTAGTGTATAGCACTTAGGTGTTTTTTTTTGTTTGTTTTTTTTTTTTGGTTTTTTTGGTTTTCCAAACTAGTGATAGTAGATTTTTGTTCTTTACATGTGCGTTTTCTGAGAAACCTTAGCATAGAGCCTAAGTAAGGAGATGTCATGCAGAGCAAGAGTCTGAGAAATAGAAGAATCCTTACTACAGCAGTATTCAGGGATCACTAGTCTGGCTTGAGGGTACAGCAGTCCTAAGTTTTTTCTGCTAGGAATCTCAGCAGATTACAAGTATTTTATAAATCCAGGGCTGGAGAGCACCCTGCACTCTCCCTGAGGTCACAATGAACAACTTTACCATTGTTTGAGCAGAGATTTCTGCTGTAAATGTGGTGGCTTGTGCCTTTACAAATATGAGTGAAAGCACAGAAATCTGTTATGTATTGGGGCCTGATGCTTTCAGATCTTTAAAGGGAGTTTAAAAGAATGTATTCATAGTTAAGTAATTGTTAGCACTGTGATATTACAATACCACTGAAGAGTTTTTCTACTTCCTGTGTTAAAGTACTACTCTTTCTCTGTGACTCCACTTCTCTGACCATTTTAATTTTTTAATGTGTTCTTAAGACTAGGAGACTACTATCCAATTAGACTACTTCACTGTAGGTATATATTCTTAAACACAAGGAACAGTGTTTAAATTACAGTGGCTATGTTAATAGTTCCAGTGGCATTTGCTTAAAGCTGCCTTTGAGCATCTTACTTGAAATCAGTCATGTTTCTCTCTTGTTTTTACTAATAATACACTCTGGCAGTTGGCTGAACCAAATCATATGCTACACATAAAAAAGTGTAAATGGACACAACTTTTACACCATTCTCACAACATCATAAATCCAGTCTTTAACACATAGCAGCCCTTTTTATACGCCTAATTTAATAGCACAAAACTTGTGTAAAAATTGTGAATGCTCATGCTGAATATAGCTAGCACAAATTTATTCTTGATTTTATGGTCAGTAGCACTTCAGTTGAATTGGAGTGTGAAGGAAGACAAATGCTACCTTGCACCGTAACCATAGTTTTCAGGGACCTGTTCTGGCCACACATCATTAGAGAGAAATCTCTGTCTATATAGTGTATAATATATAAAAGAAGCAGTTTCTGTCCTACTGTCTGTGGGGTTTCTTGTCTGTTAGCACTGAGGGATGCAAGGGAAGCACGAAATAGCCTGCTGTAAAATAGGGTGCAACACCATGCAGAATATGAGTTTGAATATCAAACGCTAACAGCATTGCTAATTCAACTCCTACCAGCATTTGAATTGCTTAGGAGCCTCAGGGCTGCTATTATATTGCTTATTGCTTTTACTCTTCAGTGTTGCATGGAGCAAAATTATTCACTTCAGTCTGCCAAAGGAATTTTTAAAGATCTCGGTATTGTGAAATGTGGAAATTTCAGGGTGTATGTGTGCTAATGTCAACCTCAGAGCAAAACTGATGGAGTAGATGAAATATGGAATTTAAATGTTATCTGAATTTTAAAAAACTGGAAATCTTCAGCTATGTTGCCCTGTTTAATATTAGCTAGGTATATACATAACTCAGATATTTTTCTTTTTCAAACCAAGAAACAGGATACGTCTGTAGCCTCTTCTTGGTGCCATGGGTTTTTGCTGACATTGTGCTTGTAAGGCATTAAAGAAGTTCTATTTCGTACATTAAAACTACCTCCTTTATCTTGCCTCTCCTCACTGTGCTCTTGAAGAGAAGAGAGTATTGAATTCCTGAATATTCTCTTGAATATTTTCATATTTGAATATGAAAATGCTAGTACATGGGAGTCAAAACATCTCAAACTAAGACGAGCAAACCACTGTGAAAGTATGTCTCTTATTTCCTGAACAAATTAAACTTAGAGGGATGCCATTGTAAGCAGTAATACTCATTTTTGTGGTAAAATTGTCCCCATTTTAACTTGGACTGTGCTAATCAGTCTTGGGGCTTTTATTCCAGCAACATTACATAAAGCATGCAGAATTTTACTGATCACAAGGTATTTTCTCAATACTGCTATTAAGCTTGTAAATGAATGACAGCAGTACTTGTAGTTAGGAAGCTTTTGGACTACATGACAATAATATGAGGTCAGCATAAAAACAAGGCAGTCTGGATTTTGCTTCTAATGTCTTGCAAAATTTGCCAGCTTCTTCATTTGTCTAGATTGATAAGTTGCTACATATTAATAATTTTAATTGTCCTGTTCCCTTAAAGCAACAGCACTGCTTTAGCACTTGAAAGTGAAAATACCTAGTATCAATGTCAAAGCACTGTAGCAGATGTGCATGTCTGTCACCAAAAAACACAGCACTTTTTTCGACTGAAGCCTTGTAACCGAGCAGCTCATTTGCTGAGGAGGCTTGCATTCCTTAACCAGAACCCAATACTCAGATTTTGTGCTGTAGGTTCTTAGGTTTGACATTAAATAACTGTTCTACCTGCTAATTTTTCTAGGCAACACACAATCTGCCCAAAGGTGTGTCTTATGTTGTTCAGATACCAGCATTTCCTGTGCTCATGAGTAGCTGCTTGCTTCTTTCTCTGGCAGCATCATGCATGCAAAAATCAGTGTGTTCACTAAAACAATGAGCATTTATTTTGATGTGATGCTTCAACTAAACTGCTATCAGTAGAGTTACGTATTCTCTGAGTTTTTCACAGAACTGTGCTGCTACTGGCTGTGCAGAAATTCACAATTAAATAGATTGACCTGGTGGCTAAAGAAGCTTAAATTTTCAAAAAATTCCACTGATAAATTACCCAAGTTGTGGCAGGTATTATCTGTATTTATCAAAGACGTTTGAAATAAAGATGAAGTTAATTGGGAGGAGATACTTTGACTGGCTCAAAATGAACTGAAATTACTAATGCTGGTTTCATGGTTATCTTTTCTTAAATTACGTTGTTTAAAAGGATGAACATGAAATACATTGTTCTAAGTTATATGTTGCTAATAAGGTGTTTTACATTCAAATAGAGAGATGTTTTCTCAGTTTGAAAAAAAGATTGGGTTTTCGGTTTGCTTTTTTTTTTTTTTTTTTTTTTTTTTTTTTTTAATGTGGTTAGAAAAATTGTTTAGTTTAACTACTGATTTTTTTGGGGTGTTGAATCTCAACCGAAGGAGCCCGGCGCGGCCGAGGAAGGCGGAACGCAGGGGAGGTTGGTGGAGGCGCTGAGGCAGATGCGGATTAATCATAGGGGCAACTACCGCCACCTGCTGGAGGAGATGCTGGCCGGGTACCGCCTGGCGCAGCTGCAGGGCCCGGGCCCGCCCGAGGACACCGCGGCCGCCGAGCCGCCCCCGCCCGGGGCCGGCCCCGCACCGCCACCGGCACCGCGCCCGGCCGCGGGCAGCGACCAGAGCGGCCAGCAGCACGCCTGACACGCACAGCGAGCTAGCGCTGCGCTCCACCGCCGCGGCTTCCTCTGCTTCCATCGCAACCTTGGGCACTGCTAGCCTGGAAGACTGTTTGGCTTTACTGTAGTTATGTGTACAGATTGTTTATACAGAGCTCTTACTTCCTTAGGAGTTCAGCTACTGCGGGATGTTACAGTAATTGCATCCTAAGTTCTGTAGCAAGATTTAACTTCCCGTTTGAGTTTTTGGTTTTCTTTTTTCAAATTCTGTGTCACCAACAACAGCAATCTAACATGAGTACACAAAAAGGCATTTTAAAACTTTTTCTTTGGAGAACATTATTAAATAATAGTTTTGATGGTATATGTTTGCTCATTGTAAAGTAATTTACATCTTAGTTGTGTCTTTTGTGCAATTTAATTGAACTATACAAATTCCTCAGTTTGTTTTTTTTTTTTCCTAGTGTCATGTACTACTGCATGCTTGTGTTTGGTTTGTGTATAATTTCTATTACAGCTGAATTATAAAAGCTGTTACGTTTTAGGTTGTCACTTATGAAATGTTTGATTTTTTTTTCAGTTTAGATTGTATCCAGTGTTCATCATAAATACTAATTTTTCTAGACAATGGTTTTATTACTTCTCAGGTTGTAGCATAGCATATATCCAGAAATGAAAATGTACTTAAATTTAGTGTCAAGTTACAATAATTTGTGATCAACTCAAAATAAAGAATATGCTGTGGAATAATATCTGTATGTATATTGACTCTTTTGAGCGAGTAATAAACCTTCTTTGAAGTGTTATCATTCTGACATGACTTGAAACTTTTCGTAGCTTCTGATGTGAACTCATAGTGTTCATTAGTTTCTGCAAAGCTTTGAGTGACATTGGGTTTGGAGCATTCATCTTAATGCTGTATTTGGGCAACATTTCTCAGGTTCAAGATAAATATCAGCCATATAAATGAATAAACTATTCTTCTGAAGTTTGCCTTCTGCCAAATCTTTTCCTTGTCTCTTGGGGTACAACACATATGCGTACGTCCATTTGGGTAGGTCGGTGATAATGCTGGGACTTTGCAGTAGTGGTAGCTCATGTGCTAGTAAGTGAAATCTGGAAGTCTTGTGTCAGTTGTCAGTTCATAACATAACCTCTGCACAAAAATATAATTGTTCAAAATAGGTACAAATTTCACCACCTTAATGAAAATGACCCTGTGGGAATTTCTTTTGGACCAGGAATACCTGAGAAGCTGAGTTCTGTAGAATTTTGTAGAGCTTTTTTTTTTTTTTTTTAGTTTGTAGTCCACAGATGTAGTATGTATTAATAGTTGTGATTTAGTACAATTTTAGGTAAACCTCGGTTTTAAATTGTTCTGCTATAAGACCTTTACTGGATCCCTGTTTTATAAAAGTAAATTCCATCATAATGTTGACAAACAGGAAATATTTGTATATGGAAGTGGGCAGGTATGGAAAACAAGGAAAATGGTTTCTGTTTTACGCTAGTAATCTTCTTTATTATGCCACTGAAATCCAAAGTGCAACAAAATGTTTTCATTTGTGTTGGTGAGTAGTAATGTTTCTCCTCTTCTTTTCCTGTAGGGTTCTGGAGATCTAGAAGATCCGTGGTAGCCTTACAAATCTGCTAAAATGCTTTTGATTCTGAAAGGGGGAAAAAACTTTTAAATCTGATTTCTTCAATACAAGGGAAAATTTCTGGTGGATTTCCAACATTTTGTGAAATGGGCAGAAAGATATTAGAATTTTCCATCATTTGTTCATTTTTGTGTTTTCTGATATTGCCACTCTTAGCATTGCCTGTACTACAGGATTTTTACCAGCCTCAGGCATACTGATTACATCTGTAATGAACTTTGGCCCTAAAAAAGAAGGAAGGAAGGAATATTCTCTCAGCAGATCGGTGTATGTACCTGAGGTGCACGGGATTGTAGGTGTACTCTGAAGATACACTGTGGCTAAAGGAAACATGCAACACACAAGCATGAGAGAGAGTACAAGTAATTGTTTGAGATGTTTCTTATTTCACTTTTCCGAGTTGGAAGGCTTTGCAGCTCTGTGGCTTGGAAGTAATTTCAATTGGGCAATACGCTATCAGATGTGTATTTTTTTTTTTTTAATTTTCCAGTTTTACCTGTATTACCAGACCGTTAGGTTTCCCTGCGGTGTCCAAATTGTGATACGTTGCCTACTGCTTGCTTGAAGATAAGTGTATTTGGCAATAATATATGAAGATTCTAGGCATCTAAAACCAGTAAGAATTTTACGCATGTGTACAACACACCCTTCAACTCTTGCTAGAGAAAACCTTTTTTAAAAAAACCAAACTGGTGAATTTATAGTTAGTAGTGACTTGCTTTGACATCTCTCACAGCTGCAGGTTTTTTTAAAAATGCTGAAAATTTGCCTTTATTATAATGTAAATTGTGATTATTTTTTGTTCTATATGTGGTTTTCTATAGTTTTTTGATTTTTTCAGCTTAAGATACAGACAGAAGTCTTGTGTAATATGGGTATAATTTTTAATTGTTTGCATTATTTTCAAAGTTCAAATTATCACTTTGAGATTACTATAAATACACTTAAAATTATCTATTTTAAATTAAGAAAATATTAGAGATATTTTCATGGGTTCAATGACCTTTCATTTTATAAGCAATGGGCATGGTACAGAGTGGCTGTCATGTAAGGTACTTGAAGATTCTTAGTTTAATTCTATTTTTGCAATAACCTTGACTTTTTTTCTGACTTCTTTGAGTTGTGCATGTAATGAGTCCAGTAAATGCTGAAAATGGGGAAGAGTAAAGTATTTATCTAAAATAAAAGCTATTGGGGAGGGGAAACAATGAATGTATCCATCTGTACATGATTTACATGCTGTGGATGCCTTGTAAACATTTTCCTATTTGTTTAAACTGTGTTTCAGCGAGGATGTAATTGCCCTTGTGTGTAGTTTTAAGCTAATGACAGTCATCAACTGGTTTTGTGTGAAATTAAATTCATGGTATTTTTCTGTAACTTTATCCCCATGGTGAGTCTGTAAAAACCACACGCTCTTTCATACTGATGCCGAAGGCCAGCTTTTCCAGTCATTTTGATTCACTGTGTATCTGATTTTATTTTTTTTTTTTGGTCTAGAGAGGATTATTGCCACAGTATATTTTATTTATTCATTAGATTTTAGCCTTGTAAGTTAAAGTGTTTTAAATGATGATGTTAACAGGTATTTGTCCCTTTACTGGTTTTTTTGGGGTTGTTAAAAGATAGGGAATGAAGAATGCAAAATGGTTTATTGTTCAGACTGTCCGCTCTGGTCCAACCCTGTACTGATAGTACCTTCCCAGTATGATATTGTGATGTTTCATACAATACAGTGAACATAACCAACTTGTTATCTTCAATAAAGGATTGCTAAAACAGTGTGACATGCTTTCTATTTTCTTGGGAAGGACTTACTAAGAGGATGTGAGTGTTCCATATAGAAAGATAAGTCGGTAAGATTTATGAGGTCTCTTAGTCGATGGATTTCTGTTTGTTCTGTAGCAGATGTGCCCCTTCATCTCAGAAGATCACAAACCTCAAAGTGGGCTTCTCTGTGGGAGTAAGGAAAGGGCAAACAACAGTTAGTGCTCCTAGGACAAATCCATCCCAAGTTCAGCTGGAGTCTTAGTTCAGCTATGGGAGAGCATTCATTTAAAGACTAAAAATTCAGATTAAACTTAACTTTTACAGATCTTTTTTTTCCAACTTACTAATGTAGTTTTTTAGCTGAATGGAAAAGGAGAATGGAATCCTCCATGATATTGATACTTCAGGGTAATAACCTGCCTGAATAGTTAGTGTTACTGGAGAATGGGCATCTTTACAAACAACCTGAAGATTTTTGAGTCTACAAATCTGTAAGTTCTTTCAACTTTCTTGTTGGATTTGTTTGTTCAGCACAACCTCTGCATGCTTTCTTCATGGGCTACAATTTTAATGCCTTGTTCTACTGGTGAGACTTCTGGTACTCCATGGACTCCAGTCCCATGAACACTTCATTGTGTAGATTTTTTACATTTAGTGGATAATCTCCCTCAAGTACAAGGGTTTATTCCTTGTATCGAAGTGAAGCTTACAGAGAGGTTTTTCAGAGAGAAGGATATAACTTGCACAGCTACATCAAAATGTAAATCAAGACAGATTTTTTTCCCCTGAATTATCACTACTTGCCATTCATGAATCCACTTGGTTATAAATTCTAGTCATGTTTTTAGTTTAATCGAAGTACTGTGTAGATTTCAGCAGCCTGGGAATAGCTTTGCTTGTTGACTTTGTATTCTTAATGTGAGAAATCTGAATGAATGATGAAATTTGTTCATGTATTTGACATAACTTGTCAACATTTAAAAATTATATTGTCTTAATTTTGTTGCCACCTGGTAACTAACACGAAGATAGTTATGTAGAACACTGAGAGTGGGAAGTACCTCTTCTACCTGGGGTCTTTCTGTTGTGTCAAATTTGGCTTGATTTCATTTTTATGACTTCTGCTGTAAGAGAGGCAAAATAGTCCATGTCAGTTCTCAAATCTGCTCTCTGAACAAAATAAAGATCTTTTTTAACTGCTCCTCATTAACATATTAAATGGAATAAGGAGTAATGAAGTAGATGCAAATATAAGTGATGTCACTCCGACCTCAGAACTCTCATATTAGGGGTTAACTACTATGACAGTCTCTTCTTAATAGGCTGGATCTTCACATGGCTATTCGAACCTGCCTGCAAACCTTTCAAGACTTGGCCAAAATCCATATTTTTCATGGCCCTAAATGTGAATCTGATGCTGATGTTGCTATTTGGGTGGTTTAAAAAAAGACAAACCAAAACACAAAAGCAACAAGAAAAAATCCAAAACTACAAAACCAAACAAATTGTTAAGTTGTTGATTCTTTTAGCACATCAGAGGCTACCTGTCTCCTTTCCAGAGCTTTTGTTAGGCTTTGTTCTCCGATTTCAAGATTTCAATCCATTTCCTGAAAGGAAGAGTTTCCATTCAGGAAAGGGAATGAAATCTTGAGATGTCAATGAGGATTAATTGAGCAAGCTTTGGTCCCTTTCCCTGCACTTCTTGTCATCCCATTCACTTTTATTGTTTTCACTTTTGGAATTTTTCCCTTTATTTTTTGGTCATTTCAGTCTTTCAATTCTACTTGACTTTCTTTATTTCCGTTTCTTCCCTGATTTCAGGATTTGAGTTGGAGTAATTTTAGCAAGTTTTGGCCTGTAGTAGTTTAGGGCAAACTTGGAGGAAACCTCCTAAGGGCCCCTCCCTCCCCTCCCCTAACCGGTTTGGGAGAGACCTCCCCAGAGAGAAGTGGAAGGAAACCTGTTTATTAAACTGGCAAAGCACTCCCCAGCACAATAAATTGAACAATACCAGATGACAAGAACTTCGTGCTGCTCTGGAGAGATGACAGATTAGGAAAGAAGTCCCTCCTGTAGGTGGTTGCTCTGCTCTCAGTTCCTCCGGTGCTGGGAAAAGTTGCTGCGCAGGGTAGATCTTGGTGGGTCCCAGGTGCAGGCTCCCCCTGGCACTCCCCCAGGTCCTCAGTCTGGGGAGGTTTGAAAATTTCCAAAGAAAGATGAAAAAAAAACAGGAAAAAAAAAAAAAAAAAGAGGGAAAACTCCCCTGAAGCTTCTCCGCCTCAGGTAGCTACACTAACTAACTAAAAAGAAAAGAGAGAGAGAAAACAAAAAACCTCTCCGTCTCATGTCTGTGTGTTGTTGACTACCACTCTCAAGGCCAGCCCAGAGGAGGAAGGTTTCTGAAAACAAACTGTGCACTTCTCCCCCTCCTTTTACTCTCAGACCCAATATGAAAGGTACAGAGTGTAATATCCAGCATAAACCCAACTGATGATTGGGGACATAAACATCATAACATCACGCTAGGACTCTGACCACCCCTTATCCCCATATCATCAACTTATGACCAAAACCAACATACATTCTACATCATGCATTTATCCACATAAAACTTCAATTCGTTCCCCCCACAAAAAATGCAAGCAATGCCCATCATGTCCCTGTTACGTCCCACAAGGAGCCACTGAATCCAGGCTGCAGAGCTGCAGGATTCCCCACTCTTATTTTGCTCACCCAAAACTCCCTCTCTCACTTACTCATACCTTCAACACCACTTACTCATACCTTCAGCACTTGCTCATACCCTCTCACTTACCCATTTCCTTCTATTTCATATCTGTGTGGTTTAATGTACAGACAATAGCAGTAGCATCCAGCAATTAGTGATGTTTACATATGATTCTCACCCAACAATCAGATCTCCCTGAGGTACACACCGTGTTGTCCCATCTCTTTGCATTATCCACCATGTGCAACCTGGTCCCTGAGCAAAGACAACCCCACGAATGGGTTTGTCTGTACTTGAGGCAGACTTGATTCGCACTGTCTTCCCTAACAAACCTCGAATGTGCACCACTGGGACTTTATCTCCGTCTATTGTGTGCAGAGGCTCAGCTTGGGCAGGGCCTACTCAGTTGGTGGAGCCTCGGGTGTTGACCAACCGGGTGGCCTTTGCCAAATGCTGCTCCCAATTTTTGAAAGATCCCTCACCCAATGCTTTCAACTGGGTTTTTAACAGTGCATTGTGCCTCTGCTAGCATTTGGTTGTGTGGTGGAGCCTCTTCAGCCCATGTCACTCACTCTTTTTCTTCGTCTGTGAGACCAAAATTTTCACCTCCAGGCCAATTTATAGTTATTTCTAAAATCCCAGGGCGGTTCAGTTTACCCATACGAGTGCACTGTGTAATAAGAGCAATCCACTTACTCCATGTAGCATCGGTGGCATGGTGCGTGGAGAGAACCTTTCCTTTGAACATCCACCCCAGCACCAGTAGTCAGGGTGCCAGGGGGCGTTGTGCTTCAGTGCCAATCACCTCTGAGGCGGCTTGAACTCCTTCATAGGCGGCCAAGATCTCCTTTTCTGTTGGAGTGTAGTTGGCTTCAGACCCTCTGTAGCTTCGGCTCCAGAAACCCAGTGGTCGGCCTCGAGTCTCACCAGGCACCTTCTGCCAAAGGCTCCAGGACAGACCATGGCTCCTGGCTGCAGAGTAGAGCACGTTCTTCACCTCTGGTCCCCTCTTGACTGGGCCAACGGCTACCGCATGAGCGATTTCCTGCTTGATCTGGGCAAAGGCGTGTTGCTGTTCTGGGCCCCAGTGGAAATTGTTCTTTCTGTGGGTAACCAGGTACAGAGGGCTCACAATCTGGCTATACTTGGGAATGTGCATCCTCCAAAAGCCTATGGCCCCTAGGAAAGCTTGTGTTTACTTCTTATTGATTGGTGGAGACATTGCTGTGATCTTGTTGATGACATCAGTAGGAATCTGATGCCATCCTTCTTGCCACTTTACTCCCAAGAACTGGATCTCTCGAGCAGGTCCCTTAACTTTGTTCTTCTTGATAGCGAAACCGGCTTCCAAGAGAATCTGAATGATCTTCTCTCCTTTCTCAAACACTTCTGCTGCAGTGTTGATGACACAATGATGTCATCGATGTACTGTAGATGTTCTGGAACCTCACCCTTTTCCAGTGCAGCCTGGATCAGTCCATGGCAGATGGTGGGACTGTGCTTCCACCCCTGGGGCAGTCGGTTCCAGGTGTACTGCACCCCCCTCCATGTGAAGGCAAACTGAGGCCTGCATTCTGCTGCCAAAGGAATGGAGAAGAAGGCATTGGCAATATCAATGGTCACGTACCACTTTGCTGCCTTGGACTCCAGCTCGTACTGGAGCTCCAGCATGTCCGGCACGGCAGCGCTCAGTAGTGGAGTCACTTCATTCAACGCACGATAGTCCACAGTCAATCTCCAATCTCCGTCAGACTTGCGCACAGGCCAAATGGGGCTGTTGAAGGGTGAGTGGGTTTTGCTGACCACCCCCTGGCTCTCCAGCTCACGGATCAACTTATGGATGGGGATCACAGCATCTTGAGTCGTTCTATACTGCCGGCGGTACACTACTGAAGCGGCAATGGGTACCTGTTGATCTTCCCCCTTCAGAAGTCCTACTGTGGATGGATCCTCAGACAGTCCAGGCAAGGTATTCAATTGCTGGATGCCCTCTGTCACTACAGCTGCCACCCCAAATGTCCACCTGAGTCCTTTTGGGTCTTTGAAATACCCACTTCAGAGGTAATCTATGCCCAAAATGCATGGGGCCTCTGGGCCGGTCACAATGGGGTGTTTCCTCCACTCATTTCCAGTCAGGCTCACTTCTGCTTCTACCAAAGTAAAATCTTGTGACCCCCCGGTCACGCCAGCGATAGAGACAGACTCTGCCCCTACATGTCTTGATGGAATTAATGTACACTGCGCACCTGTATCAACCAAAGCCTCATATTCTTGTGGTTCCGATGTGCCAGGCCAACGAATCCACACAGTCCAAAAAACACGATTCTCCCTAGCCTCTACCTGGCTAGAGGCAAGGCCCCTCTAAGCCTGGTTATCCTTCTTTCCTTGGGCATATGTCTTAGAAGTTCCTTCAAGGGGCTCGGACACGTCATCATCATCACACTTGGCAGTTTGGCTACGGGCAACTGGAGCTGCTTCCCTTTTGGTGGAACTTCCTCTCTGAGTCTTGCCTTCCTTCAATTCACGCACCCGTTGTGCCAAAGCAGCAGTAGATTTTCCGTCCCATCTCCTCATGTTCTCTCCAGATTCACGCAGGAAGAACCACAACTCAGCTCGTGGGGTGTACTTCCTCTCCCCATCAAAGGTGCGCCTGCGTTGGATACCAGGGCCTCTAATTTGCACTGCTGAGATTTGGAGAAGGTCCTCTCTAATCTCCTCCCTAAGTTTCTTATGATTCTCCTCTATCTTATCTTCTGGTTTCTGGAGACGTGTTTCCACTGCTGCGATTCTGGCATGTGTTGGGCCATGCACAGCATCTGCATATGCTCGGAGCTTCTTTGCCATATCAAGTACAGTCTCCCCTGTGTCCTCCCGCTTCATTACTGCTAAGGCAGAAGCATATTCTAATGGCCCAAGCCGTATAAGTTTTCGCCACATCACAGACGTACACGGTACCAAGTCTGGGTTCCTAATATTTATGTCATCTGAGAAGATCATCTCTGCCACTGCCATTTCTCTTAAGCGTTGAATCCCTTGTTCTATGGTCTTCCATGGGGTTTGTTGCATATGGAGATCATCTGCACACAGGTATCTTTCTGCCACACTTCCTAGGACCTGTACCCAGAGGCTGCGTGGATTAGCCTCTCTCATCATCTCTTGGTCGATGACTGGATCAAGTGACAGGGATCCCAAATGCCTCTCTTCAGTGCCATCCGGAATTGTAGCCTCTCCTGCAGCATCCCAAAGACGGAGTAGCCAACTAATTATAGGTTCATCAGGTTGTCGCCTGTAATCCTTTCTTAGGCCCCGAAGGTCCTTCAGGGAAAAGGAATCAATATTGGCGTCTGATCCTGTGTCAAATGCTTTGGCTTCTGATTTTGGTGAAGGACCTTCTCCTGGGTCATCATTGTCCACTGGTCAATCGGTTTTGTGTGTGTGCTTCTTTGCTGGAGCAACTGCCAGGGGCTTAGGCTTACTGTCTGGTTTAGCTGCTAACTCAGGCTCAGGTTCTAGCTTAGGTGCTGGCTTCACAACTGGGGTGCTGGCTGCAGACTTAGCGACTGGGGTAGCTGTTGATTAACATTCCTGCCCCCCTGCCTCCATCTGCTGCCCTACAGTATCTAGCGGTGTACAATAGGCATACGCCAGGGCCCAGCTTACTGCAATGATCTTTTCCCCCTTAGAGTCATCGTGGTACTTCTCTTTCAGGTATTTCCCCGCTTCGGCTGGATTCTGAATTTGTTCACGGGGGAAGTCCCAGACTGTAGGGTCAGAAAATTCCTTCAGGAGTTGGCCCATATCCTCCCATTCTCCACACCACTCATGATTTTCTACGCCTGGGTCAGGAGTTTCATCAGCCCCTCTAGAAATCTCTGCCCTCATTCTAGAGAAACTGCAGACTGTATAGAGGAAGTTTACCAGATTAAATACCAGAAAGGTGGTCTCTTTAACACTTAGGGGAAACTGAACATTCTCCAATAGTGATGTAACAGATGTGGAGAAGAAGGAAATGAGAGACTGCAACGCTTCATCCCCTGCCTCTCCTCCAACAAACTGGGTGAATAACCATAACCATGAACCGTACGTACTTGGAATAGATTCCAGCACCTTTATAAACTTCCCACAAGTCATTATCACCAAGCCAAGGCCAATAGCTACTCTAATCCATGTCCCTCTGCTGTAAAAACTACATATTAGGGACAATACCGGAGCTATTTCTGGATATGAAAATAAACCAAGGGACCACAAAGGTATTAAGACCTCAAAGAAGCCCAGGGACCCGAAACACATCAAGGCCGCTACCCCGAGACACAAATTCAAACAACATAGCTACTGACTGCTTTATACCAATACAGAGTACTTGCAGCCAAAAATACAGTCAGTACAGGGCTTTTTCCACTCTCTCAGAGCTACATTGGACGACAGAAAATAGGTTGTAGTGGTTTAGGGCAAACTTGGGAGGAAACCTCCTAAGGGCCCCTCCCTCCCCTACCCCAACCAGTTTGGGAGAGACCTCCCCAGAGAGAAGTGGAAAGAAACCTGTTTATTAAACTGGCAAAGCACTCCCCAGCACAATAAATTCAACAATACCAGATGACAAGAACTTTGCTCTGCTCTGGAGAGATGACAGATTAGGAAAGAAGTCCCTCCTGTAGGTTGTTGCTCTGCTCTCAGTTCCTCCGGTGCTGGGAAAAGTTGCTGCACAGGGTAGATCTTGGTGGGTCCCAGGTGCAGGCTCCCCCTGGCACTCCCCCAGGTCCTCAGTCTGGGGAGGTTTGAACAGTTCCAAAGAAAGATGAAAAAAAAACAGGGAAAAACCCCCAAAGCTTCTCTGCCTCAGCTAGCTACACTAACTAACTAAAAAGAAAAGAGGGAGAGAAAACAACGTCTCCGTCTCATGTCTGTGTGTTGTTGACTGCCACTCTCAAGGCCAGCCCGGAGGAGGAAGGTTTCTGAAAACAAACTGTGCACTTCTCCCCCTCCTTTTACTCTCAGACCCAATATGAAAGGTACAGAGTGTAATATCCCATAAGAGCATGAACCCAACTAACAACTGGGGAGACAAACATCATAATGTCACCTTAGGACATTCACTGTCCCTTCATTCCTTCTCGTCCATTTGGTTGTAATCAGTCTATTTGCAAATTTTTTGTGGTTTTCTGATTGAACTGGTTTTGATCGTAACTCCTTTCCAGAGCATTTGTTAGGCTTTGTTCTCCGATTTCAAGGTTTCATTCCTTTTCTGGAAAGGAAACTCTTCCCGGAAAGGGAATGAAATCTTGAGATTTCAATGAGGATTAATTGGGCAAGCTTTGGTCCTTTTCCTTGCATTTCTTGTCATCCCACTCACTTTTATTATTTTCACTTCTTTTCAGAATTTTTCCATTTATTTTTGGGCATTTTCTATTTTTCAGTTTTACTTGTTGTTCTTTATTTCCATTTCTTCCCTGATTTCTGGATTTGAGTTGGAGTGATTTTGGCAAGTTTTGGTCCTATTCACTGCTCGTCATTCCTTCTCGTCCACTTAATTGTAATCACTTTAATTACAAATTTTTATTTTTTTTTTTAAATTAAACTGTTTTTGATCTTTCTCTTTCTTGAGATTTTGTTAGAGTTAGGGTTAGGGTTAGGGTGAGGGTGAGGGTTAGGGTTAGGGGTTAGGTTAGGGTTACAGTTAGGGTTAGGGTTAGGTTTAGGCTTAGGCTTAGGCTTAGCCTTAGGCTTAGGTTTAGGCTTAGTTTAGGATTAGGTTTAGGGTCAGGGTTATGGTTGGTTTTCGGCTTAGGTTTAGGTTAGGATTAGGGGTTAGGGTTAGTCTTAGGGTTCTCCACTCATGAGAGGGAATAAAATCTTGAGATTTCAATGAGGATTAATTGGGCAAGCTTTGGTCCTTTTCCTTGCACTTCTTGTCATCCCATTCACTTTTTTTGTTTTCACTTCTTTTCAGAATTTTCCCCTTTATTTTTGGTAATTTCATTTTTTCCAATTCTTTTTTACTTTTCTTATTTCCATTTCTTCCTTGATTTCTGGATTGGAATTGGGGTAATTTTCGCAAGTTTTGGTCCTGTTCACTGCCCCTCATTCCTTCTTGTCCACTTCGCTGTAATCAGTTTAATTGCAAATTTTTTGTGTTTTTTTCTAATTAAACTGTTTTTGATGCTATCTCCTTGAGAGTTTGTTAGCGTTAGGGTTAGGGTTAGGGTTAGTGTTGTCTTTAGGGTTATTGTTAGGGTTAGGGTTGTGGATAAGATTGAGGTTAGGTATTATGGTTATGGTTAGGCTTAGCGTTCTCCACTCATGAAAAGGAATAAAATCTTGAGATTTCAATGAGGATTAATTTGGCATGCTTTGGTCATTTTCCTTGCACTTTTTTTATCGTGTTCACTTTTATAGTTTTCGCTTCTTTTCGGAATTTTTCCCTTTATTTTTGGTCATGTTTTATTTTCCTGTTGTACTGATCTTTCTTTATTTCCATTTCTTCCCTGATTTCAGGAATTTAGATGGAGTGATTTTTTGCAAGTTTTGGTCCTATTCACTGCCACTCATTCCTTCTCGTCCATTTGGTTGTAATCACTCTCAAACACAATCTCAACTCAATCACAAACTCAAAGTTTTTGTGTTGGTTTTTTTTTTTTTTTTGATTGAACTGTTTTTGGTCATATCTCCTTTCCAGAGTGTTTGTTAGACTTAATTCTCCGATTTCAAGATTTCATTCCCCTCCCTGAAAGGAAGAATTTCCTTTCTGGGAGGGGAATGTAATCTTGAGATTTCAATGAGGAGTAATTGGGCAAGCTTTGGTCCCTTTTCCTTGTACTTCTTGTCATCCCATTCACTGTTTTGATTTTTTTTTTTTTATTTTTGATCATTTCTCCTTTCTAGAGCATTTTTGGCTATTTGTGGGTAGGTAGTTTCTTGGTATCGTGAAAGTGGAGTTCAGTCAGCCACTTCATCTCTCAGCTTTTGTATACTGTTAGCCATAATCACTGGCTTGAATCTTAAAATGTAAAACTGGGCTCAGAAAACCAGTCATTTTTCTTTGGCACTTTGAGTGGAAATCAAAAGCAGTAGGAACTTGAGATTAGTTCCAGCATTGAACCAAACTCTAGTAGACAACTTTTACCTATGGAAGATGAATCAAAAATCAATACTGCCTATCATTAGGTATAGGTCTACAATGGCAGAAAGAAAAAAGGCCGCAATTCTAAGAATTTTTTAATTTTCAATAATTTGCTGTTTGTCGGCTTGAGGATTGTCTGAAGACTTGTTGCTTTTGGCTCTTTATAGTTCTTTTTTAGCTCTAAACTGAAAATGAAGTTGGAGGGAGCTGCAGTGGTGCATGTAAGGAACTCTATGGGATATGCCCAGAGATGAAGGCAATTTGGCAAAACCACAAGAAAGGACCCAAAGTCACTGAATTTATGCAGTCTAATCCAGGTAAGTATGTAATTTGTGCAGCTGAGGCTCCACCTTTCATATCTTTGTAACCTCTTTTCTCGTTGTGCCAATCTGAACTTGTCCTGCTTGTATTTGTTTGGGCTGCTGCTGTACAGACCTGACTTAGCTCTGCTTGGTTTGTGCTGTCTCATGTTCATACCTGGCTGCTTCTCTGTTGATCAAAACATGAGCAACTTTTGCATTTTAGCATGACTGTGCCTCCTGCTTGTGTTCAGCCCACTGTTCGTGCTCATCTCTCATTTCCATCATTCACTCTGTCACTTCACCAGTGCTGCTGTGCTTAGCTCTTTGTACATCTGAAAGCTCATGTTCTCCCAAAGACTTCACATTTCCATTTCAAAAAATCTTAAAGTTCTCCTTTGCTATGATGTCTGGGTTTAGACTGACTTGGATTACTGATAACTTCCTTCTGATTCTGCCCTTGATTTTCCTTATTTGTCTATGTGCAGCTTGAGTGGGAATTTTCAGAGAAAAAGTCCTTGCTGTGCTGATCAGTGATTGCTGTGATTAGTAGCTGAATTCACATCAACTAATGATTGCAGCAACACCTGCTTTTAAACCTAACAGACTAATTAGAGTTCAGGTCATGGGGATGAGCTGATAGGGGAAAAAATGGGCATTTTCCATCAGTTGGGTAATCTTTCTCTGAAAGCAGTTATCCTTCCTAGTAAGGGATGAAAACTACTGTAGTAGGAATGAATACACATTCTAAGGACTTGTGGCAACTAATTCAAACAGTCTCGTTGGATATAATTTTTCCTGTTGTGTCAAGTCTGCTTCAGAAATAACTTTCACCCTGGTTTTTCTGCTTTCTCAGACTTCTGGAATCTAAGGTGAGTTGTGGGGAAGTTGAGTCTATGGTGCAATAGTGTTTAGTGTTATAAGGACCCTGCCCTTGACCTTTACAAAGCTGGAATCAAATTCATAAGACCCCTGATGGCTATGTTGGAAGTTTGTCTGATCTTTAGGTGTAGAAATACTGATTCTTCTGGCCTTATTCAGGTGGCTTTTGCAATATGTTATGTAGATATGGGATATTTTTGAACAAATACATTGTTCAGAGAACTTATGGGCAAGGTTCTGTCAGAAAATGACCAAATGTGTTCTGTCTTTATCATTTTGAAAGAGCTGCAAAGCTTAAGTGAAGGAAATTGGGCAGAAATTCATAGAAGGAAAATTCTCTCTTGTAAGATAAAACACTACTCTTGGAAGTTAGCATCCAGGACTTAAAACCCAAAAATATTTCTGTATGTTATATTCCTTGCAAGACTTATATTTTCTCGAAAAAAATTCCTGAAATGTCTTTTTAAAAAATGTGCAAAAATAGAAACTGTGGTGAAAATGCACCATTCTATAGTGATGTATTTTAGCTATTTCTTTGAGGGGTGAACATGTAGATCAGTAAATATCCTACACTTAGAAGTTAGTTGAAAACTTTGAATTAAATGCATTTAAACTTCGAAATAAAATGCATATTTAAATTGT
The DNA here is from genome assembly GCA_017589585.1 of Phylloscopus whistleri. NCBI lineage: Eukaryota > Metazoa > Chordata > Aves > Passeriformes > Phylloscopidae > Phylloscopus > Phylloscopus whistleri. Next base: position 2,476,276 of record JADMLD010000549.1, on the reverse strand, counting down.
ATCAATGAAGAGATATTTCCAATTATTTTTGTAAGGAAGCTTCTTAACCCTATTCCCATGCTGTACTTGGGGCAACAGACTCCCAGAGAGCATAGCAGAGCTAGCAGCATGAGAGCTGTGAGAGACTGCCTCGTATATATATGGAATGAAGAGCAGAAAGGTGCTTTAATTATCCTGGGTGGGGGGAATGGGTGTGTGTGATTCTCTGTTTGAGTGGAGAGAATGGAGCGGGGCATTTAAATGCACTGTGTGAATGCTTGCAGGATTGTTTTTCTCTGGTTCACCAGTATAAACAAGTGAGGTGCCAGAACTATTTTATGCAGATCCACAATGTGAGATCTGGCACTGAAGAGCCCACACAGTTCCATGGATTCATGAAGTTCGAAATGGAAAGGCTGGTATTTGCTGCAGGTAATGGCACCTTGAACCAAGCAGTGCTTTCACCTTCATGGCTGGATCCTTGAAGGCCAGACAGTTCCAAAACAAAACTTGTTTTAGGCAGTGTTTAAGAGGGTAGTACTTGGAGTTTTAGCAGTTCTTCTAACTTACAGGAAGTAAAGATTGTCTTCAGTTTAAGTTGTTGTACGTTCAGGTGAATAGGAAATTAAGGTGAAGTTCTGCTACCTGTGTCCACACTGGTATGTCTGGAAAATACTTCTTGCAGTTGTGGAATGTTTTCTTGATACAGAAGTCTAGTCTGTGCTGGTCAGAGAGCCCCTTCCCTGAGTATAGACACTTGCATGTGCCAGCTGTTGCTGTGCAGCATGCTAGGTGCTGAATTGAAGACAAGGATTTTTGTTGGTTTGGGGCTTTTTTACAGAATGTGTGCTTTTGGTTCTTTGGTTTCACTTCCAGTGCTCACGTTGATTTTTACACACATTACTGCTGCTGGACTATTAACAGTCTGGTGTGGAATCCATGAGCTCTTGGTCAGAAGCAGCCATTGTAAGAGCCTTGGGGTGCAATTCAGTACCGGAGGGTGAAGCTTTCTGTACAGACTGGAGATTTCTGATATGAACTGAGTTCTTCCAGCAGGAAAATATTTCACAGGAGCACAACCTGAGCAGGTTTCATCATGGAATGCCTGCCACTAATTTGATACTTGTGAAAAAGCAAATTGTTTGCAGGAAGGCCTTTCTTGCAATGAGAGAAACAGGAAAAAAGAGTAAATTTATAGGGAGTACCATATATATCTGTGATATTATGTGTGTAATTCCTGCAGGTGGGGAAGCTGAGGTACTGTGAAAAGCTGTACATCCTGTATAGTATGGCAATAGGTGTGCTCATGAAGTGACAGCTGTTGCCTGACAGCCCCTTCCAATAAATCCTTCATCCTTCCACAAGAGGAAGTGCTTTGTGCTCAATAGACTCCTCAGATTCCTATTCAGTGGATGTAAATTATTCTCAGAGATAAACCCTGGCAAAGGCAGATGTAGCTTGTGGGGTGCTGTCTTTTTGGTAACCAAAAGGATGGATGTGGTGGTGGTGTAGTGCAATGCCATTTTAGTTTTTTGAGCTTCTCCTTTGCTTCTTGTCGGGCTGCCTGGCTGTGCTGTCTGTATTGCAGATCTCCAGGGATGTTTCAGTAACACAAGGTCTCTCTTGAGTTACAGCCGTCCAAACTTCAACAGTCTGCCATGATTTAATACCATGCTGAACCTCTCCAGCTCATAAAGAGGAAGAGCAAGGTCTGGGTCTCTTGCTGGGAAAGGTTTTGAGGAGTAGGCTGGAAAAGAAAATCCTTTGGAAGTTATCATCCTCTAGGACAGAAATGGGGCAGATAAATGCCGTAAAGGGAAGAGTGCAAATTGAAAAGAGCACAGGTAGTATGAGTGAGCTTCTTCCTGGAGAGACAACAAACCTGGAGTTTGTTTTTCTGTGGATTGTATGCAGTGTTTGACCCTCTGCGGGGGAAGCATCCAGAAGGAGTTAGCGCTGTGTGCTCTTGTTCTTGCAGCTATGATAGCAGCAGGAATTAGTGGATAATTATTCTCATTAAAAATAGTGGGAGAAGCCAGCCTTGCTGATCAGCTGTAGGGGGCAGCAGCCGGGTGCCTCCTTCCCCTGAAACCCACCCCTGAAATGTCACGTGAGACAAGTGGTAGCTAATTACAGCGTTTATAATGACATTAACCTTTAATCACATAGTCCATTAGTGGACTAAGAGCATTAAAAAAGTAACAAAACCCCCGCCAAACCCTGTCACCGTGTCCTGTGCAATTACATTCTGCCACCCCCAGGACTTCAGGCTGATGGCAGAAGCTTCAGACATGCTCATGGTAAAAGATACTGTGTCAGAAACTTGTTCCCTTAGACCTTCTCTCTGTTGACAGCTGCCCTCCAGGTCAAGGGAGTATTTTCTTAGTGCTGAGTGAAAGGTAGCTTTAAAGGTCAAATTATCCATCAGTCTTGTGGGAGCTGCTGAGGTAAAGCTGCTGCTGAGGTGTCTGCCTTTTATACATACCTGTAAATCTGGCCCTGATTCTGTAAATAGTGAGGTTATATTTAAAGTGCATTATGTCAGACCAGTTCCAGTGGCAACAAACCTTTTAATGAAAAAGTATAAAGCAAGAGAACTTTTTAACAATAAATGTCTTCCTACACTTAGCACATTAGGGTGCATAATCACCCCTCTGCATGGTTTTTGGTGTAGTATGTGTGGTATTGAGGAATTGGCAAGCTACTTGGCATTTGTAGAGCATCAAACAGTAGATGACTAAGTCAGTCAGTGCATCTAAATAATTATATATAAGAAATACTTGTGAAAATTAACCCCTCCATCTTACAGAAATAACCATGGCAATCTGTGTGGAGATAGCAGCTATTACTGCCCACATACAGATTGGTTTTGTTTCCCTACCTAACCCCGAGGTAAACAGAGTAACTGGCACAGAATATGAAGTGTTTTCTTTACTACTTAATGCCTTTCAGTGGATTCTGCTAACACAGTTGCACTGGCTAGTTACTCCTGCTAAACTGTAAAATAGCTCAGGAGGGAACCATTTCAGAATTGCTTGAGAGCAAGCCAGATGCATAATGCCTGCGTACATAAAATATATTTTAAAAGGAAAAAAATTAAAGCTAAGCGGGAATTGTTGGTGATCTGCCTTTCTAAGATGAAGTTTATGTTATTCCTTTATCAAATAATTTTAAGGCAACCAACTTCTCAGGATGAGGAGAGGGAAAAAAATAGGTCTGTAATAGCAACGAAATACCTGTGTGGTTTTATTTTTAGTCTGTAAGGAAAATCATACGGGAGACGATACCAGATTCTTGGGTTTGTTCTCCTGGGTCTGTGATAGTTGATCATCCAGACCTATTTTAAGCTCCTTGGCTGTATATTTTCTCCAAGCTTGCTAGAGAAATTTTTATGATTAAAGGCCCAGGTGTCTACCCTAAGTGTACCTGTGTTTCGCTGGTACCCGCTTGAGTTCAGCTCTTCTCACGGAGCAAGGCGGAGTTGGTGTGAGACGCGACAGCGGCGCGGCCGTGAGCTCTACGGGCTGTGTGTTCACCAGCACTGCCACTGGGTCATTTCCAGCATGGCTTATGCTCTCTTTCCACCCCACAGTGCTTGTGTCACCAGATCTTTGCGTGCCCTGCAGCCAGCAGAGATGGCACACATGGATTCTTCTATCCGTGGCCTCTGCCTCCTGCGTGCTGCATTCACCTACCGGAGCACTGTAATCCTCCTCTTTTGAGCCAGAGGCTTGGCAATTAAGACATGATCTGCCCTACTTAAAGTATAAATAAGCCTTTAATGTTACTTGGGGATTACATTAGGACACGAGGGGCTCTTTTGAAGGCACAGCGGGATTCACAGAGCAGGCTGCTCCTGCAAGATGCTCAAATAAGGCGAAAGGAATGGTTTCCCAACCATGCATACTGAGAGCAGTGGCAATTCTGGCTAGTGAGGTACTAAATTGGCCATGTGTGTGCCAAGGGGATGCTGCCTGTGTCCTTAGATCAAGTAAACCTGTCCACAAAGGCAATAATCATCAGAAAGTTTACTGGCTTAAAGAAAAGAGATGGGGGGGGGGAGCTGAAATACTCACTTGGAACTAGTTTCCCCTCTTTGATTCCAACGTATTGGTGGGTGTAATACTCTGCACCTGACTGTCCTGACTCTCCTTGGCTTGTGTGACCCATGCATCATCTGTGGCAGATGGCTGTTTTGGCCATCATTTGCTCTTGCCTCTGACTTGCTTTGCTGTGCTTGGGTGACTGAGGGAACTTTTGTGCATGCAGGAAGATATCTTTTACTTTTAACCCTCTGAGTTTGGGGGTGGGTGGGAAAGCAAGCTGGGGAGCATAAGGTCTTGTGTATTTGATGCAGTCTATAACAATTTCTGTATTTACACATTCTCTACTTCAATTGCAAGTTAAGTTGTTGAAATAAAGGAGTTGAAATGGAGTGAGGAGTCACTGGCACTGTGCTGAATACAAGTGTATGCCCTGAGAGCTCATTGCCCATCTGGAAACTTTTACAGCATTATTGGTATGATGATGTTAAGTCATTAAATGGGAGTGAAACTGTGTCAGATAACTTCCCACTTCTGGATTTCATGGCAATACTGAATTGCAGGCACTGGCACCACAGCTGTTATCTCGGATGCTCCCACAGCTGCCTGACACTGCACAGCTGAGGTTGCTGCCTGGCACTGCTGTTAGGAAGAGGAAGGATTAAATCTGTCAGCATCAAATAAATATCTATTCTTAGCTCAGCTACTGAAGAAATAACACGTGTTTTGAGTCATTTGAATACTTCGTGCTGGACTTTTTACAATCCATAGTTTATAACCTTCTTTCATGGCTTGTGACAAATATAATAAACACTTGTTTTGAGTCACAACCTAACCTTGTCTTGACTGCAGTTGTCCATGAGTTTCCTTAGGACCCTGACCGGATGGTCAGAGGTAGGAGTCAACTTTTAGGGGTGATAGGGCAGCTTCTTGGCAAATCTATATTGCTTTGTGTGTCTTTTGGTATGCTGGGCAAAGAGCACTGCTGGGAAGGAATGTCTTGATGCTGACTTCAGGCACTCGGGGCTTAGGGCACACAGATGTGTACAGATGAGCATGTTTGTGCAGACTTTGGGAAATGCTTTTTCCTGCCTAGAGTAGTAGAAACGGGGGGAAAGAGGGAGAAGGGAAAGGTTCTTTTAAACATTTCTTCTTTTTTCCTTTTTTTTTTTTTTTTCATTTAATGGGGTGATGGATTTTAATAGTGGACAGTGGGTTTTTCTCTTGAGTTTTGCTTGTGCCTGTGCGGAGCTATCCTGTCCTGCCCCGGGGCTGGCTCTGGGCATAGCAATCCACCCCACATACCCCGCTGTGACTCGCTGGATCGGTATGTACCACAGCAGTTGTTGGTGCTTAGGAGCTGGGGGTGGGCAGTGGTGGGTTAGTTAAACTGTGAAAAAGACTGCACAACCAGCCTTTGAATCTTTTCTTCTTAGTTTGTGTTGTGTTTGGGCTGATGGTTGCTTCATTCTCTTGCTGTCCCTGTTTAAATTACCCGTATTCAGACTGCTTCAGGCAGGGGAGACTATGACTAGTCTGGAAAGCTGCATATTTACTAGATCTGATAGTGGTAAAACCTGAATTTCCTCCTGCTGTCAAAGGAAGAGAAGTGTGGTGTACTGGAGAGAGCAAGAGTAAACATAACTGTGCTGGCTGGTATCAACAATAGGCTGTACTTCCCAGGATGACTGCCCTTTCTTGTAGCATTTTGTTATCTTGCTGAAGATGTGGAATATGCAGAAAATCCCAAGCACTTTGCCCTTTTTGTCCCTTTTTGAACTTTGACCAGTTGGTCAGGATTGATTATCAACCCAGAATAGCTAATTGCACTGCTTCTCATTTCACTGAACAAAGGTGCTGTGGCCAGAGTCTTCAGGACAAGACCTGTCAAGTAAAGCAGTTGAGGTGGAAGCTAGAAGCTTACCTATGGAGCTGAGTGAGAAGAGAGGTGTGGAGAACAATGGGTTTGTTCAAAATGAGGCTTTTGAGGACAAGGAGGCAGACACCAGTAGCCAAGAAGAAATGCCAGGAAAGTGCAGTGTTGATGTGGACCTGGGGGCTGTGGAGGAGACAGTGTTGAAGCCTTATGCTGGGATGCCAAAGGAAGTCTTGCTGCAATTCTCCAGCCAAGCCCGCTACAGAGTCACCAGGGAGATCCTCTTCTGGCTCATAATTGCTGGTTCTGTTGCACTTGTGTGCGCTACAGTTGCCATCATTGCTCTCTCTCCAAAGTGCCTTGACTGGTGGCAGGCTAGTCCTATTTATCAGATCTATCCTCGTTCCTTCAAGGACAGCAACATGGATGGCAATGGGGACCTGAAAGGTGGGTCAGTTTGCATTCTTGCTGTGTAACAGTTGTGTGTGTGTGAGTGTATATAACAGTGGGAAAGTACAGTCCAACAGACAAAGCCACCTTAATGGAGAGAAGGAAGAAAAGTTGTCAGGAAACGTTTATAGCAACTCACATTGATGTGAATAAATCCAGGCGGGACCTGCTTACTCAAGTTAAGTCTAAGTGTGGAATTAGAAAGGAGGTTCAGAGATGGTGCTGAGAGCAAGCAGCAGCACAGCTGCTACCAAAGTCAGATACCTGCACAAAACCAAGGGCAGTCAGGAGGATGAGTGGTGCTGAGCACCTGGTCATGTTTAATGGCTGCTCTTCCTAAGGAAAACTAAAACTGACAGAGGGGAGAACAATGTGTTACTTCTTGTTTCTTCGTGGTCTAGGTGTTATCAGCTCATAAGAATGAGTGGAGATGGGGCACCTGGTAGCAAGGAAGCAATGCCACTTACCAGTTGCTGAGCTGAGACTGCCCTGCAGAAGGGGAAGGCTCAACACCAAAATGGACTATGCATTTCTAGACAAGAAGTGATATCCACACTGTACAGTACTGGCAAGCGAAGGGCAGAAACTGTTTTTGTAGTTGCATACCACAGTAACATATCAGGAAGATAAATGGACCTGTGTATGAACAAAAATCTTTTGTCTTTTCTGAACAGATGATGTCCTTTCCTTTTCAAATAGGTATCCAAGAAAAACTGGACCATATTACATCTTTGAATATCAAAACCATCTGGATCACCTCTTTCTTTAAGTCCCCTTTGAAAGACCTTGGATATGGAGCTGAAGACTTCTATGACATTGATCCCATTTTTGGATCCATGAGAGATTTTGAGAATCTGCTTGCAGCCATACATGACAAAGGTAAGCTGCACCTCCTAGCAAAGTAGCTGTCTTAGAAAGATGGACCTTACAGAGACTTCAGTTTGTGCACCTGGCAGTCCCCCCGTGGGGGCATTGAGCAGGAGCAGCTGGAGGTGCCAGCAAAGGGTACAAGGCAGCTCCACAGCAATGTGAGCTACATGATTTCTGCCCTTTGGCTCTGGGGCAGTGCTGGAAGCAGGACAGAGGGCACAGAGAGCTACAGCAGTAGCACAGGGTGGCCACATGCCCTTTGCAAGGAGGATGTTTGTGGGTGGTGGGCTGGCACCCATCCATGCTCCCTGAGGCCTATCTTATGGGCATTGGAAGGCTGGGATCAAGCTGAGGTGCAGTTCTGTCTGACTGAGCATGAGGGAACACAAACTTCCTTCCTGCCCTTGCATCCTTGCTTTGGTGCGTTTGTGCTCAGACCAAATGTTTGCTCAGGTGTTTCTTCTTACAGCTGTTGAGCTGAACAGAAAATCCCTTGCCAGTCTGAAAATATTTGAGGTTTCAATAAAATGTCTGGTCTTGGGGAAGGGTGATGAATAATGTGTGTTCACTGATGCAAGACTGCTGAAGTGCCTTTCTCGCCTGGCAAGAGAGATGATGAAATCAGAGTCAGTGAAAGTGGTTCATAACAGCAGAAATCTGGTCTGATTTTTTTCTTCACCCTTCTTTGCCTTCTGAGCTGTGTTCCAGCTACTTGCAAACACCAGTCAGGTCTGTTTTGGTAGTCTGGTACTTCTGGTGTTGCTTTTTTTTTTTTTCCCTTCCACCAGACCGATGGCATGGAAGAAGCTCAGATACCTCTGATTAGGTACCTCAGATACCTCTGATTAAACACAGATACTGTGTTTAGAAAAAATATGAACGTTGTCTTAAAAGGCTAAGTGTAATGTTGTAGTCGGAGGGGGAGGGGGGCTGATGGGTTTTTTTATGTTTCTATTTTATTTTTAAGGGCTAAAGGTGATAATGGATTTCATACCAAACCACACGAGCGACAAACACCGGTGGTTTCAGCTGAGCCGCAATCGGACTGGGAAGTACACGGACTACTACATCTGGCACGACTGCGGGCAGGCTGCTGGCTCTGTCATCCCTCCCAACAACTGGGTAAACACAGGAAGGGGCACACACACATCCCAAGCTGGATGCCACAGAGCAAAAGCAGCTGTAACATGATTGTCCCAGTGCACACAGGGTTATAAACGACTGGTGAGAGGTACAAACTGATGGCACTACATGAGTTAGTGCAGATTAAGATTTAAACCGGGTTTAAATCTTAATCCAAACCGGGAGGGGGTCACTGGAAAAGTTCCTACTTCAACTGGAATTTAAAAAATTACTTATGTTTCTTCACCTCAGTGTTAAATCTTCATTCATGAAGCAAACACACACACAAACACAAAAAAAGGTTGTGCACAAGTTGTTCACACGTGCCCCCTTCTGTGTATGGGTATTCTGCTCTAGAAAATGTGTCCTCTGAAATCATAGTCGGTGGGGAAGGAAACAAAACAATGTGATCTTGGCTTTTTTGCTTTTTTTCTAGAAAGTGATCAGGCCAGTAAGTGTGTTGCCTGTTTCAAATAAATTTATTTTAGATTTGAACTGGTGGGTGCATGATTAGGAACTTGTATATTCTAAAAACTCAAGGTGGAATTAATACTTTGTACCATTTTGTGTAATTTCTCTTTAAGCTTAAGAGTCTTAAGAACTATCTTAGCTTTTGGAATCTCTTATTGCAGAGATGGTGATAAAGTTTAACATTTTTAACTTGCTGACTGTTGTTGGCCCTTCAAAGGGATAATGCAGAAAGCTCTAAGTTAACTAAAGCTATTTTTAATAAGTTTTAGGAGAAGCACTTCCAAAATAAATGTTCCCATGCATGTTTTCCCTCTATTCCAGAAAATTCCCAAATGAAAGTTAACTTAATAAAAAAATCTTCAAAATCTACAACACTGAACAAGAAATACATGTGGCAAAGTACAACTAAAGTGGGAGCAACTAGTGGCAAAAAGAAATGAAAATTCTGATTAACAAAATCTGTTCAAAATAGTAGTCCACCGATTAGGCATTTTGTGCTTTATTTTGTGTCCCACAATTTAATGTAGCATAGGAGGAAATGTTGAAGTTAGTAGTTCTGATAGTCTCTCTCCCTTGGCTGAGCAGGTGAGTGTCTTTGGGGGCTCCAGCTGGCAGTTTGACGACGTGAGGAAGCAATGTTATTTCCATCAGTTTGGGAAGGAACAGCCAGACTTAAATTTTCGCAACCCTGCTGTCCAACAAGAAATCCATGTAAGTATGGAACCCACTGCTGCTGAGCCAACAGCAAAAGCAGCTCCTGCACTGAAGCCTGTGCAGAGCTGGCTTACTCAAGTGCAGAGTTTTTATCTCTGTTGATACAAAGAGTTGTTAATTGGGCACTCAAATGGAGGGCTGGCACCTTGTTTAGCAGAGAGATGTTTGAATTTTCAGGAAAGCAGAGGCAACAGCTGATTTGAATTACAAGGAATACCTGGGCTTGTGATAAGGGGGAGATAGTGAGTTTCGATCTGTCTGCATGTCTGATGACTTTCCAGGAGCAAAATGAGTGTTTTCACAGTGAGAGTGGTGGTGATGGTGCTGCTTGGATGGAATCTCATTCCTGTCTGCACTGTTTCCTAGCAGACAGTGTGGGATTCATTAAAATGTGGGGATGTAGGCCTGAATATGGGGAGCCTGACAACTGCTGCTTCTTTTCCCCCCTTTCTGTAAGTTATCCCTCAGCAGGTACTACAGCTGCTTCATGTGTTTAACTGAATCCTGAAGCGTTTGCTACTTTGTGCTGTTAAATTGTGGTGCATTTCTTTGGCACTGGTCTGCACAGCTGCCCAGTCCTCCTGGGATGGTCTCTGTGGGGCCTCTCCCCTCACCATGGGGGCACTGCATGAGCCTGAAGGAACAAAACACTTCTGGTCATACCTTTTAACTCAAGCAGGAAATGAGACTGCTTGAACTCTGCCAGGAACCTCTCTGTGTCTTCATACTTCCCTTAATGCCACATCTTGCCATTTGCACCTTTCCCCCCCAACCCCATAGAACACTGCACATGTTTTTTAATGATCTTGGCTAATTACTTTTTTAAAATGGTACCTGGATTATTGAAACAGTAGCAAAGAGATGCTGCATTTCCTGTGCAAAAAACCAGAGAATACATGAAAGCTGGGAAGTTTGTCCTGGTAACACCAACCTTTGGTAAATGTGTATGAACATCATGTTAAAGAATAATTTTTGTCTAGTATTTTAATTGAAAATCCCATGCAATCTTTATTTGCCAAACTAAAATCTGTACAGCTTGAGTATGGACTAATTCTACTGCAGCGTGTTCAAACAAGTGTACTTCATATGTTTTAAAAAGGCAAGTCAATAGACATCTTCTAAAATAATATAAAAAAAGAGTTTTTCCTCAGACGAAGACAGGTATCACAACTAAAAGGACATTTGCAGAAACCACTCAAGTGTGACTGAGCTTTGGAGTTTTTTGTTAAAAGCAGAGCAATTAAAACTGTAGTAATATAGTTAGTGAAGTAGGATACAATTTTACTAATAGTGACTGATATTGGAATTTGATAGTGAAATTTCAAATCAATAGCATTTGTAATTGTTGAATAATAATTTCTCATGTTCCTGCAAATCAACAAATAAGTCTGAAAAGAAAAAATTTACATCAGTCAAATAAGAGAGAACAAATGTTTTAAGAGCTGTGTTGTGTAAAAGAAAATTGATGGCACACGGTTTGTGCAGAACAACATATTCTTGCATATTTGAATCAATGTGTTCTAATTGTGTGCAGCCATGAGGAGCATTCATCAACAACATCACTTAGCATGAGCCCAGTTGTGTTGATGGATGGATTAGAAATCACTTTTAGCAAGTCACGCCCTGGCTTTGGTTTCCTGAATTATGGGAGGAGCTAGAGACCAGTCTTTTTCGTTTTTGTATGAGTGAAATAGTAAGACACACTTTATTTAGCTATTCATTTGACCGTACATCAACATGAGTCACTTTAGCTTCTAGAAAAATTTGAAATGCAAATCAAAACCTGGATGTTTTGTATTAACATCTCCTTACAAGTTTAGTTTTCTTTTTAAAAGCATGCTATTTTAAATGGGGCGGGCTCACTCAGAGTTTTCAATTTTTGCTTTTATCTAGGATATTATAAAATTTTGGCTTGGCAAAGGAGTTGATGGATTTAGTTTCGGCGCTGTTAAATTTCTCTTAGAAGCAACACATCTCCGAGATGAGCCTACAGTGAACAATGCTCAGAGTGGAGTAATGTATATGTTCCATCTTTGCTTTCTTTCCTGCGTTTCCTACGGAGACAAGAATGCCTGGTTTGACTCTTTTGGGTCTTAACTGTGGCTGTAGGAAAATCAGGTCAGCCTTGGAAGGCGGGTGGGTCCTGGGCACTCTGCACAAAGAGCACTCAGCATAAAGGAGCCCCAGTAAGAACTGGAGCATAACTAAAAACACTGGTATAGGCAATGTGTCACAGTGAGAGGTGACCAGACACTTCACTGTTGTTTATGTTACTTGCTGTTGCTCTGATAATGAACTTGGTGATGTTCCCAGGTAGTGCCAGCACTAAGCACTGTTGGAGCTGGGGACCACAGACAGCTGGCCAGCTCCGGCGTGGTGGTGGTGGTGTTGTGTTACTGCATCAAGGCACTGTCCATCCTCCCAGCCTGGTCTGAGGCCACAGCACCTGCTGTGCTTGCTGCTCCAGATGGGCTCTGTTGGTTAGTGCTGTGGGGGGGCTTTCCCAGCTGAAGGATGGGATCCAAAATTATCAGTCCTCTGCTACTCCTGAGTTCCTCAAGGGCAGTTCAGCTCTGTGCTGTTAGTGTTACTGTGCTCAATTCATTTCAGTAAAAATTCATGAACTGGTGCACGCTCTCAGGAAAGAATGAGAAGGATTTGGAGAGTTCTGAAACCTAAAACATAAGTGAACTAATGTGAGGTACTGTACCCTGCCTTAAGGTTACAGCCTATTCCCAGCTCTACCATGACTACACCACCAAGCAAGCTGGTTTGCACGACATCATCCGCAGCTTCCGTCACACCATGAATGAGTTCAGCAGAGAGCCTGGCAGATACAGGTAACAGCACAGCTGGCCAGCTTTTTCTAATACTCATCTCCCTCTTGCTAGCAATAAAATGGTTTTTTAATAACATAAAATGCCACAGAAATGCAAATCCTCCAGTGCAGATAGCAGTGCATAGGCTATACTGTCTCCTCCCAGAGTATGCAGAAAGGAATTGGCCCTGTTAGCTCTGCTCCATCTATGGACTATGTAAAGCTGAGCAGAAAAGGAAGCCATTCTAATCACAGACACACTGATTTATCAACCATAGCCTGATTTATTCTTTAGTTTTAATAGTGCAGTTCAGGTGAGACACACAGTCACAGTGTGTTAAAATCACAGAATGGTGGAATTTGAAAGGACCTCCTGAAGTTCTCTGGTCCAAACCCCCTGCTTTTTAGGGCCACCTGGAGCCAGTTGCTCAGGAACTTGTCCAGATGGCTTTTGAACATTTCCAGTAATGGAGACTCTACAACCTCCCTGGAGAACCAGTGCCAGGGTTCAGTCACCCTGACTGGTGGAAGTTTCCTGATGTTCATAGGGAAACCTTTCCTAGGTTTCAGTTTGTGCCCATTGCCTCTGGCCCTGGCAGTGGGCAGCACTGAAAAGAGCCTGGCTCTGTCACCTTTGCACCCCCCCTTCAATACATGGATGAGATCCCCCTGAGGCTTCCCTTCCCCAGGCTAAACAGCCCCACCTTGCAGCCTTTCCTCCTGGGAGAGATGTTTCTGTCCCTAATGGCCTTGGTGGCAGGCTAAAGGGGAAGGATTACCTCCCTCACTTCTGGCAGCATTTCTCCTAATGCAGCCCAGGATGCCATGAGCCACCTGCAAGGGCACATGGATGGCTCATGGTCAGCTTGGGGGACCCCCAGGTCCTCTTCTGTGAAGGAAAGCATGGAAATTGCTGGAATGGAGTGTCTGGACATGGATTCAGAAAGATAAAACTTCAGTCAGATACTTTAGGCTCGTGTTGACTCTTGTAGATTTTTCTCCAACAATTTCCAAGAAGTATTTCTCCTTGATTCCTTCTCTGTCTTACAACATATTGTTTCTCTGTATTAATCTTTTTGTTGGGGAGGGGAAAGTGAACATAATTCTTAATGCTCTGTGTCCAGCCATTTCTAGCTTAATTCTGTTCTGTGTAACCAAAAATGAACCATAAAAGCTATTTGTATATTTCTTTGTAGATTTATGGGTTGTGAAGATGATGAAAAGGAAGACATTGAAGCAACAATGATCTATTATGGAACAACTTTTATCCAAGAAGCAGATTTTCCCTTCAACTTCAACCTAATTAACATGAAAAAGCTATCAGGCAACAGTATTTTTGAAGCTGTCGACTCGTGGATGAAAAACATGCCTGCAGGAAAATGGCCAAACTGGGCAGTAAGGGTTCTAGACCAACTCTTATAGGAAGGGCTTGTTCCTGTAGCTGACAGAAGCCACACACACACTGATTTTAGTGGGATCAGCAGCAGCCTGGAGGTGTGGCTGAGCTACAGTTGCTGTCCTTGTGAAAACTCTCGGCTGCTGTAGTTGGAGTCTTTGGCATTGTCCAGCTCTCCTGCCCTTCAATAACAGTTCCACTCCCCATGCAAGGATGATTCCCAAGAAGGGAATTTATGATCATGCCTCTCCCTCAGTGTCTCCAATGCTAAACCACCAGTGAGGATGGAATTAGGATAACTATCTTTGACCATAAACTGACTCACTGCAATCTATTCTGGAACCCGCCCGGGGCCAGGGCAGAGCAGAGCAGGCAGTGGAGGGCAGTTAACTTAGAACATTGCTCCTCTTTTTCCTAGGAAGCAGGTTTGAAATGTGCAAAAGATCTTTTCAAAGCAAGCAGAGCAGTCCTTGCACAGCAGAGAAAATAGCAGAGAACTGTCAGCAGGAAGAGCTATTATTTGTCATCTCTTCCTCACTTCTGCCTGCTGCTGGCAGGACTTCTGTGTATTTAATTTTTGGGACAGAAGTTTGTAATGGCATCGAGAGAAACATAATGGACTGGGAGGGAAAGAAAAACCCCAAAACATTGACTACCTTGTTAAATTAGTTAATCTATTTCACATATTCATGAAATTTTATAATCTGTGTTTAACAAAATGATGTTTTCTTCAGGCTGGAAGCCCTAACGCTGCTCGGATTTCAACTCGGATTGGGAAGGAGTACATCAATGTCATGAACATGCTGCTTTTAACCCTCCCTGGCACTCCTATAACTTATTATGGTGAAGAAATAGGCATGGAGAACATTGCATCAGCAAATGTAAGTGAAGAGCATGTAAACTCTGGTCCTATTGTTGTTTAGTTCCAAGTAACAGAAGATTCAAAAACACAAGAACTTTTGTTAACCAAACCTAGTCTTTCTCCTGCTTAAATGGTTTTCCATGTTCCTCATGGCAAACCTCTGTACAGCAAGTGGAAATGGCCAGGCCAGACACCAGAACCAAGGCCTTGATGTGTGTCTGAACTGGTAGACTTCAGTTATGGATGCTGATTTCTGTCTTTCTCTGGATCAGTCTTGCATGGTTTCCAGCAGTGTTGCTTCAGCAGAAAGGACAGCAGGTGCCAGCACTGGGCCTGGCCAGGGGTTAGGAGAGGTGTGCTGCAGATACATGAGGGAAGAGGAACTGAGCTGTCTCCTTCCTCCCATGGAAGTGCCCTCATCATGATGTCAGAGTCCATTATTTCCTGGCTGCTATTTAAATTTAGGAAATCACAGTTCTGATTCTGTCCAAGCCACGGCTGTCTTGAGCGTGCCCAAGCTCAGAAAAAGGGATCTGCACGAAGGGGAGGCTGCCTGCTGGCAGGCAGAAGTGGCTTTTGGTCATCATGCAGAGACTGTCCCAAAAGGGAACAGCTCATCTCTGCCTCTCCTGACCATATTTGAGCACCATAAGAACACGGTGCTATGGCAGATGCTGCTTTCCCTGTGAAAAGCCTCTGTTAGGGAACGAGGCAGCCTCTGGCAGTGTTAGAAATGGCACTGGCTAGCTTTGTATCAAAGGGAAGGAGTTACTTGAAGCACAGGATCATCTCCAGATTTGTCTGATTCAGATGTGAGGAAACGATTCTCTGATTTAAAAGGAAATCTCGTTTCCTCTGAGAAACCCCTAGGTCAAAGTATCTCCTGCATTTTCTTGCTGCTGCTGATTACTGCTGACAGAGTGATTCTCTTAAGAAAAGTGGCTCACCCTGAGCTCCTCAGGGTTCACTCTCTCTTAGTGGCTACCCTGTGGCTCAGGGCTTTGGAACAAATGCAAACCCACCCTTCACTCAGGCTGGGGAGGAAGGTTCCCTGATTAATGGGTGTCTTAGGAAGCTGGAGAGTATTTGCTCAGGATGATATAGGCTTTAGCCCCAGCATTTCAAACACTTCAGGAGACACTGAAAGAGGTAAAGATGAGAGGCAGTGTTACCAGTGTTGAAAACTTAGGATTTTTTTCCCCTGCTTTTCAGAATATGCTAAAAAGGAGAAACCCATTATTTATAATGTCACAAAGCAAAGTGACAATTTCTTTTGTTAGGCTGCTGCTCTGACAGATTGTATTGAAAAGTGTCCTTTATATGAAAAACAGTTTTCATGGAAAACAAACACTCAAAGTATGTGCAAAATATTTTATGCCCTCTTATATCATTAAATTTAAGTGTCAGATCTTTTGGCAGCTCTTCAATAACAATGAGAAAGCTTTTTCAGAATTTTTCTGAATTCTTCAAAATGGGAACTTCAGACTTTTTTTACATCGACACTTCTTAATCAGCTAAAAGCCGGTTTTCAATAGTTTTGCACTTGGAAATAATAATTTTACCTTTTAACACAAACAGTCCTGTCAAAATTGTACCCCTTGCAAATGCAAGCTTGGAGAGTTCTGGGGTGAAAAGTGCAATACTTACAAAAGAACAGACACTGAACAGCAGTTACTTGTTGTTTACTGTCTTTAATGACATCTCGTCTAAGGACTCATTACCTCACATATTCACTCTCTATATCTACATATTCACTCTATATCTACATGTCTAGATATTTATCAGAATATCCTGACTGTCATCAGTAAACTTTCATCCAACCATCTGTTGCAAAGGATGACAACTCCATTGAGAGTCATTTGGGAATTCCACGTTTTACCCCAGCAGTGCTGTATCTGAGATGATCCCCTCCTCTCCATTTCAGGAACTGTCTTGGTTCTCATTTTCTCCTTAGATTTGGACCACAATTACATCTCATTCAATTTTAACTTAAACCAAAGAAAACAACACTGAAAGGGGGATCATTTGGGAGATGTGAGAACATGTTATTCAAAGAATAATTTTTATTATGTTAATCACCAATTTATTTTCTAGGCAACCCTCCCAGAGAAATCTCCCATGCAGTGGGATGGAGAAATTAATGCTGGTTTTACTGAAGGCAACAGCAGCTGGTTACCTGTTAACTCCAACTACCAAAGTGTAAATGTGGAAGTAGGTATCTACATGTGTGACAAACTAATGCTCTCAAAATATTCTAATATATCTATTTTACTCTGGCTTCTTTTTAGTAGTGAGCATTGGCAGCAGGAACAAACTCAAGGGAAAAAAAAACCCACTGAATCCTCACAAGTTTTATTGGAAAAGGAAATCCTTGCACAACAAGGAGCCTACTTCACCTATATTCATTTAAGTAGAGCAACTACAATTATGATGTTGATGGGGCAATTTGGCTCTTTAACATCCTTTTAATCCTTTTGATATTAAATTGAAAACTGGTCTCTTTCCCCCCATTTCTATTGCTATAGAAAGCACTGGCTTCGTAACAAGAACTTGACATAAACTAACTCTAAGAAGTTAGAACAGTGAACAAGTAAGTGAATAAGTAGAACAGTGAATCAAGCAGATTTTGCTGACCCACAGTGCTGACCAAAATTGAGGGCAGAAAAAAAAATCTAGAATAGCAGAAATATAAAACATGAAATAAACCCTGTGACTGCAGTAGCCTGGACTCAGTGAAAAAGATTCAGTGTCAAGCTTTGAATGGCAGTGGCTTTCCCCTGAATCAACAGTACTGAAAGGAAGCTGTGGGAGGAAGCAATTGGGTTAGTGCTGGGGAAGCATTATGCTTCATAAACTCTGTGTCTGCCACTCCACGTGTGCCAAGCAAGTGCGTGAGAAGAAGCAGTTTTTCAGTGAAATCTGCAGACAGATTTGCAGAGGGATCATTGTCAGCGTGGAATTCCGACAGGCGCCTTCTCAGCAGCCCCAGTGGGCGTGAGCAGGAGCTCTGTTTCCTCCCTGCAGTGCCAGGAGCTGACCCTGTTGGTGCTGACTCTTGCAGGTCCAGAGCGCCCGGCCCAACTCAACCCTGGGTCTGTACCGAGCGCTGACTTCGCTGCGGAACAGCGAGCTGGCCATGAACCGAGGGTGGATGTGCCACATCTGGAACGACAGCAACGTCTTTGTCTACGTCAGGGAGCTGGATGGCTTAGACAGAGTCTTCATGATGGTGCTCAACTTCGGCCAGCAGTCGACAACAGACCTGAAGGCCATAGTTCCTGACCTTCCCTCTGAAGCTGTAATAAGACTCAGTACTCATTTCAGCAATGCTGGTAAAGTGGTCAATACCAAACTAATTAAAACTGAAATGGGAGAAGGCCTGGTCCTTGAATATAAAACAGGAAAGCCTGTTCATGCTATGGAAGCTTTTCAAGGAAAGTGTTTTGTGGCAGAAAAAGCTTGTTATTCCAAGGCCCTCAATTTACTCCACATGAGCTGTTAAGCAGAGTAGAATACCTATGCTTTCATGTTAATTTAGAAGATACCAGTTTCGGGGAAATGCTAAAAATACTCTGCTGTCTTTGGCTTTTAAAACTTCATTTGTGTATAAAATAAATGTCCTGAAAAATCAGATACATAATTGTCTTGTATCTGTATTTGTGATGAAAAGGAAAAAGAATGGTATAAACTCCCCCTTAGGGCCTGTGGAAAACTAAACTTGTTCTAAAAAACTGTCCTGTTTAGGCATGTATTTTTGGAGGAGAAGGAACAGTTGCTTTCTGGGTGCTGACCCTGGAGGTTGCTGGTCTGTAAGTGCTCCTGTGGAATCCCAGGCCTGTGGCAGTTCACTGTAACTTTTTAGAAGTCTGCAGATTTGTAAAACTTATTCCAAAGGGGTGGTCCTATATTTGCTAAAACAGGTGAACACAAGCAAGACTAGAGTATATTGTTGTGAGTTTTACCTCTTCACTCAAATCTAACAACTCTTATCTCAACAAAATATAGCTAATATCTAATTCCACACTCATAACTGCATTTCCAACAGATTCTCCCCATCCCTGCTGAGTTAGAATATGTTTGCATTTATTTCTTTTCCTGCCCTAAGACTGAGGTGAGGGGTGTGTACTTCAGTTCAGAGGAAGCAGCTGAACCAACCCTACCAAATGTCACACTTGTAGACGTGCTCTGATTTGCATTTGCTGCACCTGCAGTGGTTGATGTGGCTCTAGGTGTGCATCACACATCTCTTTTAACAAGCTGTACACAGCAGGTTTGTGTCTTGCTCAGAGGGCAGCTAAGCCATGAATCGGGCTGCTTTTGGGGGGACATCCTTTTTGTTTTATCCTCTGAAGACACTCTGGCATCTTCTGACACACTGATCTTGGCCTCCTGAGGGACTTTGGCACCTCCTTCTTAAGATTACCCTGCTAGGTAAGGTAAATGCAAGATTTTTAATGTACTCAGAGTTCTGCTAGAATTCCTGTTCTTGAGAGTGCTTTTATTTGGTCAATCCCACCACGTGATCAGTACACCACAGCTGCTGTGCAGATAGAGAGGGCAGCAGTCACCATCACCTGCATATGGGAATTAATTCTGGAAGTAGTGAGACTTCAATGTCAGATGCTTTGGAGGAGTTCTGCTGCCTTGTGGAAGATGTGGCCTTGGAAGAGATGCCTTGGACAGGAGGGCTGCCTGTGCCAAGTGCCTGTGGCTCCCCTGTAAGGCTGCACTGTTGTGCTCCGGCTCCGCCCGTGTAACGCTGCTCTGCTGCCTCACGTCAACAGAGCTGCTGGACAAACTCCTTTCTGCTGGCAGCTGCTTCTGCACAGCCTGGCAGGGCAGAAATCCAGTTCTTGGTCTGTATTTTTGTAAGGTAATGCCAGACCCAGCTTTGTGTGCTTGTGCCCATCAAGCAGGGATCTGAGAGGAGAGATCCTCTGGAGGTGTTTGCTTTCCATACAAATCCAAATTTGACCCGAAGTTTTTCAGGTGGTCAGTGTGTTTAGGAGTTATTTGCAGGATTTGCTGTGATGTTGGGGATAGCACACTTCCTCAAGTTCTCTGTTCAGAAAAGCAAGATGTCTTGCAACCTAAAACAATGAAAATATTAAAATATTTATTACAAAGTAAAGTTCTTTGCACTATAAACTTTCAGGCTCTTGTGCAGCTATTCTAGTCATCTTTCTTTCCTATACTAATGCTAAGAAATACCTTGCCCTAAGACAGCACGTAGCTTTTCCTGAAAGAATTCTTCTTGGGAATAACTGTCACCACCACCAAATTAACATTTTCTAGGATTTGTTAAAATTAAGAGTCATAAAATTTGTATCTAACTGTGACAGTCTGAGACATCAGTAAAATTATGTCTGGTCTTGGCAGTGTTTTGCTTTCAACAAGCATGCTTGTATAAAGTGCAAAATCTTAAAAGCTAATTGTAATAGCTTTGATAGCACAGATCATGCATTTCAAAATGTAAAGATTCAACCCATCACGTATGTTTTACACATGAGGAAGATGGGAGTAAATAGTATGACAGTTTTAAGCACTTAATACTCTACAGAGCAAGACTTTTCCTGTTGGAAAGATGTTTTGCACAACTTGGAACATTTAATTCAAAGCTCTTAGCACATTACAGTGGGAATTGAACACCATTTTAAGGCTATTTCAATAATCTGTCTCTGTCACTGTCTCTTACATCTGTACAAGTATATATATGTATAAAAAATATATAATTATATATAAAGCTTGCTGGGTTTTTACATTTTATATATATATATATATGTAAAATCAGCAGTTGCTCTAGCAGTTTTTCTTTAGAGTTTAAACATAAATTCAATGCCAGCCCAACTTCTAAGACTGAAGTATCCCTTGAGGAGACACATCCCTGCAACATGTTATGGAGCTGTGCAATAAAGGGACCATACCTCATTCAGTGAGTGCTCCCAGGATGAATCACAATGACTGCCACTTGCCTGGACATCTAGGATGATATTAGGAATCCAATTTCCTGGAACAATGAAGCTGGTGATCACTTTACATTGAATGAACCAGGAAAAAATTAAGTGGGTAGGTGAATTGTTTAAGGGTAGCTAATTCTGCTTTCTTGTCCTGACAGAATTTCTATTATTCCTTAAGAAAAAGAGAATTGTAGAGGGGCTTTCTGAATGAATGACTTGTATTCCTAATAACTGCATATTTGGAAAATATTCATCTACTTAGCGTGTTTGTTCTCTCTGAGTCTTTTTTGGAAAGACATGCTCTTTTCTTCCTGCACAAAGAGCACAACAGCAACCACAGCACCTGCTGCAATTTCTCAGCCACTGCAGTTGTGCTGCTCAGAGACAGGGCATCATGAAATGTAGAAAAGGTTATTCAAGATCTCTTTTGGTAATGATGGTAAAAGCCAGATTGGGTGTATAAGAAAATAGTCAGGCTTGAATGTACCTTTTGCTGGAAACTCCCAAAGCTAGGGTTAAGTTTCAGGTATAAAAGCACCAGTGTCTTGGCCCTGTTGTCACTCTAGCTTGGACTAAGGACCTGCAGCTTTAGCAAAGTGAGAAAAGTAGGTTTTTGTATAGCAGCATTCATTTAAGGAGGAGTCAACCTCTATGGTTTTTAATTACATGCTTATTAAGATTTTGGTTCAGTTAATTCAATTTATCTGTGATATTCTCATCCTTACCTTTCTTACTTGTTCTGCTGGCATGATCTAGTGTAGCCTTCCTGAGTTTCTGGACATACTGTAAAATTCCTGTTAATGGTATCCGTTCATCATTTTCATACGCCGTGATAAAAACTGATGGATAACACTGAAATTAAAAACCAAAACCAGTTAAACACTTGTCAACTCATAGAGAAACACATTTTTCTCTTACTGGACAACTTGTTAGGGTTTATTTAAAAACTCATCTGTTACGTAATTTCTTAGTGTTTTCTAAGAGTTTTATCACTCTAACTGCAAAAAGTATTTTGCTCTGAAAAATGACTTCATAGTAGGGCATAATCTACTTGCAAAAGGTCATAAAAACATCCTCTTCCCACTGGTAAAGGTCTGATACTTGTCTCCTTGCTGATGATTGCAAAAAAAGAAAAAAGGGAGTAATAATCATGCAATAGTTTACCTTAGAACAATAGCTGAAGTTTATTTCTGCAACCTTTCTGCACAAGAAAGTAAATTCTTATATTTTAAGTAAAGTAAATATAAGTTTACTTATAAGTAAATTCTTGTATTTTCAAATAGTAAGAATTTTACTTAATGAAGCAACACAGCTAACACATTGTTAAATAAAGAGAAATTTCCCTTGAGATGACAATGTCAAAGCTATAGGTCCTCTTCCCTTTCAGTGTTTGTTTTAATACCTCTAGAAAGTTCAGTGTAAAATCAGTGTAAAATACCTCCTTCCTCCTGTGTCTACAAAAAAGCCAGCAAAACACAGTAGAATGTCACAACTCCCCCACAAAAGAAGGCATTTTGCATCTCGAGATTTGCTATACAATAGAGCAATCTATTACTTCCTGAAAGTCCTAAAACAAAAGCAAGTTTAGAAATCTCTCATTTAGGAGAAGGCATTGGGTTAATTTCAGTAGTCACTTTTGACTCCAACTATTGCTAAGATTATTACTGAAATAATTTATATTGAAGAGGTTTTTTTTTAAATTTCACTGATCTGCTTTTGGTTTTCTTATAAACAACTACACTTTATGCCTGTAGTATTCTGCACAGAAAGCATAGTTTTACCTGTGGCTTAATATTCTGGTATGGGCAATAGCTTTTGATATACTTCATACATTTTTCATCTTCTAATGGATTTCCCCATTCTTCTTGTTCCTCAATTGTCAGTGGGAGATGAGTTTTCATCATTGTATTTAGAACATCTACGAAAGGAGCCTTAGAAGTCATTAAAAAAAAAAAGTTGGCAAAAAAGACAGAAGAATTTGAATATCTGAGTCAAGGTGTTTTCAAACAAATGAGAGTGAGCTTTGAAGTGGATTGCTTCCAGTTCTGAAAGTGGTACAATAACACAGATAACACTGTCTAGTGTTATAATCTGTAAAAGGTCTGCAGCACTCACCTGTAGGACCATGGCTCTGATCAGTGCTGGAGCAGCGTTGCACAGGGCTCCTGCGAGAACTCCCCCAGCGCTGGCAGCTGCCAGGGCTGTGTGGTTGGGCTGAGAAAACCCCAGCTGGTGCAGCAGCGTGATGCAAGCCCTGAGGTCATGGAGACCTTTGAGTTTATTATGCTGACATCCATCTCTGTGCCAGCTAAGGCCCTGCTCTCCTCCACCCCTGAAATTGAATGCAAGTCAAGTTGGAGTCTCTTCAAGAAACATTACACGGATAAGGATAAGGAAAGAACAGCAGCAGCCACAGAGTTGCACATCATAGTTTGCTTTCCCAATTAACTCTTCTCTATTTTTGCTTTACCCTTCTTTATGGCTAAAAGAGACAACATGGAGGCAAAATAAATCCGTTCATGGTGACTGGTGAAAATGCTAACTGTAGAAGGGTGCCCACTCTGTGCTCTAATGTGCTTGTGTCCTGGAACCCACAGTAAAAGCAACAATTTAGGAAATTACCTTTTCATTGTAGGGAATATAAAAGCAGATAATATAATTTTTTAATGCAGAAAACTATGAAAATATTGAAAACATTTCCAATACTTCCATTACTAACACTATTTCTTATTAAAAACAGTAGAATAGTATTTCTGAGCTCCACAACAGACTCTCAGGATTTGTCTTCTGCTTAGCTTAAATTCTAAGACTGTTAGAAAGTTGGGTTTGGGTTTTTCTCCCCCCTAATTTGTGAATGCCAAGTGCTACTTGAAATGTTACATTTTGTAATACAGAATTATAAAAATGATTTATACTTCTTCCTATGCAACCACAATTTTGGTTCTAAGCCACCTGAAGCTTCCTCTTCTGGTTTCAAGTTGAAAATGGACTATTTGATCAGCCTGCCATCTTTGGATGATGAATCCATCTTTATGTAGGACTGACCTGCATCTTAAAATACTTAATGGGGCGTGAGGAAGAACAGCACAATGCTTGCCACTGAGTACAGCAGATTGAATATATTTGCTGAATTTGTTTTAGGACTGGTATTTCCAACAATTACTCATTCCTCCCCTTCCCTCCCCTCCCTAAAGTGATTCTTTTGTTATCTTCCTTAGCTACTGAGAAACATTGGAAGCCTGTTGTACATTGCAGTTTTATAAAACTGGTAGATTTATAGCTGGTAGATATATTGGAGGATTTAGCCAATAAAAGATCAAGGGTTGCAGGGTAAATGCTTAGTTGTTGCTGTGGAATGTAAATGGCTTTCAGAAGACACAGACTGAGCATTAGCACACAATGTTCTCAGAAGGAGAGGGAGATAGCATGTCATGGCAATTTGAGCATGAAACTGAAATTTTTCTTGAGCAAAGATGAGAGAAGAAGTAATGAGACTTGAAAAGATTAAAAGTTACATACAGCCATCATGTAGATTTAAGAGACCTAAAATGTAGGTTTCTTCCCCTGAGGTAAATTTAAAAACTACTTAAATAAAAAATCTAAGAAGAGATGAATAATTAGGTGTAGGTATATGAAAAAAATTATTTTGGTACATCTTCAGTTGTACATGAACAAATATCTGTGTATCCTGCAAAATAAAATCTTATTTCTATTTTATATTTGACTTACCTAACATGGCAATATGCTAATATCCAACCCTCTTCAATTAACATCAGCTTCTCTTCTTTAAAGCTCATGTTCAAATCTATGCCATAAGCTCCATATACATGAACTAGAAGTGGTCTCCTGTGTAGTTCTTTAGAATTCTTATTATGAAAAACTGTAATTGGCACCAAAGTTTCATCCTAGAAAAGAAGGAGTAGTTTTACAATAAGGGACATTGCAGAAATCTCAATGACACATGGCAATGAAAACTTCAATTATTTATTTTAAAATGTGTTTTTTTGATTACAGTAATTTTTTTCACTTAGAGTGTACAAAGCACTCTTGAAAAATAAAGCCTGAGACTGAACCTCTGCTGTGTGGGCTTATGGATGCAGAGTATAAATTCATTTAAGTGCAACACCTGAGGAGTTTTTAAACTACCAAAGCACCCAAGTCTACCTTCCCCCCTTTAACACCAAGAATATATGTTATTAACAATAGAGTTTACCACTTACCACAGCACAAACTCTCTATTAACATCTCCAAATTTTTAAACTCAGGCTGTTAAAACTTTCCTTCCTTGATCTGCACTGTGCAGCTGGTTGTGGGGTGCTCTTTTCAACAGCTGGCACCTTTTTCATTTGTCATGGGGAGTACATACCATGACATCAACTAGCAATTCTCACTTATGCTAAGATTCTTGACTCATCGTGTGCTGTTATCTCCTCTGGAATACCCAGGTTAATGGAAAAAAAAAAAATCACGACTCTTTCTTGTTCTTCTCTGTAGCACTGAAGAAAACACCCACTGTTTAGTAACTATAGCACCAACTGCTCTTTACATTTTTTAATCTCTGTTCTCTGCCAAATGCACTTTCTTTAAATGGGTGGGGAGGAAGGAAAGAATAAAAGGAATGGGGAAAAGACTGAAAAATCTTACCTTGCTTTTAGCTAGTACACGTGTAGTGTGACAATTCGTAATAATTGGTACCTCTTGCACAGCTTGTTCAATGAGATTATTTTCTTTAAATGAATATGCAAAACGCTTAGGGGGGTGTACTGGGGAGGAGAGCTGAAAATAGCAGGTGCTGGTGCTATGTTCAGGATGAGATTCCAATTCAAATTCACAGGCCCACGTAGGTAGCTGAGAAAACATGGCATTTCAAGTGAGATCCTGCCACTGCTTCTGTAAATTTTGCTTAATATGTCCTTCAGAGTAAAAGACTTTGGATATTAACTAATTATCTTCAGTTTGTATGTAGCACAATCTGTATTTCATTTTAAATCCAGTAACGAGACAATCAAAAAGTGGAAGACTGGTGAACTTTTCCCCTGAGGCCATTGGATAAGGTTGGACAATGAAATAAAAAACAAAAAAATAATTCAAATTCAGTTTAAAATGGGTATTAGTGCAGATTTTTTAAAAGAAAACATTTGAAATGATTCTGCATTAGTTTTATTTTTAAGATCATATTTTTCCTTGCATTTCCAGTTCTACTTCAACACGTTATACAGCCAAGTCCATGTCAGCTATTATGCTTTTACTGTGAGTTAGCTCAGTAATGCTAAGCCACTGAAAACCCCTGCCTCTTAACTTTGTTCCTAGTGCCAGCCATTGTGAAGAACAAAACCTTTTCCTGGCACATTCACCCTCAGACACTTACTGTTATTATATTTAAGGTTTTTAACTCTGCTAAGAATGAAAGAAATCAAGATTCATTCTTTGAGAGCAGCAGGGACATAGCCAAACCCTCTGCCAGACCATTACTTACTTGGGTTAGGTTGCTAGAGGCTTCTGAAAACGCAGAAGTCGTCCAAGTTCTCCTGAGTAACTGCAGGCCCTTTCTGAATAAATAAACTAAGGCCATTTTTAAAAAATGAAGATTTTGGAGACCATACAGTGTACTTTGTTGAAAACCTTTTTCTGTAGCAGTTTTATAGAGTGCAGCATTGGCAGCTTGTTGCAATAAACTTATGAGTTGTTCAGACTGTATTTTTCAGGAAAACAAATCAATTAAATATTTCACCTGAATGGTCTTCAGAAATCATGGATTTGGCTTGAGTCACTTTGTTTTTATTCCACAAGTATTTAACAACTAGAGAAGGAAAGCAAATCCTTTGTACTGCAGTATCAACTCTTCCCATTTATTATGGGACAATGTCCATACTTATTTTCTGAGCATTAATATTTCTCCTGTGACAGGGGCCTTGCTTACACCAATGAGTGTAACCACAAATAGGCTCAGTAAAACTAAGTAGAGCATTTAGGGAACTAAGTTCTGCTTTACATTAGAAATCAGCTGTATTGTGAAGAGCTTGACTGCAATCTGTTGAAGAAAAAACTGGCACACAGGATAGCTGCTCTTTCACTTTCTAAATGCTGCAATAAGCCACCATATCAAATCCTGAAGAACAGTCACAGGTAATACAATTAGTCATAACGATGAAATTGCCAGTATTAATAGTTTCCAAACAGCTTTTACTTTTGGAATTTATCTTCGCTTTCATTATGCTATGATATGAAAAAAAGAAAGAGAAAGAAAAATAAAAAGATGTCGGAAAAATATCATGCTGCTTAAACCAAGCTAAAACGTACCTTTATTGACTGAACTGAGTGTGAAACAAAAGAAATCACATTTAAATAAAGATGACCAGCATTCTTCAGGAACATAATACAGCCATCACTGAACATCTCAAAGTCTACTAGCTTGGTTTTCTTTTCCAATGCATAAACTAACTGCCAGTTCTCCTTGCCACTGGAAGCTACTGGTGCCTTCATCAGCTATAAAAAACAAAAGCCAACAAACAAAGCCAACCTTGTGTTACTTAAAGTTAGTAAGAGTTACAAATGAGAGGTACAGTCTTACAGGTGATCTCATAGAACATTTTTCTTGCAAAAAAATACTTATTTGTATTTGGGGTGTTTGCCTGTCTAAAACTGGAGATTTTTAAACTCCCTTTACGTAGGCAAAATGGAAGAACAATGCAGTAACATTTGGAGAAGACCAAGTCTCAAAGATTACTCCACAGAAGATTGTAATGCAGTAAGTGCTTTCAGCATGGCCAGCACAATTGCAGGTGGGTTAGATTACACAGACTGAGATCACCAACTTAAGTTTTGATATAGAGGAAATGACTGTTGAAGCAGTAATTTCTTGATGCTGTCAAAGGATTTAGGATCAAATTGGCCT
The DNA here is from genome assembly GCA_017589585.1 of Phylloscopus whistleri. Lineage (NCBI taxonomy): Eukaryota > Metazoa > Chordata > Aves > Passeriformes > Phylloscopidae > Phylloscopus > Phylloscopus whistleri. The sequence goes on along the minus strand of JADMLD010000549.1, from coordinate 2,448,823 downwards.
CCTACAGTGTGGGGGTGGGCCAGCTGGAATAATACTACAGGTGAGACTCCATGCAGCACCATCAGTCTTTTTAATCCATACAGCTCTCTCTCTTAATTTATTTCAGTAAGCTGTGACAAATTAAAAGCCAACCTTACTATTTCTATGTGATGTGCACTAGGTATCTAAATTAATCCTATGAATGTAATTATCAGTCAAGATTGCCTTGTATTCTGCAGGTTCTCCATATGTAGTAAGAACGTACAGCTGGTCCTTTCTGTGCTCAATGTGGTAAATGACCCCTGTGCTTCGTGCTTGTACAAGGGAAGGTGACTCAAAGGGATGTCTGCAGTCAACCAGCCAAACTTCTGAGGTTGTCTTGCTGTTGCTGTTGATAGTGAGAAAACGCCTGTCTTTTGTGCAATAAAGGTCTACAAAGAATCTGTAGGGAATCATTAAAAAAAAAGAAAAGAAAAGAAAAGAAAAATCTTATATTTTATCAGTATTTTAAAATACATCAGTAGTTTCAGAATCATGGGCTTCCACCTGCAAGGTAAGAAACAGCATTCCTGTAAGCAGACTGGAGAAATTTCAGGCTACTGCTACAGTGGCTCCCAGACCCACTTCTGCTGCATTTACCCTGGGACTTAAAACCCCTCAATCTTGTGTGTGAGACCTGAAATCTGCAAGGAAAGCAATTCAGTTGTTGCCCAACTAAATCCAGGTTTTTGCATCATTGAGCTAGACTGGAAGCTCATTGATGCATATAGGCTTTAAAATTCAGGCAAAATGTAGAACTTTTTATTCAGCTTGTAATCCTATTTTTAAAAAAAGTAGTAATGGATAGTTTAAGTAATAAATGACATTATGTGGGAGCAACGATAACAAAAGTAAAACCTATTAAAAATAAACTGATAAAATGTCTATGTGCTACTGACCTAACAGTCTTAAGCAAATAAGACAAAAAGTACTATTTAAAAAGAAAAAAAGCACAGAAGCCTATATGAGGCAAGATAGACAGTGTTGGAGTGATAAAGCTGGAAACTAGGAACTGGTTTTGGAACTAAGAAACTAGGAACTACCTACTGGTTTTAAATCCCTCTAAAATCTAGAAACAGAAAGCAGAATTATAACCAGTGGCTGTCTCTAATAGTAGAGAAGTCCAGGCTGAAATTCAGATTCAAATTTCTGTGAGTCATCTTAACTGCAATGTCACACCTTGGATCAGAACAGTCTCTTTGCCATTTTGAACCCTTAGGACTGGAGGTCTCTAGAAGCAAAACTGTCCAACACAAAGATCCAGATTCCATTAAGAAAATGCAGGGTTGAGTACCATAATCTGCATCACACAGATGAGATACATGACTGCAATGATCGTCTCTCTAGGATTCAGAGTATTTGACTGCTGAAGAAAAGGATGCTTTAGATAGCATTTTCAGTGCCTTTAATTATTTGCAGTTGGAGGATCTCAAATTTTTTTGGTACTGTTGTTTTTTCTAATTGTACCCTCTTGACATCTTTAGGAGGACAGGCACAGAGGGGGAGCTAAAGTCTGCAAGAAAAATCAGCCTCCTGCCTGTCTAATACCCATGAATTTGGCAAGAATGTGGCACTGCATTCAGCAGAGATTCCAAGAGTTCAGCTCTGTTGATCCTGCCTCTAAGAGGGTTGAGCTGAAAAGCCTATTACACTTCTCCCCAAGGACTATGACCTTGATATTACAATTTTTTTTTTATTTTTGTAGCTTTTTTAAAAAAAAAGTCAAGAAATTTTCAGCTTCTAAAAAAATATCTGATTGCCACTAGAAGAGCTGGTGAGATGCAGACCAGAAGTGCTCAATGGCAATACAAAAGAATGCCTTGCCATCTCCAGTGAAGGAGTTCAGCTCTGAGCTGCAGTAGCACATGAACCTTTAGAGTAAGTTTCTGGTAGATTTACTGTAATGACTGTGACCTTCAGAATTATGCCAACAGTTTCCCTGTGGGGAAGTGCCAAGGTCAGTGCAACTTGATTTTCTAAAACTAGGCATCAAATGCAGCTGGAAAAAAAAGATCTTATTTATTCCATCTCCATTGCAAATTTTTTTGTTTTTTCTTTTTTTTTTTTCCCCGAAGAAAGTATAATTGGAATTTCTTTACTGAATATGTAACTTGAATTAAGAATAATCACAAATATGTATGGAATGCTGTATGAATATACCATGTGCTACAATGCTGAAAGCTAGTTCTGCGCTCAATTTAGCAAAGAGCCTTCTTGTCTTCCTAAACCACTGCTTAAAGAAAGGTTATTGAGAGGGTATTCAGTCAACAATAGTTCTGTCTCTTGGAATGTTGTAATGATTTTGCCCATCCATTACCCAGAGCAAGGATTAGCCTGAACTTATGGTTTGTTTTTTTTTTTTTTTTTTTTAAGATGTATCAGACATCAATAGCAGAGAAAACAAAATGAAATCCACGGTCTGATTTGCCCTGTATGAAACTGTCACACATTCATTAAAGGACACCCTGACCTGAGAGTGACCTTGACATTTATAAACTCAGCTGAACTCATGAGGTAAGAGAGGAAAGTTAAATCTCTGTTGATCACATATCAAAAGGAGAACAGAGCACATTCTCAGCCTGTATAAGGCACTCCTGACAGCTGAACACAAAAATGCATTTTACTATTTGAAACATGATATGGAACACTTTGTTTTCCAAACCAGTTATATTTTACATATAAAATACTCTAAAATATGTAAAGGACTTATTACAGTTTAGGTATATATTACCTTGCATCTTGTTCTGTATAAACTAGCTTAGTATGTTTCTGGTAAGTGAAAGTGGTCATGAATACATTCTGGCACTTAAGGTTCTTCTGAGTTGTGTAATACAGAACATCATTTGCAGCCCATTCTGGAAAAAAAGACAAATGCATATCAAATTCAGAACAGTGTATAATATTACTGAGAGAAGATGGGAGTTCCATGGACACTAGACCCAGTGCTGAAAAAGGTGGGTTGCAGGTGGCATGGAACTGAGGACAGCACTTGTGCATCCTGTGGGGACTGAGGTTAAAGCCAAAAGGATTTTCCATGTTTTCTCTGAATATCACAGAATGAGAGTATCATAATGTATTAAAAAAAGCAAAAAAAAGGCAAAAAAAAAGCAGAAGTCAGTGTTGCAGGGCCCAGTAATGGGAAGCTCTTGACTCTGTGTGGGTTCTGGAGGGAACAGGAAAATAGGAGACGTGGCTGTTTAAAATAGCAGAGAAAAAGAGGTTTACATGGAGTCAGCAAGATAATAAAAGACATCATAAGCTCTGCACTGCTGCATGTGACTGCACACAAGCCATTTAGAGAAAAGAGATGATGCATGTGCCCCATGGGTACTGCTGAGATAAAAATTCTCCAGTTTTCTAGGCTTGTGTACGTGTTCACCAACACAGAAAGGTATAAATACAGGAACCTTGTTATTCTGAAGTTATTCTGACTAATCCAGCCACATTCCTGCCATCTCTGGTGCTCCTACAGCCAACAGAATGATGTTTAACACATATACTTTTAAATCCTGCTGTATTCTGTCTTATGCATAAGTACTGGTTTTCAGTACAAAACCCGAGGAATTAATAAAACCAAAATAACACAAACAGTTTGCTTTCTGAACAGCAATGTGGCTCCAAAGTGCACAGATAGCTGAGGGTTCACTATGAAGACATGCCTTTAGGGGGGAAATCCAGGTTTTTCTATAGCCTAGCCTATAGAAAAATCAAGGTGTAGATTTTCAGGAACTTCTGTCTCCCTGCGATTTTCCATCACTCAATACAAACACATAAACTTTGCAAGTGGTTCTAGGACCTAATTCTCTTGCTCATGATTGAGGCACCTCTGTGCTTCATGACACTTACTGCTGTGCCTTACTCACACCTGATTTAACTTTACAGAATTTACCATTCTGATAGTCACCTTTTGTACTCTTATTATCTGTCACACCTATTTAGGCAAGAGGATGTTGGTCTCTTAACTGTACTGATTCTTCTGGATCAACCTAGACAGATGTTCAAGTATAGTGTAAAATGTCTTTGGCAAATTTGCATGTTTATTTTTCAACAGGTATTATAATCTTCAGTGTGGAAACACAACACTAAATTCTTGCTACTCCTCTTTTTTTTTTTTGTTAACAAGGAAGTTTTACCTAGTGTTTTATTTTTTTGCTCTGCCCAGGCAAATTGCTTACTGTACTAGATACACTTCATGACATCTAGCAATGTAATCCAAAGTACAAGATGTGGAACACTGTATACACACTATTATACTCTTCTTGCTATATTTTTTAACATACTATAAAAAAGGAATGTTTTCCCATTCACTTCCATTTACCTCTGCTTCTTTTAACAGCACTGTAAAGCTCTGTAATCTATTCTGAAAGAATTGATTCAAGGCCTGGGTGACTTCACTGGGCTCTGAAGTGTGACCCACATCCTGGATCCCAGTTGAAATTGCAGCCAATACTCACTAGTACTAGAAGTACTACACTTTTCAAGCAAAGCCAACTGTCTACAGCTAACAGTGGCTTCAGTTGTAGCTGTAAGGGTTCAACTAGAACATATCTCAAAAAGATTTTTATATGACAGACATGTCACTATATTTTGAATACAGCATATTGGATTCAATACAAAAAAATATCTGCATGACTGTTGTAATGTGTACAAATGCTTTTACAATGAAGGAAAACTTGTATGCAGGAAGCAGTCCCTTTCATCCAGATCAGATAACCTGTAATTGCAGCCTTAAAGAAACCATAAGAAACAATTCAACATCTGTAAAGAGTAAATGTTGCCTTCATAAAAAGAAAAAAACCCAAAATACAAACACAACAAAAAAAAAACCCAAAAAGAAATTATCTTTAAACTAAGAAAAATGTTGTGTTAAAAGCCTGTGTGACCCACAGGATACTTATAAACAACTTACCAAAGCTAAATACACTTGGAATTACTTTTTCCACAACAGGAAGATTACCAAGTTTCATAATAATGCAGGTTGCCTCTTCAGAATTTTCACTTTTTAAGCTGATGGCCATGTATCTCTGATCTGGTGAAATTCTGATCCGTTGAATAAAGGCATCAGAAAAGCCAAGATCTTCAACACTGAATAAAATCTCAGCATTTCCTTCACCTATTACTTAAAAAAAAAAGAGATAGCAAAAAAATCCTCTAATTAGGACACTGGCAAAATGAATGGAGATTCCTAATGTCTGTATTTAACAAATCTGTCTCCAGTATTCACAAACATCTACTGGAATGTATCAACACTAAATAACTGTCTTGCAAGATATTTGCAAATGCACTTTGTAAAAATAAACAAAAAATTATAGTTCCAAGGAAAAAACTCCAGTAGTTATTATCAAAAATATTTCAAATGTGTAGATCTTGGCTTCTACTAAACATACTGAATTCTAAAACTCAGATATCTAAAGTGTGGTTGTTTTTAATAAATAAAATTAGAAATTCTTTCACCACCCTCTCCTCCTGAAATAAAAAAAGCATGGATGTTGCTTTTCAAAATGTTAAGTTAGAGCTCTGAAAAGTGTTTTTTCTCTTTCCTCTCCAGCAACTTGCCTTGGTATCAGTATAGACTATTCTCTAACTCTCTTTACCTCACCTTTATGGATTTGGGATTCTAGAATTACTACTCTATTACAGATTTGTATAAAAGTATTTTTAGTTAAGAAACAGACAGTTAAGCATTAATGCAAGAAAAGAACACTAGGTGATACATGTACACCTTTTTTAAGAATCCTACCCTATTAGGAAGAGAAATCCCTTACCATCATCTGCTTTTGCAAGAAATATGCAGCCATTCTCTTCAAAGTACACATTCTCTCCAAACCTCATCTGTTCAATACAAACATATTTCAAGTCCAGCATACAATTAGATATTTCCTTTGAATCCCTACATATAGTCATTTTTCTGTCAGCAGAATTGTAACAAATTGTATTAAATGTAACAAATGACAGGGCATGTATTCCATACTGAAGATGGAACTGCACACATCAGAAAGTTTTTTCAGTTAAAGTGCTTAAGCTACCTCTACCTGCTCTAAATTTCACAGAAGGTTCAGATCACCTGCAACTGCTCTTGCAGCTTACAATGTCTTGTATTCTTTATCCAAAAGTCAGATGATTGTTTTATCTTTGCTTGCTTTTGCCTATGGAGAAATTAAGGTAAATTCACTGCCATAACAGGTATAAACTGTTCTAAACACAAACTTATTATGCACAATTATTAAAATATTCAAAACTTCTACTGTAAAAAATGAGTAAAACAGGATTTTATAGCAGGAATAGCTTCACTGTCTTTTATTTCTAGTCAGTGATGGGAAATGCTTGTATTGTTTGCCACTCACCCTTGGGCTTCCTGAATTGAGTGTATACAGGTTGTGCAATTCCTCCAGTTTCTCTTTGATTCTCTTTGTCATAGCTTTGTATGATGGTGAAATGTTATTCCAGTTTTTTCGCTCTGATTTCAGAAGGTTCTTATGCAAAAGGTCTGAAGTTACTATGGTTGTATTTTGCTTCCTTTTGGAAGGGACCTTTTGTTCCTTCCTGCTAGGTAAGGAAAGACAACAATGGCTACAAGCCAGCATACTGCACACCAATATTGAGGCAATATCCCCCAAGCCATGTGCCCAAAACCACCTTTGCATTATTACAGAAGTACATGCCAATAAAAACAAAAAATGCAGTCTGAGTGGGTTTTCCTTTAACTCTTCCTGATCTTTTGGGAGGCACTGTCAAATGTGCTTTACCTGACACATTTATTTAGGTCTTGTCTTCAAAATGTAGGGTACTATTAATACATACTCTTAACTGATTATAAGTAAATACAGTTTGTTCCTGTTCTAGAACTAGGATTTACACTTTATGGAATTCTGTTATTTTTCCTTCTTCACAGCTTTCTTTCATAATTTCCTGTCTTTACAGTGTAATTTCTCACTTCCTTTCCTAGAAAACACCACCCACATTTCTGTCCCTGTACCTAGGAGTCCTAGCAGCTCATTCAGGTTCTTGCTCCACCTCCTCAGAAGTGTTAATATAAATGTTCACAAGGTGCAGAATGAAGTGAAGCAGTGAACTGACAGGGGTTCTGCAACAATTTTATCGGGAATAAGTTTAAGAATCTGGTTTTCCATTAGATGTGAGATTACTGCTACCTCACTGCCACAAAGCTGTCTTCTATTGTAGAAATGTTAAAAGCGTGTCCAAACTGCTAGAACAATGCTTGCATGCTGCGAAATCTCACCTGATCAAGTAGTAAGCTTCACAACTAGTATTACACTACATAATACTGCACAGATCCCACAAAGTAGCATTTTATAACATTCAATGTATGATTTGAACGTGTCTAAGCTTAAAAAGCAGCCTATGCTTCATTTCCTATCCTCACTTTCCATTAAGGACTGTTGGTTTGTTCCTAGTTTGTCTCCAGAAACCCATGAGAACCAAAAGTGACTGTTTCAAGTGGACTCTGAAGGGAAACCATCTGCTCCAGTTACCCCCTATGAACATAAAGCACATCACTGCTGAGAGCTGAGTCTCTGTCACTGGTTCAGACCAATGCTTCCTCTCACCTGGCACAAGGCAAAGAAATTGTGAAGGCTCTTAGAGAAGCTCTGGAGCAATTGAATGATTGGTCAGGAGAAACAAACTGCTGGATACCACTGCTGTACCACCTCACCCCAGTCACTGGAAAAACTGTTGTAAGAGAACACCATCCCCCAAACATGATGCAGCCAAATAAAACCTCACACTGGCCATAAATGGATACTTAGGAAAGCATAAGAATGGGAGAAGACAGATGATTTTCCCCAACCTTAAACAATTTTAGCTCAGGAATTTCGTGACCTGAACATGGTTTCTGGATATTTAAAAAGTCTCTCTCATATATGTTATATCTATATCTCATATGTGTCTCCCCTTAGGCCTATGTAAAATTTTAGCACCTACAACTTATTTTGATAAGTTCCATGCTTCATGGCTCTTTTGATCATGGCCCTCCTTTTGTTTTCAGCAATTCCCATTGTATTCATTTGGAAATATCATATACAGCTGGTGGTCACAGTGTAGGGATATATTAAGAGGTATAGTACACCTCCCTGCCTGGGGAAAATCCAGTAATCTGGAAAGGCTTTCAGGATAGCAGAGGATCTCAGTGACAATTGGTGTGCAAACATTTGTTCCAAAGCATAGAGGCACAGCCTCCTTTCAGGTGAAAAGGATCCATGTTTGCACTCTGGGACCAGTGTCAGAGCAGCATTTGTAACGTTTGTGTTAGTGAAGTACCACTGAGTAAACTGAACCACACATTCTTGTCCCTCCAGACCTCCTGTGTTCTCCTTGAAACATTTGCTTACATTTGAGACACAGACTTAGGAACTCTTTACTTTTTATGGTGACAAATAAAAGAGTTACAACAAGACCAACTTTGTGTCACCTCTGAACACTGTCAATTTGAAACGATTTTAGAACAACCACACATCCATCTGAAAACATGTTTAGGATCAAATAAATGAAAACATAAATCTTTCTAAACAGTACTTATGAATATAAATAAGTTTCCAGGCTGTCATACTGCAGTAAACTTTTATAATACCTCTAGCAAAAGCTGTATTAGAGACACTGAGACAGAAGAACTAAAATTATTTCACTGTTTTCTGACTCTGTGCATGATATACTGCCATCCAATTACACAATATTTATTTACAGAAATCAATGCAAATACCTTTTAAAATATAGTTTAGAACATGTGAGCATGATGATGAGATGTCAGTATTATATTTCAGTATGATGGAAACCGTGACACTGGTCAACACAGAAAAGGTAAAGTGTTTTTTGAGCCAGCTCACAGTCTGGTATCATCAGTTTGGACACTTTGCCTCTACACTAGCTGATCTCTCCCTGCAGTTTTCTCCTGACTCTACCTAAGTCTGGAACACACCAATTTTTTCAAAATTACTTTAGTGGGAAAATCAACCAAAATGCAGCTTTATGTCAAACAGCATAGGAAAGCTGAACAATGGTACCTGTCCTTGAACCTAACTGATATCCTGGACTTTATTCCTCTGCTTCAAATTCTCTGGGAAAAACGTGTTTCTTCGACATGTGAAAAGTATGTTAGCACCTTAACAGATGTGCCAAGGTGGTTGTTGGTATTAAGCCTGTACTTAAACAGCAGCATACCTTGCAGGAAAAGACTCTGCACGGCAGGATGCTTCCAGGTGGTGCAGTCCTGTGGGTGCATGTACTTTTTGAACAGTCCAGGATGTGGCACTTTTTTGGTCCAGTTTTACTGGAAGGACACATTGTTTGAGGAGGGTTATGCTTAGAGTAGTACTTGGCACTGAAGCTCAGCCCTTGGAGAAGACTCCGCAGTCCAGCACAGCACATCCCAACCTTCATTTCTTGACAGCCAACCGGGAATTTCTGCAAATCCCAAACTGCCGATCACTTACTTACACGGTGCGCATGAAATATACATAACGTAAACTGCAGGCCTAAATATACATACATACATACGATATATACATAGTGTAAACTTCCTCTTTCAAAGAAATGTGATTGATTCACTAGGTAATCAAATGAGAAGAAAATAAGTAAAACTTAGTCTGTTTGCTAATATCTTGCACCACAGTTTAACCTGAACATTCCTACAGCGGCCTAAAGTTTAACTCCAGTGAAACTATGAGGAGAAGGGGAGGTGCAAACGTCCAAACGCTGAAGGACAGAACACTGGGAAAGTTTGGAGAAGCCGTCCCCCCCCACTTCCCCATCACCTAACTCCAAACCCACGCTCTCTCCCGAGGGTCCCTGGGCAGGAGGAGCTGAACCCCCGTTCGCAGGAGCACTGCAGGGAACGAGCCCCACGTGTCCGGCTGGGACCGGCGCTGCCCCGCTCCCCGCCGGCGCTGCCCGTCCGCCCGCGGCCCGCGCAAGGACTCGCCATGCCGCTGCCGCCGCTCCTCCCGCTCCCGCTGGGCCGGGCCGGGGCTGCCCGGGATGAGGCACCGGCCGGGCGGGCGGCAGCGCTCCCGGGGCGCTGCCCGTAACTAAGATGGCGGCAGCGCACTTCAGCAGCCAGGGCGGCCGAGCGCCGCTGATGTCAGCGCCGAGACGCGGAGCCACGGCGGGCGGGCACGGTCCCTGGCGCGGCTTTCCCGGCTGGCTGCCGTGCCACTCCCAGTCGCGTCCCCGGGCGCGGAGGCCACGGGCGACTCGCCTTGAGGCGCGTTCCCGCCGTGCCGGGCCTGAAGAGCACCGCACTTCCTCGGCCGCCGAGAGTCGCTCGGCGCTGCCCTTAGCAAAGATGGCCGCGGCCCTCCTCCCGCTCCATCCCTCGCCCGGCCGGTCCCGCAGCCGCTGGATGCTCAGCGGCGCGTCCCTGCCGCCCGAGACAGCGCTCCCTCCCGCCGCGCCAGCTCCCGGCGCTCCCGCCGCCGCATGGCCGAGGCTGCCGGCTCCCCACGCCGCCCCGCCGCGGGCAGGTGCGGGGCGAGCGGCGCGGCGGCGGCCCGAGCCCGCTGGCGGCTGCTCGGACAGGTAGGGGGAGCCCGCGGGCGGGAGGGGCCGGCATGGCGGGGCGGGCGGCGGGCTGAGGGCAGCGCGGCTGTCTGGTGTTCCCTCGGGCCGGGCTGTGCCCCGGGCGGCGGCGCGGGGAATCCCGTGTTGCCCTCACCCCTTACAGGAGGATCGCGAGCAATAAATACTATGGTGGGTCATGTAAAGGGGCTTGCAGCGCTCTCCCCGGAACAAAAATGATAGCAATAAAAATATATACATGTATATACATGTAAAAATATATACATGTATATGCACCCAACCTTCTCCAAAGAGAGGAGAAGCGGAAGGGGCAGGCACTGATCCCTTCACTCTCGTGACCGGTGACAGGACATAAGCGCATGGCCTGAAGTTGTGCAGGACAGATTTAGGCTGGATATCAGGAAAAGGTTCTGCACCCAGAGGTTGGCTGGGCACTGGAACAGGCTGCCCAGGGAAGTGATGTCAGGCAAGCCAGACAGAGCTGAAGCCTGACAGAGTTGACGTGTTTGGACAATGCTCTCAGGCACGTGGTGTGACTCTTGCAGTGTCCTGTGCAGGGCCAGGAGTCGGACTCGATGGTCCTGATGGCTCCTTCCAGCTCAGCATGTTCTGTGATTTTTAGTATTCTAAAGTGTGCCTTCAGCAGATCCCCAAACTGCCCGTGGCCGGTGTTAAGGAGGAGGACCAGCATCCCATTGGCACCCCCATCGCCTGGTTGTCCTGGCTGCTGCCTCATTCCTGCTTGTTGCTCTCTGCCCTCCAAACTGCTTTTGGTGGGGAGTTGGGGCGAGACCCCACTCACCTGGCAGTGAAAACTGCATTTTGCTCAGGGGCTGGAGGAGGGTGAGGAGGAAGAATGAGCAAGTGGTGACACCTGTGCTGTGGTAAACAGCAGCTTCTCAGCTCCAGCCTTCCACACTGATTTAGACCCTTTCGGAGCAGGGCATGGTTGGAAAGGGTTCCTCTACAGATGAGTGGAGGCATAAAGGCTTAAAAACTCTAGTCTGTTTCATTGGCTGTTATGGGATGTGAAATTTGCAGCCCTAACTTGAGCATTTGGTTCTGTACAGATGGACACCTGGAACTGCCTATGGACAGCTGCCACAGAGGGGTGGCACTGAGTCAGTGGTGGCAGCTGGGTTGCAAGGGGCACCTGGCTGCAGCTGGGTCACAGTGGGAGGCCCGAGAACGTAAATATTGCACTTTGGGTGTGCTTTTGGTTTCTAAATTTGCTGGTCCTGCCAAACAGGACCAACTTCTGTTTTATTATACTCCAAAGCAGGAAATGTCAAAGTAACTGGTGGGAATATCAGGTTTGTCTTTGTAGGTTTCTGTTCTAGCAGACTATGGAAGCTGCACTCTGTGGCTATACTAGCTGTTATTTCTTCTCAACATATACTGCCTTTGGCATATTCCTGTCTCTTAAAATCATAAGGAGCTTTTCATAACAATAGAATGGGGTTGTGGAAGAGTGCATGTAGGTATTTGGGGAAAAGGCTTATTTTTTTTTTTTTTCTCAAACTACATGTATCTGTGACCTTTCCCTCTGCAGATTCCCTTGGTTTTTCCATGTTCTTTAGCTTTTCTGTTGATATTTATATGGTACAATGAGCAAGGATCAATTTTATCTTACTGGTACATCTGAAGTAAAAATCAGTTCTGTGCTCTTTGCCACAGTGGTGCTCAGATCTATCTATGGATTGGAAGAAGGTATCAACCTCCCTTTAAACCCATTTTTAAAGGAGCACTATCAAAGTGTTTCTTACAGTGCTTTTAAATGTGCTTTTCATACTGCTTATAATAATGCCTTATGTGAAACCAGTTCTGTGGTGTGTTTATATCTTGAATTTGTTTTCATTCAATGCACACACAAATTGATTTACTATGGTAAGGATGCTTGAGTGCATGCTCGCTGATTTAATTTAAAAAAAAAAAAGCCCTTTTATGAGGTATCCTATGAAGCTAGCATAAAGAACCAGGGGTTTGCATAATTACCTGTGTGCTCTTTATCAAAGAAATGTTTTATGTATGTACTGGGTTTGAAGTTTGGCAATATTTTAAACTTAGTCTGTCAGAACCAAGAAAAGTATTTTTTTGCATTTAAAAAAGTGCTGAGGGAAGTTGCCTGTGTAGTGTGCATTTGTAAATGACTGGATGAGTTCTCTGAGGCTGCATTCTGAGCTCTGCCAGTCTCTGTGGCTGAAGGCATCATCCAGTCGGTAATTTTCAGCAGGGAAGGTAGAGCAATAGGCATGCATTTGGTTCCTCCCTGTATGGACGTCTGCTCCCTAGAGAAAGTTTCATGAAATCTGTGAGCTTTCTTTGCTTATCCTACCTGTTACCTTCCTCTTGCTCTTCTCACACAAGTCTCACAACCGCAGATTATGCTGAGCAGGAAAGGATGCACAAGAATCAAATTCAACTCCTGGCCTTGCACAGGACCATCCCCAAGAGTCACACCACATGCCTGAGAGTATCTTGCTCACCTGCTAATGGGCTTTAACTTCCAGAATTGAAAAATAAAAGCTAAAGTGAGGATAGGTCAATTATTACACTTTTTTTTTCCTGATCAGAAGCACTTCTAGAACGATTTTTCATTTTTTCCTTCTCTCTGTGAAGGGTGCCTGTGCTCCGGATCTTTTTTCAATATTTTTGTTAGTCTAGAGTTTGTAAATTATTTATAGTTGGATAGAAAAATTTGATAAGTAAATTATTTGAAAAAGTAAATACCATAGTCCTATGGAGATATTTAGAGTGCAGTTACAGGTTATGTTGTAGCTGATTGTGTAGAAACTTTCTTGCATGTACCAAATACCATGTTGCAGTCACTGAGAGAACTGCAGAGGTTTGTAGACCATGTCAATTGTTACTGAATTTGGCTCTTGGTGTAATTAGGCCTAACACAAGGATATACACAGTTAAATACAGGGAATTTCAGATGACTGCCTTTCTCCCTGTTGTTTGTGGGAGATTCTTTTTTTGGTGCGTTTTTTTTTTTTTTTTTAAAGAGATGTCAACCAATTTTAGGTTTTATAGGGGGTCCTAAACATGGTCCTAGTACTGTGACTAAAAACCAAGGGCATTGAAGTTGAGATCTATGGTATATTTTACCAGAATTTTGTAGAACAGGAGACTGTTTGGTGATCAGTTAAGATAGGCTCATCACCTTTTGTTTTTATCAGTGGATTATTCTGTAGCAGCAACTTATCTTTTTAGCCTGTTTAACACAACTGTGATCCTTTTAGGAACAGACTTGAGACCCCCCCCCCCCCCCCCTTTGATCCATATGTAAAAAATACAGATATAAATAATGTAACATATTCTCCTTTTGTGCTGTTTTCTCAGTTATATTTAGGGTTTTAGAAGATTTGACCTGCTGTTGTAATCTTCAGATCTTAGACCACTTGACTTGTGTTTGAGGCTGTGGGAGAAATGTTCTTTTGAGTATTCAAATGCTTATGAGATTTTCTGCTAACCCAGAGACTGAATTTTACAGAGTGGCTATATGATGTCTCTGTACAACAGAAACTGAAAATAGAAACATGTTGTTGCTGCTGTATATGTTTTTTCCTGTTAGTAACGGCTTGCTATTGCTTTAAAGAAGTCCCCAAACAACACACTTTTCTGAAAATTAGGTCTTGCTGGTTTTCTTTAGTTGTCGAGATAGTCCATTTTGTTTTCATGCACACAGCTATTACATGAAGGTCTTAATTTTGCTGGTCTTTTAGTGTTGTTCTCCTGCTTTGATTTTTTTTTTGCATTTTCCTTCATGTGTGTATTTTTCTCACATGTTACAGAAATAGCGTGGACAGCACCCAGACATTTTTAATACTTCATGGAAAATGCCTGTGCCCTTCACATGCTGAGACCTGCCAATGAAAATAGCTCCAAAAGCAATAAGCCTGATGCCTCAGACCTGCTGTTAGGAACCAACAGTGTAGCAAATACAATTGCTCTGCTCACATATGTAGTACTTCCAAATATCCTGCAAAATAATGGCTCATGGCCCCAAACTGTAAGGCTGTTAAATGTGAGTGCATTTTCAGTTAAAGTATGTCGACACAGTTTGGGTACAGCAAAAAAAATCACTGACCTGTTTTGGTTTTTTTTTTTTGTACACATGCTTTGTATGCAAAGCTTCTATTTCAAGTTTCATAATTCTGGAGAGCTGTTTCTCATTTGATTTATCTCTAGTTGGGCAAAAACTTGTAAATTGCAGTGCTGTCCTACTCAGTGGAGCTCTTCCTTGTACCTCTTATCAATTTATAGTGATGAGTTTATCTTCTGCTCTGTTTTTTTTTTTTTTTTTTTTTTTAATCCATCACTAGGGACTGCATATGCACCTTAATTTTAAAAATGCAATGGCAATTATTTATGTATTCTCTCCAATGTTAGGAGAAGGAAGTTAAATCCAGGACACCTCTCCTTCCACATCACTGCCCTAAGGAATAAGTCTTTTTGTCTGGCAGGGAAATGCTGGCTGTCTTCTGAGCAATGGCACAACTCAAACACTCCCAGCTGAGTGCTGCGTTTTCCTGCACAGAGGGGTTGATACCTCACTCCCTGAAGATGGTTGGCTGCAGCTGACTAGGCAGGGCAGAGAGCCCACGTTTTCACTTTCCTGAACAAGTGTTTTAATCGTTTAAGAAATGCAAATGACATTCTGTCTCTGTCACTGCCTTGAATTCTTCATTCTCTTAGCACTGAACTTGGTGCTCTCAGAGTGTTTTGGGGCTCATATGTCAGTCCCCTTATAGGGGCCTGGTAGGGGAATAAACAGTTGTGGTGTTTGAAAGTCTGGGGTCTGGGACAGGGAGCAATTTTCTCAACCTGGGCAGCTTTGGCAGCATCTCTGCAAGTGTGCAGCAGAAAACTTCCAGGCTGGGAAGGAGTCTGTCAGGGGAGCACACAGCACTCGAGCACCTGAAGATCATGTTTTGGGTTTGTGATTTAAATTCTACAAAAGATACCTGGTTGTTGTTGATTTTTTTCCCCCCTCTATAGGGAGAGTGAGTGACACAGAAATTGCTTGTGGAAGGCACTGCTTGAGCTGTGAAACTTGGTAAAATGAGAGAAAGGGGAGAACACAGTTTGCCCCTCTAATTTTTGCATGGGTTTGCTGGAGCATGAGTTAAAAAAGCAACTTTGTGTACTTCTGAACACAGTACATTTGCTTTACAGTTATTGAGACATAATTCATAACTCATTCTCTTGACCCCTACCATCAATACCACTGTATTTTGTTCAGGCTTGACATCCTTGGTTATTCATAACTACTAGCTCATAGCATAGCCATTATGGTTTGCCTCTTCACTTAAATAGGCATGGGTTTGTTCTTTTCTTGGAAGTTTTATTGTTAATGTTTAATTTGTTCTTCATTTCAAAGGTTCTGAGGAAAAAGCACTTGAAAGATGTGCATCTCCAACAAGTATCTGTAAGAAGGTTTGCATCATTCAATCTCTTTTCAATAGAAGACCAAAATACAGACGAGGAAGCTGGGACCTGGGTTCAGTATAGAAGCATCTTTTATCCCAAGTACAGTGTCTCCTTAAGGTAACCACAATTTAAGTTCTAAGTACGTTCTAAGATCTTGAATGGGCCTCAAATATAAAACTCATTAGTCATTCTTCCAGTGTTTTGTATAACTAGGACATAGTTTACAAATAAACTGGTAAATGTTATTTTTAGTTGTTTGTTACAGTAAGGAGCTTGTCTGACTCTTCTTTCTGGTACATTTCACTGAAGTGGCAGAACTTGACTGAAAATACTGATGCTTGTAGCTAAAACGGAATGCAAATGTGAGCATGTATTTTATATTTTAATAGCTTTGTGCTTTGGCATTCTTCAGCTATAAATAGGACGTAAAAAAACCTGAACACGGTTATTTATGGTCTTAATAAAATTTTTTATGACATGATGTTATTAATAATGTTCTAAAAGGTTTTTGGTAATGATCTGTATTTTTTTAGTTTTCTTTTTAGTGCTTCTTTTAAAACTCAGATTGGAAGCCAAATTCCTACAAAATAATATTTACTTAATGAAGTAATCTTTGTTATATTAGGGCAGGTCATTTGTACTAAAGAAATTGACAATAAAGAAGTCCACACATACAAGAACAAAGCCACAGAAAGCTTACTCCCCCCACAAAAACCCTCTGAAGGGTTGTCAGTGAATTCTCAGTGGCTTTATAACTCCCATTCATTACTATGTTTGTGGGGTTTTGTTTTTGTTTTTGTTTTCTCTTGCTTTGGTCTTCTTTTCGAGGTTCAGTTTTGTATCCACCATACCTGGTTTGTCTCAGGATGTTTGCAACAGTAACTTAAGAATCCCTGATTTGATACTTGTTCTGCAGCATTTAATTAGTCTCTGAAGGTGGATGATTTTGCATTCTCTGTGCAGTGGAAGATGTTCTGGAGAGCCCAAATCAAAAAGTGCATTTTTGTTTACCTGGGACTTTAATTTAAAGTCAAGCTTAGAAATTAAGATCTAACACAAACCAGTGACCATCATCAAACTGCAACATTTTTGCAAGGTTTTAAAATGAACCCATGAGAAAAAACCAAACCAAGGTAAAGGAATCCCACAACACTACATGCAGATAATATTAAATTTGCATCTGGTGTAAAATCAAGAACAAAATTCTTTAGAGCTTTATAAAGTCCTAATTTTCTGTTTTCCAAGCTTACACTCAGTCATGTTAAAAGGGTTCAAAAGGAAACTTTTCCACTGGAAAACTGCTGTTAGTAATAGAAGTAGGTGCTCTGTTTTATCATGTATAGACTTTTCCTGCAAACCCCCAGTGAATGCTGGGGACTAATTCAAACCCTGACAGTCTACATAATGCCTTTTATGCAGTGTCCCTGTTCCTTGTTTCTGGGTCTTCAGAGGCACACTGGGGATAGCAAACACAAGGTGTTTAGGGAGAATTTGGGCTGAACAAGGCTGCAGTCCCTTACAATGCAGCCCTGAACTCCTTTAGTTCACTGTTGTGGCTTGCAACACTCACTGTCACTTGATTTACTTCTGGAGTTTTAAGGTGGGAGAAGAGCTAAAGTTCACCTGTGCTGGCAGTACAGAAGCCAAGGCAATGTCAGGCTGATCCTGCTCTGGCATTTGTGTGCTTCTGTTTCCACCACTTTCTTTGTCATCATTTTATTTAGTGTTATTTGCCTAACAGTAGTTTCATTGATAATAGGACACAGCTCAGCTATATACTTCAAACAAGCATGTTTATTTTTGAGTTATTTTATTGTGTTTCTTTAATCTTGTTCAGTGGAAATGTACAGTTTCTGTGCTGGAGCAGGCTCATACCACCTTTCCAAAACTGAATATTGAGGAGAATTGGGACATTATCTTCTGGCGAGGATTTTTATTTTATGTCTTCCCTTTCCAAAAGATATTCAGTGACCTCTAAAAATAGTACTACTGATAATTTTAGGAATAATGATCAGAACTTGCTTAGTCTTACACTTCTATATTAAAATGTTTTCAGCACACTGAGGCAGTGACAATACATAGAGTATATTTATTATTTCAGAATATTGCAGGAGGTGAAGAAGGGAAGGAGAAAATACTGTGGTTTTTTGCCAGGAACAAGGTATAAATAGACTGCAAGAAAATTGACTTTACCATGAGTCGCAGTTAAATAAAGTTTCTTCCCTGTTTTTGCAGAAGCAATAATTCAGGGGTTCAGCATATCAGTTTAAAATACACACCAGAGCAACAGTTCTTCTTGCTGAAATGTACATATATAGAAATCTTGGAGTAAGCATTCCTGCATCTTTGAGAACTGATCATGTGTTGGAAACTTAAGGATTCTCTGTATGTCTGATAGTCTTCCCTTGGTTTTCCTCTGACCACTGGCAGAATATTATTTATGATAATATTAAACAGCAGGAACAATTCTAACAAGTTAACAAGAGCATAATATTAACAATAACTTCCATCAGGTAAATCCAGAACAGCGTGCTTGAATAGGAAAGCCTTTTTGTATCTTTTTGTCAGGAAAAAAAAAAAATGTTGCTATGGCCCCTCTAAAATCTTGACAAAAATGCTTTGGAATTTTCATCTCCATTTGTTTTCCTTCTGCATTAGCATCTTCTTGGAAAAGCTCATTGCATATGTTCGATGTTAAAAAGGTTGTCAGCTAATATCTTGACGAGACTAAATACTTAGGAAAGTTCATAAGGTTGTTAGTGGCTTTTGGCAAAGAGTATAAAGGTCAAGCTATATCAGTTCAAGGGCTGTCAAAACTGATCAAATTGTATATTCAGATATGCTATGACCTAGCTGGAATTACTGCTCTAGAGGGGCTTGGGACCAGTTTGTCAGGCAAATAGAAGCTTTTGTAGGAACCACCAGTCACGTGTGTGCTATTCTGAATTGTTTTGGTTTTGCTGTTTCTCTGACTAAATTCAGGCTGGATTCACATCTCAGAAAGAAGAGCTTATGCCTTGTTTTTCTGTCACTAGTTTATATTTTTTTGCATCATTCTTAATAACAAATCTTCCAAAGCAGAAAGTCAGAAGTCCCAGTCTAAGGCAATTTTCAGCTTCAAAAATTTAAGCTGAATTTAGGTGCCATTTTGACTAGATCCTTGAAGTGAGACATCATTGACTCATTTTAAAAATCCCCACAACTCTTCTGGTTAAACACTGATCTCCAGTGTGCTTAATGAAGTGCAGATTCGTAATACAAGTGCTCTCTTGAGGTTGTTTAGCTACTAAGGTGCTTCACAGTAACTCTGGGGTATCAAAGGGAGTGTCTGGTGAGTGTGGGGTTTTGCTAGCAGTGAAAGGTGTGTCAAAATGAAATTTCTTGTGTTAGAATCCAAAACCTTCTTTGATTAGTCCATCTGGATTTGTATTATGTTGGATGTTCCTATACACTGCTTCCTTGTTTTGATGAAGTTAATTGAGCTTTAGCTTTCTTGACCTGAACCCTGGATGCTCAGACAATTTCTGTGTATTTCTCACATGCTACTTGACTTTGCTTCCACACTCCGTAGATTTCTTTTTGGTGTTGGAATTTGTCCAGGAGCATCTTGTCATCCACGTAGGCCTCATGGCTTTCTTGTCTGACTTCCTCTTGGTCAGGATGCATCATCCCAGAGGTGATCTTTGGATATTAGCCACCTTTCTTGGGCCCCTCTTCTCTCCAGGTCTTTATCTTATGGTGCTCTACCAAACAGATCCCTGAAGAGGCCAAAGTCTGCTCTCCAGAAGTCCAGAGTAGCAAGCTTGTTGTGCACCCTTCTCACTGCCCTAAGGATCTCAAACTCCACCATTTCATGGTCCTGGCTGCCAAGCTTCCTTGGAGAGTCACATTTCCCATCAGCCCCTCCTTGTTGGAAAGAACAAGGTCCAGCATAGCACTTCTCTTTGTCAGTTCCCCTTGAAAAAAGAATTTCAGGAGCCTCCTGGATTTTTTATGCCCTGGTGTGTTGTCCCTCCAGCAGATGTGGGGGTGGTTGAAGGTCCCCATGAGGACCAGAGCTTGTGAATGTGAGGCTGCTCCTCTCCCTGTCTGTAGAGGGTTTCATGTGCTTGGTGTCCCTGTAGCAAACCCCCACTCTAATGTCACCGTTCCCTGCCCTGCCTTTAATCCTCACCCATCAGCTCTCGGTTGGCTTCTTGTCCATCTCCAGGGGGAGCTCCAAGCCCTCCAGTCTGACATAGGCAGCACCACTGTCTCCACATCTGCCCTCTGGTTTTATTCATAGAGCTTTCAGGTGTGTTTGTTGGCTTTTTTCAACTTCTACTTAACTGTGGCAGTATTTCACTTTGCTGTTAAAAAATTATGCATGTGCTGAATATGTGTTTTCTTAGGGATAGGAAGATATATAGTAAGTAAATAGAACTATTTAAAAATGCTTATTTAATACTGCCTTTCTAAATCCTTGTATTATTCATCAGGAATGTGCTTTTAAATTTGAATTTTGTATGAATAGTTTTAGCAATGAAGTGATTATAGATCGTAAAGATGCAGTGTCTCACTGTGGAGATGGTGCCTGCCTTTTAGACAGGAAAATTGTTCTTTTATTTGAATTAAAAAAGGAGCAATCAATATGTTCAAATTTTCTATTTCAGGATATGGATTTGCTTTTAAATTGTAGGCTCATTTTAAGAAAACAGTGAAGAAATAAGTTATTTCTGTGGTAAAATATTTTCCATTGATCAGTCATTTGCTGTTTCAAATATTAAAGTACAGAACTGAAAAGAACAATGTCAGCAGGTTACAGGAAGGGTTAAATCTTTGTAAAAGGTGTTAAGTGTACTTTGCAAGATGTCATGCCTTTATTCTGAATATGAATGAACCTGTAGATAAAAATATGACAGAAACTATTAGATGATTCTAGACCTGTGGTTTAGAAATGAGGGGCATGCAGAGACACCACTTGTCTGTGGCAAGCAGTGTGTTAGAAGATGGTATAGGGCTGAATTCCATTGGCTCTTCCTCCTGGATATTTCTGCTAATAACATTTTGAATTTTTAATGACTTTTTATTTTAGGGATAGAGATTAAAAAAGTGAAGGGAAATTAATTTCAAGGAACATTGCCTACTTCTTAGGGGCAATTTATGTGGATATGACAAGCTTGCCTTCTTCCATTTATTGCATGCTCAGAGACAATGTGTGAATTTAGCAGCATAAAGGGTTGGCCCCAGGAGCTGAAAATGGACAAAAGAGATGAAAAGTGATATGGCAACATACTTCTTTTATTCACTGATCAAGTTATGATTGTTCTATCATATTACCCAAGATATGTTTATTTGTAAAAAAGAATTCTAGTCAAAGAAGCTTTGTTTCAGTTTCTTGCTATATTAAGCTGTGATCTAGAACTGGAGTGAAAGAAGAGTCAACTTTTTTTGCTGTACTCTGGCCCAGAAAGAGCATCTGATCAGACAGCAAAGTTTGCAGATAACTCTGAGGTTCTTAGTGGGCCACAGTGACAATTGATGGTGATATTCACCAAGCCTTTTTGTGAAGTACCTTTAACAGTCATTTTTTATCATTATCCCATATTTTTCACAAATATACTTTTAATTTGTAAGTAGGTTAATAACATATGTAATGTGTTGTGTTTGGTTTTTTCCCTTTTCAATATTGTGTGGAAATATATTCAATCTTAGATTTTGTAGGTTTTTTTAAAGTGAATATAGGCACATACTTGTGTTATTTTTCATCACTCAGTTTAGAAATAATATAAAAGAAAAGAAGGAACCTATTTTTGTTTCATTATGGTTGATGAAAAACATACCTTAATAGGGACCTACTGAAGGATTTTTTGTAGCTATTTTTATATACATGTAAAAGTCTGCCAATTTTGTTGCTTGAATTGGAGAGGAAGGAACATTAATGTATTTAAAGATTGATCTCACTCTCTCTGACTTCATCCAAAGTTGATTTATTTGTAGTCCAGAGTAAGGAATTCTGCTTTGCTTTGTATCAGGAGAAACATGAATTGAATTAGTTTATTGTTCATAGATTTGCCTTTTATTACTCACTGCCTCAGCCATAGAAATTTTTGCCTATTGTACCTTGGAGACTTATTATAAGACATGTGAATCAGATTAACCACGCCAGCCTGAAATTCACTTTTTCCATGATGCTTACCTGTGCTTTTTTGAAGTACTTTGTTGATCTCACAATTTGAACTTCTATGACATCCCTGACGTGTTCTAAAGCACTGAATGCTAATGTTCTTCTGTATTTGGAGATACTCTGGAAATATATGGGAATTTAAGGGTTGGGGTTTAATCCCAAGTTTCTGTGCTTCCTTTCCTTGACTTTGATAATTCAGTGCACGTGACACTTCAGAGACTCTGTGTTTGTCAGCTGCACTGTGGAAAGCTGTGATGGTGACATGGAAACCAGATGTTCTGTATCTTGGCAGTTTTCTCTGGGTTTGGTGATGGAGGAGCAGCTGATGGGATGGGACAGTGAAGCAGCAGCTGTTACAGAACTGCTGAGGATGTATGTGCAGGGCAGATACAAACTACAGAGCTCTGTTTCTTAGGTGCAGGACTGAGGAGCACTCTATTTATGGCAGAATTTGGGGTTAGAGAGCACCTGTGTTTGTTTGCAGGTGCATGTAACTTTTAGTCTGTGAGTAAGGCCTGTGATGGAAAAGAGTTGGGGAATAGCTGGTGCAGAGTTTGTCTGCAGGCTCCACAAGTACAGATCTCCAAATGGAGAAACATGGCTATTGCTGTTTGGAAGTGTGTTTTCCTGTGTTTTGCTCCCTTTCACAAGTAGATCAGCATGTTGCTTTCCTCAGTCCTAAAACTTGTCTGCAGTAAGAGATTATGCTCAATTCCTCAACTTTTGGGTTCCACAAATTTTAAGCAGTTTTGGCTAGTGCTGTCATTTTATCATTTCTTTCTTGTGTCTGCCTACCTTTAGACCCTGAAGTATATAATTTGTATTTTTTTCTAAACCAGGACACTTGACTTCTGTTTTTCTTTCTTCATTCTGTTGAACAACTGCTACTAGACTACTAAATTTTTATCCTTGCCTTTGCTTCACTTGGAGAGCTAAATGATAAATCTTCTTTAGATATGAACTATGTACATAAAGAAATTGAGAGGGGGAAAAAAAAGAAGCCGAAACATGTTATCCCAAGACTACCCTGCATGCCAACAGAGATTAAACTACTTTACTTCCTCAGCATCTCCCACCCTCCATTTGCATTCATTTAGAGATGAGACATTCACAGTTGTGTGAGAGCCCCCAACAGCCCCAGACATAAGCAGAGTTACAGAATTTGTAGGGTTTTGAGGAGTCAGCAGGGGAGGGTTTAAAGGGCAGCTCTGTGGCTGGCAGAACTACCAACCCTATCTCCTTTCTTGTCACCTCCCTTGCACCATCTCTGTTGCATTGGTTGTCCAATTTGATGGAAAACAAACTTATAAAAAAGAAGTGCATTAAAAATCCACATGGTCCATCTGCATTCTTGTAGACTTTCTCTGCAGAGAAGGCATGTAATTTCAGTTTGTTTCATGTAGATGGGAGAAGAGCATTAATGTCCAGTTGAATCTTTTGTAACATCTCTCATATATTTCTTTGTCTCTGTGATGAGCTCAGTTCAGTTTGTTAATTTGATTTTCATTTTTTTAAGAATTAGTCTAGTTGCTGTTCGGTGCTTCTCAAAATTTAACTTTTTAATGTTTCTTTATTTAATGCTTATGCTTATCGGAAGCTGTAAATAGTGGGTTTTTCACAATAAATATGCAATTTCATGTTTGCAAAATGATTGATTTTTTTTTTTCCCATTCTTACAGCTATCTTTCTTCAGGAAAGAACAGCTGAGAGAATGCGAACTCATTTTGTAGATGCTAAAATTCTTGGATTTATTGCATTTTTTTTTTTTTTTAGTTTTTCAAATTAGTGTGTTCCCAAACAGCCTTAGAAGCTTTATTTGAAACATTATTAAAACCCTGTATTTTCATATTTTGCTGCCTTGCTGAATTCCTTCGGGATTTTTTTTTAATATATTTGTGAAACAGCTGTATGATCTGATTGTTCTAAAGTGTAAGACTAATAATTTGTTCATTTTGAGCTTAGATTAGTTTGGAATATTTAAAACAAGTTTAGATGCTTTTTTTATGTGTGTGCCACTGCACATTTAAAAGCAAATCTTAAGTAAATGTTTATTCAATTTTGGTGCTTATTTCTGCTGCTTTCAATGTTTTGCTCACTGCGATCTAAAGTTTGCACTTGGTGTATGAAATTTAGGTAATTAATTTATTATCCCCACTTTTGAATGTTTATTTCACATGGGTTATGCAAATGTAAAACCAAAGAAAATGCAGTTCACTGAGCACATTAATCAGTTTCATCATTAGCATTAATTTAATCAAGTGTACTTGATTTTGTGGGAGAAAAGAGGAATGTGCATGCAGCTGCTGTTCAAAAATACTCTTTGGGTTTTCCCTTTCAAAGAAATTGCTTTACCAAAATTCCTCCTTTTCTCTGTGTGACTTTCACAACCAAATAAAAATTGATGTTCCTTGGAAATGGTTTCCTCCTGATAGCAGTTTCTGAGGAACACATTTCTCCTAATTTCAATGCTGGGATTTTGAAGACTGGTGATTGTCCCCTTGTTTTCCCCCTGGTGGCTACAGTAGTACCTGTTTGCTGCTTCACTGAAAGGGGGTGGTGAGAAGTGAATGCATACAGTAAATCTCTTTTTTGAAGATGGGGTTTTTTTTGATGGTTTATGTGTCAGTAAAGTCACTATTTATGTTTTCTTCCAGATTTCACAACGGCCTCTTAAACGTTAAAGATGTTCTTACAAGTTTTGACAACACAGGGAATGTCTGTAAGTCACTGTTTATCTAAGTCACTACTATGTTAATGAAAGTCTAACTGTGCCAGTATAAAACATTCCTATATGAGCCCTCAATAACCATTTCATTTAGCTGGGAAGCTCCATTAGTGTGATCAGAGTTACCATAGCATTACAGTTTCATGTAGCGCAGTTGTTTGTGTTGGATACACCCTGAAGTTCTCCCAGTGCAGGTTATTTTTGGTTGTGGCTATGGTGGGAACATTAGAGCAGCTGGACTGGATAAAACATTAGTTTAGCCCATTGATTTGTGTTGGCCAGGGGCTGGCAGTGGCTGTATGAGGAGCAGCAGAAGGAACATGGGAAGCAATCAGGGGTACTTCTAGCTTCAAGACAACAAACTTGAACCAGAGAAACACAAAGAAAGCCCTCAGTCAAGTTGTGAAATTCCTCCCTACAGAATGTTTTGGATCCTAAAGCACAAAATAAATTCAAAAAGCAAAGGGAAAAAATTTACTGTGCTTATTAAATATACAGACATCACTTATGGCTTAGGAAGTGCTGGGTGTTAGGAGAGTTAATGGGGCAGTAGGATGATATGTTTGTCCTGATCTTTCACTCTTGTCTAAGCATCAGTTACTGGCTGCATTAACCTGAGGCAAGATGAGCTCTAAGTGGGCCATCAATGTCTGACCCAGTATGGCTCTGCTTCAGTATACTTATTAATAAAATTATCTATGCTATTAATGGACTTGAATTATCAAATTGTGGTAGATGGTGGAAACAAAGCTGAGCAAACATATTGAAACATTTTTGATGTGATGAGTAATTACTATTATGTAATTAACATTTAGAGATACACATGCAATTGTTGTTTGGTTATTCTGCCTTATCTTTCAGGCTGGTTTGTTTGTTTTCAAACAAGCAAACTGATAGAATAAAGTTGGTAAAGTTGGCCAGATATTCAAGAAATATATACATATTCCCCCTTCTTATCAAGCCAATGATATAGAAACTGTTTTGATATATGTATTTTGTCTCAAAATTCCAGTCTTAGTATTCCAAACCTATGTTTCAATGAACATTAGCTCATTATATAACAACTTAAGCGTTTATTTTGAACAGCAGAGAAAATACTTTCTCTGTGTGTGTGTGTGTCCAAAAGTGCTTCAGGTAATGGATCAGGACAGTGTAATATGGTAACATGATTTCTTGCTCTTTGTGTGGGTACTGAGTTTGTTCTCAGTCCACACAGATTTCCTTGTTAACACAAAGAATTTACTCTGCTGAAGTTTCCATATGCTTTCCTATTACTCTTCTGTTAACTTCTCCCAGTATTTCAGCTACTTTCTTATTGATTGCAGATGGTAGAACAAGACTTACACTCTTAATAGGCACACCACCAGTGCTAACATAGGAGTAATATAGCATTTGTAGTTCTCACTGTTTCTCTGTTTATACAAAGATTCACATTTGTCCTTTTGGATTGAGAATTGCTTTGAGGGTTCATGCTGTGGTATTATTAGCATTCGTTTGCCAAGTCATTTCCAGATTCACTGCTTCCCCATTTTTAAATGTCTTTGTGTGTAAGTGTTTGTTTGTATTGATCTCCATATTACTGGTTTATGCCTGTTTTACTATGCACTCTAGATTACACTCTATTAGTGTAACTGTAAAATGATTGTATTCTGGCAGCAGGCAGTATGGCTTGGAGTGTAATAGTCACACTTTTTTGCTGCCACCTCTATGGAATAAATGTTCTCAGTATCCAAGTCAGATTAAAGATGTGTCTGTCACACCCTCATAGTAAAGTTCCCCAACCACGTGTTTACTGAACTGCTCTCAGTCAAGTATTTGGGTCATACCTGATGGAATTTCTGTGCACTCCCATTATCCCTTAATTCAAATTAGCACTTTCTTTGATCTTTTCCTGTGTATTTATTGACTCTCTTTGTGTTAACCCATTGTGGAAATGATAAGGGTGTTATGTTGCCTCCTTTTATCCCCAGAGGTAACACTGTTGCCTTTCTAAAATTAGGTTGACTGGGTTTTTTTGTTATTTGTGTAGTGTTCTACAAGAAGTTTTTATTATCAAATCATAGTGTACTCTAAAAAAACCCAGATATTTCTGAAATGGTCTTTGACAGTATCAGATTATTTCTCCTAATATGTAATACTAATGGAGCTAGCCAGAGCTGAATGTGCTATCACAGCAGTGTGCTCTGTGAGGGGGATGCACTGAATAATTACAAACTTCAGTGTTCTTTTGGGACACACTGCAAAGCCAGCATTTATTTACTGGCCACTAAACTTCACTTAAATGACTTGGACTGAGTTACCAGAAAACAGGGAAATATTTTAGTGTTCCACGTGTGTTTTTTGGTTGCCATACTGAATATTTATCAGCAAAATTAATGGGGTTTTTTTTCCTAGAGGTTATTAGATTATGAAATAATTTTGTATTAAACAATAGCTTGTTTTTAAACATAATAATTTGTTTCAAATAAGATGCTTTTTGTAGTTTGGGGAGAGTTTTTTGGTTTCTTCTAGTAACTGCCTTCTGTTAGAAGCAAGCTCTTTCAGGGAGTGTTCTATTCTATGGTCTTTCTTTTTCCCATGTTGATCTCTGTGCTCATGGTCTTTGACAGCCACATCACCATATACCATCAAAAGAGAAGTGGTGGAGCAGACTCCAGTTAATACCACTGTCTCTGTACTCCCAGTAGGTATCAACTCAGTACAAGATGTGCCACTAGCTGGCAGCATTATATAAAATATCAATAAGCAGCTTTTGAGGAATACTTGTGACTGCTTCCAAAAGTGCTGCCTTACACCAGAAAGACTTCTGGATAAAAGGGGAGCCAACTGCAGTAGCTGTCAATGGTGTATTGCAGGGTCCCAATTGTTAACTCTGAAAATTACCTCTGCACAATGGTTTGTTCAAACTTTGTATACCTACATTTATATTCTGTCTTTTTCTGAAAGATTTCTGAAGATGCATTTGCACTGTAGGATTGCCACTGTGAATGAAAATTCACATTACAAGTTGCAATGGGTTTCCACTTTCTTAGAAAAGTGTGGAAGTTGTTTTTTCTCTGTGCTCATCCTTTGTGGGAGAGTGGTTTCCACATGAAAACTCTAAATGAATTCTCCACACAGACAGGATGCAGTGCTAAATGCACTTCATTCAGCTTTAATTCTATGCATAAACAGGAGGCAGGGAAAAGAGGGCTGGAATGAAGAAAGGATCGGTCTGTTCATTTTAGACAACAGTATGCCATCTGTTAAAAAGAGGGTACAACCTGACACCATCTCTAGTTCTAAGATAGTCCTTTAAAAGAACTGATGGATCCCAGGCAGAAGGTTTGGTGGTGGCATTGTGGGATAGCATCAGCTGGCCCCTGGAACCACACACTACATCCATCCTGGCAGAAGAAATTGTCCAGAAATTAAGTAAAATTCTGCAAGGATGAGCTTTTGAGGGTGTCTCCTTCCCTTGCCTTTCCAAGTGGGAGAAAGCAGTTGTAACTGAAGTGCTTATGTGACTCTGTCCTGGAAGTAATCATTGCAGATTATGTAAACATTTAAATTAAGTGAAATGATCAGGGCCAAAATATAACCTCTTTACTATTTGCCCCCAGTCTAAGCAAGCTATAGACTGTGCAAAGGAGAATTTTATTAAGTGAAATACAGCATATTTTTGAATATTCATCTACTGATTGTTATCACAGAAGCAAGATATTCCAGAATGCTCAAGTAGTATAAAGTTGAAAATATACTATATGTAATAGCAAAACAATTTTTTTGTGAACTGCACATAGCATTAGTTAATAATTTCATTTTCAAGAAACAACATGTTCAACACATACTCATTTTATTTTCTGTTTGGCTGAGTGTACAATTATATGTTTTAGAACTAAAAGAGCAGCAGAGGGTGCTGCAGTTACAGAGCTGCCCAGGCACACACTCCAAAATTGTTGCTCCTGTAGGCAAGTAGATCCTGTAAACACTTAAGCTTTTCATTTGGGATTGATGTAAACAGGCTAGTTTTAAATACTGTTTCCTCTGTTTATAGAGGAAAACAGGTAATCTACATGAAATCCAGGAGAAGTAGAATTACATACTCACTTCCTTCCTGATTTTTTGTTTTAATAGTTTAATTGGTGGAAAATGGTGCATCATTTCATGAAAACATAGTGTGTGGATATAGCTACTGTTACAAAACACTCAACATCTTTAGAACTGGTTTTGTTTATGCTAATTTTACATTTAGAAGTTCTAGCCTCTGCAACAAGCTTTTTTGGAAAAATTTGTTGTTTGTGGATGTTTTTTAATGTGTTTCCAAAATAAATAAGCTAGCCCAACTGAAGAATATTTTTGCCCTTCATATAATATTTTTCATGAGAATAACAGAAGAGAAGGATTTTTTCTTAAATTTCAAGTTCACATCAAGGTTTTTTGGAAACACAAATCAAGAAGGAAACAAATTATTGTTCTCTCTTTAGTTTTCACTTTTATTTCAGTTTATATTAATTTTAAAATTATACTTAAAACTGGTAATTATGCAACTTTGTTTAAAATTTATTTAAGAAAAATAATTAAAAATCTACTTTTAAACAACCTTTTCTTCTTTTCTCCATTCTCTCAAATAACTAAAGCAAGGAGGATATCTTCTTTCTGTTAGTATGTGAGTATGGGTTTAGAGAGCTGCTTGTTTCTTCAGGGCTCTCACTGTGTGCCTCAGATATCTGAGCTCCTCAGTGGAGAGATGATGGCAGCTACTGAATGATCATGCTTGGAAGGATAGATGCCATAAAGTTACCTGGGGACAATACCCAGATGACATCCTTTATGGCAGCAGGGGTGCTCCCGTATTTCATGGAATGATACCTGGAATCAACCAGGGAGCAGAGTGCAGTTTTCAGGTGCTGCTGTGGGAGTTTCCCACGTTGTTTTTAGTAAACATCTGGTTATCCGTGGTGAAAAGCCTGCCAGCTGGAATATGCTTCCTGCCTCTCTGTGCCTCAGTCAGTGTTCTCACCTGAAGAAACTGCCACCCATTGTCCTCTGAGCCTTCTCTCATTCCTCTGGTGTGGCAGATCAAAATTATTTACCATGTCAGAAACTCAGAGCCCCTTGGAAGTCTTCAACAAAAAATAAATTGTCTGGAAGAGTGTTTGAATAGCAACGATATGTGTTGTTTTGAATGAAATATTGTATTTATGATACCTACAATTTACTATTCACTATGCAGCTTCCTTTTAAATAAAACATTTCGTGATCAGGGTTAAGAAAAAACAGCTGTTTCCTCCCTCCCTCCTTCATCCAATTCACTTCAATGATTCAGTTTACAGCATCATCCCAAGCAGTCACGTTGACATAACCGACATAAGGCATATGGAATGGAGCAGAAAATAAGTATATGGAGAGAAGCAGGCACCTTTTAAATTACTCTTCCTACCAGATTTGTTTTTATGAGATTGTTCTCTGATGGAACATCAGTGATTTTGTCTGTTTTAAGTACTGTCCTGAAATATTCAGCTTTTCCCCACTCACTAAAATCTTCTGTTTATCAGGAACGTGTGTGTGAAAAGAGAAGTCATAACTGTGGTCAGGGATCCCTTTCCTCTAAACTACTTTTTTCCTGCTATGTATTCCAGACATTATCTTTGTGCCTCTACTTTCAAGAATGGCACCAGCTTAGAGAAGTGGGAGGTGAAGAAGCCCAGTTGAGTCCTTCTGTGTAGCTTCTTTCTTCCTGGGTCAGATTGAAGTTTTTGTAGGAACTGGTTCTCCTGTTCAGGTTATTCCAATAAGAACCTTTTGGTAAAAATATGTGACTCTCTTGAGCAACTGCAATTACTTTTCTGTGTTGCTGAGCAGTGTTTTGTACCTTGGCACACTGATTAGCTATGCTTTGGTATCATCTGTTGTCTTAATCTTTAAAAAGTAGTTGGCATTAGTAGGTTTCTGAGTGTACTACTCATGCTAATCTTCCACAATGTGAAGTATTTTTGAAAGTATTCCATGTATTCTAAATGGATTACCATGAGAAATTAGATCTTTTGATTTACGTTAATTACAATTTTGAAGATGCAACATAACACCTTAAATTAGGTTGGTAGAAGGAGAAGAGTATGAATGATTTTAATTAATTTCATGGGTTTTACTTTTGCTTTAGATAACTTATCTTAGTCACCTCTTTAATTGAGATAGGGCAGGATAACAATGGTAAGCATCCTTTAAGATGTGCTTTGTTATTAATTCAGCTTAGTCCTTTAATATATTTTAGACCTTTCTCAAATGAAACTTTTTTCATTTGAGAAATATTTCCCAAGTATTTCAAATTTGGGCACAATTGAAATAAATAGTTTCAAATGAGTTTGATGTGCACTGGGTTGTTGCCATTTCTGTGTAAATTGCATGTTTCTTTGTAATAATTCTTTTTGTTCTCACAATTCCTTTCACTTGCCATGTTCTAGCTGTGCTTTCAGTGCTGTTTTCACATCCTGAGTATCTCCCTTCTGTCTGATATCACTACATGTTGCTGGTGGTTTCTGATATTCAGATCAGATGGGGCATTTCTCTGTACTGTATTATAGTCCCATCAGTGGCTGGAGTGTGGAGGCATCAAGGGCAGTCCTTGTTATTGGTTTTCTCTATACAAATGCAGCTGAAATGTTATGCATAACTTGAACCTTGTTTTGGTTTTGTTTCAAGTTTGGTTTAGAGAACTTTTCAAAAGTTGCATTGTATTTAATTTTAGAAAATCATATTCAAATGGGTCAACTCATGTCTTCTTTTCAAAATGTCACAGTGAAAGGTTTCAATTTAATTCAGCACCAGTTCCTAAAATTATATTTAAAAACCCCTACTTTGAATAAAATATTTTTGGAAATGAGAATTTGAAACCTTTGGTGAATATATCCATTTGAAATGTTTTGTCTGATGATAGTTCTGACTGAAAAATATGATGAAAAGTGATCTACATAGCAGTGACCAGATGAGAATTCGACGTAGATCTAGTGTTCATGTACTTAGCTTGATAAATTAAATACTGTTATTGAGAGTATGTACATTTAAATAAAATTATATCAGGTTTAAGCTATTCTTTAAAAAATATTTTCAATAATATGGAAAGAGGTGGATAAGACGATATTTCAGAAATATAAAGAGCTAAGTTTTGGTAAAAAGAGCCTCCTATACAAATGGTTTGGTAAATAGAAAATGTATGAGGAATAACTGCAAGGTTGTTGGTATTACTGGAGTCCAGCCTTGTGGATTTTAATTAAGACTGCAGCCCACCTGCAAAAGGTTTTAGTGACTATCCCCTAAACAATGATTTAAAACATACTGGTTCTAGCAATGGTGATTTCTCATCTACTCCCTTACTGGTAGAAAATATCTCCTCATCTCTAATGGTTGCCTCTTTTTACTCAAGCTTAAACTTATTACTGGTTTGGTGCTTGGCAAAAAACCTGAAATTTTATTTTGCAGTAGATTTTTAGGTATATTAAATCATCACATGGCCTTGCCTATATCTTCTTTTAGTTACATCCAGCAAGCCAAATTCAATCATGTTGTCTTAAGCTACAGTTTTGCTAGGCTCTGACGTTCTTTAGACTCCATACATTTGGTTTGTATCTTTCTTAAGAGTGTTTGTCAAATCTGGGCATAGTGTTCCAGTTGAGACTTCTATAATGTGAAGTAAATGAGGAGATTTTGTGTTTTACAGCCTGTGTTCCCAATATTGAATTTTCTCTTACAGCAACATGACTTTGACTCATGCTGATCTGTTGACTTGCCATAAAATCCTGGCCCTCTTCAGTAGGAATCAGTTATTCCTAACAGTGTATTTATGTAGCAGATTAGTCTTGCGCCAATTTTAATACCTGGTGTTTGTCACTGTTGAATTTCTTCCTGTTTCCAGACTTCTTCCTGTTCATTGCTTTTATCCTTTAAAGCCTGTCTTTCAACTTCCTGGACTTCTAAAATTGATAAATCACTAATGTAATAGGCATGTTCCTTTAGATGATCAATGAAAACACAGAACAGAACACAGTCTGCTGTAGGCATTTATGGAAACTTCACCTGTTAAATTCACCTGCTTTTACAGCAAACCATTGAGAATTATTCCCATTATTCTCCATAGTAATTTTTCTTCACCCACCTTAACCAAATTTTATTTGGCCAGTTTCTTATGAAATTGTGAGAAGACTTTCTAAAGTTTTGATACATCTACTGCTTCTGCCCTATAAACAAGCCTCTTATCTTGTTTCTCTGGTGAATGGTTTTCAAATTAAATCTGTAATTTATTTTTTATTGTTAAACTCTATCATGGAATATGCAACAAAAAATGAAAAACATGAATCTGTTTCAAGTTTTTAATTATGTGAAGATGAGGGAGAGGTGGAATTGAATTGAACAAAACATTGTACTTAATTGTAGAATGCATAATTGTCTTATGCACTGAAAGTCACCTGATGATTCCCTGCCTTACAATTTCATTCGTGTTCTGAAAGCTGTTATTTTAATTATTTATACTACAGATATATCCTATCTAAGCTTCTATGCATAGTTCTGTCTTGTAGTTCTTCGGTGTCCTGAAGGAGAACTGCAGCTACTCTGAGCTATGTACTTGTTTTGTGACGTGTTTGGTAACCTAGCAAAAATTAATGTAGGATTGTAAAAGTCATCTACCCTAATACCCTATATTTCCCATCTCCCTACTTTTTAAAAGTGTGACAGAAAGTGAAATAATGCAAGGCTTGGGGTTTTTAAAAATTATTATTTTGTTTGGGGCCTTTTTGGTAATTGGGAATACTCAAATGTGTTTGAGCCTCTTGGACCAGAGAAATATAATTCTGTAATAATATTCAGGACTAACAAGAAAGAAATTTGAGCCCCTTATACCTTCTAACACCAACTCCTTGTCTATTGTGTTTTTTGTCAAACTCTGACCTGTGCTTTGTGAGTTAAGTTTACTTTCTTCTCATCTATGCTAGTATTGGTTGAGGATGTGTTTCACTATCTGAGTTTTTTTTTTTTTACCAATCAATTTTTAGGTTCTCCTTCATACTTAAGCCAATTCCCATATTTTAAGGTAGTATTTGATGTCATGTTTGTGGTTTATATCAGCTCAGAAGGTAATACTGTAGTCCCCAAAGCACTCATCTTATTTTTAACAAATCCATACAATATCACATTTGTGGAACAAATATTAGATCTATTGTAGAGGTAGTAAGTCTCTATTTTTGTTACAGAGCTGCTCATGATTAGAAGTAAGAGGCAGAACCAAGCCATCTTCCAGTGGTATGCAGAGAACCACCTGACTTCTAACCTTTCCCACATACAGGTTTATTGCAAGATCTTTGTTAAATTTGCAGTGTTATCTTTTTAGGAGCGCCTTCTCATTTTAAATGCCACCCATTGGGTGTCAAAACAGAAGGACTTAGAGCTGTGTCAAAAAAAAAGTCTTGGGCATTGCTGAACTGAACTTTAGATGCTCTGACAATAAAATGTAGTCCTTCTTCAGGTAAGGAGGCCTTTCTACACATGGAGTGGTAAGGCCTGGAATTCACCACAGTTGACACTCTGAGACTTGGGTGTCATTAACACTCCCTGTCTTTGTAATTTCAGTTCCTAACTTGATGCATTCACAATCTTAATTCCTTTCCTTTATTTAGATGCTTCATCTGTGTCTGTCAAAAAAAAAAAAAAATAGATGGTGTAACTTTTTTTTTGGTTTGTTTAACCTTCTATGATTCTTTATGTAGAATTTATGTGGTTTCAGACATGAGTCTAATGGTTATAACACAAGGTAACTTCATGAAAGTAGGGGCAGTCAACACACCTCAGTTAGCAAAGAGAACAGGCTCAGAACTTTTATGTGCTCACTTCCTGGAGCTCCTTTTGGACAGTAAGACAGGAAACAATATTACTAAATGTATTGGATGATCCGTCATGACAGTGTGTTAGGAAAAAACCCCACTGTAATCTGTCTGTAAGTATGAATTTAGAATGTGAAAACAGTAGCCTACCCCACCATAAGCTCATTCCATAAAATTTACCTATTCTTACAGCTAGAACACTGTACAGTCTTAAGCCAGTTTACAAATCAGCACCTTAGTATAAATTCTGTCAGGCTAAAAATGCTGGAATGTCTTCATAATAAAACATAAAGGGACAAAGCAGCTTGTATACAGGGTCCTTACTTTTGCTGTATTTTGGTTCTCATTTCTAAATGGTGGCAATTTGAAGCAATTTGTAGGTTTACTTACTATTTAATTGGACATTCCCAAAGTAGAAAATAATTAATTCCTTTTGCTTGTGTGGTTAAAGACTCTGCTAAAAATGAGCTTAGCCAGATAAACAGAGAGGGTTTTATTACTAGTAAGAATTAGTTTGATAATTTTGTCCACAACCATAATCTGCTTTTAAAATCATGCATTATATTTTCTGTGGAAAACTAACCAAGATAAATTCCCTATGAGAAAGGGATGTGCAGCTGCACATTTCCTGTGGGAGAAGCTTACTTTCTGACAGGTGAATCTGAGTCCATTTTATGATTATTTCCTAGGTTAAGTAGCAGAGGAAGATTCTTAATCTTAGATTGTCTCAGAAAATATATTTATGTAGGTGGATTTTGGCTGGTTTTGATTGGACTAGTACAGTTATTTATTAAACAGCAGTGAACTGTCAGTATTAATGCACTGTAATGTTTCTCCCTTTGCCAGCTGAGATTAGCAGGCATTGCTTTCAAATGCACATCTGTGAGAAAGTGCTGAAACCAAAAGTCAACTATTTATATAAAATAACTCCTACCAGGGCAGAGGATTAATTATATTGATTAATAACAAGGACTATGTTTGTTGCATCTGGTTTTAGATTAATAATAATATTTGAAAAAGGTTGAAGATTCACAAATCGAAGGTGCAAACTGAAGCTTGCGTTCAATATTTTCCTTTTTTTTTCTTTTTTTCTTTTTTTTTGATAGGACATTTGTCACTATCTTCAGCTGTGTTTAAATTTCATAAAACACAGTTTTTATTGTTTTTCCTAAAGAAACTCTGACATATAGCTATCAAGTTAAAGAATTGATGAATGTTTAAAAACAAATGCATGCAGCAGTTTAATTATTCTTTGCTGTATGTAGGCACACTCCTGAGGAATTTTGTAACTTTTCTCATGAAGAAGCAGACTTTTTACTTACCATAATGTTGAGCAATAAAATGTGAAGAGCTTTGTAAGCCTTGACTTAAAAGTAATTACATGTAAATGTTAGCAGTAGCAAAAGGCAACAGTTTACAATGGTTTCAAGCTGCCTTTTTAAGCTGCATCAGAAATGCAGTAGAACCCATAAAATGTTACAAGGTACACAGGATAAAATGGTCATACAGGTTTGGCATTTAAAAATAGAGATGTATATATTTTTTAAATGGACAGTAAAATATATTGTCCGTGAATATACATAATTCAAAGAAGTAAAAACAGATAGGTATCCACTAAGACAATAGAATCATATGAATCAAAGCAGAGATGGACAACTTTTGGAAGCCCTCCAAATAATGCTTTCTAATTGTTCAGATAAATTTCTTGTTGAATTATTTTCCTTGTTTTCAAAGCACCTGTTGAAAAAGAAGTATTTGTCCTTCCAGTTCCCATTGAATTTTCCTTCCCCAGAGTTAGAAAAATGCTGTTATACCTAGCATTGAAAAAACCCATAAATTATAATAGAGGTATTGAATATATTTTCAAGGTCAGCTACTTAGGAGATATTTCATTCACTGCACTCTTTGCTGTAACTCATAAATGCTTTATAATGTCAATGTTTGCATAGTGCAGGAGCCAGTTGCACATCTCCCATGTTAATCTCCAGAAGTTATAATACCTCACACTTTCCACTGGCAGGCAAAAGTAATTATGATAGCAGCCAACATATTTAATATGAATTTTCAAATACTTAGTTTTGTTGACAGTAGGTACAGCACAACAACATAGATAATTTCAGGCAGATGAAAATTGGTAGAGGTAATCTAAGTGCTTTAAGTTGTTGTGATTGTTATTATTTCAAAAATGTATTTCCTCATAATTACTGCAGTGTTTCCTTTTGAGGATTCTCTTTTTGTGTTCTTCAGAAAATGATATGGTAAATATTTTGTATTAAAGTACACAGGTACACATTTTATGGTTTTTTGGGGTAAGTGATAGCCTAACAGAAAGGAGAGATATGATGCCAGTTAATTCTGGAAGGCTTATCTAGGATCAGATCAAACTGCTGATGAGTGAGAATAATTAATGAAAATTCTGTGTTTTCATGTATTAATTGTTTCTTAGCATTTTTTTTCTTTTTTGGAATAAACAGATTTTTTTATGTTTGGCATTTAAAGAGCATTGTTGTAATAGTTGGATGTGAACTGTAAAGAAATAGGCAGAAAGCTGGAAATGATCAGTCCAATTACCATAGAATGGTTTGAGTTGGAAGGGATCTTAAAGACCATCG
This sequence comes from Phylloscopus whistleri, assembly GCA_017589585.1. Taxonomy (NCBI): domain Eukaryota; kingdom Metazoa; phylum Chordata; class Aves; order Passeriformes; family Phylloscopidae; genus Phylloscopus; species Phylloscopus whistleri. The sequence goes on along the minus strand of JADMLD010000549.1, from coordinate 2,411,482 downwards.
AGTTCCAGTCCCCCTGCCATGGGCAGGGACACTGCAGCATAGCAGTGCAGTGCCTCATCCAGCCTGGCCTTGAAGACTTCCAGGGATGGGGCATCCACAACTTCCCTGGGCAACCTGTGCCAGTGTCTCACCCCCCTCACAATAAGGAATTTTTCCCAGTCTGTAATCTAAACCTGCCCTCTGTCAGTTTAAAGCCATTACTCCTTGTCCTATCACTACATGCCTTTGTCAAAAGTCCCTCTCCAGCTCTCTTGTAGCTCCATTTAAATTCTGGAAGGCTTCTCTAAGGTCTCCCTGGAGCCTTCTCTTCTCCAAGCTGAACAACCCCAACTCTCTCAGCCTGTCTTCATAGGAGAGGTGCTCCAGCCCTCTGAGAATCTCGGTGGCCTCCTCATGACTCACTCCAAGGGTTCCATGTCCTTCCTGTGCTGGGCCCCCAGGGCTGGATGCAGGGTTCCAGGTGGGGTCTCGGCAGAGCTGAGCAGAGGGGCAGAATCCCCTCCCTCCCCTGCTGCCCACGCTGCTTTGGATGCAGCCCAGGGCACGTTTGGCTTTCTGGGCAGTGGGAGCACATGGCTGGGTCTTGTCCAGCTTCTCACCCAACAGCACCCCCAAGTCCTTCTCACCTGGGCTGCTCTCAGTCAGTCCTTTATTCCCCTTGTATTTGTGTCTGGGTTTGCTCTACCCCAGGTGCAGCACCTTGCCTTGGCCTGGCCTTGTTTGCATGGTTATTCCTGTTAGATACTTCTACAAATCAAAACATTTAGATATAGGGGTTTGATTTGTAACTGCAAAATGTTTCTTATTCCACAATTACAGACATGTGTGCTGCTCAGAAGAGATTAGCCTATGACTTTCAAGTAAATTGGTCTAATTGGCATGGACTTCTTAATGTGTATATGAACATAGGTATCTAGAGCTATGACACATAATTCTACATGTTCACTTTATATATATGGAGAAGAAAACCTGTTTTTTTAACAGGGTGTTTTTTAGTAAGATATTGTCAGAGATTTATTTTACCTGACAGTTTACTTTGACCCTGCCTGAAATCGGATCTTATTGGTGACATAATTATTGTAAGAAGCTGAAAGTAGAACTGCAATGTGCCATCTTTCCCCAAATGTTTGAAAGCATTGTCAGCTTTTGAATTACTGTCATATTTTTTCAATTGTTTTTAGTACAAGTCAAATTTGACTTGCCTTAGTAATATAAAGAATCTCATTGTCTTCAGCAAGGCTTGTCAAATGAATCAGAAACATTGTCTTCCCTTTAAAATTGATTAAAAAAATCCCCCAAAATTATTTAAATTTGAATGAGGTGAGAATCTAGTAACTATTGAAATGTTTTCTGTGCTGAATAATAAGGAGCGTGATAATTGAAACTTGGCATAGAAATGAGTAGCAAATTTTACTCTTCTTCCTCTTTTTGAAATGGCAATTTGAATGTTGCATAAAGTAGTTAACAAAACACACTTAGTACTTGATATTCCAAAAGTACAAATCAAAAAAGAATATTTAAGTAATACAGTTAAGGTGTTATGTCTATGTATAACTGCTTTAATGCATTTCATATTTTATAGGTACATATTTCATAAGTTGCTTGTATATATATATCCATAAGTTATATATGTGTATATATATATTAATTTGTAGAATTTATAAATTTTGCCTGTATATGAAACAATTTGAAGGACGGTAGCAGTTTGCCTTTCATCTTTGTGTTTTTTCCTACCAAAAAGCTTCATAGCTGAGGTATGGGGAAAAGATCCATGCTGCTTTCTGATGCTAAGGGAAGATGATCGCAGGAGGGAGTGGAAATAACACTGAGACTGATAAGAAAGTGTCAGAGGATGAGGAGAATGTGGGGGAGAAGACTGAGTGGAAGAGTAGTGGCTGGGCAGGAAGGAGAATTGAAATAAAGACGTATTTGATTCGTTTTCTTTCAAGAGACAAACCAGATTGGGCAGAGAAGATCCTGTATGAAATCACAATTAATAAGATTAATGTGTCCTGAGACTAACTAACTGAGCTGATTCTAGAAGTAAGAGCTGGAAAGGAGGCTATGCTAGCTCAGCTTCAAGGAGGCTGGAGAGAAATCATGGGTGCCCCAGAAAATGTTTCCCACAGGGCCAGCAAAAGAACTGTATTTCCAGAGATCTCTCTGATCCCTTCCTGTGCCTGCTCAGGTGAAATATATAATTCCTTCTTTTTAACTCCTGCTGTTTGTAGACTGCTGCAGTGTTTTAAATTATCTTATTTGTGTAATCGTAAAGAAGTTAAAGGAATCTCAAAGTCACAATCCTGGTAACAACTTGTGCAGGAGCTGATACTCCAGATGGTGGGATTTTTGATGTTTAAAAATACTCACAGAAATATGTTTTAATTTTGGCTTTACAAAATGCACCATTATTTTAGAGTTGCCTGTGCAAATGGAAATTTCATGGTTTGTGCAGCTGCTTGGAGAACAGATCTCTTCCTCCACCTGCCAGAAGGTTCTCAGTGATGTCTGGCTTGTGTGTTGTTTATCTGAAAGGTTAAAGTCTGATCAGCTGAAGCAAATCATGGCTGTAAAGATGATTTCAATAGCAAAAGCAGAAATGTCAATTTTTTTAAAAAATGAAAAGGTTCTAGTTGCTTTAGACTCAAGAGTTAGTGGATGTTTTTCCTATTTCTGTACTTCAGGGCTTCAACTAATGAAGGCCTCATTCTGAATTTTGTCTATCCCCAGATCACTACCACATGCTGTAAGAAACATAATCAGCAAGGACTATGGGGTGGAAGAATTATTCTCTTAGGGGTGACTTAGGCTGGCTCTTTTCCAAATAAAGATACTGAAAAGGAGACAATGAATAGCCTGCATATGGCTTTCTAGCCAAAAGCCAGAGAAGACTGCTCTGCTAAAAGGTAAATTCAGAAGCTAAGAGAAGGGTCTGTATTTAACTGAAGTGTGAGTATTGGTTATTTTATCACTGAATGAAGACTTGCCTTTAGTTCTGTGAACTAGAAGGAAGTGGTGGTCCTCAGTGAGTACAGTATGTGGGTGTATTTAGTCACTGTTTCTTCCTGAGGCAAATAGGCAACACAGCTGTGCTAAGGGTGTAGCAGCATTTCCTAACTAATTCTGTAATTTGGCAACTTGATGTTACTTTAATGGAAATGCATGTTGTAATTCTGTATACGAATTTGTACTACAATAATTTTATGTTCAGACTTCTGATTACAAACCCAAGAATCCTTCATGTGGAGAAGTAGCACTTGCTGAGATAACTGGCATGCATTTGCAGAACATGTACTCAGAAACGATCCTGTTTCTGAAAGTGCTCCATATATTCATTTTTATGTCTAACTTTTACACTCTGAATCATCCTATGATTCATAATTCTGTTATGATTTTATAGATAGGCAGACAGTAATAAAATTGCATACAGTAATCTAGCAGTTGGAGGTAAATTTTAGTAGCCTCATGTGAGTCCAAAGAATATGTTGAAATCAAGATTGTGGCATTTGTTGTCAGTTTAAGAAACTTTCAGTTTGTTGTTGTGAATAGTCTTATAGACACTGCTTCCTACTTATCAAGCTTAGGCTTTATTGTTACACAAAGCCTTAATTTAGTAAGCTCCTGACCAAGAAATGTTTTCTTAGTTTGTGGGATAAAATCAGTTTTATAGGGAAAGCAAAAGCCCACACACAAGCAAAGCAAAACAAGGAATTTCACTGCTTCCCACGGGCAGGCAGGTGTTCAGCCATTTTCAGGGCCCCATCACACGTAATGGTGAATTGGATCATCACTCCGAATGTCCCCACTCTTCCTCCTCCTTCCTCCCACTTTATACACTGAGCATGAGGTCATATGGTCTGGACTATGCTTTTGGTCAAATACAGAATATCTCTTTGGTCCCTTTTGACCCAAATATCCCTGTTTGGTTCATTGTCCCAACTGTGTCTCCTCCCAACTTCCCATTCATCCTCCTGTCCCCTTGGTGGGGGGGAGGCAGTGACAGTACAAAAGGCAGAAAAGGCCTTGGCTCTGTGTAAGCCCTGCTCACCAATAACAAAAACATCTCTATATTACCAATCCTGCCTTCAGCACAAATCCAAAATATAGCCCCATACCAGCCACTGTGAAGGAATTTAACTCTGCCTTAGCCAAAATCAGCACAGGTTGGAATAGGTACGTAGTCAACACTAAGAACTGGGAAACAATAGCAAAAAATTTTAAACAGGTGTTGAATGAGAACTTTAGAAATCTTTTCTATCCTTGTAGCTGCTTTTACAGCAATTTTCTGAGGCAAAGACATTGACCCATTGGGAAACTAATTATGAAAGTATTGATTTTTTTTCTGTACATTGATTATATATTGAATGTATAATCAGCTTAATTATTATATAAACAGACCTTCTACGGGATCAGAGATCATAAACCTTTCTGTATATTTGTTTGTCTATATATGAGACCATAGACAAAATTTAGACCAATCTAAAATTTAGCAAATGCAGTTTTAGAAAGTACCAGTCTATTTTACAATGTATACACCAGGGTCTTAAACTCACCGCTGGGCCAAGCTAAAAAGGTAATGTCTGATTGTGATATTACTGCAAAACAAATGGTAGCATGCTACTCTGCTTGAAAACATAATGGCTTTATACTATAACCTTTAACCCTGAAATGATGCTTGAGTGGACCTTAACTCCAAAGTGAACATGCCTGAGTAAATAAAACTGTGGTTTCACATAACAGAGAGATACATTTTTTAGATCCTTTGCCGATTATATTGTGTGAAGGTCAATCTTCTGCCCCATTTCTGAAAGTCGGGTCAGAACAGAGATTTTAGGGTCATTTCTTCAAGTATCTAAGCCATTACAATGCACTAATAGGCCCTGATAGCTCATTTTATAAGTTCTTAGCATTAAGCTGGACATTGTTTGGGCTCATTTCAAATCCTGCATGTATCCTGCAGGGTTAATTAACATCCTTTTAAACTGATGTTTTTTGGTTATTTTGAATGAAAGTGCTTTGGTTTAATTTGTCACTATTTACTATCTTTTACCATGTGTAAAGATATAAAAAAATAATATTCACGTAAGATCTGTATATTGCTTTGAAATTTAACAGTTTAATTTTTTTTTCCTAATTTAAACAAGAGTACAGTGTCAAACATGCAGTGGTAGACAGTTAGATACCATTACAGAGTAGTTTGAGCAGAAAATTTTGCTTATACACTCCAACTATATTTTGCAGAGTGAAATTTCAGGTCATTGTCTCCCACTTTCTGTAAAATGTCTTTTTGTGTTACTTATGTAATTTCTATGAATCTTCTTGAAAGAATGCTGAGATTAATTAATTAACAATTTAATTAGAATGATGAAGCAAATATGTAATTAGGAAGCACATTTCAGTTTTCTACTGGGTAAACAGAAGCATATCAAAAAAGAGATAATGTATTCAAGTTGAAATAACTTTTTTGAGAACAACTGAGGACAATAGATTTGAAAATAGTATAGAATGGATGAGATTGAGGCAGAAAAACCACAAAATATCGTTGCAAATGAGAAGCATGCTGACCTCAAAAACAAAATAAAAAGTCCCCCTAATATTGGATACTTTTGAGAAAAAAATATTTTATAAGAAATGGAAGTAAACTAAAACAAGTAGTATATTTTCAAAGAAGAGGAATAGTATTAGCATTTGAAATTGTAAAACTTTCCTTCAAGAGCACATTTAAAATTTAACATGTATTTTTTTCAGAGAAAATATCTTTCCGAGTGGGCCTTCAAGAGTAGTTAGCAGTTGTTTGGAAACAGCCTTGGCATCACCTCTCTCAACCTTCTGGCTGGACTACTGTAAAACCTTAATTGTGCTGCAAGCAGCAGCTCTGGTATGTAGGGATTCAGGGTGCAGATTGTACTGCTCATCAGCAGTAGATAAATTACTCCGTGTATCTGGAATGTTCTCTCACAGTGTGGTTGCTTTTAGATCTTCTGAGAAAGTAAGTCTTTAGAAAGGTATCTGGTGTGTATTTCCTCAGTGCTGTAAATTCACAGAGCTACTGCATCATCAGACTGACCACTGTGAGGACTTCTTGTTTTGCACTTCACATGGCAAAGAAGTGCTGGGGGTGAATTGTTATGGCAGGTGTGTCATAATTACGATATTTTCTAATTTTTTTCATGTAAACCATGTATCTCTCTTCCTTCGTTCCACCATTTCTTATGCCTGTAATCACTTGTCATGCTGTTTTTGCTGCATTTTTATCTGCTTTGCTATTCTGCTTTTATTCCTTCAATCTAAAGGGAATCCTGCTTACCTCACGTATGAGAAAGTTTCTTAGCTGAGCAAGAGAACTGAGCTGTTCAGAAACAGTGCAATATAGTAATTCAAAAAGTATGTACTTGCTGTATGTATGGAGACTTAGTTCCAGAATAGTGCTTTCTGTGTGCAGGTAAATCCTAGGGTTCAATACTGCAATAGTGGATGGCTGCTGTAGCCTCGGTGTCAAACTTCTGAACGTACAGATGTAGCTGGTAATTTCACAGGTTCTTGCCGTTGAGTGGTTTCATTCATAAGTAAAGTTGGCACAGAGACTTCTCCAGCAAAGGGTTTTTTTTTCTGAATGTCACACCTCAAACCTAGCTGCATTCATTTTGATTGACATGCCATCCATGAGCTTTAAAAAAACCCATCAGAAACACAACCACTTACATACACATGCAGTGTTGTCTTTTTATTTATAAACACATTGGAAGGTGTAAGTAGGATGTAAGCTAAAGGATTTGTCTCAAGGCTTCCCACTACCATTACTCCACTGCCTCTACCCTCCTGTGGTGTTCTTCCCACTACAATAAATCTTAGTCTACCTCCCCTTACCCCTCTTTGCAGGGATCACACCCAAGAGTTAGGAAGTGCATCAGGTCTGTAGTTACCTAAAGAAAGGGAAAGCAATGATGTTCAGAGCAGTTTATCCATAAAGTACAAGTACACATATATAGTGAGAAATTTGTTGGTGGGATGTTTTTTTATAATTAACGTAAGGCAGGTAAAGACTATACACAGGAAACTGGAGTCTTTGTCTTGGCATGGTTTTAAAATATTTTAGCTAAGCACGTTCTAAAAGAAAATAGGAAAGTAACCTCCAGAACATACTAGTGCTTCTCTACACAAATTCAGCTTTGAGATAATTTTGTCTGATCTGTTGAGCAACATATCTAAATTAGGGGTTTTGTAAATTGTGAGCTAGACACTTGTTGGTATTGTACCACCATATGCTATGCTGATATGTCAGCTTGTCGCTGCTTAAAGGAGGTAGTCATGTTCCATGTCTTGTGTCACTCCCAGCATACACCATCATCTATGCTCATTACTGTGCCTTATTTTGGCTTTTGATACTAATCTGTCAGTTGGGTCAGATGTTTGATCTAATGAAAAAACCTACCCACCTTGAGCATGACTGTTGTTTGGTTTGTTTAGGGCTTTCTTCCCAATTAACAAACCTATCTCACACTCCCCGTATCCTCATGATCACAAGAACTGACACAAAGGTCACTGTTTATTGCTGAATTTGGAAGACTGAAGTAGGTGTAGTCTGAACCACAACTTTAATAGACATTTGCCCTGAAATAGAGTTTTCTCATTTATTTTAAGCTGGGTACTACCTCCTTTAACAAAATGATAATATGAGCCAACTTCTTCTGTCATTAAAAAAAGCTATTAGATGTCATTTAGCTTTTTGGGGTCTAACAATGTATAAAAGGGCACTAAAACATATTTTTACTTGTCATTATGAGAGGAAAATATAGTGTGAGTAAATAAAGGAAGCAAGTTTGTCTGATAAGAATAAAATTTTATTTTTACATGGTCACTTTGCAGAGTAAGACTGCAATTTAATTTCTTCCAAAGCAAGAAAATGAAGGTCAAGAGGGAAACAACATACTTCCTGAAAAGACTGAGATCAGAGTATGTAGCCCTCTACAAAAGTAATTTACTGTTCACTGTACTCTCCATCTTAATATTCAAGGAACAAGAGCTAAGAAAATATTATGTACACATGTTCAGCATTTTTCAAAATGAGAATCTTGGCTGTTGCACTTTTAAGGCACAATATCACTGATTGCCTAAAAAATTATTTTAATAATTCAGCCTTTTAGCTTAGGTTTAGGGCAGTGTTTTGAAACCATTACGTTCCTTTTTATTTGTTGTGTAACCTAAAATGGATAAACTAATTTATGCTTTTGGCAGATGTAGATTAAGGCATACTTTGTGTCTGGGATGGGGTATGGGACAATAAGTTTAAATCTCTAATGATTTGAAATTATTATACTTATAAATCCCTCAAAGTATATCTTTAAAATAAGGAAAAAAGAATTTTGGTCACTGCTACCCTGCCAAATGCCTCATAGATACCTTCAAAAAAAACCCAACAAAATCACCCTTTTTACATGTAAACTCTGTCTTTTAGCACGACTGTGCAACAAACATTCAAAAAAGAGCAATAGATAAGTGATTAAACATTTGTAGTCTTTCTCTCCTATTTTTCCCTACAGAATCACAGTTAGGAAAACACAGAGCTGTGGACTCTTAAAATTTCTGTATTTAATTGCTCTTAATTTCTCTACAATTTTCATAGTTGTGGTTATAAGTTTCCATTCCCTGCTCTTCTCAGGCTTCAGACTTTCTTTCCTGCCTCTGGACAGTGGAGAGAAAGGCTCGAGGTGCATTACACTGGTAATTACTTTAGTGTTAGGAAGTCTTCTCATTATACCAAAGGCTCAGTGTTTGCATCCATTCCTGAAGTGCTGTAGGTAATGATTATCCTGGGTGTTTCAATTTATAGAATTCATTGTGACCAGATTAATTCTTCCCACTTCTTCTGCCCTCACCCACCCACATAGGTCTCATAGAGTTTCCACTTCCCTCAGGTGTGTGAGCTCTGGCAGAGTTCTCTTTGTTGACTCTGGACAAAGGTGTGACAGAATTGCAGACTTGTGAATCGTGTACTGATGTTTGTTTGCTGGGTTTCAGAAGAAGCTGTTTATTTTAGTAGGCAATTTTCAAGTGTGAGGAAGTGAAATGTTGAGAAGGCAGCCCCTCATCAGTGGACAAACAATTCCTAAGAATTTAGCTAATGGCCCCCCTTCAGTGCAGAGAATAGATGGCAACAATTGTGCTTCCAGACTAAACCAAGAACTACTTGTTTGGCTGCTAGGTGTTAATGCAAATTTGTTCTTCAGCTCATTCAACCCTAGGGCTCCCATCCTTTGATTTAATTAAATGTAATTGGTTACATTGCTCCTCCCAGGCCCCTGAGGTGTTTTTGTTTATTGCTCACTCTTTGCAATAATGCTTCAATTCAAGGCACAAAATGCTCGATAAATAAGAGCTCTTTATCCTGTGTTGGATTGCAGGGAGATTATTCCCCTCAAATAGTTTGGTTTTACAGTTAAAAGTGAATGACTAGCGAAATAAACTCATTGGGTGGCAAACCTAGCATATCCAGAAGCAAGGAAATAAGAAGGGTAAATTAGATCAGATTAGAACAAGAAATGAAGCTGTAATGTTAAATTAGTAAGGGATTGCAACTGGTGTTATAAGAGCCATTGACACTTTTAAATGATGCTTCACTTAATAGGATTGCTATTGGTGCACTTATATATTTTAAGGGTTACTCTTTCAAAGTTTATTATTAAATTGCTTGTGTATTTTTATTAATGGAAGGTAAGTTGTAAGTAACATGCATCAGGTAGCAAAAATTAACCTCAGGAAAATATTTAGCATGTTTTTCTAACTGAAAATAATGTTATATGTGATTTGGATGATTACAGTATTCCATTTTAGATTTTTAAAACTACAATCAATATTTAAAGGCTTTCTTTAAAGGGGGTGTGTAATTCTATTTACATTCAGTTATCTTCATACAAGTGCATATGCAATGTATTTAATTGTTTAGAGATGCAAATAGTCCTAACGATTTATATTGTGAAAGTCTCGCTGCTGCTGTCCTAAAGGTAACCACGAAAATTTGACATTTAGCTTTACTTTCAGTTTTTAAACTATTGCATCCATGTGGTCTTTTTTGCCTTCCCACAGTGCTCAGGGAAGAAGCATCTTGTCTTCCACAGTGGTGCTGTCTTTATTGAGGCTTTGCTTTCTCCCTTGAGAGCATATGTATGGGACATGGCTTACTAACACACCTGGCTTCTTGGCATCTCTAAGAGGAGCTGAAGGAAAGAATGGAACTCTGTAATAACTTGAGTTTGACCTCACAAGCATTTTAAGCCCATCTGAAGTGTCTTTGCTGCTGAAGGTGAAGGCCACCCTTCCTGTCCTTCCTTCCACACTCTCATTTTTATTCTGCCCTGTCACAGGGCTTCAGCAGTACAGGAATATGAAAGGGAGGCAAAGAGGCAGGACTAAAAGTTTGGTTCAAGGGCGTGGCAGAACTGAACACTTTGGTCAGCACTGCTGATGGAGTCTCATGTCTTCCCTTTTCTGGCTGACTGTTTCATGCTCTCTCTTGTGTCTTCTCCTATGATGAGACCACTTAGGGAGCTCTTTCTGGACAGTCAATATAGGCTGTGAGGTGAATCTGCCTCCAAAATCGAATTGTTCCTTCTGATGGCATTGAGCATTTCAGGAATACTTGTAAGTGAATGTTCTTTTTAATGTTACATTAAATTTCCCATGTGCAAAGTTACTTTATTCTTGAGTACAGTATGTGTTGGTACATCAAAACCATTAGTTGGAGCTTGGAACATCCATGAAGAACAAATAGAGAACAGATCGCTAATAAGATAGTTAATATTAATAATTATTTGTTAATAGTTGCTATATCAAACAAATTCCCTTCAGCATCCCTCAGGGCTAAATTAGGCAAGAGTTAGTGAATTCATGGCAATGTCACAGTGAACAAATGAACTCAGAGATGTGAGCAGATTTGAGGGAGAATTCTGCTATTAAAAGCCTGGAAAAATAAATGCTAAATATTTAGCAAACTAACCAAAGGCTAACCTAAACCACAACATCTCAGTGATTAATGTCATAATCAGATTGTGAAATAATATTTTGTTGTGGAAAAGTTGTCCTAAGTCAACAGCTGCTACAGAAATTGCAAAGCTGCTATAAATTTAATGGATTCCTGAAAACACTGGAAAAAGTAGAGATGCTGAATCACAGAAGTATTCTAGCCATAGTAAGATGATAACACCTTTCTGACAAGAGTATCAGCCTGGATTTAACTCTAAGGGATACTAAAAAAAGAATGAATTCAGCTCTCAAGCACTTACGAAGTTCTGTGAAACAAGATAATCTATTTCGCTGCTTTGTTATTCAGCCTATTTTTTGTGGGTATTTTCTTTGAATTTGAAAATATTTACATGTATTTTTTTATTTAAATATCACCTGAAGGTCATTTCAAAAAATGTTACTTCTCATTGCCTGCATAGTTTACATTCACTTAAGTAGAAAAAATAAGTTTCATAGTCAAAAGACTCTATTTAAAGTTATCACAATGTAATAAGATGCCTCTTGTATATTATGTAAGACCTGCTTTCACTAGGTGAAGTGTGTTTGTATTAATAAAATAATACAGAAAAAAATCATTTTGTGAATAGAAGGCCCTATTCAGAAAAGGTCTTCAAATTTCTATGTGGGGTCAAAACACTTTCAGAACTATGAAATAGAACATAAGTAATATTCCTATTCTTGAGCTGTTATAGACAGAAATAAAATTCTCAGAAATATAACTATACTTACAACCCACAGCCAAATAATGGCATTCATTCAGCAAGGAAAAAGAATGAATTTCTATTCAAGTCGTGGCTAATCTGTGCAGGCCTAGAGCTTGGTACTAGAGCACTGTAAAATGGCATGAACCTACTGATGCCTTGAGAGGCTACCTAGAACAGAGGCTAGACAGTGATAAAGGAATAAAGTAGGTGTTTATTAGAAAGGCCTTCAAAGGACACACTTTGGGGAATACAAGAGCCTGGCCCAGGCTACACCCAAGATGGACGATGGTCACATGTTTTCACACTTTTATAAGTTTTGGTCCATTTACATGTTTGGGGTTAATTGTCCAGTGACAGCTTCAGTTATGAAGTCCCATCCCCCCAGATTGCTCTCCTCAATTCGCTGTTGTTTATACTTTCTGGTCCTGAAGCTGCCTGGTTCTCAGGCTGGGAAAGGATTGTTTTGTCTAAACTGTGCAGAGAACTTCCTAACTCTTTCTATGAAGTTCAGAGTTATATACCAATGCAGTACAGAATCTGGAAAATATGAAAGCTAAAACTTAAGGCATCACTACCAAAAAGAAAAATAGATAGTTTGGGTTTTTATTCTCCTCAGAATTTCTAGTTAGTATATCTTCAGTAAAAAGAAAATGTTCTTTATTATTTTATTAAAAATCATAGATCAAATTTATGCTACTTATTGCTTTATTGTCCACCCCAAATACGAAACAAATAGAACATGTAGCATGAATTGTTGTAACTTTAGGGTATTAGGATTTTTTTGAAAGTTCGAGTCAGAAGCATGGATGTAGATCCTCAGTGAACAGTTAATTGTCATCAAATTGAAGCAAGACTCACCTATCCTCATGAGTTAATGTTTTGCATTCGGTGCTTTTCACTGCAGTCTAGTAATATGTGCAAATAAGTAAACCACATGAAGACTGCATGAAGAAGCCTGGTTACTGCTGCATTTTAGACTTTATATGAGTGTTCTCTTCTGTTTGCAAATTAAGTTTTATCTACTCCTGGTGGGGGATATACTGACTTCAGCATGGTTTATCCACCCCCAGTGCACCTGGGGCTGTTACCTCCTCTGGTGTCATCCAAGTGCTAGTAATCTCCAACATCATCATCTGCTGTGTGTCTCTTCCATTTCTTCTCCTCCAGTGGCTGCCACTGTTTTTGAGAAGATACCTGAGCAGAAATGCCTTTGGTTTAATTTTTTTGGGTGGAATGGGGTGTTCCCATGGGTTTCAGAGGTGGCTCTAACTGCCCGGCACAGGACAGTTCATGGCCTTGTCTCAGTTCTTTCCTAGAGCCTCCTGTTACCAAACCCTACACTTTATGCCCACTATGCCTCTGTTCCTTCACAGTAAGCATAGTGGGTTTCCTAATCCAGGGAAATGGATTCTGGAAGATGTTATGTAGTGGGAAGGGAGGTGAAAACAGAAGTAGTTTTTTGTAGCATCACTGTTTGTTATCTATTTTAGTGGTAGTTGCATCACAGGATTGTATTACCAAACTGGTAGAGTAAAAATAGTTTGAAAAATATCTGTTATTGGGACAAGTGCTTGTGTAATTGTCCTATTTTTCTTTTTTTATTTATTTGCACATTTTTGCAGAACAGCTACATCTGCATTAGACTTGTGTTGATCTCTTGATGTAATCATTATGAGGTTGATGTTCAATTTCTGCCTTAGCAAATTGGATTATTTTTTTGTATCTGAAGAGGGAAGTGAAAATCTAAATAAAAGAACACAATACTGTGTCCAAGACAGTATTGTAGGCAGGATTAAGTTAGAATGTACATACAATATTTTTCCATATTATTGCAAAAAATTTTACTAGGCTGAGTGCTGTAGAACAAATGCATTAACCCACAAGCACACAAACCATAAAATCATGGAATGGCTTAGGTTGAAAAGTACCTTAAAGATCATCCAGTTCCAGTTCCTCCTCCATGATGCCTTTCACTAGACCAGGTTGCTCAGAGTTGCTGTGATGTGTAGAAGCAATGGGGAATTTTGTGTCCCATTTGTGGTAGGCTGGTGATTTATCAGTCAAAACATATGGATTAATATCTCATTGTGGCCTATATCAGAATATAACTAGAATGAACTCATGGTTGAAGAATGGCAGGGGGTGTTGGAACACAGTTGAGTCTGTGCTGAAATATTAATTGCAGATTTCCTGAGTTGCTCACATTTTGCTGTGGGCTTTGTTTTTTAGCTATAACATTGCATTAGTGTGAATTCATATACTGTGGTGATGAGCACAGTATAATATAAGGATTAGATAGGAGCTGAAATAGAGCCAACTGCTGGGCTCTGTTGATACAAGTCTGCCAGCAATTGCTGTTCCTATACTACTCAGTTGTAGGCCTGGATTTTCAATAGAAGTGACAAACAAATTGAGTTTTGTACATCAGCGGGGAAGCAAGTTTGTTGAGTTCTTCATATAAGTCATAGATATCCCACCCTCACCTTCCTGTCTTCTGGAGAAACTAAGCTTTCATCTCACTTTATTCTCTGGGTTTGAAGGTATTGTCTATCATTGGAACAGCTTTTTTACTACAAGCATCTCTTGTGAATATTCCCATCATTCCCTCCCAGCAACGGAAGGAAGGGTTGTTCTATTGTTTTTATTCTTGGAGGTCCTGCTTTTTGGAGGCGTTCTCAGAAACATTCCTATTTTAGTAATGAGGCACCCTGAATTGTTAGGGGTGATGCTGTTGCTAAGGGGAAGATGATGTTTCTTACACTACTAGCAGACTATGTTGGAAACTACTGCCTGGTACTTCTGCTTGGGTTGCCATTACATATCTACTGTGTCCTTGGCTTGGCCTAGGGACGTTTCCAGGAGGGTCCTGGATCGTATCCTTGCTTCTGGACCATCTTGGTTTGTTACAAATGCTTGGGTTCCAGGTGATAGTCTGTTTTATCAAATGAAACTTTTCATCACATGCAGGTAGAGGGAATTTCTCTGAAAGTCTTTGGAATGGGACATGATACTTGTTGAATTGTGTGCCAGTAGAGCCTAGATTTACTGTGCCAGATGGCAAATGCCAGCCTGATCTTCACTGCACCTTCTACTGCTTATTTTGTTTTTCTCATTGTTTATTGATGCACAGTTTAACCCATTGGGGTTTGGAAATAGGCTCTACCAGTACACAATTTGAAGAGTTAACTTGCTTTTGATGTGTCAAAAGAAAAATGCTATATTTGTGCTGATAAATGATATTCTTCAGTATTTTACTTAAGTAACTCTCTTGCAGACTAATTCATTGTATCAGAGCTAATTTTTTATTTCTTGAAAATCTGATTAATAATTGTAATATTTTTATGAAATTATGAAATTGGTGGAGAAACACTAAGTATTTAAAACATTAAAGTGATCAGTGAGGAATATAAGGTAACTTTTTTTTTCTTCTCAACCCCATAAGGAGGTCAGATCAACCCTAGATCAACCCTATAAGGTTTTGTATAATTTAATTCATTTGGTTAGGTCTCTCTGTTTATATAAAGCTGTATTTTCACACCTCAGCACCCCATTCAGCATTTTAATTCTGTGGTGCAATTTTTTAAAGCATTAATTATATTTCTTAGGTCGAAAGAACTGGAAAGTTCTGTATGTGATGTTGGTGTTACTGCCATTGCTATGTTATGAGATCAACATTGCTCTTAATAAATTCTTTGTAAGTGTAAACATCATTAAATCTTTTGAACAACTAAACATCAACTAATGAATTTACATAAACACTGCTAATGAACGCTTGCTTATTATTTTGCATCTCTGCAATTTAGTTAGAGATTTTCAAGACAATAGGCAATTTTGTAATCTTAGTTTTGTAAAACCACTAGTATTTTTTGTCCCCTTCAACCATTTAATATGTAAATTAGGTATTCTCAGGCTTAATGTTAGTAATTTTTATAAAACAAATACATCATTAATCTGATTAAGTTCTTGGATGAGAGTGCTGTCCTCAGATCATTGTGGATCATTTATTATTGGGCATACTTCCAAAAAAATAGATTCAAGCATGGCACTTACAGTTTAGGTTTAGCAGAACTGTTGAAACCCTTAAATGGCATTTTTAGAAGAATGGAAAAGCAGTGCTTACTTGTAACGGCGAGCATTATGCAAAACTTAGCAACACTTCTTATCCTTAACTGCAGCTCACTGATAATAATTCAGAGCTTAGAGATGATGTTGTTCTTTGATGCATTTTAAGAGCATAATATAATAAAGCAAGCTTAGTGAAATCCTGTCATTATTGAAGTGTGTTGGTCACCACGAGACGTGTTATGCCAGCAGCACTAACCACTGTACTGTTGCAGACCCCGTTTTTCTGAACCCTGAAGTTGGCTGTGGCTTTCATGTCATCTTGAACACCCACAACAAACAGTTAATAAGAGCACAGATTTGGTGTGTGCCCTTGTGAAAATGTGGTGGAACAAAAGTGACAACTTTTCACCTGTAGTGAATTCATGACTACTTGGTATTTTCTAATCACTGCTGTTAGAACGACATTGTTCAATGTCAGATCAGATTGTAATGATCTTTAAAATTTCTAGATGGTTGGGTTCTTCTGTTTTCCTAATGTGAAGTCTATTAAAAAGGAGCACCATTTATGTGTGCTCTAATAGCTTTGGTAGAGGCATGAAATGTGATTGCATTCTGCAGTAGCTGTGCAGCTTCATTGGATTCCAAGGGCTTCTCTAGAGAGAATAGATTTAGAAAATAATAATTGGTGATGTTGTTACACAACAAGAAGTACTTCTAAAGTTTTTAGGTGAATTTGTTTTCACATAATAACAGTCATAATGTCTTTATAAGGTGAATAAGTGGATGCAAGTCTGAAAACTGAATGGCTTGCTGGATAAAAAATAACAATTTTTCAGTGACTGTTCTGTTTCCACATTGAAAACAGAACCTTCTATGTTCTGCAAAAGATGTTTAGCGAAACTAAATTTATGTAGTATTGAAACAAGACTATTTTTATCACTAAATTAAGTTTTACCATTTGTGTTTCTATGTGAGAGACACAGGAGACTTAAAGCTTCAAGTGGAAATTAAGTTCCATATTTATTTAAAATATTCAGACAATTACATCAGGAGTACTGAAATACAAGAAGACTTGTAATAGTCTTAAAGGGCACAGGCCTAAGGACTGTACACCCATTTTCCAAAATGTGATAGCAATGATTTTTTTAATTTTGTGGTTGTGTAAAATCTTAGTCATCCAAAATGCCAAGAGAATTCACTCATTTCTGGGAATACATGCAATACTAGAAATAGTACCTATATATTAGAATATCTAGATCTTCTTGAAAAATAAAAGAATTAAATGCTCTTTCTGTAATGCTTCAATTTTTTTTTAATAAATAAAAATACTAAAATTTCCTTTTTAGTTCTCAGTAATGAAAGAATTGACTAATGAAGCCAATTACAAACTTTATAGCTAAAATTATCTCCCAAATGGTTAATCTTCTAAGAGTGGGTTCAGGGATATTTAATATTCCAATTTGCTGCATTTTGTCTTTGAGACTATTTTAAAACTAGGGCTAGAGCTTATAATATTTTAAGCACTATTATGATATTAAATATTTGTCATTGAGGTAGGTGCACTGCACATAAATCAATGTCACAATGTCACTGTAGATTAAAAGGATGTTCTTGCCCAGGGTGAGTACTTTATAAAATTGTATTCTTAGACTAAAATATTTATTATTTTAGGCATATAAAATACATTTTTCCATTGTCATCTTGAAGACAATGTAATTTTAACATAGAAAAATAAACAAACTACATTTCAAGACAGAAATTGATGTCTTTTAGATGGGTGAATCAAAAAGATATGATTGGAAGGAATGTGAAGTAATAAAATTATTAATTAATAGCATAAGGAGTTCTTAGTTCTCTGCTAAAACCTATGAATTTTTGCCTGCAGATCTCAGTTATGTGACTGACAGATTTCTTTTATTGTCTACAAAAATGGAAAAAGGAAGCGTTTAGTTTCTGGTACATTCACAGCCCTGGTTTGGTATAGTACCACGTCCTCTTCTGAATGACCCATCCTCCACTTGAGCAGTGAGTGGTTGCAGCAGGTTTCTTGTGCTCCCACACCGTCAAAGGAGGCCTCAAGGTTTGTCCCACTGGTACCCACTGAAGCAGCAGCAAATGAAGTTCCTTTTCCCCTGGTAGAAAGGGTGACAGCAGTGAGGGGACATCTGCTCCAAATGCTCCTCTTGGGCCGTTGTGGAGAATTCATAGCTCTGCTAAGTAAGGTCTTTTGTGAACTCTAAACCAACTGAATCTCTTCTGATGTTCCATTTCAGAGCTGTTTATTTCTAGTCAGCTATCACTTACTGATTGTGCTCAAAGCATCACTTCAAAATGCCTGCTCTGTGATTTGGGGATGGTTGGCTACCACCAAAAGGTCTGAGCCCACTGCCTAGCATTTATAATTTCGGATAGGTTTTTAGCAAGTTTAGAGCTTGTTTATTTGAATATGTTGTTTTATCTCTATGATATGAGTTTTTATGAGTTTTTATGATATGAGTTTTTATCTCTATGAATATGAGTTTTTATCTCTAAGTTTTGCTTCAGTTATGAAAATTAACATGTAAGACCAAAATTGGGAGTGTAAACTTCTACAAGGGATCTTGTCAAATAAAAATATTTCTTTTTTGTATGGGAGAGGATTGCCTGCTGTAACTTTAACTTTCTCTGGAAGACCTGTTGAGCAGCTCATGGCTTAGTACCACTTGTTTCTGCTGGTTAATGACTCACAAGGTGAGATTTTTTACAAGCTGTGTTGTTATCTTGCCTTTTTTTCCCCTCCTCCTACTGACTATATGCAGAATTATGTGGAAATCTCTGTTAGCAAAGAAAATAGGAAATCTTCCCCAAAACCTCTGATGAAACTAAGCTTTTTTGACATTCATTAGTGCTCCAAATGTGTCCCTAAACTGTCGTATCTTTTAAACTCTGGAAGACTGGATGAGTTTGCAGTTATATATTCATAAATTTGCACATGTATAAAATTGGTACAACATTAATCATTAAAACCTAAGGGACAGCTTACAGTTTATGTTTGATACCACAATATATTGGTTTTCAATACCTTCTTATAAACTGAAAAGGAAATGCTTAGAATAATAGCAAATTCATAAGCGTGTTGGTGTGGCCTCTTTCTTATTGTCATTCAGCAGTTGTTGAAGAAGAGCAATTTAACATTTTCCTGGAGGGAGATTGTTAGTTTGTTAATTTAGTTGTAGGTTTTGCATATAACTGCTCTTTGTTACTTCTGTAAGCATTCTGTACCTCATTTGGTTTATAGTTTAACAGGTTTAGTCACCACACTTGAAAGGCATTATTTTTGCACTGAGGTCAGATCAGAAGAAAAAGTTGCTCATGCAGATCGGGCTGCTCTGACAGTGAACAATGAAACTTGCTCTCTTGCTGTTTGGTTAGTTCCTAGAGCCTATATTTGCTTTACAGTTCCTAGAGCCTATATTTGCTTTACAGTTATATTTTATTAGATGCATAAAAAAGTTTTGGCATAAAATAATTTTATAATGGCCAATCTTCAGCACAGCCTCCCAGATTATGCAAATGGCAGTAAAATTCTTACTTTGTGACTTTTGTATACACAGTAAAATTACAGACATGTTTTCATCTTTGAAAGGAGAAAACAATGTTTAAACCAACATAAGACATACAGTATGGACTGCAGAATGATACTCAGTTACTTCTTGTGGGTCAGAAGGAGTTTTGTGTTTGAAAAGCTATGTCTGTTTCAGTATAATTCTGTAAAATTATAAAGGAAACGCATGTTTGATTTTGGTATTATAATTCTATGATAACTATCTTATCAGTGTTAGGTGCTGTGGCCTACTTCAAACTTTTTTATAAGGAAACAATGTTTCTGTGCAGCTGTAAGAACTCTAATTAAAGCAGGCAGGTTTTAGGGCATATCTTGTCTAATAACTAACTTTTGCAGACAGAATGTGCTCATTTGAGCCTCAATTGCATTTCAAAAATGAACCTACCAGTAGCTACTACGTGGAAAATTATATCTGTAATTTCTTTTTGCTACATCTTAACCTTCCCCCCTTTTTTTTTCTTTATCATAGCAGTGACTTCCTGCCCACTACTAAATAAAAGCCTGTTGTAAGCCTGGCCTGTGAATAGCTTGAGGTTCAGCATTCTTTCCTCTTCTGTGTCAGGTTCTCTGTCCCCACCACTGTAGAGCATTTTGTTTTATAGGAGTAATGAATGGTGAATTGTTGATCTTCTGAAATGCCCCATTGGATCTTTCTGTTAAGAGCTCTGCCTTGCTAGGACTGAAGTCCAATGCTTAGCATTTTGTTAAGTTTAAGGACTGTATTTATATGTAGGGCTAGACAATATCTGCTGCACTTGAATTTGCATTAAGAGTGTTTTTATGGAGATAAAAAAATCTAACCTTTCTTTCTGTGTATAGATTTTTTTATGTCTTATGTATGTATTTATATTTATGTACACATTGTGAATTGAACATCACATCTGTGTCGAAAATACATTTTCAGACCTTTCCTCAAGATTTTTCAGTTATTACTGAGAAAATGTTTATTATGTGATTTAAGTATCCCAAAACATAGTTTGCTTCTATGTTGCTTTACTAGAATGAATGCACAAAATTTAATTTTAATAGGAAAAAATTCATCATGTTTCGAAAAATTTTAACTGCTTTTCAGTAGGAAAATCTAGTTGCATACTTAAAATAATTTTAAATTGGTCAGAATCTCAAACCTGCTGGAGCAGATGCAGTTTGGACATTTATTTTCACAACTTGTTTTCCCATTTCTCAACCTGTTACACCGAAAGAACTTCACTGGGTCAAGTGTCAGTGCTTCTGAGCCTGCCCTTGTTCATAACAACTGAAGACAGCTCTATTTCTCTGGGACAATGAAGCACATAGTTTTCAGGATAAAACTTGCACAAGCTTGAAATGAAGCATTTGTGCTGCATGCTTCTTTAACAATGGAAGAAGCTAATTTTAAGAGAAATGATTGTTCAGTCTGTACCAGCGTCAGCTTTTGCAATAACCTATCAACAGTGACTAAGGACAAGAAATCACATGCCCGTGAAAGGCACAAGAAGACAAAACCTCCCCAAAACCCAAAGTAAGAAAATAGCAATATGATGTAAACTAGAAAATGGAAATAAAACTTTAGATTTAAGTTCTACAGCATATAAGTGTAGGAAGAGAAATGTACTACATTATATGCTAAACCTCCTGTAAATCCAGACTGCATCTGATTCAGGTGGTTCATTATCCAACTTCATCTGTTTTATGGCTTTATCCTAATCTTGATGTCAAATACAGTCACTACAAGGCTGCACATTTAGTGCCAGATGATCTTCTAATCTGATTTTTGTTTTGGTAGAGTTAGTTTTCAGCTGGATCAGTTCCCTAATCCAACTTGCTGAGCAGTTGCATGGGAAATGTTGAAGTATGGGAGGAGAGGAAAAGAACAGGACTGCTGTGTTTTAAGAGCAGGCCATGCTTAGCTCAAATTAAGGACAAATAAAACTTTGCATCTGCATCCTAAATTGTGGAAAAATCAGTAGACAATTAATTTGAACCTGAAAATATTGAGTGGGATGCAGTTTGTGTTATTACTTATTCTTGAGATGTCTGTTTACAGCTTTAAATGATAAATCTCTAAAAGTTTTGTTACTTGTTTTTTTTTTTAGAAAGCAGATGAACTGAAGCTCAGTATTGTATTCAGGTTTTTCATTTACTTAATCTATGCACAAAATTTTCTGTCAGTGAGCTACAAACTACTTGATTGCAGCATGCTTCATGCTTATGTAGCTTACTTGTTCACAGTATTTTGGCTACTCTTTCATTGTGGATCAGCAGTTTTCTTCCTCTCAGAATGTTCTTGAATCCATAATCTATTAGTGACTATCATGATATCTTTTCTTTGTGAAAGAAAGAAATAAGCTAGGCCACATTTTCAGCCTTATACATTTCTGAACAACTGAATATTTGATAAGTTGTTGTTGCAGAAGGCTTTCGTGGTGCTTATCTTTTCTTCTGAGCATCTTCCTCCTCAGTCCATTTTGTATTTTCAGCTACACAGCAACTCATGTGCTGGAGGATGTTCTTTAGTGAGTTGATGCAATTTACTAACGCAGTAGGAAATATTACAGTTTTCTGTAAATTCAGTAAATTAACTAAAGGAGATGTCCAAGGAGCAAGTACCAGCTTGTATGAGCAGAGTGAGTGTCTTACAGGACCCTGTGGCCAGGAGGAGGGTAGGGGGCAAAGGGAAGCAAGGACCTTCTGGCTTTGATGGTGGTGTGTTATTCTATCAGCCCATTGAATCAGACCACTGTGATTACTGCCAGTTCACAACAGTTATTTTGTGGTATATTGCAGTATTCTGGGTATTACTTGTAATGTCTTCTCCTAAAGATCGGGTCTTACCCTTCCTATCTATTGTGGTCAAGTGGCCCAAAACCAATTAATAAGTCCCGTGAATAACTATGAAATCTATTGCAGTTACGTTGATGTAATTAATAATCCTAATTTATAGTTAGAAAACTGCTTGAGAGGATTCCAACCTCTCCCTTTTATGGACAAACATAGGAGAAATTTTATATTGAAAAAGATACAAGTATAACACATTGTATTTAAAAATCTGTTTTTGCTTATTTGAGATATATTACTGTTGATTATTGAAAATATCCAGAAGAGAGGCAAGACAAAGCAAATATTCTTTATCTCCAAGTATAGGAAGGGACTATAAAAGGGTCATAAAACTTTACTTAGTGTAACATTGGTAGCAAGTGAAAAGCTTAAGTTTTTGGTTGTACAATATCTCATACAATCACAGCAGCCTTTCTCTTGCCTGCATAGAATCAAAATTCCACCCAAAGTATTGAATTCCATCATGATTAGCTGTTCTCACTTTACAAGTCAGAGAATGTGACTGAAGTTTCAAACCTAGGATATATTGTCAGAGAAATTTTGCTTTGTCAGAGGCTAAGTTACCATGACTCAGGTAATGACAGGTAACTGGCAGTGGTGCAGGAATTTGATTGAGTGTTTGAGCCCTTAATAATATCTTTATGAATTACATAACTTCTTGATGAAATGGCATATGGCTTTTAGAAAGATGCATTATTTTTATTTAAAGACTCAGAGATGGATAATGAACTTCCTTGTCATACAAATCTTTCAGTGATCTAATTAAAGTAAGCATCTTATTTAATTTGAAGTTTTCTAGTTCAGCATTTTCCCTTTGGATTTTTTATTGCTTTGTTTCTAGTTTACTGTTTTACCTTTTTGTATTTTCACTGTTAATAATTTTTTATTTTTATCAGGTATTTAACTAAGAATTAGATCACAAAGTTTTTCTATTGTAGCTGTTTCTGTTTACACTTAGCATTTGAAATGTAGCTTAACATTCCACAATTCTATATATATATAAAATTATTATTTTTATTATTATTCATATAGTTTTAAAGCTGAGGTAGGATTTTTACTAAGTCTCACATTACTTTGCGTTACAACAGCAGAGGTTCCTCTTGTGGCTGAACTTACACTCTAATTAAGAAGAGCAAGAAAAATTATGTTCAGGTTGTTTAACAAGTCTTGATGCTAATTGTTTTCATTTTCCAGGAAAAAAGTTAGCTAAGAGCTTTGTGGGGTTTTGTTTGTTTGTCTGTTTTGGGTTTTTAAAAAACATTTGTAAATTCAGTATTTGGTTTGCATTTTCCATTTCCTCACTAAAAGGAGTAGGCGGATGTGGAAAAGGAAGGAAGAGAAATCTTTACCTCCATACACTAAACCCCTACCCTCAGGAGAAGGGAGAATAATCTCAGAATTTCATCAAAATCTGAAAAATGTACCTTTTTTATCCTAAATAAATCAATACAGCAATTTTTTGACAAAATACATTCATAGTATTTTTTTCCTTGACTGAAGAACATCCAAAAGAGCCGTAGTGAGTAACACAGTAGATTTGTTTTTTTACTGTGTTCTGTTAGGTGAGTAGTTATTCTTACTAGCAATAAACACTGATAGTACCTGATAGGAAAATTAATCCTAGGCTGCAGAATAAGCCTAGTAGAGGAATTTAATTTTATTTGTTTGTCTTTTGCATTTTTTTTGGTTAATTTTAATCTGTAATTTGGTGACTGCGAGGCCATAATACACTTGGAGACCTAGGGTAAGGTAAGAATATGCTGTAGAGAGAAACATGCAATGAACACTGTGTTTTTAATGATGTATTTTTTAAATGCCTAAGAGAAAAATATCTCTTACCATGCTTTGGTGATCATTATAACCTTTCTGTGCATGTGGGGTTTTTTGTTGGTTTTTTTTGGGTTTGGGGTTTTTGTGGTGTTGGTTTTTTTTTTTTTTTATTTGCATGGCATTCATAGCAAGACAGATATTGCAGTGAATTAATATTTGGGCTTAAAAGCTGTTCCCTGAGCGGAACAATATTTGCAGTTTTCATACCAGTTTTAGTGGAAATCAAGTTTTGCATAACTTAATTTCCCTTTACAAATGTACTTCAGCATACTTTGTACTAAATTTCTTACCCCTAAAACGTTGTGTTTTATTGGTTGTAAAAGATTTTTAACTAAGAGGAAAAAAATGTGAGTAATGATGTTTTTAAAGAAAATATCAGACTCTGTGATAACCAAGGATGTGCTCAAGTGGCATGAATACTTCAGTTCCAGATGGGTCAGCTTTAGGGGTCAAGTTGTGAAGAGAAAGCCATCACACACACTTCATCAACACCGTGGAATGAGAGACCAGTGCATTTACTGAGCAATGGATTTCCAGTGAGCGTATAAACTAATTGGTGGATGAACATGCCCCAGGAGCAATGATTTTAAGGTCATAGCAGGCTCAGTGAATTGTGCTGACTTACACTGTGTCTCAGTGATAGCTGATCTTACCAATGGGCAGTTTAGAGGCATTCAAGCCTGAACTCTTTTCCATGTGCCTTGAATGGCATGTCAGCGGTCACTGTTTCTGACATCCTTTATATTTGTCCAGTCAGCTCTAAATCTTTAGGTTGGGCTTCAGCATACTCAGGAAAGAAAGGAGAGAAGTGATTATTTTCAGTCATTGAGTTCTGAAGATCTTAGTGTTAATTATGCCAAACACGGTTCGTTCATCAACAAACTAGAAACGTTAAAGAGAGAAGAGAGAGGGAACTGATATTTCTGGTGATCAAAAGTATCCTAATTATAACTTTCTATTGCTTAACTTTTATTTTTTTTCTCAATAACTCTGTATTCCTTCTTAAAATATTAGTTAATTAGTAAGTACTGATTTTTATTTGACCTGCAAAAATTCACAAGCTGAAAAATTGCTGTAACATTATTTAAGAAATTAGGTAGTGGACATGTCAGTCGTATATCCCTTCCCTGCTAGTGGTACATTGCTTCTCACGTGCAACATTTTCTTTTGTTTTGAATTAATGTTTATTCATTCTTTGTCTACTATGAGTGCAAAGCAGCACCATGCAGAGGTCCTTTTAAATTTACAATCAATTAAGACCTACAGTAGCTCTAATTCCCTTTTTTTGGAGGGGAGAGGAAAAGCTATTTTGTTTTATAATTGTTAAGGCTTTTCTGAAAGTGTTTTCTTTAATATTAATAGTAATTAAGTAGTTTAAAAACGACTCTTTAATTTTTAGATAAAATTCAGCAGAGGATCTATTCAGCTTTGTCTATGAGCATGGACATGTGTTCAGTGATCCTTATAAAGTAAAAACAAAAAAAAGAGTTAACATGCTTTTGGCCTTAGCACTTAAAATCTAATAATGATGATGTTCGTATAAAATATTTTTTCATGTCATCTTTTAGGAGAGTTTAAGTACAATGATTTACTGCTAAGTAATGGTGTATATATTTATACATACATGTATGCCTGTGAATTGGTTATTATGTACAAATATGTGCATTCCTTGAGAATGTGGACTGAACAGAATGCTATTATTTTTTGAAACAAACAATTTATCTTCTGTAGTGTGTAAATATACAGGAATCTCCTTCATCTAGACAGCAAGTGACTTTTTGGGTATTCATCATAATTATTTTTAAGACAGAAAAAAAGCTTGTTTCCATCATTGGGTGTAAATAGTACAATTTTGTATGATTGGAGTAAAGGAAATGGCTTGCTATGACCTTCCCATATAACCTTTGTTTTCCTCAAAGCCCTTCCTTTATCCAGAAAGGAAGTGACCACAGACATTCCTACCAGTATGAGTTAGAACAAGCAATGTGATTGGTTGATAGTCTGGTACACATGAATTAAACTTTGGAAAACTGATGTGCTTGGCATTTACTAAAATGTCTGTATGCAAATGTATTCCCACTTTTATGCAGCTGTGTACCTGAATAGAACTCTATGCTGTGGAATGGAACTCCAGATTTACAGGATTCAGGTTTAGTTCAACAAGTCACAGAACCTTTTAAGTAGATTATATTTAGTTAACATAGACCTTGAATATTCTTGACTGTTCTCCTTCTTGGATTAATGGAAAACAGAGTTAGGATCAAATATGGAATTAGTTTATAACCTTACTATGTGTATTAAATGAAGCAATATTGTAATTGAAATGCAGATAAACATTGTGGAAATCTCACGTAACTGTAATAGGATGTCCTCATCACATGGTTTTGCTTCATTATACTCTATTACTTTATCCTCTTGCTGTGCCTCTGCAGCTGCTTTGTTGGGGGATATCAATATTCAATTATAAAAATTAAGTAATCAAATCAAATTTCTTTTGTAATTTTGACAGTGACATTTGAATAAATACTGTTTCTGAGCAGAACCAGAGCACAACTGCTTCAGTAACTCAAAAGACAAATTTCAGATTTTGACTATTATGATAGTTCTCTGGTGTTTTGAGAACTTGTTAAAATATCGATGATTATACATCACTCTCACTATATTGAGAATGTTTTAATGTAACATTAGTGGCAAAACAAGGAGAATTATTAATAATTCCTTATTCTTAACTTTTCAACTAAGAAAAATTGGGATGTTTTTCTGTATGTAGTTGTATATTATATGCCATTTTAACTTTTGGGTTTGTAGTACTACGATCTTTTGTTGTGAAACATCATCTGTGTGGGTATGACTTTTCTGTGTGATATGATGATGACATAACTAAACCAGGTTGCTCAAAGCCCTATCCAGCCTGTCCTGGAACACTATCAAGAATGGGGCATCCACAACTTCCCTGGGCAACCTGTTCCACTGCCTCACCACCCTCACAGAAAAGAATTTTTTTCCAATATCTTACCTAAATCTGCTCTTCTTCAGCTGAATCCATTCCCCCTTGTCCTGTCACTACGTGCTCTTGTAAACAGACTTGCCCCATCTTTCCTGTAAGTTCCTGGAAGGCCACAATTAGGTCACCCCCAAGTCTTCTCTTTCCCAGGCTGCACAATCCTCATAGGTGCTCTGTCCCTCTAATCATCTTGGTGGCCTCCTCTGGGCTCACTCCAAGAGCTTGGTGTCCTTCCTGCTCTGGGGACCCCAGAGCTGGATGCAGCACTGCAGGAGGGGTTGCACCAGAGCAGAGCAGAGGGGCAGCATCATCGCCTTCCTTGACCTGCTGGCCACACTATTTTTGATGGTGAATATTGACAAGACGAATATGAAGGATTCTATGGAAATCTCTAAAAAAGAACCTGGTAATGTCATGAGAAATTAATAGTACTTCACTATGGGGTAGAACATTGTTCGAGGAGGTTATGAACCAAGAGGAGAGAAGCATGACCTATGGTATAAAAGTCTATGATTGAAGGGTGAAAATAAAGAAAAAACTCCTTTTATTGTAAGCAAGTGAAAGGAATTGGTGTGATGGTAAATGCTGTTCCGGTAGGAAGGAAAATAATGGAAAGGGGTGTTTGATAAAGAAGCAAAGGAATTTTAATAGAATAAACAGAGTGACTTGAGCCAAAAAAAAAAGATGGATGGAGTTGTAGCCAGAAATGGGGTAAGTAGAGTGATGTGGTAGGACACAGCATGAATATTAATTGTTCTTATATTTACTGTATTTGAGAAACTCAAATCTTACATTACAATATGTCTCTTACCTTGACCATTCCCTCCTCTTTTCTTCTCTTTCCGTTTATGCATTTTTTTTCTTTCTTTTCTCGGCTGCCAATATTCAGAACAGTTGCTAACTTCTGTGTACATTTTAAAGATGGCTCTTTTTTCTCACTTGTGTTCTTTTCGTTCCAAATTTGATGTTTGTTTATTTTTACTGATTGTCATTTGAAATATCTTAATGTTGGTTTCCCAAGGCTTCTCAGTTATTTCGCAGAGTGCACTGTGGGAACAGATCTGTTCACAGTGTTTTCCAACATGAATAGAATTCCCCAGTTAACATGTACTGCCATTTTGGAAGGAGCTACATGCAATCACAGAAAATATTACAGCAAGTAAATGGATAACATCTCAGAGACTGAGAGGTATCTATCTCCAGGGCATATTGGAAAATAGGAGGAGGTATTAAAATTTGTCTTAATGTAATGAACTGATACTAGAATTTAGATAAATCCTTACTTTTATTTTATTTCACTCTTCTGTGCAAAAAATATTAATATAATTTAAAGACAGCATTTGCTAAAAGACAAAGGCCAAATTAAGATAGAGTTGTAAAAAGAGTTCTTTTAAATGACGAAGGCAGAACTGGAAAAAATTCGTAAACAAGTTTATTCTGTGCTCTAAAAATCCAAGTGCTTTTCTGTGTTACCGTGTTCTTAGTAAATCTTGTCGCCCAGTGCTATGTCCCACATTATATAATCTTTCATTTTATCATTTCATTCTATCAAGGCACAGCATACCTAGCTAATCCATCAGAAATCCTTTTCCTTATCAGTCACTCAAGAATGGTTATACTGTACAGTGTGACAGCATTAGACATCACTTACCTTCCTAAACTACAGATTACTTAGGTAAAAAAGTAGGATTTTTGTGTTTGAGGATGCCTTGACTGTTTGTCAACTTCATTGTTTGTTTTTCTGCCTACTGCTTTTTCCAAAATGTCTATATCCTTTTTTTTAATTGTCATACGTTTCTCTACTATTTTCTCAAAAGTTTTGGATATTCGTACCTTCCTTAATTGTTTCTTTCAGTATAGTGATTTAGCAACGTAGTCTACATTTTCTGTCTTTTACAATAATTTCCGTCTTCATAGATGAGGAGCTTTGATAATACATTCAGATGTATGAAAGATCAGAGGCCTTGTACACCTTGACAGCCTGCTTGAATGGAGTTTTTGACACAGTAGATCACAGCTGCCTCTTTGGAGGTGGTGGAATATATTGTGTCATGTTTTACTGTGAAGCTGTTAACGCATGTTTGACACTAGATACTCCAGGATTCTCACAAAGTGATGTACCACACAGTACAGAAATACTTGCTCTCATTTGATCCTTATGTTAGGCCAGATGAGAGTTGTAGTTTTATATCCTCAATATCGTGGTGGATTCCAGACTGATTATAAAGTGTATTTAATGGAATTTGCATAATTTTGTTGTAAAAAGACTGGTGCAGTCTGCCCTGCTCGTTAGTTCTTTTTATGGAGAACACTGCAAGCAGTTTTGCAAAAATATAATCAATTCAATGTATATTTTAGATAGCCCTGTAATCATGTGATAGTTATCAAGCAAGCTGGGATGAAAGCAGTTGTCAGAAATTTGTTTTTCCAGAAGAAATATTTGACAAACATTATACAACTTTCAGACAGCACATACTTGACTGGTGAGAAACAGCTGGCTTCAGTTTTGGCTTCATTTGGAGGCCTGGCACCAAAAAACATGGCCAAAGACTGTGCAGAAACTAATAAGCCATCATATTTAATCCACCTATAAAAATGACATTTATGTCTGTTATAAATTGATGTTAATTTAAAGAGAAAAATCATGTGGAAATCAGGAATTATTGCTATCCAAAAACCAATTTATCACACTTAGTGTTGCAAATATTCTTTGGCAATACTGGCACAATGGAGAGGATTGTGGATGTACTCGTATTTGTACCTGTGAAACTCACTGCAGTTGAATTCTCTTAGTAGTTTTATTCCAAGGGTTATATTGTTTTTGCATGTGCTTTTTGTGTGAACGCTTATAGTACATCTGCACAGCTTTTGCTTGCTTTTGATAGTCTTACTGCTGAGTATCTCCAAAGTCTTTTATTAGCAGACTATTTATATAGAAACATAGAATAATTTGGGTGAGATGCTATCTAGTCCAACCCCCCTGCAATAAGCAGGGACATCTTCAACTAGATCAGGTTGGTCAGAACCTCATCCAACCTGATGTTGAATGTTTCCAGGGACTGGGCATTTACCACCTGTCTGGGCAACCTCTATTGAAAGGCTGTGTTAGGTCTTCCCAGAGCCTTCTCATTTCCAGACTGAACAACCACAGCTCTTGGCCTTTTCTCATAGAAGAAATGCTCCATCCCTCTGATCTTTTTTATGGTCCTCCTCTGGACTCACTCCATGTCCATATTTTCCTGGGCCCCCAGAGCTGGATGCAGGGTTCCAGGTGGGGTCTCAGCAGAGCTGAGCAGAGGGGCAGAATCCCCTCCCTCCCCTGCTGCCCACTCTGCTTTGGATGCAGCCCAGGATACGTTTGGCTTTCTGGGCAGTGGGAGCACATGGCTGGGTCTTGTCCAGCCTCTCATCCAACAGCACCCCCAAGTCCCTCTTGGCTTGGCTCTGAATCCCTTCATCCCCCAGCCTGTGTTGATATTGTGGTTGCCCTGACCCAGGTGCAGCACTTTACACTTGGTTTTGTTAAATCTGACAAGATTCCTGCGACTGTACTCCTTGAACTTGTCCAGGTCCCTCTGGATGGCATCCTGTTCTTCAGGTATGTCAACTGCACCACTCAGCTTGGTGTCACCTGCAGATTTCCTGGGGGTGTACTCAATCCTTCTATGTAATAGATGAAGATACTAAATATGGTCATAACTAAGATAATTAATAATATTTTTTTTTCTTTGATGCTGTTACCCAATTTGACAATTTTTTTAACATGGAAGTGTTTTGCAGCTGAATTACACACTCTGGAAAATATTTTACTGGAAACTGAGGAACCATGTAGCCCAGTGTTGCTACATAACCACTGAGTTTCATGAATTCTTCTCTTCTGAATGTAGAAAAAGAATTTGTTTTCCAGCAAAACAAGGAAGGTATGGAGCTTTATACACAGTGTGTGACTTTTTTTTTTGTTTGTTTGTCTGTTTTTCCTTTATACTGCTGGGGTTTTTTAATGAAAATAAAGAAGTCTATAATCTGGCCCTAGAATTCATTATTTATATTTGCAAGTCATCAGATCTTGTTTTAGTTTCTCTCTTTTTTTTTCATAGCTGTGAGCCATTCTGGCATGCCTTTATGTTTATGACATCCTGCTGTGTAAGGATGTTTCAACTGTGCTTTCTAGATACCTTTTTATAGGGGTTTTTTTGTTTGTTTTGTTTTGAGTTTTTTTATGATATGCTAAATTAGATCATGAGCTATTAAGACAGGTTATGCATTTGTTAGTTTAAAAACATCTCTAATTATTTCACCCTGCTAAAATATTACTGCAGATATGCTTTAGGCATGATTTCTTTGCTAACTACCTATTATGTATTCATAGAAGCAACAATACCAATTCATACCATTGGGAATATTATTTAATTTGGCAAATAGAGTATTTTTATTATTTGTATGTTGTTTAGAGTAAATATATCCTTGAAAGCAAACAAAAGGATGAATATACTGTATGGTCACATTCAGTAAATCTTTTGTTTTACTTTCATTAAGGCCTAATTTAGTCAGGTACAAATGGAAAATCTGTAGTAGCTTTAAAGTAAAATAAAATTGGCTTTGATTCAGTTCAAGCCAACCATCTCATTTAAAATTAGCCCGGAGGTCTTGTAAAAATGCTAGTAATCTAAACATAATAATGCACATTGCCCAATTGCTACTGTATATGATATAGGTTCAGTGCTGTAATGCTTTGACAGCCCATTACTGAATGTAATGAACAGCTATTTTTAAACAGAAGAAATTCAAGTTGACAGCTTGGCAATGAAATTCAGCTAGTGGCGTAATTTTTGTCGTCTTCAGTATAGAGAGTGGATTTCAGTTTTGTTTAAAGAAATTTGTGTCATGGACTTTATTGGAGCAAGCATTTTTTTGCTTCAATTTGCTAACTACTTTTTGAAGAGTTTGAACTAAAGCTGCATTTTGTCAAATCCTGAAACCTGCACTCCTGTCAGAGCAGAAGCAGCTCTGTGAGAAGTCAGTGATTAATAAAAATAGGTTGAAGTCTTAAGGAGGAGAATATACTGGAATTGAATTTATAATTGCAAACTCATTTTTTTAGTAGGTGAAAACTGTAGCTCTATAAGCCCTTCAAGAGGGATTTAAGTATGAGTCAATAGGAAACTAAGAGAAGGGGCAGAGAAAGTAGCTGTCAAATTGCACATATTTTGTGGTAGAAATCTATAAATTCAGGCCAGGCTGCCATCTATCATTTTCCTTATCTCTGTTGGCTACTGCATTGGGAAGCGAATGAGATTCTGGTTTCTTTCTGTATGTATGAAGTGTTGTTTGCTCAGGGCTTTCTTAAACAGTTTGTGTTAACAGTGTGTATTGGGGCTTTTTGGCAAGGTTTTAGTAGTGAGGGTGCTACGAGGGCAGCTTCTGTGAGAAGCTGTTGGAAGTTTTCCTCATGTCCAATAGAGCCAACACCAGTGGGCTCTGAGATGGACCCACTGTTAGCCAAGGGCAGCCTCTCAGCAATGGTGATAGCACCTCTGTGGTGAGGAGGAAGAGGATATTCCTTTTGCAGGGAGTAGCTCCTGTGCTCCTGGTGGGCCTTCCTGCTGGATTGCTGGGATCCAGCAGAGCTGTGCTCTGGTTCTTAGCTGCTCCTCCTTTCTGTGGGGTTTACTCAAGCCCCGATTGACTGGAGCCATGCCACACTTTTGTGTTTTCATTCACTCTTTTCTTCCAGCTTCTTCCTATACCTATTAACCATCTTTCCAGAGCACCTTTAGAAGCTGTATTTATCTTCCATGTAAGTACACTGAATTAAAGAACAATTGTCTTCACTGCTGGATTTTTGGAAAAAAATATGATCCCAGATTCAGTGATTTTAATCATAGCTGCGAGATATATATAACTCTAATTCTAACCTAAAATTCTAATTCTAAAAATCATTCTATATCTTGTTTCCTTTCCTAAATTATTACATTAAACAGACACAGATTAAATATTAAAATTATTAAATTAAACAGATTATTACATTAAACAGATTCTCTGCTACCTCAAGGCGCTTCTAAATGACTTCTTATTTCTGCTAACTTCATCTCACTTTCAGCTGTTAAATCCACTTCTCTGTTCTCAGTAATCTCTGTTCCCAATTCTTATGCTTTCTTTCTGCATTCCACAATACAACCAATCCTTCCAAAATAATCCCTTTCTTTCATCTATCTGTCCTTATTCTGAAACAATTTTTACTACTTGTAGCGCCCCTTATTTTCTGTCTTCCTGTTTTCTGTCCAGGCTCTGCCTCTGTATCCCAGACTACACACAATAAATGCATTTTTGCATTATTTTGTTTTAAAAGGCTTGCTATAGACATGGTGTAATGGTATCTTGTTAGGATGACATCTGTATCTGTCTCTCTCACATACATGATTGCTTTGTCTAGAGGCAAGTATTCTGGTGCATGTGGATAGCTTGTATGAATGCCAAATACTCTTGACCAAACTAACTGTGTTTTAATGTATGGATTATTATCCTTACTTATTTGCTTTTATGAATTATCATTCTGAATGTGCACCTTCTTTTCAGAACAAGTGGGATATGTCTGGTATTTTCTTATTTTGAAGTGTTTGGGTCAAGGCAGTAATCTCAAGGTACAGAATTCCCAATGATTTTCCAAGATAACGTACAAGTCCTTCATTTAAGTTCTTTTTGACAGGAGGTGGTATGGTCTTTTTCCATTGTGATTTTGCCTGCTGATCACACAGGGCTTTCACTCTGCTCTGACAACCTGCAGAAGACTATTCATTTGTCCAACACTGCTTTCCAAGAGAAACCCCCACATAGTTTATTGGAAAAGAATGCTGTGGAATGCTTGGTGAGAAAGGGCCTGAGACCCAGCCAGAAGCTCATTTCTACAGAGCTAGTTTATCAGTTCCCACAGGGTTTGGGAAAAAAGGGCAGTCTGTTCCAGAGGTATATAATAATTAAGGTGGCATGTGGAGATGATTTAATAGGATTGTCATTAAAATTATCCTTCTGTGAAATACCCAATAAGCTCCAGCTAGTTTGTATTACTTTTTTTTTAATTGAAATTTGGTGTGAAATATTTTGAGTCTTCTGAAATTCACGAAAGGCTAGATTTAATTTGCCATTTATTTGTGTGTGCAGATTATCTGACCCAAGAGAATTATTGTGCAGTAATGATAACAAAACAAAACAGACTTGATAGATTTTCTTCCTTGACTCTATTTTAAGCACTAGAGCTCATACTAATTTTCTTTTTAAATATTTGGAGATCTCTCTGACTTCATAACATAAGGAAATCACCATGTTAATGGTTGAAAAAAAGTGAAAGGCTTATTTTGCAGTGCATCTTCCTGTGGATCTCTGTGGGTTAGGTTTCCACATGAAGTGGAGTACTACAGTGTATACTAATTGCCACCCTTTTTGATAACCTCAGTTGAAAGAGCAAGGATTAGGAATCAAGTTGCAACCTCATTTGAAGAAAAGAAATCTTAGAAAAGAACAATTAACTGGAAGGCTGTTTTGACTTCCTGAGTTTATCCTAAGTTCTCAGGGTAGCAAAAGGTATATTCCTCCTTTTTTACATTCAAAGATGTGAATATGCAATGATTAGTCAGAAATGTATAGAACAGGCTTCCTGGGAATGAAACTACTTTGTCTCTGAGAGATTTATTTTTCAATATGAGGGACATATTTTCAATATATGGCTAAGTAGGTGGTTCACTGGGACTAGTTCTTTATTCTTTATTTCATCAGAGATTAAATGACAATGGAGGAGAGATAGTTCTACATACCTGTTCATACTGCTGAACCCTTTTCACTTGAGAACGATAGAGGTTTTGGTCTTGAGAGTTACAGCTTATGTAGGGTTTAGAAGTAATTGTCTAGTAATACCTCACATGCTCTGTCTCCTAGTGTAGAAAAATTTTTAAGTATGTCCTTAAATTGAACTACATAAACAATTCCCTGAGGTTTTGTAAGTGTGACATAAACAAGAATGCCTTTCTTTCAAAGCCAAGAAAGATTGACCAAGATTGAGGAATGGATGATGTAGTCAACAAGGCAACAGGGTGTTTTCATGCCCCTGAAAAGGAGCAGTGCCTCATGACCAATGACTGAAAGCGTTTGACCACACTTTAGTTCTGCCGTCTCATCTGAGCCAACGCATGGTAACTCCACATGCCTGTTAGAGCCTGTCCTTACAGGAACTTGGCCATTGAATTCTTTACTTCTTAAGAGGTACCACCTTGACTGAGTGGTTTTCCCATCCTTCTTGCCATGCCAAGCACCAACACATTCATTATGTGCATCTCAGGGTGTGAATGGGCTGAGTAGCAATTTACTCAGAAGTGTTGGTGTGTGATGAGAAGAATCTAAAGCAAGAACAAGTGAATGATCAGAAATTAAGGCTCCTAAATTAATTACATTGGTATTAATCACAATACGTTTTAAGCTACTGAGCGTGCAAAAGCCTTCTTGGAACTTAGTTCCTTTTTCTTGTGAACTCTGCTTTTCTAAGTAGAGTCTGTGCTTTTACCCTTCAAAACCTAATATTCAGGTTACATCTACTCTTTTGCCACAACTTCTCAGTGTTTGTTTTCTTCAGCATCCACTGTAATCATAGTACAAATCCCTATCATGATGGGCACATAACTCATTCTTTTTATTTCTCCAAAGAACAAATGCCAAAACTGCTTGATAGCTTAACAAACAGTTGTGCTGGAGGACTGCCTTATGCTGTACTTCTACTAGTCTATCCCAAAGTAACTTTACTGCTTCATTTGGTTCTTCTATAGACTATGTTGTTGTTAAACAAATTTAAAAGTGTTTGTATTCTGTTGAAAAAGATTATTAAAACACCTGTGGATGATTGTAGTTATTCAGAACAGTGTCAGGTTCTGAACCAAATATTGTTATTACAGGGAGGTCCTTCTTACCACAATATTTTGTATGTGTAGCTACAATGGAGAGAGCATTTACTCTAGAGAGCATTTACAGACATACATTTGGCGTGGTGTAGTTCAGTTCTTTTCTGCTCTGCATTTTGTTATTGCTTCCCTTTCATTTCTGATCCATGAAAGTTTTGAAAGCAGTTTCTATATCTTGAAGGACCATGGACTTCTGAGGAATAGTTATTTTAACCACCTGGACTACGTTTGCATATTTTAATTTTACCCACAGGAGAGGAGTGGTGTAACCCTTATGAAAGCATTGGGACTAACAAGCAGTTTTGGTTTTCCTCACACTTTCATCTCTTAGATGTCCTTAAACTCATAATGACACCACTGCTCATAACATATGTGGTTTTGTACTCAAAGCATAAAATGTAATTCTCATATTCTTATTCTGACTGCTCAGGAGTACTAACAGTCCTCTTGCTTACATTCATGTCCTGGAGGCTCACTGGAGTAAAAAGAGAATTGTCCTATTGGATTGGAGACTAGCCAGCTTCAGGGAATTCCCTGTGCTGCAGGAGCACTGCAAAAAGAAAGGTGATGTCCTCTCCTCAACACATGCATCCTCTTAATGTACTTATATTTTTCAAGCTTACTGCTGTTTCCTCCCATTAAATTTTTCTCTCTTGACACAGACTGAGGTACCAGTGCATCAACATTTTTTCTTTTTATTAAGAAATAACAACCTATTAAGCAGATTTCAGTCAGTCTTTTGGATAACCATTCTGTCATTCATTAATAATGGATGGGAGGATAGAAGGGCTGAGGCATTGTTCTGAGGATTGTTCTTTCACAGTTTTTGGTGTCATAGCATATTTATTTTTTTGGCTGATCCTTTTTAAAACTGTAGAATTATGTATGTATTTAAGTGCATATTGCAAGTAGGGATATTAGTGCTTTTAACGGTGGAAGTGAAAATACGTCAGATTCCTTGGGCAGTCTAACTGCCATATGTTAAAAATGGTTGACATAACTGTTGCTTGGCCAACATTTTTCTCTTGAATTCCTGTGCTTTTCTGTCCATGCAGCAATAGGGATTGATTAATGCCTGTTTAAACCCAAGCTCAGAAGAGCACTATGTTTATCTTAACATCTGCAATGGCTCTTTTTGCTTTGTAATGCTCAGTTATAATTTTCTTGGAAAATTAAAAACTTGCAGCAGTTTTTAATTTGCATTTTGTGAAATAGTGTGAAGGGAAGCTTTAGAATCTGTTCAGTAGTTTTCTTTATACTGTTTTGTGACTGTTGAATATTCGTGGCTTTTTGTTGCAATAATTATGTTTTGTGGCCACGTAGCTTGCTTTGTTTTCAGAGATTTTTTTATTAAGATGATTATACCATGTGTGCCTTTAAGTTTCAGTAGGTCTTTTTTCTGTTACAGTGTGGTGATTTCATGGTATTCTTAGTCCTAATGAACAGTGTTCAGTTAAAGCCAGATACTCAAAACAGAATGTTTTGAATGTTACGATGCTGAAGTCTCCTGGTTTATGAGCAGAATCAAAACAGCACTTTAAAAACATCACACTGAAAAAATAACACCCCAAACAGTCACAGCCTACACTCCACCACCCCCAGCATTTAATCAGCAGTCCTTTTAGCTGATAGAGTCCTAAGTGATTTTTCTTACCTACTTAAGGCCATTCTAGATATGCTCGCTAAGTAGACCTAACAGTACCAGTGTATTTTATGTTAGCAAGTCACGATAGAAAAGTGCTTGAAGTTCAGGGGGCATTTGTCTCCTTTCTCACAAATTCATTTAAGTACCAGTCTTGCCATAGCTTTAACTGGGGCAGACAACCATACAAATGACTTGAGATAAAATGAAAATAATGGACTGAGCTAGGTGCCGGGGGTGGTAGTTACACTGCATGCACATCAATAAGCATTGAGTGTTATTCTATGCTAATGTAAGCCTGATGGATCAGCTTTCGCTTTTAGCCTGGAGGACCATTAAGCACTAGAAGCTGGGTCAAACTGATATAGTGAGGCAGACATACCCTAACAGTTGGCAACAGTAGTTAACAAGCAGTAATTTGCTATGTGTGAGACTAATGTTGTTTAAAATCTTCATGATCAGAACAAAGATCAGAGAAAGGATAATGCTTCTCTGTTTAATATTCTTTCATAAACTTGATTCATTTTGGAAAAAAAAACCCACTAAAGATGCAAACGTGAATAAAGCATTTAGCAGTTCTGTTGGAAACAGTTCATGTATTATTTTATGTTACAGAACATTAAAGCATTGCATATGATTTTCAAAAAATGTAAGGAAACTCTCATAGGATAATCCTGCATAACTGAAATATATGATATATTATTTTATTTCACATTAAGTACAATTCATTGCTCCTAGATTGTCTTTATAGCCCTGAAAGTATTAAAATAAAAGCAAAATTACTGAGTTATAGAATTATTCTGAAGGTAAATTAAAAAAACCCCACTAATTATGTAGATCTGAATCTGAAGATAATTTTGTCCTTGACATCACAAGAAGATTATAATAAAGCATTATCTTTAGTCTGTTTTGCTTATACACTGTTGCCTCAGATACAGATATTGTTTAAGTAGGTGGCCAAATATAGCTGAACATGTATCTAAATTTAGAAGCAGTTTTCCATCTGTTCTTTAAAATATTTTTATTCACAATTTCAGATTTTTTTGCATGTGCAGAACTGCTCCGTGTAAAGATTTGATAACCAAAATCACATTGGCAATGCTGACGAATATTAGCAAAAATCAATATAATGTGTTAAATAAGGTATATCACTGTTACATTTCAAAGGCATACTGTGAAACTAGGCTGTAATTGGTTTAGGCTTTGATCTTTTTGCTTCAGCAGTGTGGCCTTATTCACCCTCAAGCTTAGTTTTGTTGAGGAATATTCACAATTTATGCTGTCAGGGCCACAGTTTGTAGTGCATATTGTGTTTAGTCCATCTTCTGTTGAGAAGGTTTTTTTTCCTCCTTGCTGGTACAGCATGGCTTGCTGGGGGAGGATGAAGTGGTCCATTATAGTAACAACCTCTGTAAATTTAAGAGACTCTTTTTCCTTGTCAGGAGCTGTGGAGCCCACTTGCATAGCAGATACACTAATATTGCCTAGTCCAAATTGCATTTGAGCTATGGGGTAGCTCTAATGATGTGCAAAGAAGTGTATGGGGGTTTAATGTATTGGAGTAATTTCATCATAAAGTCACGGTTTCAAATTATCTGACCTTCAAATCACCCTTGTGTTATTTTTGTAACACAAAAATAATTGCTGTTTCCTATCTCAGATCTAAAATTTTGTCTTTTTCAGTGATCAATTATCATATTCCCACAACCTATTAAAGGTGATTTAGGGTTTAGGGACATAAACAATGTGCAAATAAGGCTAATTTGTTTTCCTTTCCAGTTATGCAAGTGTGCTGGAGTTTTTTGAAGCTTATAAAGGAAAGAAATTAGTTGTGTGTCTTGTTTAAAATGTCCTTTGGACTGTTAGCCTTTGCTCTAGCTATTATTTTTTATAGTTTTCATGTATTATAATTAAGAACTTTTTTTCTTCAGGATGCTCTCGTGTGTGTGAATTATTTTTGGTTGTGTCATAAACTTGTTTGAAATTCAGTACATATTAAAAAGATAAAGCTAAACCAGCAGTATTTCTTTTACTCCAGGCAAAATTTATGTTTGGAGGTTTTTACTTCAGTGTCTGGCTAGCCTTGATGTTTTATGTACAGGCATTGTTTGAAGTTGGTTTGCTGTAGCACAACCTTATTGATTGAAACGTATTTACTTTCCTGACAATGAAAATAGGAATTTATAATTTACCTTCCACTTAATTAGAAGAATACTTGTAAAAAAAGTTATAAACCACAGCTCAATTCACAGAGAGTATCAAAGGGTAGTTAGATTTTTCTGTTTGGGGGAATTGAAGGAAAAAAATTTATACTGAGATAAATACCTATTAATCCTTGATGTCTTCTTGTAGCAAGGTTAGTACCCTTGTACTGTCGAAGGGGAGAGTAACTCATTACAGAAAGGGAGTAAAAGTTCAGAAATGCAGTATTTTGAAAAAAAATAAGGAAAAAAACTTAACAAGCAACCCTCAAAGCTTGTATATTGTATTTCCCATTGTTTCTGGGACACTAGGAAAGGAGAAATAATTACAGGAGTATTGGAAAGCCTCTCTGTGATATTGCAGGACTTACAGATAGTTTTATTGGAGGATCTAATCTATTGTCAATGGACAAATTTCAGGACGTTTTAGCTAAAAGATGAAAAAAAAAGGATTTTGCATAAGGGATTGGCTGTATCACAACTGTAGGTATTTTTGCATTTTCTGAAGTGTACCAGTAGCAAACAACAGTTTCAGAAAACCAGGCCCATTTAACTAATGACAAGATCAGAACACAGTATTTCCTGTCCAAATTAGCATCAGAAGGGAGCACAGAGCTTAAGTAGATTTCTGTGGGAATCTAGTGAAAGGAGAAAATGTAGATTATTGGCTTTGTCCCTTACTAACTGAAGCAGCTTGGCAAACATTGTGTTAATCTTTGAAGAAGCCTATGGCAAAAAGGAGGAAGACCAATTTGGACTGTTTAATATCTCAGGAGAATTACTGGCAGAAAGTTCAAATGATCCTTTATCCACTCAGGCTGTGCTTGCACCACTTGGCCCCTGATGGATTGACTTTTTGGCTTGACTTTTCAGCTTTCCTCAGCTACCTTGACAGTAGTTGGCAAAGCAGCACACTAAGCACAGGGCCACCTCCTCAAGACAGCACAAATTTAGAAGAGCCTGAACTTACTCTCTACAATGCCAGAACAGTTTGTAGAATTATGGAACATGGTCTGCTGTCTTAAGGAACCACCATGACTGCAGCCACACTGTAGAATTGAGAGACTGTGAGGCTGAGAATTGCCACAGGAAAGAGAGACTGGAATCCCACTGTCTTCTCATTTGCTTAGATCCCAAACATTTACTGGAAGACTAAGAAAGCAATTGCTCTTGATTGATCAAAGATGCCAAGTCATATTCACATTTTATTCTTCAGTGAGGGATCAACTAAAAAAAGAATTGAAACCAGACCCTTTGTGGAATAGGACTATGAAACATCTGCTGTGAATATCTGCTGTGTCTTTCCGAGGGGGAGAGGGAACCAGGTGAGTTAACCCACTGATGATATCAGTTCTTGTAAACTTGAGCGAGGGACAATCTGCCTCGGAAAAGGGCTGAGATACTACAGGTGACAAAGCTTATTAAGATTATATGTACTGATGGGGAATTCCAGGCATATCCCTAACTTGTCATTCCAATA
This sequence comes from Phylloscopus whistleri, assembly GCA_017589585.1. NCBI lineage: Eukaryota > Metazoa > Chordata > Aves > Passeriformes > Phylloscopidae > Phylloscopus > Phylloscopus whistleri. Next base: position 2,370,174 of record JADMLD010000549.1, on the reverse strand, counting down.
TAAATTGGTGACTGAGTGAATTGACTCTGGGTCAGATCTCTCATTCATTATCATGACCTGTTGTCTTGGTGATTGGCTGGGAACAGACTCGAAGGCGACTAAGACTCTTAGGACTGACATAGAACTTTGGAAATTGCATCCTGAATTACCCACAGAAAGGAAAAGAAAGTGAAAATGCTTTGGATATTGCTGTGAAAAAAAAAAAAGGTTAGAGAATAGGAAGAGCTTTTATGTTGACCTGCAGTATTAGCAGATTTTCAAATTGTGCAGGGAAATGCGGAGTAACTTCCACCATTTTTCTGCGAGGTCAATGACTTCCTAATAATTTGGTTTCCATAAAAAAGAGAGTGGTTTTAGAAGGGGTGAAAGTTTTTTCTAGGACATGCATATAGTTATAGGAAAACCAGGTTAGAAGATAGTCTTTTTCCACTTTCAGTTAATGGAAGAACCACAAGTTGTAATAGGGTAGCAAATATTAATTGAAACCTATGTATGAATTGTTACATTGAAATGCTACATCATAAATTCAGAACGTTTTTATTTAACAAGAATTTGGAATAGTTTGGTAAAAGTTGTGGAAATTGTTCACTCTTTCTCTTTGGGAGAGGGCATTTCTAAAGAGGAGACTCATATGTTAAAAATGATTGGTGGCATGTACTTGATGTTTAAAACGGGATGTTAAAATAATGCAATTCATTATAAAAATTCAATTACAAAAATTACAATTCATTATAAAAACTCTCTTTAGAAGACATTTAAAATATTGTTTCTTTTTAAAATAGTACAGTAGATCTGCAGTGCCTGGCTTGATATTGTCATGTAATACTCTACATTCAAATAAAAATACAGTTTAAAACTATTTATATAGTGTACTTTTCAAACTATGACACTACAAGATTCTAGAATTATGTTGCCATGAAATGGAAGTACAAGCTTTTAATAATTCTCTGAAGGTCAAGAATTTAAAAAATTGAAATAATATACATAATGGTCAATGTGGTTCTCATTGAGCTATTCATATTGTATAGTCAGTTGAAGGGACCTGCATGTGAGTGTAATGTTAACAATGTGCATTTTCAATCCATTTAGTCTTTTAATAATATTGTGTGGTATGTTAATAGATGTGGTTTACTTTTAATGTGCTTTGTGTAATGTCCTTAAGTAAATGGAGAGATTATAGGAAATAATTGACTTTGTATATTGTATTTTTTATTGTTTTGTCCCTTTGAAGATACAGGGCTTCATAATCACATCAAACTATTAGTGATGACCTGTTCTTGTAAAGTAAGTCAAGTAATCATATTCATATTATTTAATTACATGATTTCAGTAGGAAAATAAGACACTACAATGGCTACAGGAGCTGTATAACAGGAAGGGAACAATAATTTGTGCTTTCTTGAAGACTGGATTCATATTACATTCAATCAGAAAAAAAAGAAGGAATGTTTTAATGTATCAAGATGGCAGGATTTGAGGACATATGCAGGACTGGTGCATAATTTTGCAGAATTGTTAAGTTTGATTTGGAGTGGTCCAGATTTGGTCTGCTTGGACTATAAAAGTGAGACAGAAAAGATATTTAGAGTGAGATAGATTATTCAGACAAAGCTGAAGATAATTAATAGTTCATTACTATGAACTACGATAATTCACTTAAGGACATAGAAATCATATTACAGGCTATAATGTTCGTGGTATATTGTGTTACTGAATGCTCAGATGCCAGGTTCTCCATGTTTTGAGCTATGTGTGATTAGTGATATGCAAGCTACGTAGAGTAGAGATCACTATCTGGATAGTCAAACTCTTTTCCTGGTCATGATCAGACTAGAATGGAGCAGAAAGCTGCTGCTTTTGCAGCTTCCCCACCTTTACTGACTAAGTACTTATGCAAATCAAATTTAGGATCCTTTGGTTTCAGTAGTAATTTCTTTAGTGTGTGCTTTATCTGTCTTTTTCTTGTTTTCTTGCTTTCTTGCTCCTCCAGCAGCAAAGAGTACAATAACACTCACCTTCTTCCTCTGCTAGCAGCAGTTGCAGGCAGATAGAGAACAGCCGAGCTGGAGATGATTATATAGTAAACCCACTGATCTCTATCAGAAACGTCCCATAGGACAGGGCAGGTATGACAAGGATTTAGATGATCAAAACAGCTAGAGGACAAAAAATGGCTGAATGTTATTGGGTGACTTAATACAGGGTTATCAGAGATAGGAAAACTTCCTCTACAGTTAAGTATAACCATCTGTTTTTAAAGGGAAAGAAATTTCCTAGTTCGTGTGTGATTCTGAAAAAGTGTTTCAAATCAGTAGGAATAGCTAGTTTTAAGGCTTGTGAATTGTTCTTACAAAACACTTGGTTTGGATTGAGTAATATCTGGAATGGGTTTTTGGACTCCCAAATTAGAGAGACATCAAGATGACAGGTCCAAACCATGAGTTACTACTGTAATGTAATATTTTAAAGCAATCTCTGTTCCTGAAACACAGGTGAATGGGAGCTTCTGTAAAATGATGGGTATTACTCACAGAATAGCCTTGATTTATTTGCTAGATTTCTCTGCTCTGCGTAAATAGACAGTGGGTTTGGAAGACAGATTTTCTTTGCTTTGAAAATTAAATTTAAAACCACAGTTTTCAGCTTGTTTCTTTTCCAGCCTGGAAGGGAATTAATTGAATAATGATAATTAAAACACCTGTGGGAGGGAGGAGAGAACATCAGGCTGTGGTGTCCCAGCTTTTCTGTTTTGTTTTAAAGATATTGATGTATCTGACCAAGTGAGTTGCTTATTTTGTTGTAGTGTGTGTGTTTTAATGCAAGCTGAAGAGGCCAGGCTGTGGTTCCATGATGTTATCCTAGTGGAAGAGAGGGGAGAAGACTCGCATGCCCCCTTCAAGTTGGTATCGTGTATCAGCTTCATGCAGTGCTTGATGTAACTGCCTGCTGCTCTCCTGCCCTCTCTGCTGGCCTGGTGCTGCTGTCCTCTGTCTCTTCTGGGGCAGAACACTTGTGTGTCTGTGCAGTTGGTCAGTACATTAATCTAAAGGGAAAATAGTGGTGGGGGTTTTTTGGAGCGGGAGGGAGAGGAGAGGGGGATGTAAGCTGGAGGGGGTTTTCTTGGGGTTTTTTTGTTTGGTTGGGTTTTTTGTGGATTAGATTGCCATTGATTTGATGTATAACCCTGCATTACCAAGTGCAGGAGTAGTAGTTGGAATGTATTGTTTGGACAGGAATGAGGAGGGTAGAAAGAGAAGAGAGACTTGTTCTTTGGGAAGTGAACCACCATGAGATTGGGGTATTCTACATCTCAGAGTAGCTTATACCCATGAAAGGAGAAGGCCTACTTAAGTCAGTAGACCCAGGTTCATTTTTGCTCTGATGCAGGTAGAGAAAAGCCTCAAAACTGGTGAGATTTGACAGTCCAGGTAAGCAGATCTAATGTCTACGTGTTCCCAAAGGGAGCTCCTGCACTCATTTCTACAAATACCCAACTTGACTGCATTTCTACCACTTCTCTTGCCACCAGTAAGTCACTGTTCTGACTCCACATCAGGCAATATTTGGGCTGAAGGCAGGGGACTGTTAATGTTAAATTTTTTGTAGGTCTGGTGTTCTAAACTAGTCAGGGGAGAGTCAGTCATGGCTTGACTTTGGGTTTTGTTTTCTTACAAAAAAGTGGGGAAAAGTCTTAGCATAGAAAATGAATTGATTGTTCTTTATAGTGGCAATAAAGTAGTTTTCTTATTAATTAGAAAAGAAACCAAATTGGAAAGCGAGATGGAAAGATAGCTTTTTCCCAACACCAAAAAAAGGCTGGGTATTCTAGTACTCAGTGTTGAATGGCCAAGTATATGCTCATGTCTGCCTTTTTACAATATCTCAGTTTCCTTGTAGCTCTATCGTCATTAAACCCTGGAGGGGATATGTAGAGAACAAATTGTGCTATTGTTTGTGCCCAGTCAAAGAGATACTGATGCCTTAGGAATGTCTCTCAGGTATTTTCTCATGTTTCTTTCCTGCTTTTGTAGTTTCTTTTGAGTACTGAGTCTTTTGAATAATAATTAGTTCTATATCAAACCTCAGTAAATATATCTCTGCTTTACAAAACTCTGACTTTAATAATGTCCCTGTTTTAAGACCTTGCTCTTAAATTATGTTCTTTTTAATTTCCTCTAATCAAACCAATAGCAGGATGGTGTGTGCTATTCAGTGTCTGCTTAGCTTTAATCTCCCCGTTAATGCTATTCCTTTTGGAGAGCTGTGCCATATTATATTTATTTTGATAATGTGTTCTACTTGACAGAATGAATCTCTGTTGTAAGAGTCTCTTTGCTGTAATGTTGTTACTTCACCTAGGCTTCTAACTACATCACGTCTGGTTTAAATTTGCCCTTTTGCTCTGCCATTTTTTATCCATGCCCATCTCTTGGATTTTGAAGAATAATGCCTTGTGTATTCAAGTAGAATTATGATCCCTGGGATTAAACATAGAGGGGGTAGAGACTGAAGAGAAAAATGTGACATATTTTTAAACTTAGATATTTCTAGTTTTTCTCCTTAAAGGTTAGGAAAACTTACTTTTGTCTTCTTGATTAGTAAACAAAACTGCACTGACTTTCTGCACAATTGCTTGCTTTTTAAGTAAGTCAGATATATTGATTTGAAAAAGCTAAACAGCAGACATTAGTGCTTTTCCAGGGGTATTTCCATGTGTTTGTGCATCTATTACTGAGTCTGATATTATGTGGGACTTTCAAATTGAATGTATTTTAATGTTTTTCATTCATCACCTTCTTTGTAAGGTTATTCTTATGCAGCATCATTGTCTTTGATGACACTATTACCTAAACAAAGCTGATCTTATCCTACTTAAAGGTTTCTTGGGTTTATTTCAACTTACACTTTAGAAGGAAAGTTGTTTGGCTCTGGGCCCACTAATGCATCACAGCAGATAACATTGTGCTAGCAACAAGGGAATTTTTGTTTTTCTGCAAAATTGCATTTATTGAACTGAATTAAGAGTTCAGGAGCTGCAATTTCCTATCTCAAATCACCTTGCTACTACTGAGACTCCAGGCAGAAGTTGGAGTTTATTTTAGGAAACATGAAAATGCTTTTAAAGGGATGACTTAGAGGTAAAACATCAGCAAAAGTGGGGACACCTGCTGTTAACAAAAGTGCCTGCACGTTTGTCAGACCTACATCCCCGGCAGAGGGAACCGCCGAGTGAAATCCTGGCCGCTGCTGGGGACATCCCATAGGTGGCAGCAGTCACTGCAGTTTCGGAGGTTAACAATGGAATGATTTATAGGTACCAGAATAAAGATGTCATAGCTCAGCTAATGGGATCTTTCTACGAAAAAGTGCTGCTCTTTGAAATATGATAAGTAAGAAGAATGCCACTTAATTTTTCAGTTGGTTCTTAAGGTTTGACTAGTTCTTTGTCTTTAATTTCTATTTTTAATATTGTTCCTAGATGAGGTTTAAGGGAGCTAGAATTTTACCGTGCCATTCTGTAAAATACAGTTGAACAGCCAGAGGGAAAGACCTGATGGGAATTAAAAAAACAAACAAACAAACCCCAGTCTTGGAAATTTCAGTGCTGGAATTTCAAAATCTATGTTAGTGTGTAAGTTTTGTCTGATAATCAGAAGATTTAATGATGCAAAGTAAAGAATATTGCTTTGCTTTTGAGAAGCCTGGCTGAAACCAGGTTGTTTTTCTAAATTAAATGTATATTTGGTGCAATCTTCATTAACATAATTGCTATACTTCAAATTCTCTGCATGAAGATGCCTCAGAACTGAGGTAGAATATTCATTGAATCATTGTTGCTCTCTAGAGTGAAGGAGAGAAGCTTGCCATTTGAACTTCATAAACAGAATAGCTTAGTTAAATTACCCCAACTGAATTAATATGTGCTGCTTGTAAATATATTTTATTTTATATGCCATTGGGCAAGTAGCTATGCTGTTTTCATTTTTAACTTAACCCCCCCACACACTTTTTTATAAGTGACAGGTGAATTGAATTTGATCTTTTCTCTCCAGAAGTACCACAGCACAAGAAATATCATACTGTGCTGCTGAAAAACTAGGGTTTTTTTTTCCTTTATGTTTTTATCATGGTAGATATTTTACCCAGTAATGTGTTCAAATTGCTTTGAAAAATTGTTCAAGCTCATCTCTTACTTGTTTTAAGAAGAAAAGAATAGAATCACCCCACTTGTGTCATTTCAAGTAAAGTAGTTAGAACTGGACTTTCTACTGTGACAATGGAACAATAAATAAAAAACTGTTTACTCAGTGTGGATCCCTTTTTTCTGGGTGAACACATTATTGTACCCTCCTACATATATAAATATATTCTTCCTAGAGTGAACATTAATGTTCCTAGAGTGAACATTAATCTAGCTAGTGTTTTGCACTGTTAAAACCTTCACCTGTTCTCTAGGACATGCTTTTATGTAGGTGTTATATCATGTTGGAAACTTCTCTGTTTGAGTAGTTTGTACAATGTTGCTGGAAAATAAAATTTCATAGACAGATATCATTAAATCCCTTTTACAGGTAAATAAGTAAGAGTAAATCTCTTTTGTTCTATGTTTAACAGTCTTACTGTGTTTAAAAAGTAATAAAATTAACAGCTTAAAATGTAACTACAGGTTTTAGGGTTTGTTTTGATTTTTGATAGTCCTATGCCAAGTCTGTGGAAAGGAGGTTTGTTTTTTTTCCTTTAGAAAAAAGTAGCGTTTTTAATAGGGAAGTACTGCTTATTACCATATGCACTGAGACTTTCAGTTGGTGTTTCTAAATCACAAGTGAGATAATAAATGATTTCATATGGCCTTTGAAGTTCAGCTGTTTTCAGTGAACTGTCTAAATAGAATCATTCATCAATCAGGGGCAGAATTAGTATATAGCTGTGAAATAGTCCCTAAAACCTCTGAAAAATGTTTTACAGAATGAGACAGCACTGAAGCAATTGATTAATCAACTCTTGTTTGACATTTTTGTGGCAGTAGCTTTGTGTGGCAGACTTTGTGGGCCTGCTGCATGTATCAGGTGTGCAGGATCAGGACCTCTCCATGGTTTTTGTCTTCTTACAAACTGGACCTGTACATGCACAGCATTCCTCTCTTACCGACACACAAAGGAAAAGTACAATTTTAAATGCATGAAATGGTGAATAATACTCCAAATACTCAAAACATAAATTAATTGCTGCACAGCTTTTCTTCCATGTTGACAATGACTATAACTGGCTATATTTTAGGGATATTTACTTAATTTTCATTGATTATTTTCTTAATTATTCTACTTCATGTTGTAAATTGTTCTTTGGTAAACATTATCCAATAATTACCTGCATAAGCAATGTCATGTTAATAACAAATTGATTCAGAACTTCCCACAAAAATTGGATTTATTTTTCTTCTAATTCTTTAGTGTAAGCAGTGACAGGAAACAAAATAGTTGTTGCTGTGTGCTTTGTTCTTTGTGTGAATGTCAATCATTCAGTTTTCTGCACCTAGGAAGGTTTTAGTTTTGAGAACTACAGCACATGACTTGAAATCTGTAGAGCATTTTGGAGTGGTTATGAACACTCAGCTTATGTCAGTGGAAGGGAGCAGTTTGGCAAGTGGAAGAGATCATCAGATCAAAGCAGTCGGTGCTGAGGCTTACATGCTTGCAATGTAGCAGTCTAGGTTACGGGTTCTACCTCAGACTAGTTTTAGTTTGGACTATTGGATGAAATGCCTTCACCAGAGGTGTGATTTGAAGTTGTTCAAGGAACCAGTTACTGGTTTGGAACCCTGTGTCCCTATTACAATACATTTGGTGCACATCCAAAGTGGAGCTTCTGACTGAGTCTTCTCTGGAAAGAATCCAAGTCAACACACCAAAACTCCTCTGCAAAGGTGACACCAATGTGCTGAGTGAGGAAAACTGGCACGTTCAGGTAACTTAAACCAGCATGAGTATGCAGGTGCAGCCTCAGAATTCCCAATGCCTTCAGAGTGCTCCTCAGGACTCAAAGTTTGGTCCTTTGGAAAGTGTTGGAAGGAAAGAAAAGAACTGTTACCTCTGCAAAGTGATCGTGAAAATCAAGATACAGTTTGGGGAAGAAGCCCAAGATGTTAGAACTGTTTTTTGAATTTAAATGGTAAATTTCTGAAAATTTGTACAGAATGCTATTGCAGGGATGTTACATAATTAGATTCAAGCATTTTGATTGTATTTGGTGTACTTTTAATGTATAAATCCAGGGAAGACTTCAAGCACTTTGCACTTACGTATAAAGTGCTGTTTGGAATATCACTCTAAGTTAATTTAGCAATTTTTCCCTGCTTTTGTTTTGTTTTTATAATGTCTCTTCCTCCCTGCCCCTTCTTTTTCACTGTCAACACTTTTCCCAGGTTTCAGGCATCCCTCGTTGTCATTGACTCTCTGTGCCAACGGTGTTTTTATTGCAAGAGAACTGATGTGAATTATTAGCTTGTATAAAACACTGGTGGAAAGAGAAAGGTGGACCAGGTCATCAACAAAGGGGTGTGAGTACAGTGACTCTGAACTATGATCCAGTACCTGTATCTTGTTTCCAATAGTAACACAGTTCTTCTCTAGTGTTAGTGCTTTCATTGTGAGAAAGTACATTTTCCTTCCTGTCCTCAAACAGCTTCTTCTACATTGTCACCCAGAGGGGATGTCTCTTGAATGATCATTTCTTTCTTCTGAATGATCATTTGAGTTCTTCTTATGAGAAATTAGCTTAATGAGACTAAGGAAAAAAAATGGGATGTTTCTTCATTTGGAAGAATTTATGTTCACTATAAAATTTGTGGATTTCTTCCTCTCTTCCTGTGCCTTTATATCAAATGCTGTATAGCTTTTACTACCTCTAATGCAGACCCTGTGTCTTTTTGGCATTTGGACAGTGGCCAGTAGAAGAGCATAAGAATCCCTGGACTGTATCAGATCAAAGGGTCTCCTTATCTAGAGTGATTATTGGTGAATAATAATTCCAATAATTCCACCTTCCAAGAAGGTGGAAAGGTAGAGTGCTGCGTCTCTGAGGCATTCCCCTGGCTTCTGTGAATCTCTGGTTTAGGAGCTTCTTCACTTTAAGATAGTGCTTGTATTGTGGTTTTAATAGTTTTACTGGTGTATCATCCTTAAATTATCTAAATACTTGCTGGATTTATTTGCATATCCAGTGGCAGGGCATCCCTCATTTACTCATTTAACCATGGATTATGTTATAGAGTAGTTTTCCATTTTTTTTTTTAACATGGCTTATACTTAAGTATGTTTCTGAAGTGCAGATTGATGATAAAGTAGTGTAAAAGTGAAATCCCTACAAAGAAATATCCCACTTGTGTACACCTTACCCAGGTGATGAATTCCTACAACCACAATATCTATTTCTCAAGTGCTGAGACAATGTCTGTGGCCACACAAAGAAATAATAATTTTCCCAAGAGTCCTGTGTTTCTCCAGTCCTATAAATTGCAATGACTGGGACATGGCAGCAGCACCCCCAGGTGCTGTGTACCACGGACAGATCCTGGGAGGCCTGGGGATCTGCCTTGCAGAATTCTAGTCAGAACTGTACTCTTCCCTTCTTTCTCTTGCAACACAGCAGGTTCTGAAAGGAATGTTTTGTGGCTTTCATCCCAAACTGGCATTGGTTAAGGAGTGGCTGATAATTTGGGAATGCTCAAAATGAAATATAAGCATGTTTATGCTGTTTTATGCTTTTATTCAGTATGGGACCTTTACTTATGATGTAGATATAGTAAAAAATACTCTCTCTTGCATCCTAATAATACATATTTAACTTATTTCAATATGGTTTTCCTTTTATTCATTTTAAGACATTTCTATTGGTTTTATTTTTTCCATTTTTTCCTATTTTTTCAATTATAAGTTTCCCAAGCAAACCTGTGTGTTACTGCTTGCTTTATATACATGAGTTTTGTGGTTTTCCTTTCCAGAGAGAGAGAAAATGCTTTAAACAGCCCTGTTTCAGATCCCACTCCTTTTCTCTTAAAATTTGCATTGTCCTTGTGGACTTTTCCTATTAGTAGTGTGAGTTGGGTTCAAGTAGAGAAAATATTTGAAAATCTACTATATCGTGGATTGCTGTTAGTAAACAGTAATGTTCAATTTGTTCTTTTGACCTCTGTTTTGTCTTAAATAGGTAATTTTACAATTTTTTTTCCTAGAGAATTCCAGTGTTAGTATAATTACTGTGTATATCTAAACACAACTTCTTTTAAGAGGGATAATGTTGAATATGTCTAAATTACTATGTATGTGCCAACAGGAGTTTTTTTGTTGTTTGATTCTTCTGGAATTTTTTAAAATTCTCCCTAGCTCAGTCTGATCTGAACCAATCTGCTCCTTGTAAATATGTGATGTTTCTTTTGTCTTCCATAGAATGAACACATCTATGACAATAATAATTGGGAAAGTGGCTGTATTTTATCTTACACATTGTAAAACAGATGGCTTGTTATAATTCTGTCTCCTATATTGTGTTCTTGGAATTGGCTCTGTATAGTTTGAAATCATAAGTTCTTACATGAATTTTGTCTATGATACTCTTCCAAGTGATTTTCTTCATTGCATGCTCTGATTAAATTAATCTTTGAATATATCTTTCCATTTTTATTTATGTGACATTAAAAGTCCAGATAGGTCTATCATTTTTCTTTTATACATTCTTGCTAAACTACCTAAAGAGTTCTAATAAACTGAGATGTGCTTTTCCCTTAAAATCTTTAAGGGAAAGATTTTATCCTTTTTAAAAATTACCACTTTATCATGTTACTCATGGTTTTTTTCTGTATGTATATATATTCATGTGGTGATTTTCTTTGCTGCCTTCTAATTTTCCTGAACAGAGTTGGGTTTAGCAGTGGACACAGTCACCAGGCATGTTCTCTTTAGAAGATGGCAATGAGAGGGCTGTGACTGTATCACAGGAAGTACAAGCACATGCTGTGGTAACTAGTACTCAGAGAAAGATAAGGTTCAGTTGCTGTGTTCCCAGGGAAATGTATCTCCCTTTTTTCATGATTAAGTTCATGATAAGTCACTTTAAAGACCAGGAGAACACAAATTAATATAGAACCTGCTCATTGATGCTGACAGTAAACATTATTGTCTTAACCTCAGTAAAGCTTTGAGCAGCTAAATATTGCGCAGCATATTTGTTTATTAATTTTTTGTATTTTATTGCTGTAGCAAGCTTTGTTTTTCACATGCATGTCTTTTCCTTTTTGTATCCATACTAGATATTGGAAAATTTCTGACAGATGAAGGGTGTTGTGCAGTAGGTTAAGGTCAAATACATCTCCCTTCTCTTTCAGCTGGTGGTTCCTCAATGACTATACAAATCCACATGCTGTCATGAGTCCTCTTATGAATCTGATTTCCACTAAATTTTCCTTCTTTTTTATTATAACAAAGCAATAATTTTCTTGTTTAGAAACTTGTCTTTTGTAAGTAGAGAACAGCTGATAGCAATCGGAAAAGTGAGGAATTCCATTTTGTCATTGAAAGCATAAGGATCACGTTAAACGCACGTTAGATATGAACAACATTATCTGAGAGTTAGATGTAGCATTATCCATGTTAAAATGTTAAAACTATTGATTTGAGCTGACCTTGATAAGTTGGTGCCCTGAAGTAAGTACTGTTTTTAAAATTAGTGAACTTTTTCTAATGAAATATCAGAAATCTGTAAGTGTAAAATTCTACAATATGGCATGGGAAATCAAGTGACTCCAGGGCTAGTAGTTTTATATAAAGTAGACATAAATAAACTTGTGAAAAAAAACCAAACCCTGATGTGTGACTTGACAGAAGTAAAACTACTGTTTGCAAAATTTAGAATATTCACTGCTTTGTCTCATATAGTTGTCTCCTGAGGAAGGACACTAAGTCTGATATAGCTCCAAGTAATTGATTTATCTTGTGATACATGAACCTAAAAGGAATGCTTTACCAGTAGCTGCTCTCCTTTAGGGCAGTGTCTTTGGGTCTGACAGTAACTAATTTCTGTGGATTGCTTTCCCCTGACTCCAAAGATTTTCCAGGAGGGAAGTTGGCTGGGATAGTAGGTCTTGTAAGTGAAGCATTGACTTGCAACTGTAAAGACTGGACTGTATTTCTTGGGTCTGCTGTTGCATGCCTTTGTAACTTTGAGTCACTTGGAGGCAGATCCAGAGGCCAATGAGGTTGGATGTATGACTTCTATTTGTGTTAGACTGGTTTTACATGAGCATTTCCACTTTTTGTTGTGCTTCACTTTCTAATCTCTTCGACAGTTGTATTCCTTTATCTCTTGCCTCTCATTTTGAATGCTAAACCCTAAACTCTCTTGTAGGAACTGGCCTTTGCTAAATGGTTTTATAATTTAGTGCTGATAACTGCAATTAAAGATGGTACTCTAGCTTGAGATATTATATAACATTACCAAAAACTGGAAGATAAGCACTGTAATATCTTAACTTTTGGTTTGTATTAAATCTTTGAATGCCAGCGGAACTGTTCTATTGCCCATTTTAGGATGTAAATTGGTTTGGAAAAGTGTCTGTCTACTTTCCTTTCCTCCAGCCTGAGGTGAAGTGGCTTATCCACTCTTATCCCTCAAAAGCCATGTACACAAGAGTGTACTTGTGATGTCTGCCTGAACTGGAATAGTGATCTACATACTGTTAAAGGGTATTTAGAGTAAATTCTCGTTGGGGTTAATAACCCTTCAACTATTCAGTCTGTAGTCTAATCTTTTTCAGAATTGCATTGTAAAAAATGCAGAACCAAAATAGCTTGTTAAATAAGTACTCCAAGGAAAGTATTGTGGTTTATATTTGAGGATCAGGTATAATATTTGTATTTTTTTCATCTTTAATTTTCTATTCTCCATAAAATTTTAGAAGTACAGTGGTAGCTTACTTTTGCACTTCAAGGAGGAAGGAAATGCTCAGTTTTTGTTTCCTTCGTGTGTACCAAATGGAATACTGTGCTGTGAATGTTTTTTGCAGCTTGGAATGTTGTGATAGCTTGTATTGATTTAGTTTTATGGTATTCACTTTTTAGCTTTTCTTGAATCATGAAGCATTATTGTTGCTTTGTTTTCTTTGTTTTGACATGTTTTGCTTATGAAGCAAAACACTTGATAAAATACTAATTTCTGGAGCACAGATTCATGCTTTGTTTATTGATAGTTATTCAGACCCTCCTCTGTACATAGAATTGTTAATTTCAAATGGGCTTTTTACAGACAATTAGTCTCCTGAGTACTTTCTAAAATTACATTCATTTATTTCACAGTATTTTTGTAGACAAAGTGATGTTGTTCTTTCTTTTAAAGCTTTGAAACTTAGGCAGAGAGAGATTGAAATCCAAAGTACCTTGTGTTACCTGCTGTCCTATTTCTAACACATTTTCTCTGGTCATCCACCACTCTGTGCTCTCTTCAACACCAGTTTTATGCTCAGTTGTGTGCCACTGTATTCAGTGTTTCTGCAAATCTAGAAATTAGGGGCTTTCAAGTTGTGTACCAAATAGTCAAACGATCAATAACCATTTTATATATAGATAAATAAATATATATAAAAAACATATATATCATACAGGAACTTAATAGGAGATAAAAGTAGCACAACCACTTTTTCAAAGTAAGGTCTTGTTATGTAGACCAGACCAGGTTACTCTTGGCTTTATCCTGTCTGGTCTTGAAAACCTTGGAGGATAAAGACTACACAGCTTCTCAAGGCAACTTGGGTCATGCTTGGCTGTCCTCACAATGAAAAAACTTTTTCTTCCCTTCCATTTGAAGCAGTTCCAGTTTCAATTTATGTCAATTGCCTCTTGTCTTCCTGCCATGCACTGCTGTAAAGAACCTGGCTCTATCTTCTTGATAATAACCTTGTCGGTGCTGGATGACCTCTTGCCCTTGTCTTCTCCAGCCTTAACAATCCCCTTTCCCTCAGCACCCTCCCCTCACAGGGTTTATGCCCCAGCTGCCTGACCAGCTTTGTGACCTCCCACTGAATTTGCTCCAGTTCCTCTTTCTGTCTTTCTGTTCCTGCCCAACACTGGACAACCACTTCCCTCAGTCCACTCTGTGTGTTTGTAGCCATTCAGGCCGAGATGCAGCTGCCCTCCTTTGCTGTGAGGGCATGCTGCTGGCTCCCTATGATCCTGCTAATGTGCCTACCAAAATGTTTGTTGATATAAATGAAGAAACTTTGTTAGACCAAGCAATGCATTTGGAAGAAATGAACAAACTGTTGGGAGTGTCTCCTGGAAAAACAGCAGCAGCAAAGTGCAAACAGATACAATTTAGAATAAATGGTCACTCTGAAGTGAATGTAATTATTTAAATCAGTGAGGTAATCTGAAAGGAAGAAGTAAAAATGGGAGATGGAACCTAACAAGGTGATCAGGTCCTTAGAGCTTTGGGATACAGAGATAGACTGGGAATTATGCCTCTGAGATGCTGAGGGAATGGAAGGACGTTAGACATAAGAAAATACTATAAAATCAACATCTTTACAAAATTTGTTATTATTATCCAGGAAAGTTATGAATTTTGGATCTTAGTCTCTTCTTCCAAAGTAATGTACATGAATTCCTTAATAATCAAGACTGAGAGGAGAGATGTGGGTTTTTTTCTTGGTGAAATATGTTTTCCTGTTGGTAAATGGGTTTTATCAGTTGTCAGTGTGAATTTATTCTGATATGCTGTAATTTCTTTGACATATTTTACGTGTTTCAATCAGTTGTTATTGAAATTTGGGACATTGCAAGAAGTATGGTGAAAAATCTGTGACTTTTGATGATGCTGTTGCAGGGAAAATTTCTCTCTTACTGTGTCAAGTTTTGCAGTTTAATACTGGGAAAATTTGAAAGACATCATCTGCCTTTAGTTTTAGGTTTTTATTTTTAAATGATTTTCCGAGTAGTTTTCAACAGGTACCACACAGTACAGTGAAGAGTGTAACTTCACTGAGACTTTCTTTTTGTGGTAAGAAAGGAGGTGACACTTGATGACCTGATCAAAGAAGTGATCTGTTCTCAAAGAAGAACAGATTTACGTCCTTTGGGTGTAAATTTACAGAATTTACATCCTTTGGGTGTAAATTCTCCTTAGCTGGATTCAGTCATCTGAGCAAATTTAGTGATGTCTTGTGGTTAAACTTTTTGCTCTATTTTGAATAATTTATTTTGAAGAATGCCAAGTTTCAAAGAGGTACATGTGTACACGTTGCTGATGATAGGTTGATCATAGGGTCTGTAAAATTTAAATTGGCGTAGAAATTTTCTGGAAGTTGTGAATTCACTTAGGCTGCAGAGAAGTTAATTTGTGTGTTGTTAATCATGCAACAAATCATCTGGCTCTGAAGAAAAGGATGTTTTCTGCCTTCTATATCTTCTCTTTCATTTCCAAGTGAAATCTGTTCATCTTTTCTCTGTATTTCACCTTTTTGCTACTGACCAGCTCATGCATGTGCAACACTATTCTGGCAGACCTTCTCATTGCCTCTCATTAATTTTTCATTCCCTTTGCCTACTGTAGTTCACATGATACAAATATCCCTAATGCCTAATTTTATTTGTAGTTTCACCAACCTGTGCCTACAATAAATGTCATGTTTACACTTATTCACTATACATCTTGAGTTCTGCTTAGCTGCTCAAAGGTATAATGCACTGAGGAATTTTCAGCATCTGAGATGTCATCTCTCTAAAGTCATTGCAAAACAGATTGTGGTTCTAGGCTTCCAAATGAGCTGTGTGTAAGTGATTTGTGGTGCAAATATAGACCGTGAAAAGTCATGTACATAAAATACAGTAGGAGTAACTATGCTGTTTACAATTATCAAGAGTCTCTTCCTTAGGACGATGGTCCAGTGAAGTTCCAGTGGATGCAGTTGTTGTATTGCTGGTGATTCAGTAATTCAGTGATTCAGTCCTTTTCTTTCTGAATGCAGTAACTATGAATGATTTCATAACTGTGAATGTGTGTTTCCAGAGCCTATATGGCATTCTTTTCCTGATTGTTGGGCAGATACGAGATGCAAAGCAGAGATGGTTGGTTGAAAATTTAGTTACGGCTGAAGATGCCTGCCTGTAAAAGTCCTGTTATTCCACTGATTCACTGAAGTGAATTTCACTGTGACAGAATCCTCTGGGGTTAAATTTGGAAGGGAATTAAATTATGAAATTGGAGGAAGCAGAAGTTCTATTGACAGGACTGGTCACAAGCCTGGAATCAAATGAAATACTCATTCCCCTCAGGCAAAAACCATGCACTCACTACTGAAAGATCATGTCTCCTGATGCTACTCTTATAAAATAAATGTTATTTACACTGGGTAAACCTTAGCTGCTTCCTGCCTTGTGCTTAGAGTCTTTCCTTTATTCTAGAAGATTGTTATCTCACCTCTGCTTCTACTTTCTCTTAATCAATTGCTCCACACAACTGAGTTGGAAATGTTTTCAGAAACTCAAAATTGGCTAACAGGAATAAATTGATTTAAACAGACTCAGTGAGCCTCTCATATGAAGCAGTAAGTTCTGTTTGAGAAAACCCAAGAGAAGGAATTAACTAGTTTTCACGTCTGTCATCATTCATTGATATTCCCGATGATCTGTATGATTTCCTGTTATGTGCTTCAAAGCCCATTGCTCCATCTAAACTGGTTTTGCCTTGTACTCATTGGGAGTATTAGTCCTGTTGCCTGCAGATGAGCTGTGTACTTGCCTAGTCTCAGGTAGTTGTCCTGTTTGCAGTCCTGTGTTAGCCCTGCATGCTTTCCCTTCACAGCGCTGTGGGGTGTCTGCTTTCCAGGCATCTGGGTGCTGCCTGTGCTTGGCTGGACAGGGAAAATCAGTTTGTATTAACATTGAGGTTGTACTTGATTTTTATTTTAGGATAAGTATCAGTAATTTTTGTAACACTTCAGAGAGGAAGGGTGGAACTCTTCGAACAGAAGGTGAATCTTGCTAATTTTCCAAAGGTTGTCCACAACTGCTGGCAGGTGGTTTCCTGGAGATGAACTGCTCTTCCACCACTCCCCTTGCACTGGAGAGCAGAGCTTTTCTGTGCTTTGGAGCTGTGCAGTGTTTTCACCTTGCAAAGAATGTGTAGCTACTGGTGGATGGACTCTGGCTCTCGCTCTTTGCGTAGCAGCTGCCTTGTTAAAAATCACATTCCACATCAAGGATTATGTGGAGTAGTTAAATCCCATTGTGACAGCTTTCCAGTGCAATTCTGTGCCAAGAAGACACAAGTCCTAAACAAAGAATTTTAATATTTTCATCCATTACTTCAATAAGAAAGCCCAAATTGTTTCAATATTTTAATACGCCAAATGGCATGGTTTAGAACTAGCAGCATTCAGTTAATAAAATCAAGGATTTAAAGCTTCTTTATTAATTTAATTTTTAATACAATTGGTATTTTTTCATACATTTTATGCAAACCTTAAGTATGTTTTAGCTTACTACAAAACAAGAAGAAATGTGTTACATTAAAGTGCATGTCATTTGCTTGTGCATTGGGAGGTACCTGTTATTTTATAGCAATTTCGAGTTATTTTTCTGTCAGTTTGTATTCCTTTTAAATGCAACATACAGAAACCCTCACTCAGAACAACTCCCTTAGGACTCACTCCTGGATGTCAGTAGTGTGAGCAAGAGGTGCTGTGCACAACAAGAATAGGTCATAAAAATGTAAGTGCTCTATCACTTACATGGGTGGTTCTCTATTTCTTTGAAATCCTGGACATCTAATTAGGTGAGGTTTTTTGGTATTAGCATTATGACACAAGTATGGACACACTTGTGTTCTTACTTGTAGATTTTGAATTTTTGGTTTTGTTTTGTAATTTTTTTTTACTGTCCACCAGACAATATGCTACCTGGCTTTGACCAGAAGTTTACTGGCAAACAGATGTTTATTTGCACTGCATGTTATCAAAATTAGGGATTGCAGCTAGACATATATAGCTGAAAATGCAATATTAACATTTTGTTACTGTGGCTATATTAACATAATTGCTTGGGCTAGGAAAGTGCATAATATTTAGCCAGCAAATAATTTGTGGGTATCCTTTTGATCTTGGCCACACTGCAATATAAAAGCTGTTCAGATATAAAATTTTTCTTTGTTTTATCCTTATGTCTACTGTACCACAAATACAGTCCTTGGAGAATACCACTGCCACTGGCATTCCTGCTCTTGGGTCTCTGTTAAAAAAGTTTAGAGCCAGTAAATTAGCTAGAATACTATATCCATTAAAAAAAGGATATGACCTGAGACTTCCATGTTTTGCTAGCATTCTTCATTCTAGAGTATTTTAAATTACCAATCTGAATTACAGGCTGAGTGACCCAAAGCCAGTTGCTGAGCTTATTTAATAGGGGATATTTTTAAATTTTTTTTAACACAATAAAAAAAAGTTAGACCAAATTAGTAAAAGGTATGAAATCTGTAAGTCTTTTTATCCAGAAGTAGCTGTTCATATTTTATATGAATAACTTTAATGGGGCTATTGATATAAGTTGGCTCTTTGGTCTTCTTTAGTAGTAGCACACTGTGAGTTTAGCTCCTTGACCTGTCTCTGTCATGTGTGTGTAAATCACCTGGTGTAGGCACTGGTTAGTTTTTGAAATGCCTTGGTGGCGTTGCAAGGAGAAATTAAAAAAATTTTTGTAACGGTCGTATTTTGGTAATTGGTAAAATATCTACCATCCACATCACAAATATCTCTATTTCTTTAAGGAAAACTATTTAAGTGCTAGGACTCAGATAAGGTTTTTTATTTAAGATATCAAATCATCATATATTTTTCATGAGTTTCTCATTTCTTTCTTATTTCCATATCTAACAGAGCATGATATTTTCATACTCTAAACCCATTCTCCTTACCAGGCTGTTTGTGAGAGTGTAAGTTGTTTACAGCAACACACAATTACATTAAGTTAGTTGTGGCAACACTATTTAATACCCTAGAATATGACTGTGTGGACTTCATAATAGCTGTCTTAGTCTATTTACTTGTTTCTCATCTCGAGACCTTCAGTCATTCTTGTTATCTTTCTATGTTTTTCTAATTCTACTATATACTTGTTTGAAAGGATTGCTAAAAACTGTGTGTAGCTGGCAAGATGTGAGTTCTTTGCAGATTTGTACAGTGATGTAAAGATACTTCTCTCCTAATAATTCTTTCTTTCCTCCTTTTTTTTTGTTTTGTTTTGTTTTTGCCTGCTCTCAGTATTCTATCAAGTATTTCACAGAACTAGCTATTTTAACCTCCTGATCATGCAATGGCCAGCTCTGTGCCAATTGCTTTGTGAATTTAGGACTGTCTTTGCTCTGTGGATTGCTTTTGTCTGCATTGTATTTTTGGCTTTCATTTATGTGTCCCATTAATATTTCAATTTCACCAGTCCCCTCTCGTTTTTCAACCATTTTTCACTTGAGTGTTGTGTTTACTGCCATGTGTAACCTGCATTTTCAACAAATTTTCCAATGTCCTGGGACAGACTCTTGAAGTAATATGTTCACTTCCCATCACTCTGCAAACTTATATTTCATTTTGTATTTTGTGTCTTGTATCTTAATAACACTTTTTGTCTTTTAATCTAAATGAGAACTACAGTTTTTATTTCAGAGGTATCATTTGGAAACACAGCTGGACCATATCAACTGAAATTTCTCCTATTTCCAGGCTTCTTGTCTCCAACAGAGGTTTGTGAGCCAGGACTTTCTTTGCAGGAGAGTGCTGGTTCTTTCCTAATGTCCTAGTTAGGCACTTGCAAAGACAATATATAAAGTCACATATAAAGACAACTGAAGTGAAAGGTTACACACCTCAGTTCCACTGTTTGATTCTTGAATTCCTCTAGCACTCCTGAGTGAATACCACTTGATTCTTGGGACTTGTTACTCTTGGTATTGCCCACGTATCCTGCAGCTGCTTCAGAGAGTTTTTCCATATATTCTTGTTTACTAATGGCTTTCTATACTGCTGGTCTGCTGCTGTTGCAATCTCTTGGCAAATGCCTGATAAATTGTTTTCCTTTTACAATTTGTCCAATTACTTTATTACTTTATTATTCCTGTATATCTTGTACTCTGGTGTTAGTGTGGCCAATTGTCTTGTCTCTTTACCATCATATGGTTTCCAATATGCCTTTCATATCAAACAGTTTTAGAAGCCATATTTTGCAAGTTTTTTCTAAACCTCTTAGAACCTCTTTTCTGCTCAAAAAGAGAGTGCAGTTTATCTTTTCTGGAAGAGTAATTTAGCTGCCTAAGTGGACTGCTCCTCCCCTGTTCTACTGCAGTGCAGAACATCCCTTCTGCTTGTTTTGTTCAAGGCATCACAGCACAGCTGATTCTCAAACCAAAATTTTTCTTGTGTGGATAAAAATACACAGTTACTCAGAGGCAGGTATATATATTTTTTATAAAGTAATCAGTCATTTAAGAGAGATTCATTAATGCAAGGAAATATGACTGGATGTTATCTATTTTATGTACAATGCTATTATCTTACCATGAAACTTTTTGGTAGATCCTGATATTTTAAGAGTGAAATGTTATAGCTGTAGTGTTCTAAACTAGATAGAGCAATAAAGAATTATGGAAATGTTAATCCATTAATTTTCATACGTTGTGTGAATTTAAGGAGATCATGCTTTGGAATTTTTGCTATTGTGGAGATGTAGATAAGAGTTACATTCAAATTAAATTCTGCATTTGCATTAGCTACATCTAGAGCTGGGGTTTCACCTATATCTCTGTGTCAATGCATATGTATGTGCAAGAAAGAAAAGACACATCCTGTGTTGTTTCCAGGTGTGTGCTTTTCTAGCAAAGTAATAAAAAAATACAGTTTAAGATTCCATTATGAGAAGAATATTATCTCCTTCTTTTCTCTTTATTTCCTGTGTTTTTTTCATAGTTTGTCTTCCCTCTCCCCCCTTAATTATGGCCAACGATAAGGGAAAAGCATTTTTCTGTGGTTTTGTGTAGTCACATTGTGTTTCTTTGTAATATATGGAAATGAAAAAGGAATTGAGTGTGTTATTACAAAAGAAAGTGTTCCTGTGTAGGCTTTTATGTAATTTATACTATTTTTGTTCCACAAAATTTCCAATATATTAAATTTTGACTAAGTAGAAAATGTATGAGGTTTGCCTAATTGTAGAAAAGGTTCAAAGATCCTGCAATATTGAGGCGTGTTGTAAGGAGGGCATTTATGTTTATGTTCAATGACCATCACAGCAGTTAAATATGGTCTTTGCATACCTGTGCTAGAATAGGGAGCCCAGCTCTGGGCTGAATTTATTTAGTCTGCCTTTCAGAATCATGAGAATGAACCACAGTGAGTTGTCAGATCATCCTGGAAAGTCACTATTGATCCTCAGTTTTGAGAGCTTGAAAGGGCACAGGGAAAGGGGAGACTCAGGTGAGCTAACAGTGGGCTAAGCATGTGATGTGCAGGTGGGCAGGTACATGCAACACATTTTGCTGTTTGTACAAAACTCTGGCAAAATATCATCATGCTTGGCAAAATAAACAATTAGAAATAGATCTGAAATAATTAGTTTTATTACATGTCTGTATGATGACTATGAGGCATAGCAGCAAAGGCAAGTCAAGAAACTGACCATCCCAGAAAATAAGTTTGAAATCCTGTGATGGACAGTCCTGAGGTCTTCACAGTTATGAGGAGCTGAATATGCAATTCACATTGCTAAACAGACTTGGCTTGGCTTAAAAAAATAAATAGCCAGGAGAACACTTGAATTAGGTGGAATGCATTTGTCTGACTAAGCAGAAATCTTGATTAATACTAGAGAGGTATCTGAGAGCTGTGTGGGACACCTCTGTGGGGATGCAGCATGAAGCCACTTCTGGGGAAGACCCTAAGGTATTTCATAGCATGTGGTCCATTGGTATTTTGAGATTTCATGTCATGAGGGTCTTGGACTGCCTAGCCCTAACTCAGATCCTCTCTGGGTGGCACTACTAAATTTCCAGGAAAATGAAAAATCTTTAATGATTTCTTACTTTCACCAACTATGATGTATATGAGGGCATTTCATTTTTTCTGAAAGTAAGTTAGCTTGTTTGATTGTTGACTGTGCTCTGTCAGGGCAGAGAAGGGAGCTTCCAAAGAAAATGGGGGTAGAGCATTGTTAGAAGTATAAACAGACACCACTCACTCCAGTCCTAGCTGTGTGAGAAAGGGCTGAAATCAGTTTTAAGTTGGCGTTTCTGGCTTGTGTCCACAGACAGGTCAAAGCTCATGAGAAAAGTGTGGTGGTTACTCAGTGCACCATTGGATGATTTCTGGGTAAGGCAATGCTGTTGCTTTCTTATCTCGTCTGAGGACCAGGATTCTGCATCTTGCTAAATCACTGGGAAAAGCAGAACAGATGTCTTCATTTCAGCACCTTTTCTAAAGAACACTGTTCTGTTATAATACTTTAATCAAGTAAAAAAGAAAGGTGTATCTCATGGCTTGCCTGGGAGTTAATAGAATTAATGAGATTAATTTGATAATGAAAAGGTGATGTTTGTGTTAAAACATGAACATAAAGTTATGCTAATTTGGTTTTAATGGAAGTGATTTTTATTTTAATAATCATCTACATGCTGTCAGTTGATTTTAGTTTTTTGGTTTTTTTGGGTTTTTTGGGGAGTGTGTTTTTCTCTCAGACTTGATCAGGGCATGCATTTATTTGCATTGCTCTTTTAAAATTTGTTGTGTATAAGTCTTCCTTATAGTCACTATGTGACGTACTTTGAAGAAATGATCCTGCTATTTTCAGAAATTCTTGATAAACAGATTATAGTTAATAAAGGTTATTTCTTGAAAAATACATTATAGTTATTAAAGGTTATTTCCAGAATGACTGCTATGATGTCAGGAATCTGGTTCTCCACAAGAGCTTTAATTATATACATTACTAACATTGATGATCTTGTGTTTGACGCCATCATGAAAAATACAATGAGGTCCCTTTTCATAACCTGAAGGACCTTAGAGGGATGGAGATTTGTTTGGTTTTTTTTCTTTTAACAATAACATAATATAATTAAATGTAAGGGCATGTATCCTCAGCTGTCCTCTTGTGTTGTTTAATTTCTGATATTTACCCCTTAGCTGCCTCGAATATGCTCAGATGAAATATCCCCAGTTTATGTAGAGACCTTGCAATGGGAGTGTAGTGTTGCAAAACTTGGTAGCTCAGCAAACAAAAGGAGAGGTTTTGCTGTCTAGAACACTGAATGGGAATGTAAGGAGTGATAGAGAATACTTGGGGAATTGTACTGTCACTGGCATTTTTGCTTTGAATATTTTGGTGTATAGTGGTATTTTTCCTATGTGTCATAATTTTATTGAGAGTGTAACATGAAGGAGTATGAAAGACTTATAAAGGTATTAAATAATTAGGATAATTAAGTTGTCTATGGTTTAAATCAACTGGCTGAAAGCTTGTAAACATTATTATCTGAATCAGAGAACCCAGTGGATATAATTGTTAGGCAATTAAATATTTATCCTTCTGCAGGTTTGGCCAATAACCCAGCACTAGTTGAGATAAAGAGTTTAAATGCAGCAAAAAACCTAAAAACCTGACAATTTTTTTTTCTCAGAAGGTAACTTTTCCATTTTTTGTGATCATTTGTATTGTTCCATTAACTGTCCTACAGAGGAGATCTGATAATGCTCACCTGTCTTGATGACAGTTGTGCAATTCTTTGGCAATTTTCTCCTTCAAAAGTAATTAATAAAATTTTAAATACTTACAAAACCAATACGAAATCATACAATAAAAACAGTTCCCTGTATTATTTACATGGTTGTGAAAATACATTCCTGTGCTGAAGATGAACTTTCCTTAGTGAAAATCAGAAATGTGTGTGCCAGTTTGACTCCTGGCCCTGCACTCTCACGCTGTGCTCTAGTGAACAAGGTGGCATTTTTTTTCACTGTTTCCCTGTAGTAACCAGTAGGAATTGTTAGATTTTATCACAGGTATACATATTCATGTAACATTATTCTGAATATTTGAATATTTAGAGTTTAAATTTTGCGGGTTTTTTTTTGTTTTTGCAAGTGAATCAGAGCAAAACCTTTTACTGAAAAATATGTGTACTTATGATTAAGTAATTAAAAAGTTATATGAAATGTGTTACAGAATAGCATTTTGCTTTGGGCTATTAAAGTACACTCTGTGTGACACAGGCTTATTAAGCCACTTACAGAGTTTATTATCACCAGAAACTGAACTGTCTTTGGACTGTCTTTGACTGACAACCAATTGCAAGTATCACAAAGCTGCTGAGGAGGGAGCAAAACATTATTTTATCTCTCATTGCAAACATGGCTATAAATTGCACTGAAGGGAAGCTGTGTTCTTTTTCTCCAAAAACTTATGGTCTGAAATTTTGCTTCAGTTACGTTAATTGTACTCACTTACATAAATGTGCATTGGTTTACAGGTGTAGTTTCCATTTGATCTGAGTTAGGAAGGCAGCTTCTTCATCTCCAGAGGTATTTATTCCTCTAGATAGAGGACTTGAGAAATAATCCAGAATTGTCTTCAAATCCTGAAGTATTTTACAGTATTCCTGATTGAAGTTTTTATAGCTTCCCTTGTAAAAGAAGAGTCTTCACAACACTAATGCAATGAAAAATTAAATCTTGTATTCTTGTTATACTTTAATACTGTGAGACTAGGCTATAGTCAATTAAAACAGACTACTAAAATAGATTTTTAAATATAGTATGTACTGGACATTATTGAGAAATTATTCTGTTAAGTTATATTTGATCTTGCTTATAGGACTTTTCTTTCTGATCAGTCAAAAAAAGTTTTTATTATCTATGTATTCTTATCTTCTAATTTATCTTTAGTTGTACCACTGTGTGTTGTTCCAGGGTTTGGGCTATATCCAACAATTAGTCAGAGTTTAAGTGAAATAGGAAATTAGGAATAGGGTGAATTCTTTTTTAACACAATATATATGGAGTCTTCAGTTAAAATCAGGATCACATATGATTGCTACATCTTAAATTGCAATGAAAATTTAATTAAATTATTAAATTTATAATTAATGATTGTCAGTAATAAATTCAATTTGACAATATAATATAATATAATATAATATCTATAATATAATATAATAATATAATATAATATAATATAATATAATATAATATAATATAATATAATTTTTAATTTCGGTGTGATGGTAGTTTCTTGGTCATGGTGACATATTGATGTGTTTCATGAGGAAGTATTCCTGGTCATGAAGGTTGGTAATAGAATTCCCTCTGGTCTCTGATCACATATGCATAAGCAATACATTTCTTGTTAATTCATCAGGCAAGGTACACTACATGTTTCTCTGAGTTATTTCTATCAAACAGATTGTCATAAATGTAGCTGGATTTAGCAACTGAAAGGCTTCATAGAGCCCTCTGTTGTTGTCTATATGTATATGGAGAAAATTACAATATGGAAGTAATTTGGGAAATTTCAACAGTTTCAGCAGTAGCGATCTAGAAATTGAACGGGTTGGAAATACAATATTCCAGTGCACTGCTGCATATATAATGTATGTGCAGCATATGCTGAGGTCTTTTTCAAAACATTTACATTAAACCTGTCAGGTATTTATGAATAGCAAAAATTAATTTCCCCCAGTTCTGTCATCAGTTAGAGAAATGGATTTCAGCACAGAAGACTGTCAGTGTTTCCTGCATACCAGAACAGCTCCCTTCAATGTCATAGAATTACACCAGGTGGCCTGCTAAGAGTCAGCTTAATGTGATTCCAAATGATAGGGTAGAGAATGTGAGGGAAATTAAAATAGTATCATACTTATGATTTAAAAGGAAGTTAATTACAAGGGCTTGTTAATAAACAAAGAAAAATTCAGAATGTATTATCTGTTGCAGAGCATATCAGTGGTGAATGTGATACTATAAAAAATAAAATTTAACACTGCATAACTTTACATTGGCTATGAAATATTTAATTAATATGTTGACATGTTTTGCTTATTAATGGATTTTTGTCTTTGGAAAGGATTATTAAAATGGTAGGTTTAGACTTTATATTTTTGAATGCTGTCTGACAATGAAAATGCAGTTGTAGTCTCTTTATTTCTTGTTTGCTTCTTTCATGCTAATATAAAACCAACTGAATATGGCCCGTGTTTTGCAATTAAAATATTTATTCAGTTGGTATAAAATAGTTGAACACCAGTATATAGGGCATACTCATTATTGCCTAGTTTTCCATTATCTGAAAATTGATTATGTAAAATTGCCATGTTAAATGTAACTTAACAAGTTAAACCTGAATGATTTGTTACTGTCTTACTTGTTACATAGTTTTCCCAGTGTACTTGCATGTACTACTCCATGACTGCTGGAGACCAGAATTCAGAGAATATTAAAGTTAGTTGGGTTTTTTATTTTCTTGAAAGGTAGTTCTTGTTAGAGGGAAAAGAAATGGTGTACTTTGCCTTTATAGACTAAAGAGTGATTAAATCTATATTACCTTATTTTTCAGATTAAAAAAAAAACCCATCAAAAAACCCAAAAAACCCAACAACCAAACCAAAACTGTAGGCAAGCTTCCTCCTATTTCCATGTATCCTGTCTAGATACAATGAACAAAAGACATCTCTGAATGTATACAGCAGTTAAAGGGCTTTCATTGTATTACGGAATTTCTTATTTTACAAATAGTCAATTGAACAAAATTCCTACTTTTTTGAACATGGGTCATATTTGGTTCTTAAAAATGTTAATATACAATTAATATTTTTTGTACAAATTAAACTTGACAGCTGTATCTTCATGTTAAAATTGAACCTGTGTGCTCTTAACTTAAGGGGGGGTTTTGGCACTTAGAGGGAAAAAATGGTTTGGAAATTTTTTTTTATCTTCAATACTTCATGCAATTTAAAACTTTACAAGAAATTGGAGAAAGAGCATGAACAAGTGCCAAAGAATATGCCAGAGCAAAATCCATATCTTCCTTCCTATTCACCAAATAGGAGCCACCAAAAACTTTATGCAGAAAATAGGAAGTGCGGAAGTCTTTTATGGCTATGAGTAATTAAAAAAAAAATCTGCTTACAAAAACCAAAAAATAAAAAGCATTTGTGAATAAATAATTTCACAGGAAACACACATTATTTGAGTTAATATTGCAAGTAGGTGAAATAAGTGTAAAGATGTGTTTTAGTAGACATCTATTTTTGCAAACCTTTGAAGTTAAATGTATGTTACCAGTTATATATTTTAATAGCCATGCCTACTTTATTAAGCCTATTGATCCTTAAGTGGCTGCCATCTTTTTATAGTTTTCTGCCTTTCAAATGATAATGTCTTCAAGGCAGTGCTTGCCAAAGGTTCACCTACTCAACTGAAGACAAGTGAGGTTGCCTGAATGTTCCTGGAAGCAACTTGGAAATTTACTTTTAGCTAAGGCTGCTAAGCTTGAAGAGGGAACATAGCTATTGCTATGGAGTTAAGTGGCTAATGTGCTGAAATACAGACCAGAGACTTTTCCTCAGCTATATTTATGGCTGGTTTACTTCAGTGCACAACAGAGGCAGATTCTTTGCCCCTGAGAGTTATTGCAGAGCTCCTCGTGCTTGCTGGGTGTCAGTACAGCTCTGTCGGGCTAACCTGAGAACTGAGAGCCTTACAGCCATAAAGAGCTGCTTGCTAAATAATCCCCCAAATATCTCCAGGTCTTCATTAGGTTTTCTGTCCTATCCTGCATGTCTATTACTGTAACAATCTGTGACTGTACTTCCTTGAGATTGATCTGATCACAGGTTTGCCACTACTTGGATTTCCATACCCTACCTCTCACCAATAGTCCATCTCTTTGTCATCTCTGTGCCATCTATGTGCTGGCTGGATCTTGCCATGAGCCAAATAATTTAAATGGCAGAGAAATTATTTGCTTTTTTTTTGTTTGGTTGTTTTGTTTTGGTATGGATTTGCTCTTTCTTAATGAGTTGGTGTACAGTAAATGATGCACATGGTGGGATGGACATGATGAGTTTCATAGGATAGAGTCAGCGGGGAGCAGGAAAGGAGGAAAGCTGAAGGATGGGTTGGGAGAGAGCTATTTCACATTACAAATAAACTGCTCAGTGAGTTTCTCCTAGAACGTTGTTATTCCTGCCCTTCATACTACCAGCATGTGCCCTCTCTCCCTTCATCCCTACCTGATGTAAACCCCAAGCGAGTAAGTTCAGGGAACTTGATGTGCAAAAGAATTAATTGTCCAAACACCACCACAAACAGCTTTTGGCTTGCTCTACCTTAGCATGTATCTGTGTGGGCAGAAATGTCTGTTGGAAAGGAGAGAGAACCAGCACTGCTGTTTATGTGGTGATACCACCTCAGATTAGTTGAAGCCAGTGATGAAATAAAACATTGGATATTTTCTGTAATGGTGATAGTCACTAGACCAAGTCACCATGAATTGCTCAAGAGTGTTTATGATGGGAGTACATTCTCTAAGGGAAAACATTTTATTGAGAGTCTTCTTCTGAAAATACCGAAATAATTTTCCTGTCAGAAGTCTATTATGTTTCCTATTTTTTTTCTTGAGACAATAGTCAGAATTGCAGAAGAGAGAAAGTAAAAACTTGGTTCTGTTAGCATGAAAATGTCCATATGTGTCATAGAAGCTACAGCTGTGTTCAAGAGTTTGTGGTTAACTTATTTAAGATTTGTTTCTGACTTTAAATTTTATGTATTTAGTGAAATAATTAATTTTAAAATGGATTTGCATTGGCATCCTATTTAAATTTTAAGCAATTCCAAATGCAATATATTGTTTGTGTATTTCGGTTCCTTCTTTTGGAATTATTTATCCATTAATAACTGTATCTTAGGTTCTCAAGCAGTTTCTTTTAATTTTAAATCATCAGTGTTTATATATTTTTTTTAAATTGTGGTTTGTTGAAACCATTAATTTTCAGGACTATTATTTGTAATTACCATCCTTTATTGAGTTCTTGTGTCCTATATAAACATCAAATGGTATATTTAGATTTGTGATTTGATTTCTGATTTTCTGAAAGAGAATATACAATGCAGCTAATACACTATACAGGGATATTATCTAGGAACACTTTTCTCTTTACAGACATCCTAATTACTGTTCAGTTATCCAGAGCAAACATTAAATGGAGGTTTTTCTTTATAGAGATTCTCTTAATAGTGTCCTGGATATTGAAAAATTGCCTATTTTAACTTCACAATAACAACAAAAATTGCAACATGTTTGAAAAAATCGTGTATAGCTGAATTGAAGTGGTTTTAAATTATTGAAAATGCATTTCAGTATTTATTCATTAATTTAAAAACACTCCTTTTTGCCAAGGTGGTCAAATCAACATTAAGAAAAGATAATATTTAATATTAGTTGATGAGAACTTGGTATAGTTTAGAATATGGTATAGTATAGAAGAGTATAGAATTATACTATATTTGGTATGGTATAGTATAGAATTTGGTATAATTTCCTCCATCCAAATAAGTGTTCAACTTTTGAGTGGACCTTACTGCTTTGAATATTATATAGAATCATAGAATGGTTTGGATTAGATTGGAAGGGACCTTAAGGATCATCTGGTTTCAACCCTCCTGCCGTGGGCAACAACATCATTCAGTGTCGGGGATTCCCTGGGTACAACTGTTTCCTCAGTAAGATTTCTGGCTGCAGGGAATATATATATGTCTGTTTGTCCTTTTACTTAGACTTTCTGTTACAAGTAAGTCTATCATATTATAAACTGATCTAATAATTACTAGTGTTTCATTTAAGATAAAGTGATGGGAAAGGATAAAAAGGGAAGAAATGGCAGTATCCAATTTAAGGAGGAAGCAAGGAGCTCCCAGGCTTTTCTGTCCTCAACCCACATGTAATATTCCACAGTCACTTTCCATGACTTGATGCTAGATTTTTTTGTAGCTGGGGAAAAATTATAAAATGTCAGCCTGTATGAACTCACAGTCTTATGAAGTTCTGAAATATATTTTCATTAAATAAGATGCTGGTGATGGCAAAGTGTGGAATAATGGAATTTAAATAATATTGGCACTATTTGGAATTCAGGATGTGTTTCTAACAATCATAGACACAGGAAGGTACCTTATTCAGATCATCTTAATTGTCATAGACCTCTTCGTTTCATTGGGTTTATCTGTTGATGATAGTATTCATTAGCTTGATCTACTAAACAGCACCAATATTTATTTAAACAAGTGCTTAAGACCAGCAGTATGGTTGGTCTCCTGTGTGAGCAATCTAGATACATGGCTTTGGTCAAGTGCATGTTCTAAAAGTCTGACTTTTAGCCCTAAAAACGTCTTTAATGGGCCTACATCTTTGGTTGCTCTGTCGTGGTCATCCCAACCTTTAAAATTTATTTTCAGTGGTCAACTTTTTTGTGTGATGCTTCTCTTCTGAGATACACATCGTGCTAGGCTCAGCCTCATTCTGCCATGACCGTTTCCATCATCACAAGTACTTGATCTGTTTCATGTTTTATGGGATCGATAAATCTCATCCCTAAAGAGTCCAGTAGCCCTTTGATTCCTGACCTGACATTTGCTAATGCTGTTCCTGATGACCTGCCAGTACGGATCTTCAGAACTGCAGTCTGTGTTTGACAACACTCATAATATGAATCAATATTTAGCATTCAGTAAGTGAGCTGGGGAGTCATTTTATTGCTGCAAAAGGCTACATTGCCCCTGGGCAGCTGTCAGAAATGGGTAGTTATTAATAGCCCTCTCTTTTCGCTTAGCATAGTCAGTAGGGGTCAGCCATGAAATGATTTAATCAGTTTATGATATCTGTGACAAAGAGCACTTAAAATGTAATCACAAAATTTAAGTCGAAGTGTCCCTGGGCTGTTGTAATGTTTTCCTTGCTTAATTTTCTCTGAAGTTGATGTAGTACACCAGAAGACTGAACAAGTTAAAAAAGCTGTGTTTAAAGTTCTTTTTACTCTTTTGTCTTACTCCCCATGTGTCTGAGTAAAGTGTTTTAATGGGGGGTGAGTGTGGTAATATTAAAGAAGAAAATGGTGTTCCAAAAGTTCATTGCCTCAAGTCCCTTTCCACTTGACCATGGTGACTGTATTGCTGTGAAAACTTTCTGTGGGGATGAAGAATTTCCCCATGTCTGAAAAGGAGGAGGAACAGTCCCAGGTTTTCTCTTCAGATCTTTTCGAAACGTTGAAATACACATGGGATAAATGGAACCTGTCTTTGAGCAATTTAGTTTTCTCTGACTCTGTTTGCCACAGGTCTTGCTGAGCTTGGCAGCACTGTAACACTTGTGTTTCCAAGCCTTTTGGTCATCTGGTTTGGAAAATGGTTGTCAGTGTGTCAAGTGCAAACAAGCTTGCTTCACTATGGATTCTCCCTTTTCTCTTTCACTTTAATCTGCAAGTGTTGTGAATGGGTACACAATTTCACTGTTTATCTCCGAGTTTCCTCCTGTTCTTCTTGCAATATCCTGAGGCAAAGTTTAAGATTTTGCATCACCGTTCAGTCCTTTTCTGAAGACTTTTTCTCCCATGGTGCTTCCAGGTCAACCTCTGTAGTGCTTTAAGGAGCAAAGATGATATTTTTCTTTCTTCTCCTGTAGCTGTTTCCTTACGTGTAACATTGAGGCTGAATCCTTGTCTTTCAGAATGGTTGTATAAAGTTTATTCATAATACAGCTGCAAGATGTGCACTGATTCTGCCAGTAATTTAGGATAAAAACGCTGTCCTATGAACAGCTTTTTCCTGGGACAGGTTAAAGCACATTTACAAGCTTCTCTCATATATTCAGATAAATTTTCTGCATTCTCCTTGTAGATAATACCTGCTTCTCTATGGTAGAATATTGTCTTTGCCTGGTGTATTTCCAAGTTTTACATTCAGCATTGCATACAGATTTTCTGCTGGCAGTAATAATCATCAGGGTGCTGGGGGAGGGATAGGAGATTGCAGTTTAGTTAAAAAAGTTTCAGAATAATACATTTTAGGAAAATTTTAGTGTTAATGACCCTGACCAGCTACCTGGCCAAGGCATCTTATGATGGAGAAAAGCCTTTTTAGGCATTTCCAATTAACTCACTAATCACTGTGGCATCAATCATGATAAAGATTTTTTTTTTTTTTTACATGTCCATCAGTTTGAAGTTGCTTCTCTTAATATTTTGGAGCCAACAGTAGTAATTTTTTTCTTTATTTTCTCTAGCTGAGTGAAGTACTCTCTCTGCCTGTTACCTTTTCAAGAGCTGATCACTGGCAACAGCCCCTCTCAGATGACTACACTACATTTACCAGAGTGTTTTTACAGAACACTGTAAATTTGCTGAATGTTATTTACAGGGTAATTTTGCTGCCAGTTACTATTACACATCACCCTCCTGTCTCATCTTCTAGAGATGCAAATGCTGTAGTTGCTGCACAGAGATGTCTCTCCTAAGCTCAAAATGTTGCAGCTCAGATTTTTAATTCTGGAGTTATTTCTCTGAACCCTTAAGCAACAGAAAAGCTACAGGCAGTCCCTTATAACAAGTGCTGAGATGTTCCTTATTGGTCATCTCTCTTTAAATTGGTCATCAACTCTTTAAATTTGATAATTGATATTTACTCATTTCATAGGAGCAAAAATTTAGTGTCAATATTCTCCTTTGTAAATTAGAGACAAACTTTAGCAGGTCTGGTGCATGTTCATAACCTGCAAAATGTGCACTAAATTTTAGTAGTCATTCTTTGGTAATGTATGAACTGTTCTAGTGGGTTTTGAAATCAGTAGGAGTCTCCATTGCAGTTGACTTTGTAATGCTGTGATCAAGAGTACTTACACACGACAGCTATTTCTAAATACTGATTGAGATGAAGGTTAGTGGTACTTTGAACATTTTAAGAAGTTTACTTTTGCTGCTCTGGGCAAAACATCTGATTTTTGAGCACGTAAATTAGTTTGTGTTCTTCAATTTAGAGTGCCATGCCTTGGTTTTTCTTGTGGTCTATTATACTTTTTCCCTTGTAGTTTTGAGTTCTTTTGCTTATAGATGGGTTTAAGAAGTGCACTTCTACACATGGCCTTGTCACATATGTGGTGTCTATTTGATTATATTTTTAATTTTCTTTTTAGTCATGTAAAAACACACTAATTTACTGCTAGTTCTTCCACAGGAAACCCTTTTATTATTATACTAATAATATTAGTATCGGGAGCATGTAATTTATATTCTGGCTTGTTGTAATTTTTTTCATTAAACATTTGTTGCTAAAAGTAGGAGTTCAATAGCCCATAAATTCAGACTATGGACTTGCTTATCTCCAGGATAATTCTAGCAGCCAATAGGTGATCAAGCATCTTCAGTGGTGTCAAACATTTTCTTCCTGTGCTGCACATGTGTGAGTGCAGCATCCCTCACAGGTAATGTTCTAATGTCTTTGTGGTATGTACCAAGTGTCCATCTGTTTGCAAGGAGGGGCAGAAATCTTGCACTGTGTTGTCAAAATATCAAAATACAAAATTGCTTCCTATTTCCGGTAAGAGCTCTTAGTAGTGCCACCCAACATTCTTTCTTCCTGTTTTTTTTTTTTTTTTTTTAATTTTTTATTTTCTTTCTTTTTTTTTTTTTTGACTGTTTCATACCAAAATAAAGTGTTCGTTGTTATAAAATTTGCTGTCAAAGACAAACATCAAGGCGTGGTTTTATGAGATATTATAAGTTTATTATCATACAGCCACAGAACTCATTCTGACCAGCAAATACTGCAAGAGTTTCAGGGTAAAATAATGAGCCCTAAAAGTTGCCCTCTGATTTCAAGCCTTTCAATAATTCAGTAAAATATCGCATTGTTTTGCAATTATAATATAATTTATTGCTCTCCTTTAAAACAAGATAGTGCCAATTTCTTGAAAGTATATTTTTAGTAGTAGGATTTTACTTGTCTGGTTAGCAGCAAAACCAGGAAGTTTTTCCCTTAGGAGTGTCATTATTTGTTATCACAATGTTGTCATAGATATTTTTTAGTTCCAAGTTTATTTTGAGCAGATGGGAGGAAGATATCATGTCAACCCCCAAATATTTATGTATTTTTTTAAACTAGTTATGCTTGAGAGTGAGGTCTACTAGAATGAGGATGAGCAGAATAGCAAACAAACTTACTGAGCATGGAAAATTCATCTAGCATTTATGATAGTAATTCCCTATTGATTTCAGAGGGTTCTAACAGAATAAGACCCAAGGGAAATCTAAGTAATAAATTCTTAAATGGCATGATAATATTCACTGGTTTTTAGTTGGTAGCCATTTAGGGTCTTGCATTTTTTATATTTCCCCCCACTCTTTTTGTGAGGTGATGCTTACTTCTTCATAGACCCTACTCTGGCCTTCTGTTTGGTTAATTCTTTACAATAAATGTTATAGTTACTTTTGAAACTCCTGTAGCTTTATGAGCTTATTCTACAGTTTCAGCATATTTTCGTATGTATACACAATTTCAGTAAGAATGGAAGTTTTTAAAATATTATAACAAAACCAATCATATGAAATTCAAACGGAGGATATATTGAAATTGCAATTGTCTTTGTGAACCTTTCCCACCATTATGAATGTAATACTAGAGGAACAATGTGCACTATGAGTTTCTTGTGTTTTGGCCTAATTATTAATTTAACTTTTTCACTTGCAAAATCATAGAAGTATACTATGACTGTTTTAATTTAAGATAATGTAGCTTTGCTACTCATGCAACTAAACAAAAAATCAAGCTTCACAAGAAATGTTAGCAGGATGTGTCTTTTTTGTGGTAGTTTTCATGGCAGGAGAACACTGTCAAACATTACACTCTATGAAGGAAATTCAGAATGTATTAGGTGGAAAAGCTCACGTGTAAAAGTTTTAAAGTTTTAATCTGTATGAGTGGGTGATGCTTGATCCTGAGAATTCTGGGAAGTTAAAACAGAAATAATATTGTGATAGCAAGAGACCAGGAGAATGCCAGTGTTGTCCCTCTTGGCTGGGAAAGGGAGATTGGTTTGGACTGGAGAGGAAGACTCAGGTCTTTATCTATGTCTTAAGGGATTGCAACCACAGCAAAATACTGAAATATCTGGCAGGATTTGGTTCTACCTGACACCAACAGCTCAAGAGAGAGAAATCAGAAATCTACTTGGAAAGAAAGGGGGGCAAGTAGATGAATAACTGCGCAGTATAGCTGCATAAGGATGATTACTGAGTTTATGTCAATGAACGCTGTGGTCCATATTCTAAGCATACAAGAGTAAAATGAGGGAGTGAGATGGACATCTATTAAATTCCTCCAAAAGTTAGGAGGACACTGAAGAGGATAGGATGTTTGTAACAGTGAAAGAGTAGTAAGCATGGTAAGAAAAGGAGTGGTTAGAAAAGCTAGCTCACAAACACTGACAAGGAAAAAGAATTTGAAGGAATTGTGGTGTTGATTGTGACTGGCAAGTTAAAACGGTTTAGAAGAGAGTGTTGGGTGTAAGACTTGGCAGGAAGGTTGGTGGAAACTAGTGTGAATCACTTCAGTGTGGTTGATATGTAAGACTGTGGTTTGGAAAGTGTCAGAGGAAATTCTAGGCAAAAAATTTGCCTAAGTTGTTCACTGATCTCAGATGTGAAATAGATGAGATGGAGCAGTTCTGGGGAAGGGAAGTGGGGTCAAGTGTTAAAATCCTGTAACGCAAACAAGGAGGTGAAAATTATAAAAATTAAAATTAAACATACATTTTCAACAATGTACTCATCCTCCTTCATCCTTACTTCATCTGTAAGGGTTTTACAATTTCATCTCATTCCTCTTTGGAGTACCTTCCTTCAAAACATAATCAAAGTATTCTTTTCTTATTACTTTAGCATAATGCAACATCCATTCCCAGGGCAACTAAACTCCATGTGCCATTTAAGAAATCATTGTAAAGAAAGGGTGTCTTTGTGTGTGATAATTTTCATGGAAAGAAAACATTAGATATATGCTGAAATTGTGAACTTTGTGACATCCTGAGGTCTCTGAGAATTCTGACATCTCCAGCAAGTGGCAGACACAATATTCAAGTGCCTGTAATTGACCAATGCAGCACTTGACACCTGACACGGAGTTGACTGCATGACCTGCAAGGTTAGATGGGTAGGTAGTACATGAAATCCTTATTTAAAGCTTTCTCTGGTAACTGGAATGACTGTGACATGAGGCTAAATCACAGATAACTGACTTCTTTAAAAATACATCCAGAAATCTAACCCTCTAGAAAGGTCTGTATTGTGTACAGTATTACCCATTAACTTCAAGATGTGCCTTGCTTTTGTTCAGAGTATTGTGTGATTAGATTTTCTTTTAAGTTACAAATACATGATTGGAATTGTATTTCACAGCTACATCTTGCTGCATGGATGAATGACAAGATGGGTTGAACCTTAGTCTTTTTTTTTTCCCCTCCATTTTTCCTTCTGGATTGAGATGATGCATTGCTATACAGAATGCCTCCCTGAATGCCACTCTGCAGTTATAACATGAAATAGAACTGCTAATAGAAGTATGAGAAATTAGAGGTAGAAAAAACATATTACTTCATCATCTCCATGCACCTGACAGTACATCAGGGTCCTAAATTGTTCAGGAAGAAAGTTATTCTGAAAGGATTAGGTATGATGTAATAAATTATATAAAAATGAGTGAACACAGCTTTTATAGCTTAAAATTGTAAGAAGCCCATATCTAATTTTAGTACTGATACAGGAAAAAAAAGCTTGGATCAGCTTTATGAATAACCCTGATATTTCATTAGCATATTCACCCATAGTTCTTGTACACATTATACTGACTATATTTGAGTTTCTGAGAACTCTAGCATTACTAAATGTTATTAATTTCTTCCCTTTTTACCAGAAAATATTTCTAGGCTGGCATTCAGGCCACTGACTGTAAACTTTTAGAATTGTACCATGTATACCAAAACCTTAAATAACCTCAAATATTTTAATCCTTTGGAAGTTGTCTTGGTTTGGAAAGACAGGTATCTGCCAGGGAAACTGGGGTTTCCCTTAGAATAGAGAATGCAAACCCCTCACCCCCCACCAAATTATAATTTTGCAATCAAGGCTCTCAGGCAAAGATTTGGGAATAGGAATAACAGTTCTTTACTAGTAATATCAATAATACAAATGTGGTAGAAAAACAAAACCACCCCACCAAACCAGCAAACAAACAACAATTTTGGAAAGCCCTGACAGAGTCAGGTACAACCTGATGCCCTGTTGGTCAGGGCGTTGGTAGCAGTCCAAAAGTCCTCCTGGGGTGGCAGATGTGGTTCTGTTGGAGTGGAGATGATCCTGAAGCCAAAAAGGGTCCAGAGGTGGTGAGAGGGAGTCCGGTGATGGTGAGAAGGGTCCTGTCTTCTTCCGGTAATCGGGTGAAGCAAGAGACATTCCTCTTCCAGAGTCCCAGTTTTATCCAGGTAGGAATGGTTGGCTCCCCCCACTGGGTGGAGCATCTCACAATAGAATGATGGAATGTGAATGTACTATCTTGGGGAGGATAAGTTTTGGGATGTGTGCTTTTAGGGGTGTTTAAATGGTCCATTAGCAGGAAAAAGATAAGAAACAATGCCCTACATGGTTTTAGCAGTTGGGCCATTATCAAAAGGCACCCGCCCCACTCCTTCCAGAGTAAACAAGAGATAAAACAAAACAGCTCCCCAACTGCTTTCAGCAGATGAAAATAGAATACACATCCTAGGTTCCACAACCCAAGACAGAAGTTTACACTTTAACCAATAATTTTGCTTAAGATTTGCTCCTTTGAAGCTGTGGCTTCTTACAGTCATTAAAGAAGAAATTTGTGAAAACTACTTAAAATTAATTTTTTTTCCCCAGGCCTATAAATTCACCATGGTAGAACTGGTACCTATCTTCATAAACTGTAACTGCTCCCTGTATTTTATGCTTCAGATTTTATTCTAGTCCACACAGGTCAACAGCATCTGCATAGGGGTCTCTTGAAGGGATGACAAAGTTGGTTCATTCCACTTGATTTCCTTAACTTGCTGAAATTTCATTATCATTTTGGGAGTCAGTACTAATCTACATTTCTTTTGATCTTGCTTTTAATTTACAGTAGAATTGAAATCAGAATAGGACTAATTTTAATGCTTACTTTTTAAGAGAAAGAGAGCAAAAAGACTTTTACAGCTCTAGCTACTTTAATTTTCTTTTTGTGATGTTTTTCAGTTAGTTAAGTTCAAGCTTCATTTTCATGTAAATCCAAACCTCCAAATTTCATTATCATTATTAAAGGCTGTTTATTCAGTTCCTGGAAAAAAAAAAAAAGTCTCATTGCTGTCACCATAATATGAATGATCAAAGAAGAGTAATTGTAGCATTTCTTTTAGGAATCCTGCCCTCAGTAAGCCCATAGGATTTGTTTACCCTCTCTTACCAACCAACATTTGTACCCATATGTTGAGATGGCAGCATGCCTCCCTCATGATGTACTATGCCAGTTTCAATGGGATATAGATGCCAAACACTATTTAAATAAGGAACTAGCATAATGCTGAAAATACCATCTGTTCTGTAAATTTTTTCTTACTCTGTGACAGGATCGCTGTACTGAACTTCCATGTGTTAATCACATTTTTGTTACACAATAATGAAATTTGAATACCTGAGCAGCTGAAATGTCTGAGCATCCATGATATCTACAGTTTTACCAGGAATTGTGGAAGCTTTACGTTGTATGTTTGGAAGCCATTTTTAAAAACATGGGACACCAAGATATATTGGTGAATGTAGTGCATCCGTGAAGCAACTCGTGCATGACAGTGTAAATCAGCCTTCAAGGATAAGTATTTACTACTGTCATGCCCCTTCTCATGGGCAAATCTACAGAGACCAGTATGTGGAAAACTTCTATAACGATTCTTTCAGTGAGTTCAGATGTGTCAGCTCGAGAAGCAAGGTCTGTTCTCTCTGGATTCCTTACTTATGGATTGCATTAATCTTAAATTTGTCGGGTGGCTAAGGTTCAATTCCAGTGCAAGCTACTGATTAGAAATCTTCCTAATCAATCAGCCAATTGATTTGAAGTCTCCATTTCTCACTCCTCTGTTAAAGTATCCAACCATTTCCATCTCTTTGGCTATGTTAATGAACAAATTATTTTTTACTGTGTTGTGATTCCATTTGATGATATCTGAAAAATTACAGGTTTCCTAACAAACAAGTATTGTTGTGTGTGTACGTATAAAGATGAACATGAATACATGCAATATGGCATTTTCTAGAAAATACTGACTTTTGTGAATGGTGACAGCTGTCTGTATTAAAACAGGTTGTATGTGATTGATCCCAAACTGAAAATAGCTGCTCTGAAAAATGTGTATTTCTTCTGAAGAGCATTGTTTATTACTAGCTCTTCATCCAAGGAAACAGGTTTGCATTTGCATTTGCATGAAGTTTTCAAGTATCCAGAGTCTGGAATACTTGTTGCTCTGCAGAGGTAGATTAGGAAATTATTTTGGTTTTTGTTTTGGGGTTTTGTTTGGTTTGGTTTTCACTGACCAAAATGAAAAAACAAATAGAAGGGGAAAATGAAGGGGATAAAACAAATGAAGGGGAAAGGTTTCTTGAGACATTATAGATGTCACTGAAAACATTTCTGTGTTCCACTGTTCCAAATTTTTGCCTCCTATATCTTCCTGCTTTCTTCATTCTATCATTATAGCAAGCCTTTAATTTTGCCTTTTCCTTTGTTCTGCTTCTGGAACTGAGCCTTTTCCAAGGACCAGCACAGATAAAGGAATCTCTTTTCTGCATGGTTTGGTGGAGGAGTTGGTACCTTTGCACTGTCTCTCTAAATAACCTGTGGTGGTTGTAATTAGCTGTAGTTATCTGCATCCAACAGAAAGGTGTAGGAAGGCAGTACTTTTGGACAGGATAACACTCTCACTCTATCCTGCTTCTCTGTGTATGAAAAACACTCAATGAGTTTCTCACTTCATCATTTTCCACAAAACCATGAGTTTTTCTATGTTGAAGGCTGTGTATATGTTTTGAATATGAATTTACATGTGTATATTAAAAACATTTAAAAGTTAAAGGAATGTGACTCTTACCTACAGAGCAGGATATCTGAGTTCCACATAATAATTTTCATGTGGGAGAAGATATGGTGGGTGCTTCCACTTCTTGGGTGGAGGTAAATGTGTGAGATCAGTTGAAATATTCCCTTTGTTACACTATTGCATACTTAAGATTCCCAGCTCTCTAGTCTATCCAGATCTCTCTGCAAGGCCTCTCTACTCTCAAAGGAGGCCACAGCTCTTCCTAATTGGGTATTGTTGGCAAACTTAATTAATGTACATTTGATTCCTGTGTCTAGTTCATTTATAAAATCATTAAGAACACTGGGCCTAAAATGGTTCCTGGAATCCCCACTGGTACTGACTGCCAGCCTGATGTAACCCCAGTTATTCTCACTCTTTGAGCCAGACCTCTCAGACATTCACTTGTCTGGGCGGCCTAGAGCCAGTTGCCAATGGACCATGACCAGATGGCTTTTGAATATGTCCAAGGATGAGGACTCCACAGCCTCCCTGGCACCTTTTCCATTTCTTGGCCTCTCTCACAGTAAAAGAGTGTTCCCTGGTGTTCAATTTGCACACAATGCCTCTTGTTCTGTTACTGGGCACCACTGAAAAGGGCCTGGTTCCATCTGCTTTGCACCCTCCTTTCAGATGCTTGTAACAATTGATGAGATTCCACTACTTCAAGACTTTTTTTTTTTTCTCCAGGCTAAACATTCCTACCTCTCAGCTCTTCCTCACAGGAAAGATGCTCCAGTCCCTTTATGGTCTTAGTGGCCTTTTGCTGGACTTTCCCCAGTATGGCCTTTTCTTTCTCATACTGAGGAGTCCAGAGCAGTATTCCAGAACATCCATAAAAGGTCTTGAAAACCTTCCTAGTTGGCTTGAGTGTTTGGTAAGAATAAAACTAAAATTCAGAATTACCACAATTGTTTTTTGGTTTTTTCCGTAATTTCTGGTAGAAGTTTGGCTGTTCTGTTTTCATGTGCCACTCTAAAGGTAACAGGGACTGCTGCAGTTGTCTACGCAATACGCAAATACCAGTCAGCTTTCATTCTGCAAACTCATAAGTGTTGCTAGCAGGGAATTACTGTTTAAAGAAAGGAAGCAGAAGAAGTTTAAAAAACAGGTAAATTTAAATAAAAAGATAAATTAAGGAAATATCCTAGTTCATAGCTATACCAGGCTATCATGTAATTGGTAATTTTTGTCTTTGCTCACTGAGTTTCTCTGTGTAATGAAAAGTGGGGTTTTTTTATTATAGGTCACTGTTTATCTGGGGATTTTACTTTGTTCAGGATTAATCCTTTATAAGGTATTAATTCTGATGGACTATGCTGTAAAATCGAGACCATGGAGATGCTTCATGGTTATTTTTTTTAACTGGATTATTCCCATATCAAGTATTTGGTATTTGTATTTAGAAGCAAGTATCAGCCTTATAAGTAATATTTGCTTCCCCAGTAATGAAGCCCACTTAAATAAATACCTGATATCAAAATAATCCTGTTAAAACTGAACAAATGAACCCTACACCAGTCTCTCAGAGTTCTAGAAGACCCTGACTGGTAAATACTTGATTAATGAATAATCCTTTTAAATGAATAAAATTTGTGTGCCAAATAGAGAAGTAAATTACAATCATGGTAAGACTTGTTATAGGAAAGTTACAGATGAATAAATCTGGGCTGATAATTTATGAGAAAGCATGATGACATTCTCTTTTCTTTGATAACAATAAGCCTTTTATAAGTATAGTTTCAATTACTTTTTTTTTTCAAAAATACATTAAAAGGATTTATATCCATGTCATGTAATATTGGAAATATTCATGAGAAAAAGATGGACATAGATGTATGGCAGTAAAGCACTAATATGTTAAAATGGAATGTTTTTTTATTCCCATTTCATTGCATCTGACTTTGAAGAAATTTAATACCTTTTTTGTTTTAGGTCATCCTAAAAAAAAATTATCCTACCAGTTAACTTTTTACCCAATATAGGTCACACAAAGTTAGATCATTTAGATTGAAATTCTTTAGAGAGACATAGGTGTTTTAATGAAAATTAGAAATCTTGTTTGCTCATTCAAGGACTTATATAGTGTTTTTTATCCTTTTTGAATTTAGTCTGGGAGATTTTCCTATCAAAAGCAAAAGAAAATATATATATATATATATATATATATTTCATATATATGAATGAGTCCATGAAAAAACTAATGATTAGTTGGTGGTGAAGACTCATTAAAACAGATCAAATCAAAATAAACAAATAAACAAAGAGCCTGTGCCAGTAAGAACATATGACTGTAAATAGCTTTTGCCTCAAAACTCCTACTGGTGTCTGGATGGCAGCACTCCTCACAGTTTTCACAGAAAGGAACCAAATGAATTCAGCCAAAATGAATAAAACATAATGCCGTGGTCAGGCTGTGTTTGGTAAGGGAAGTGAGAAGGGATGAGAAGGTTTTGCATGCCTTCAGACTGTCTGTGAGCTCCTTTCTTTGGCAAGCAATTAGACTATGAGCCTCTGGAAATCTAGAGCTACCAAGGGCCCATGTGACTCCAGATTTAAGAACAGAAAAAAAAGGTTCAAGCTTTAGTTGCATCTTCCTTTTGTTTCTTGGCTGCATTGGAATGACCATATTGTCCTTTCCTGAAGACCAGTTTTAAGATTTAAAATCATTAGTCTCTTTTACATATGTAAAGGTCTTAAGAGATAATATCTGAATGAGTAGAAAGGTGGATTTGCATAATGATGTAGAGCTGCCATTTGGTTTGATTTTAAAGGTGTCTTCATTAACAAGGCTTTTGAAAGTAGAAAAAAGTGCAAAGAGAGGTGATTTTGTCTGCAAGGAAATTATCAAAATATGTCCTGTGTTCAGATAGAAATGCTTATAGTTAGGCTATTAAAATTATTGTTTTAATACTTTTT
Organism: Phylloscopus whistleri; assembly: GCA_017589585.1. Classification (NCBI taxonomy): domain Eukaryota; kingdom Metazoa; phylum Chordata; class Aves; order Passeriformes; family Phylloscopidae; genus Phylloscopus; species Phylloscopus whistleri. The sequence goes on along the minus strand of JADMLD010000549.1, from coordinate 2,327,011 downwards.
TTTCTCCCATAGAGATTTTCCTTTCTTTTGTTTTTTTGAAAGTTGTTTCTACTTTACTCTTTTATTTTTTCTAAACAGACAAAAAATTTCTTGCAGGATACACAGAGCATAATTTCAGCTCTATCTTCATGAGTTTGTTAAAATAAAAACTCATAAGAGTTTGAGAATAAGCTGCCTCCAAGGTAAGTTAAGGTTTAAGAGTGATTTGATTTTTGTAAACAAAGTAGTATAGATTTGAAGTCTGAAGGTCATCATAACTAAGTGGAAATGATGCAAAAGGCATAATTTCTGCCATCTGTACGTGGGAGTGGAAAAAGACATTTCTACAACTTTGGCTAAAAATAGCTGTCTCATTGGGTAGAGGAAATTTGCTACTGGTTGATTGATAGACTTAATAAATTTCTCCTGGTTTTCATCTCAGCTTTTCTTCTATTTGGCCTGTTTGATGTCATCCAATTCTTGCATGACAGTAAACCAGGATGGTTTGGTTTGTTATATGTATCTTACACTGTTTGATGTGTGAAAGGAGAAAACACAAGCAAGGAAATTAGTTCTGATTGTGCCTAGAAATAATGGAAAAATTATTTTCTTATTAACTTCCACTTCATTTCTGGAATTATGTGGACTAGATTTGTGATTATCACCAATTTTCCACTGTCCGTTTTGATACTTGCTGTTTGAACCTGATACCAGATCAGTATAGCATGCCAGGTATTTGTTACACTGTTATTATTTACAGGAATGAACCTATTCACAAGTAACTAGAACTGGAATTTTTGAGACCATGAAGAAATAGTGATATTTATAACCTTAAGCTGCTTCTGAAAATCTTGTCATAAGTGATTTAACTTAGTAATCTTCAATAATCTTGTTTAAATTCTCTTTTCATTCACTACTGACAAAGGAAGGTTTAGAAGGTAATATTAATTTATCTGGTTAATGGAGGGTAGCATTGTCAAAAGCTTGTCCCATCAGGTAAAAACTATTACTACAATTAGAAAGTTCATTTGAAAGTGTTTTAGTTGTCACATTCATTTAGCAAGAAATCCAGTGGCTATTAATATATTAACTAGGCCTGCTGAAACTATTTTATTTTAATCTTTACATGCAGAACTATTGTTGAGTTTGTCTACTTGCTCATTTTATACGTCATTGAGACTACTGCCTTTTGGCTTTTTAAGTTTATTTTGTAGATCTATATTGTTTGTTTTAGCAAAGGAGAATTTTACTGACTTGGCTGACGTTGTGAGTGCTGACCAAAATCAGAGATTATAGAAAATGGTGCTGAAAGGGATCTGAAGACATCCTGTTAAGATGAACCAAAGGAGATTTAAATCTGTGCAAACTATTCCTGGCAGGTATCTTTCTGGCCTGTCCTGAAAGTTCTGTATTGATGGAGATTCTCCAGCTAACATATTCCATTACTATTCCAGTCCTTCCCCATCTTCATCACTAGAAGTGCTTTCCTGATTTTTGTCTTGCTCTCCCTTGCACTACTTTAAGATCACTTGGTGTCTTGTTCCTAGTGAACAAATGTGCACAGATCTGTTTGACTTTCCTATGATTTTTTTAAGGTATTTTTATATCATCATCTACACCTTGACCTGACTTCTGTGGAAAAGGCATTACCAAATCAGTCAGTCATTCCCCACAGACCATGAGAAAGCCTCAGCCCCTGGAAATCTAGGTCAGCATTGAGGAAGAAACATCCTTGGCTGAGAACTCACTTTGACTGTTTTATAGACTCTTGAGCTGTCTGAAAGAATTCCCTTTGGTTCATTTCTGGTGGCATAACCAACCAGCTGATATTTAAACATTTCCTACATAAACGAGACTCCTGACTAGGGATCATCTAGCAGAGTTTCAAGCATTTGTGTGCTCTAAGTCAGTGTAACCTCTAAAATGGTTCACATTGCAGGCCTACAATTGCAACCATATAAACTATGTAATTGCATTTGCTCCAGGGATTAGGCTCCAGGGATTTGCTCCTCCCTTACTGCTTCCATTGTTTTCTACTGCTATATCCTAGATCACCAATCAGTCTGACTATGTAAATGATGGTTTTTGAAATAAAGTCATTTTGAAACAGCATGGTTTGAGGGGTCCATGATGCTTCAGAGTTGTTGCAATTTTAATTTTCAGGAAGCCTGAATAAAGACCTAATTTACACATAAAAATTAGGGCTTAATCTTAAATTTAATATGTCAGTAATGAAAGTTTACAGAATTTCAGAATTTTTAATTGTTTCCCAAGTAAGCAATGGAAATTCTGGGAAACTGTATCAGAATATTCTGCACATATCATGGAATTTGTTCCAAACACCATGGACTGCTGTAAAGAGAGAATATGAAACAATCCAATGTATCTTCTAAAAATAGTTTTCACCCAAATTGTGAGAATGTGTATAAAAAAGAAATATATCATTCATTCCGAACATTGACTATTTAAAGGGGAAAAATGTAAAATATCTCTTTTCTTGTCAGCTTTTCTTCTTTGCTGCCTTTTTGTCTCATCCCTGAAGGGATTTATGTGATAGTCTGCCCAGTGGACCACCAAGTCCTCCAAGCAGACCTTGTATCCTAAACTCAGGATGAAGGACTGCTGCACATCTCACTAAATAGCTGAGTTTTCATTTCTGCCATGCTGTGCTGTACAGGCATTGGGAAAAATTGTGGGGCTCAGGAAAAACTTTTCTACCTGCATTTCCAGATGCAAGGAAGGTGCTGTGATGGCAAGAGCTAGCATAAAATGGTGCAAAAGCTTCTTGAGAAAGTCAGCTAACTATGGTGTTGGAATTCCATTCTATGATGGAAGATCAAAGGATATGGAGAAGTGTACTCATCCCTGTTTACATGATAGTAGGCCAAACAAACTTGCTTTTTCGTTCTGCAAATCAAATTGAGAGGGTGATAGGTAAAAGCAGATCTGTTAATCAACTAACAAAAAGAGTCAAGTATGATGACTATTAACTTGTTGTTGCCAGAATTTGACAATACTTGTTTGTCAACAGCTATGTTATATCAGACAGCCTAGAAGTCTTATGTCAGTTTTTATGTATTTTTTCCAACACAAAGAAAATTAAATTTGGTATTATGCCTGAAGTGATTCAGAAATTGAAATGACACTGAAAGCTATAGTGTTAAAGCTAATTCTCATTTCTTCGGTATGATATTTCTGTGCTGTCACTCCTATCTTTTTTTCTTTTTAAACAATATCAGCTACTATTTATACACTTAGAATTTCTGGCCAGATTACTGAGGAAGGTTGTGGTACCCACATGTACAAAATAGTATAATAATTTTCTATTCTTTTTGGAACAAATTTGTTACACAGATTGTCAGATGAGTCATTTTGTTCGTGTCAGATATCTGAAAATAATGGAAAGATGCCAAAGTAAAAGCCCAGTAATCCATGCACTGGTGTAATGGAGCAAATGAAATGCAAAGCTCTTGTACAGGTCCAATTTCAGTACCAAATGCTTACCTGTCAGTCAGCAAAATTGTCCCTGAATAAAAATGAGCCCTTCTGAGAGGGAAAGGATTTTAATATACATCAAATTCTTTGAATCTCTTGTGAGGTAGAAGTTGTTTTGAGGAAGAAATGCTGCAAGGGAAATCGTAGTTCAAGCTGGTTCAAATCACACATGTACTGCTGACTGGGAGAGGTCTGGGTTTATCCTTCTTGTTTGGTATCTCTAGCTCCTTGGATGGACAGCTGATTTCCCTTAGGCCATGGCAAATCTGGCCAATCGCTGATTTAAAAGTTTTAGACAGGTAACATGCAGACTTTTGGAGGCATCTGCGTTTAGTCTGTGAAAGACCTGATTAAAACTTTAATTCATGAAATGCCAACATAAGAGATATCTTTGCATATATCACAGTTATGATTTGCCATGACTGAAATGTTTTTGAAGTGCTATGCAGCTGAGTGTTTTCCTACCTTTAAAGTGACCATTGGGAGAACATGTTTTGCTACTGAGATGTCCTCCTGTGGTTCAAAACATGAAATATTAAACGTAGTATTTATCTTATGTAGCTTCAGAGTTGAGGCTGCCATGGCTCTACATGATCTTGCTTTATCAAGTCCCCATTTCCTGCACATTTCAATAGTGCATCCCAGTAGTGTTCTCCTGTGCTGAGGGTGCGAGAGGCTAACTGGAGTCAATATAGCCATTGACAGTCAGTCACGACTACTTCTCTAAAAGTTAATGTATTGAGAATGAGCCAGCACTTCAGGAATGAAAGGAAAATGAAATGTGCAGTATGAAAAGTGATAATAAATAAATTGAACAAAGCTGTGTATACTTTTGGGTTATGACTAGTTGAAGTGGAGATTAAAAGCTCTGAACTGATGCATGGAAACAAAGAGCACAATACTGAATTCATTTTAATCCTCTGGTTTAAGTGGGTGTGCCTTCACTTCTGGGTCTAGAAATAATCATACTTGTATCAATCTATATTGTGTGACTTTTGTAAGCTGTGAAAATAGTATTTTTCACTGAATTGTCACTTATTATTGTTCATTTGTGGCCACTAACATAGAAAAATGTCGCAGCTACAATGTCAGAAAAATAGGGACAATTTGATGTTTTCTTTTGATGCTGTTTGTTGATACCTAGACCACTGCAGCTTGATTGCCTAACATTAAACCTATAATAACAGTGCAATCATAGCAGTATCATCATGAATGTCGTTACAATAGAAACAACATTTACACGGCTTCAGAATGGTAATTATCAAAGTTTTTGTCATGAAGCGCTTATTTGCTAGCATTGATCTGCCCCGGTCAGTTGTTAGCTCTTCTCATCTGAGGTGTATCGATTGTATAATCAGTAGATAGAGGCTGCGGGCAGATGAAATTCAGTGTTGTTGGGCAAATTATTGTCTGCTTGCCTGTTGACCTGGACCCTGCTGGTTGTACCTTAGACAGTGGTGGGATTATTACTCATTTCAGTGACCCTACTCTGACAGAGAACTCCATATTATTATAAAAGATAAATGGCATCCTTCTTTACTGTGGATATAGTTGAATGCAGGTGTCAGTGTGTAGTGAAACCGAAAATCTTGTGCAGCAGTGTTCCTTGGCTTTCCTTCAGGTTATTTTCCTTTTTCAATATAAGTAAAGATATTGTAAAGTTGCCACACATTTCGTATCATCATATATGACATCCATTTATAGGTATAGATGTGTAAGCTCAGTGTTTTTTCATTGGTCATTCAAGAATTCTACTTGCCAGGCTGTAAGATATTGATAAAATTCAAACACAACTTTTGCCATCTGGTAACAAGGAGGACGAAACTAATCACTTCCTCTAAATATATACTTTTAAAACTCAGGCCAATAGACCACTCTTGTGATGAGTAATTTTGCAAACTACTCTCTTTTTTTCTTTTTTTTTTTTTAATCTGTAGCATTACTATGAAGAAACGAAGTAATAATGCAAGTAAATGTGAGATATAGTAGTCAGTAAACTGTATATCAGTTCAGTAAATCTTCTATGTAAAGTTCATATTGGAAATTTTACAGCAGTAAACGTTATTAGTGTGCAGGGCAATTAGGAAGGAGATTTGCAGTATTGTTATTAGCAGAGGGAAAGCCCTCCTGACTCAAATGACAAGAGGTGATGTAGAAACCATGAATACTTTTACATCCCTCAGTAAAGCTACCTGTGCTTGGCTAATGTGCTGTGCTCTCTGGTGGTGACTGTACCATTGTATTGTAAAGGTCAGTCATTACCTGTGCATTGTATTTAAACCACCTGCTCACAGCAAGTAATTGTATTTGGATGACCAGCACTTTTATATTAATTGCCAAGTCCTGCTGAAGCCATGATAAGAATACTGAGCACTTACACAGCAATTTGCACTTCAAAATGCTGTAAAAACATAAGCTAATTATTGTTATGCTGAAAAATCTATAGATGGTTCCATATAGCTTTGAACATATATTTTTTGACCTTTATTTAATTGTGAGAAACAATGGATCTACCTTTAAAAAAGAAAGAATGCAAATGGCTTGCTGGAACTGCACAATGATGGTATTACTGTAACTTCCAGAATAATTGCCCAATAAAGGGAGCCTTTGCAAAGCACCATTATATTTAAACCTGATGAAATAACAATTTTGCAAATATAAGGAAAAACCCCCAATGTGAAATCGACATTTCTTGCTTCGTAGATGTGTATCATGAACAGAGTGTATCATGAACAGAGAAAGTAAATAATATGCCAGATGAGAAATAAAGCAAAATGAAGAATGAGGAACGATGCCTTGTCATTAAAGAGAAAATACATAAATCAGAAACCATGTTAAAATAAATATAAACAGTGGCATAAAGTGAAGAAAGTAAATACAGTCATCCACACATAGAGGTTTATATTTTGGTTGGCATTTTCAATAAACATATAGGTCTTTCAAGAAATAAAAAGATACATTATTTGTAAGAGCAATAATAGTAGTAACTGGCTTATTAGGGAAAATGAAGCTTTTTCAAGATCTTGCTATTATAAAACATTCTTCAAGAGAAAGCCAATTCTTAGTTGGTAACTTAGTGGACTAGTTACAGGGGAGGGATGACAGTTTTATGAATCTCTTTATCCTCTTGGAATGTTGCTGAGTTCTGCAGCATATTCCTATAAGTCTTCTATGAGAGATTCATATTTCTGTGACTGAAGGCATATTTTAATAGAGATCTGTCACATTGGCTCAGACTTCCTTGAAAACCAGGTTGTGAGAAGGAGCTTTGAGATTCTGCAAAATCCTGCAATGCTAAAGTTAAAATGTGAGACGGATAAATGACTGAAACAGTTGAAGGATTTAAAAAGAAGAGATGATGACTCAGGAGCATCAAATATTTCAGGAGTGATCCCTTTAAAGGGGGAAATGGTGCCTTAAGTTTTAGCTTTCATGTTTTTCAGATTCTGTGCTGCCTAGGGGTGTAGTTCTGAGCCTCATATTAAGTGTTAGTAAGCTCTCTTCACAGAGTAGGTAGACAAAAAATCCTTTTCTTGCTGAAGACCAAGGACAATGAATACAACTTTCAGGCCCAAAAGCATAAACAATAGTGGACTGAAGAGAGAAAACAAGGAGGATGATACTTCACAACTCAAAGCTGTAACTGGACAATTAAACCCCAATATGCAAATAGATCAAAACTTATGAAAGTGTAAGACCTCATGACCTATGTCATTTTGTGACCATTTTAAGTCCACCTGGGGTGTAGCCCTGGTCAGGCCCTGTCCTGCCCAAGGTGTACCCTAAAGGCCTTTCAATAAATATCTACTTTATTCTCTATCTCTGTCCAGTCTCTGTTTCAGGTCAGCCTTCCCAAGGCATGAAGATTTCCTGCCACACTTGGTGTTTGCATGGCTAGAGAAGTTGCAGCAAGTGTCTGAGAAAGGGTGGTGACATATTAATTCATATAATGGTAGCTTGTAACACCTGATTATATATTATATGTATTAGCCAGTAAATAATTGATTTGTGCTTTTAGTTGTTTATATACTGCTTGCAGTTGTTTTATAGACAGCAAAATTTGCCTGAACAAAATGGTCCAGAAACGGAGATTTCCAGGCATCCCATGTGTAAAGTCGGTGGTGGTGGCACCATGTGTTCAGTAGGGTCCAGTCCTTCCCAAGACTGTCTACTGGACTTAACCACCAATTGGTACCCTAGAAAACCAGCAGCCAAACCCCTGATGTTTTGATTCTAACTTTGTCTTCAAATTGAGTTCTGGTCTTTTTGGTTTTATGAAGACGGCTTTGGAACATGGCAAAATATTTTTGTTTTTCACAGGAATCATCAGAGTCCAAAATAACATGGGTTAGCTGTATTCAGGACAAAACCATAACAGTTTTTGTCTCGTTTTTGTCAGGAGGTGGAAGTCCTCTCACAAGATATTTTCCAACAATTGAAACGTGGAGAAGTTATAGCATTTTAGTGAAATATTTTAGGGTCCTCTATAATCTCATTAACTCATCTAAATGATGTTGATTTTGATATGTTGATCTCTCAGCTATTTTGATATTTGAAGATTGAAATCTGTGTGGAGAGGTCTTATTTTCAAACCTGGAGGTAAAACTGTATTAAGACTCTGAGTGAGGCTTTTCAGGTACAATTCTGTGCGGGGAAAAAAAAATCTTAACATGACGATTTTTATTGCAAAGGAATTTTTCATCTCTTGCATTTTGGAAAGGCTGATTAAATATTTCCACTCTGAAAAAAAAAATAAGGATATAGTATCAAAAAATATAACTATTTGCTCCAGGCAAACCATAACAATATGAAAAAACCTGCTTTTTCATTATCACAAGAGTGACATCATGCAAGTCAGAACATCAGCCTGCTTGACTGCATTATTTTTCTTCCCTGTGTGGGAATAAATGTCAAATTTCTTAAGCAACTGCAACAAGATATTTTCACAGGTTGGTTGATATACTGAATGATCTCATAGGAAAATTCTCTTAGCAAAGAGAATAAGAGCAAAGATGACCACCTCTCCATTGCTAGGAAAGTGTTAGGAAGCTCAATATTCTTTAAAGATGTATGCTAGAATGAGATCAGTTCTAGAGTTCAGATATCTCCTTTTGAATATTAAAAGTTGCAACTCTAATCTTCCTTTCTCAATTTTATTTATCTAATTTCTGTAACATCAATATATTTGACAAAATATTGATGAAGTCATAAATGTTAAGTCCTCTTTAGTTCTGAATTTCATAATTTGACTTCTGCAGATTCTCCCATAAAGCAACAGTTTTTTCCATTTCAGGCCTTAGTGAAAAAGTACTGTAATTGTTGAATGAATCAATTCATTTCATTTCTTTATCCTCCACGTCTGAAATTTATTTTTATATGACATTAACTGTCTCAGTGGTTTCATCCTATGGCTACCTGGTTTTTTCACTTAGTGCAAGGGCAGGGCTGAACAGGATGTAACTTTCACAATAGCTCACATTTGCTCTGAATAAGGCTCAGAATGAAGCTCAGAGCTCTTTATGTAAATTCAGCATATCTGGGATCAAAATAATAAAAAATAATCAGTGAGATCACATGCTGATTTATATTGTTCTAAGTTTTGTTACGTTTCTTATACTGTAAACATTTCATCTAAACTAATTATAATAAAGTTCAGAATTGCTTTTACTAGCTCTTTTTCTACTAGTTTCTACTAGTTCTTACTGGGTAATTTATCCAAAATAATTTTATTTATAATGTCATTTTTACATTAACATTATGGGTCTCAAGAAAATTAAATGGAAAAAAAAAGAGTGGTGGTTAAAGCAGAATCAAAAACGTCTTCAGTTTCAGTTTTGCATCTTGTTGGCAACAGAGATGTATCAATTAAAAATTACTGAAGTGAGTTGTTCATATTGGTCTATTACATTACTTTTTAAGGGATGTAAAGTAAGTAGAACATTCTCTCATATTTTGATGGAGTACATAGTCAAATATTTTGATTTCAAAAATCTATTTAAAGGTTTTTGGTTTGACAAGATGTAAGTCACATAACTAATCTCTTGATAGCACTGAAGCAGGGGGAAAAAAGCCCTCAAATCCTCTCAGAGTACTTGTGGAATTTTTGTAACCATTAATTGTATGCCTTTTGACATATTCCCAAGTTCTGCTGTATTTTTAACTCAGACACATTGTCTTACAAAGGTATCTTTAGCTGTGGCTATTGCAGCTAATTATGTTACAAAATCAAGACTTTTGCAACCCTGTGACATGACAGAAAGTTAAATCTGCTCTGGATAGCCAGTTGAACAGATTGAATTAGACAACCATTATTTGATTAACTATTAAAATCACACAAACTGGGTCAGGGGTAGGCAATTGGTTGGGTTTTGTTGGTGGCTTTTGTGGGTCTTTTGTTGGTATGGGATTTTTTTCCCTACTTAGGAATTATTCCACCTGTACTGCATTCTAGCCACCATATCCCAAGAAAGGGCAATTCATAAATAAAAAGAATCTTTAAAAGGCATCATGATAAGACAACCCAGCTGTCTCAGGAGCTTGCTCAGCTGCATTTTTGGTGATTGGGAATATGTTTTAGGAAATTCCTGGTTTTGTCTTACAGTCATCTCTTGTAATTTTTTTTCTTTAGCCAATTTTGAAAAGAAGGTGCTGGTCTGTGTGGACCTTTGGTCTGATGCAGAGAGACCACTAGGTCAGGGAGAACTGGAAGTTGTTATGATGAAAGTTTGCAAAATTATTACTCATTAGGTATATGGTGGTGGCTACTTTGCTATTTTTTTCCCAGTGTTTTCTTTAAATTCAATTTCATTTCTCCTGATAAAATGTAAAGGTGAAACACAAAACGTGTGCATCTTAAGAGTTTCCTTCTGTTTCAATCTATTAATGCTGTAAGAGCGTAGTGTGTAAAAGCTCTGTAGTTATAAAAAGGCACAAACAGATACTTGTTATACGTGTGTAAAAAACAGCATTATTTATACACAGGCTTAGTTTGAGCATAAGCATTCAAAGAGAGAAAAATAAGCAGGAGGGCAATAATAGGCTGGAATATAAACTGTCTACTTAAATATCTGACTAGTAAATGACATACTTCTCTTGTTTATGGGGGTTTTTTAACTGGTTGGGGGTTGTTTGCTTTTGTGTGTGTTTTGTTTGTTTGTTTTGTTTGTTTGTCTATTTTTTTTCCTGTGAACATTCATTCTTTACTTGCCCTGCGATCCTTTGGATGCTTTTGCTAGATGGCCCATGGCTGGTTTTGATGGACCCCAACAGTCCCAAATTCATTATTGCATTTATTTCTACTGTGAGACAGATGACAGTTCTACCTGATTTTGAGAAAATGCATTAGTATTTGGGAAGGTAATTGGCATTGTGAAATAAAAAAAGCTTCATAAAATATTTCAAAATTATAGCTGAAATGTGAGCTGTAAGGTCTTGAGTATTTCTTGCTCTCCTTCATTTTCTTACATAAGGAGGACCTAAACACTAAATCTTGATTAACAGAAGGAGTTTTGTAATTGTTTTTCCTACTTTGCACTAGGAGACCTGTTTTACTGAGTTTTTTATTGGTGTGGTAGCAAAAAAAAAGACAATGGCAGCAGTCCATCTGACCTGTAAATACAGTGTCACCAGTGGCACTATTCTGAAGCCTTTTAAATGCATTTCTTTATGAAACCCTATAAGCAAGACTTTTACTATTATTATGAGTTGATTATTTTTATTAATTCCAACCTTAAGCTTTTTAAGAGTGCCGCTGTCAAGTTGAAACATTTCAGCTTTACTCATCTTTTCACCTATTAGTGCATCACACTGACTGAAAGCTGAAGGATCATTTTTCCTGTTGCCCATAACTGCTTTAATCCTTCCTGTAATTCCAGAGAGGTGCTGGGAAAGCCCTTTATTGTAAACTGTGGGTGTGACCTGCACACCAGAAAGTCAGGGCTTTGGGAGTGTGTCTTGAGTTATGGAACCAAAAATGTCTATTCTATTTCATCTGTTGAAAGCAGTTGGGGAGATGTTTTTCTTTATCTCTTGTAACTCTGGGGAAAGGGGGCGGATGCCTTCTGATAATGGGCCAGCTGTTCAAACCAGGTGGGGCGGTGTTTCTTATCTCTTTCACTGCCTGTCCTCCCTCCAGGGGGATATTTTCTGCTGATGTGCCATTAAGGCTCACCAAGGACATGACACATTCCATCATCCCATTGTGAGATGCTCCACCCAGTGGGGGGAGCCAACCATTCCTACCTGGATAAAAACTGAGACACAGGAACACCAGGGATCTGGTTCCACCGGATTCCTGGAGGAAGACTGGACCCTTCTCACCATCACTGGACCCTTTTCTCTGAGGATCATCTCTGCTCCAACAGAACCACATCTGCCACTCCAGGAGGATTTACTTTGGGGCTGCTTCCAACACCCTGACCAACAGGGTGTCAGCTCTGTCAGGGTTTCTAGGATTGTTTGTTTGCTTGTTTGTTTTACTACTACATTTGTTAATATTCCTAGTAAAGAACTGTTATTCCTATTCCCAAATCTTTGCCTGGAAGCCCTTAATTGCAAAATTATAATTTGGAGGGGGTGAGGGGTTTACATTCTCCATTCCAAGAGAAACTCCAACTTTCCTTGGCAGATACCTGTCTTTCCAAACCAAGACAGAGTGGCTGGCAGGACCTGGTTAAGACTCCAAGATTCCGTGTAAGGCTAAACTTGTTTGGATGTAGACTGTTTTGCATAGGGTTGTCGAAGGAAAGGAGAGAATCCCAGATAACACATCTGTTGATAGAACAGATAAAAGCTGCTCAAACAACGCTGGAAAACAAGGTGCTTGTTTGAATTTCAGTGAATTTATTTTAGTGCACAGCGAAGAAGATTGAAATACAGTGAAATAAGGAGAGGTCAGAGGCATGGGAAGAAGTTGCAATATTCTGCAAGTTTGTAAAACTCAGTTTTTGGGCAAAATGAGGCTTTTTTTTCAGTGTATAGAACTTAATTTATTGTCTGGAATAATCTCCTTTAAGAGCTGAGGTTACAAATATGGAAGAACTTCAGAGAGTGAAATGTGGGAAGTGACTGGTGGAGGGTTGTACAGTTCCTGTGACTGATTTTAAACTGAAAGAGCACACAAGTCCTTCTAGATGGTGTTCAGCAATGCATATAATATCGTAGAAAAATGGACAGGAGAATGTTATAGCAGTCATAAGATGGACAATTCAGTTAAAAGACTAATCTAAAAGGTGAATTGCAGTGATTAAAATGAGCTAATGTAGAATAATATTTTACAAGAGCCTTTAGTAAAAATTCTTGCTTTTTTTTAATGTGTGATTATGCAAATCCTCCTCATGAAAATTCTACATTTTATAGAAACAGAGAGAGAGTGTATACTTGCAAAAATCTGATACAGCCAAATAAATTTTCGTAAAAATGATAAAAGAAGCTCCATTCAGGTGGCACCGTAAATCTGCCATGCAATGACCTCCCATGTCATTTGTGAGTCTGGATATGAGTGGAGAGCTCAATGCTGCTGGGAGTTTTGTTGTTATTGAAGATCCTGCTTTCTCCTTTGTCAGAATCCCGAGCATTTTTTCTGTGTCTGAATGTGATAGCTAACAGACTTCATCACGCTGTCGCTAGGTCAGCAAGATCTGATGCCGTTTGAGACTTGTTTACTCTAAGTCTGTCATAGAAGAGCTGATTATAGCAAATAATCTCATTCATTCAGTTCAGATTAAATGGGGAGATAAAAGTATTTTGGTCCCTAAGTAATTGATTTTAAAATGCAAACTTGGGTAAACAGAGCTATTTAATGAAGTTAGCTGTGACTTGAGACTAAGGGAGAGAGTTGTAGATTTTTCTAGGATGAACTTGCAAAATCAGTTTGTAGCACACATCAGAGGGAAAGAGGAAGAATTTTATGCATTTTTTGGAAGTACAATGGTACTGAATATGAGAACAAAAAACCTAATGGAATAACTAACATAACTAATGTAGTGATAAATTTCAGATTGAAATCTTTGCCAAACAAAAATTTAAAAACCTTCCTTATGCAAGACCATATGTGCTCCATCACTGAACTCCTAAAAGAAGTGAGTCATGGAGCTGGAGGCTGATCAGTATTTTAAACTGGAGAATTACAGGCCCATTAGCCAGTTTGTCATGATGTAAAAAGGAGGTCTTTTGAATTAGTACCTGATGGTAGGAAGCAAAGGATTAGAACAAAGTGATTGGTTTTCATAGTGAAGGGAATTAGTATCAGAATCCACCAGAGACGAATACTCTGAGCTACACTGTCATGAGTGGGAACTCACAGTGCTGAATGACTAGTTGATAAAATTATGGATAACATTAAATATCCATAAATACAAAGGAACATTCATGGAAAATACATCTCAGAGTGTGTCTATGCTTTGTTGGGCTCTGGAATAGGTAAAACTAACATGAAGGAAACATTGGCAGATGCTTGGTGATTTTGGAAAGAATAAGCAATGCTAGAAATCAGATTACTATTCTGCATGATAAACCTGTCTCTTAAGTACTTCATACAGTCTCTGTCCTATTCTGTCATCTCAGAAGTGACATAAGAAATGAGGAGAGGCACAGAGAAGAGAAATGTGGATTACTGGGATAATAGAAGAGTTTCTACATTGTGGAGTAGTTAGAGTTAGGATCCCACAGTTCAAAAAGAACTGAATGGTGGGGAGTGGTGGGAATGTAAATAACGAATGAGGAGAAGATGAAGCACGTTGGGTTTTTGTAAATCAAGAATAGGGAGATATCCCTAATAAAGCCAGCAGGCAAGACAGAATTTATTGACGTAAGATATTTTTTAAGCCTGAAATTGTGTATTGATTCAAAATATGATGGGCAATTCCATAGAAGAAAAGTCCATCAGAAATGACCATTTAAAGATGTGAATACAACCCCAGTTTATTGCAATTTTGACCTGATGTATGAGTGATATCTGTGTGTACTTGTTACTCTCGCAGACTAGATAGTCTAGATGAGTCTCTGGTTTAACAGAGTCCAGATGTTCTTCTGTATATTTTATATATTGTATATGTTGTATATTGTATGTTGTTTAAGTAGGGGTCTGGAACATTTAATTGGAAGATTTCATGCTGTCTATAAACCCTGTATTTCATATAACAATTTCATCATTTGTTTGGTGTAGGGTTTTTTTCTTCCTTAGAATCAAGTTCCTTTGATATCAGATTTAAAATTTATTATCTCTCAATTTCATTGCATATCCTTTTGTTCTTCAATTACTAGAAATGGTGAATAGAAATTTATGATAAGCATTATCTATGTAATTAATTGTTTCTCTCATCTCTCAAAGACACACTCTGAGTGTTTTTGCTCTCTCCATTAGAGATTTTTGAGATTTTGATATTACTTAATGCACTATCTTAACCTCGACTAATTATTTTAATTAAATGTTTACAAATACGAACGTTAGAAAAGGAAACCTTGAAAATATGACTAGGATAGTTAACCTTGATCAAAGACAAAAGAAGCTAGAAGAACAAATATGCAATATTAAAATCAATATGAGATGGACCTTTGAAATTATACTGCATTAAGAATACATGGGTCAGAGGAAATTATTTATGTTCCTGAAATCAAAGTAGATCACCAAGATCTCAGCCAAAGCCCCGTGTGAATTTTATTTGGTCCATATTATATACAAGAAAATGAAAACTCATTTGTAGACTGAAGTCTTCTCCATAGGAAAGTATCAGTAGAGGAGGAATAGGGGATCTTGTGCAAGTAAGAACCCTGCCCTGCACGTACCAAACAGGGTATATGAAGAGTGTTAAAATTAGAACAGTCTTTTGACCAGGCATCTTCTTAAAACTGGACATGAGGAATCACTTGGATTGGTTTTTTTTTTATAATTTTGCTGCTATCATAACAAAAGTAACAACAGGACAGTGACAATATTAAATCATGTCAAAAGAGCCCAGACCCTGAAGTGTTTGCTTCAGCTTGTCCATATCTCTACTGCAACCAAACATATCCGTTTTGAAAATACGGTGTTAATTTTTAATAATGTTTCTCAGTGAATCAAATAAGGCCAAATTCTGCTTCTGATTGCTGCTAAGAAGATGTGAAGAATTACTGTGCAGATACTCCACCTGTACACTGACGTGACAGATTGCACAAGTTGGCCTTATAGACTGTAGCTTGTTAGGCTTACAAAGCATCTAGTAATCTACAAAATAGTTTCTAATATTTGCTCATGTAAGCTACATGGAAGCTTTATTTAAATGGATCCAAATGTGCTGCTCTGTAGAACCATCTTCCCATTGAAATGGAGGAGCTCTGTGTCTGTCTTTTACTGTGTCCTACACTGAGATAGAGTCAGCCATGGCCACCTTATGTCACTCTGCAGGATCAGGCTTTGCATGATGAAGTTTAGGGCCTTTGTTTCTCAATTTATCACCTGCACGTGGCATTCCTCTGCTCAGCAAATGTCTGAATTCTACTGACTAGCCCAGCACTTATTACAGGTATGGGCTTTGATGTCACAGAGACAGCTGTCTGGTTGCAAAACAAACAAAAAAAATTTGTCTTTTAGGGGTTTTTTTCCTCTTTTAAAATTTGCTCTTTTATTGAGAATTTAGGTGTTTACAAAAGTTATTGTTCAAAAGCTGAGAAATTAGGCAATTCTGTTTGCATGTTACCTATCATCTCAGCATTTCAGGTTTATGTACTGAAATACCGTTTTTATTTATCTACATATATATATTATGGTTTTTACCACAGGACTCTTTTCTCATTCAGTGTACATAGTAACAGAGATCAGTGAATGAGCAGCTATTCATGTTTTCTGTTATTCTTATTGGCCAATATACTCACATGTAGTGTTCACATTCAATCATTACATTGAATTCAAAACTATTAATTTCTCCATAGGCATTCTTTCCATTGTAGCTATCATTAGCATCTGAATGCCTCGCAAACCGTAATTAATTAATTTTCACAAAGCCCCTGTGAGGTGAGATGACATTATTAAAAGAGGAATGAGCCACAGAGAAAAGTGCCAGCCTATATTTTGAATGCCCAAGTTGACATGTGTAAGGTGTGGGTTTTTTAGCTACTTAGCGTTCCACAACACTTTATTTAGTCTTTGTCTAGCTTCCTCTTACTTAACTACAAGTGCCACGCCACTTTGCAAATCAGGCCACAAATAGGTATTTATGAACAACAGTTATTTGTTATGAAGGAGGAAATGAAGTAATGTAAGCTACCAACTATCAAATCTTGCAGACATTGATACCATCAAGTGTTCAAAAAAGACATCTAGCTACCTTAAGCTTCCTCTTTCTTGTTATAGTTTTCTTCATCAACAACTACACACCACTGAACTACTTCAGAGAGCAATCCCGTGGGCACAGACCCTTGATGAGTCCCCGGGGCATAAATAAATTCCACAGTGTTGTGATATGTTAGAAGCCTAACACAATTCTGGCTTTCCAACATGGAAAAGAAAACACTGATTCATTAACAGCATGTGTTTACCTGATAAATACCAACAGTTTCTCAAAAGCAGAAGCCAAGCTGGTCACTTCTGGCTGCTAGAAATGTGTGAAATGGAAAGGCTCAACGCAAAGGGAATACTTATACAGATCTTTTGTTTCTTTCCCTTATCAGTCTTCTGATGCCTCTCACTCCTTTCCTCACAGATACTTAGAGGGTCATGCAGAAAAAGTGATTTTGCTCTAGGCTGCTGGTGGGTTTGGATAGTGGGAAAAGGTGAAGATATTCTCTGATGTCTCCTCCTGAAAGCCCAGCAGAACAACTGCAGTTGACTGCACCCACTGAATTGATGAGCAACTGGCAGGGTTTATTGAACTGAATTTTCTGTGCAGTTCTTGTCAGATTCTAATATATGTATTTTTTAGGATATTCTGTAGACAATGCATGTGTTTTATAATGTACAATAAAAGCATTTGTCTTCATTATCTCCTGTTAAACTTGTAGCGCCAAGATGTGACTAACAGATTTGTTTTCTACAAGAGACTTCACGACTGTAATGATCAAGACATTTTTTGATTGTCACTTGCATTTATCTATGCCTTAGGTTATGGGGTTTTGGTGGTTTAGACTGGGTTTTCTGGGAATCTACTACTCAAACTTTAGTCTGTGTAGTTGACATTTTTTGGAGGCACTGTTGGGTGGTGCCTCTACCCACACCCCAGGCTTTGTCCTTATTAGAGTGCATTTAATGTTTCTGGACAGGCAAGTGTTTCTGACAGCTCAGAGCCTGTAGCCTTGTTGTTGCAAAAAAGAGCCTTGACTGACAACAAAGCAGTGTACAGCACGACACCTACCTGTTGGGCCCCTTCAGGAGCAGCAAGGAGAGAAGCCTTGCAAAGCTGCAGAAGCACTTTGCACAGGTAGTCCTTGTGGGGTGTCTCTGATGTTCACAGTAGGGGATTTATTTATACTAATTGTTTGGTGTCTGATTGGCTCAGTTTGCACTTTCAGACTAGCTTTGCAGATACTGAAGTAGGTTTACCTAATGTGTAATTCTTGTTTCATGTTCATCTAGTCTCAGCATCCATAGACTAGTATTATACTTTATTAGGAAGTAGTAACTAATGGCAGCGTGAACCCTAACAAATATTTTTATTTTTATTTTTCAGAACTGTTGTCTTGTTTTCTTTTCTTTCTTTTCTTTCCTTTTCTTTTTTTTTTTTAACAATTCAGGGAATTTAGAGACAAATATTTATTTAATTTTGATTGAAGATACAGATCTGTATCTCCTAGTTGCTTTAAAATGTCATGTTGTGTCACGCTCTAGCTGCTATTTACTCCTTTAAATGGATGCTTGAAGGACACCAGGTTAAACAAATCATGACAATCAGCAGATACATTGCTTACCTCATGTATCTCGAATTTACTGCTCTGAGGGTCTCTGATTTTCTGGGAGATTGATAACCCATTCTAAACAGGCACTGGTGGTTCAGTCAGTTGAGTTTATTGTTCGCGATTTGCTCCTTCAGGAATTTATTAATGAGTACTACACCTTTAATTACAATACTACACCTTTAATTACATTCTTTATTTACCTACATCCTTCTCCTGTTTTCTGTAAAATATCATATAAGGTAGCTCAATTAATACCTGATCATTTAGAAGAAAACAAACAACAACAACAATCAGCCTAGTTTTTCTTTCTCAGGGCTTCGTAAAGCACTTGTTGATCATAGCCTCTGATAAAGTGTATCTACAGTTCAAGAAAATTTCTCAAACAGAGGGGAAGATGTCTATAATTAAAATTTTAAATTGCATTTCCTGGCAACATGAATATTTGTGTTCTGGCATAAGCAAATAGGCAGAAACAAATTAGATTACTGGGCTGTCACTAAAACAGAGCTGTTTGCTATTTAGCAGGCAGAAAATTTAAAACAAAGAAGAATGTACGGGGTGTCTAAAGCAGAAGTTACAAATGGGTGGTGAGAGGCCTTTTGGATAAGGTCTTTCTGATTCTAAGAAAAGCAGTGACTCAAATTTAATAAAAGCACTGTAATATAGCTAAAATATTTTTTAAATCTTTTTTAGCTTCCTGGCATGTAATATTTATATATAATTGTAGCGGTTAAACTCATTTTAATGGATGAATTTTTATGTAAAAGTAAAAAAAGATGTTCTGTGCTGCAAGCAGTAGGTGTGTTTTTAATCTTTAATAGGTCACCTTCCTCAGTGCAAGCAGGCAAGCTGTTATTGATCAAAGAGGTTTTGTTGGGTAGCTCTCAGATTATTGAGTGACAAACTTTATTGGATTTGACTTAACAGAAGTCAGAAGACAGCTGAAGCATAAGAGCTTGCACTACCATCAGAGTCATTTTACGACAGCCAGGGAGCAAAGCTCAGAGATGGATACTGAGCTCTTTGCTGGCCCTTGGAGATTAACTGAACAGCCTTCCTACCAATTCCCAAGCCTGTCAGCAGAACCAATTAGATTTTCAACCAGTAGACAAGAAGGGTGGCACTTGGGGACCTTTTTGCTTTAGGTCAAAGGCTTTTCAGACTGCGATGAGATGACATTGATGATGACACGTTGAGCATTGGTTGGTTTTAAGACAAGTTAAATTAGCAGTCTTGAAATGATTCCAACTGTCTCCTGACTTCTCACTGTTGCCATATTCAGTGGATCCTGTCAGGAGCAGGTTGATGACTTAATAGTCTTTCTTGAGTGGATTTGAGCACTTTGGCTGTGTGTTTATGTGTAGTTGTCATGCTTAAAATATTCATATAAAGGTTTGAAATATTTATTTGAAGGAGCCTTCTGCAGAGTTCAGCAATACAGCTCTCAGTGATTCTGCCTACCTTTCCTCTCTCTCTTTTTTGCTGCTCTAAGCAGTTGTTGTTAAAAAACGCCTTTAACTATGTTTGATCTGTATGAAGTGACATTGTTTCTTGTGGCTATTGATAACATAAAGCACTTAGGAAATTTAAGAATTTATTCAGCGTTTGATTTCCAAAGCCCTGGATGGCAAGTTCCAATCCCACCTGTACAAACATTACAATGGTTTTGAGACCATTTCAGATTAGGAAAGGTGTATCCAGCTTGTACAATCTTGTAAACGTTTTGTAGTCTTTGATTCTAATTCAAATGGATTGTGATAGATGTGGAAAAAGGGGAAGAAGAGAAAGGGACAGGAATTAGGGTGAAGTCTGCCATAATTAAACTGCCTTAGGCTATTGAAGCAAGAGAGCAGGGTATCATGATGAGGCTGCTCTTTTAAAACTGTGTGATACTTTAAAGACATTTCCCTTTAGTGGATTGTATGCTGCTCTGTTGTAAAAGAAGCTAAAGAAATAAAAGTGAAGTAAACTACTTGACTTTAAATTTGTACCTTAATGTAAACAAAATCCCGACTTTACTATAACTAAATTGAAGCTGTCAACATGTAGGTGTTAAAATTAGTGTGTCTGTAACTTTTAATATGTGTTAATATTAAATACTCAGCATTTAAAGGGAATGACTAGAATATTTCCTTCTGAATTCCTAAAGTTAAATTCCTGCATTTAAACCCATGTTTATTCACCAGATTACGTACTTACCCTGTGTTTAGATCTCGATGTCAAGCAGTCAATTGAAAATGTTGGTGCTATTTATTTACATTTTATATTCTCAACTACTATTTTCTCTCAGTAAGAATTCTTCATCTTTTTTAAGGAGAGTGATTTAGAGAAAAAAGAGAAATGACCAATCACCTGGAGCTTTTAGCCATTATTCTAAGAACCACAAGCAATATAACACAGAGGAGATTGACTGCCATTTAAAGTATATCAAATAATATTCAACAATATTATAGGCAACAATAGGCAACAATATTATTTTTCTGTAGGAAATATTTCATCATAGCTGGAAGAAGTGATCATACCCAGATCACAAAAAAAAGCAAACAAAGGATTTGGGACATCTATCTGCCACGGTAAAATTAGGGTTTAGGTGTTGCCCGTTTCAGAGTGATAACTTTTACATTAAAATCATCATAATTTTTTCTAATCTGATATTTGAAATATTTTATGCCATGGTCTTAAAGACTTAATTACAAATTTGATGAGACCGTAGTCAGAGGCAGCCAGCCTGTGATCAGTACAGTTTTGAAGATCAGTGACTTGCAGACTGGTCTTGGCATCTGCCTTAGCTCTCTTGTTTTATAGGTGTAAATAAATTGTAAATCTCTAAAATAAAAGGTGATATTAAAATAATTTGTCTAATAAGCAGTAGGACTTCTATTTGTTCAAGGTACTTTCCAGTTTAGCGGATAAGTAATGAATATTACTGAGAAAAATAAAATTTTTTATTGGAGATCTTGATCACTAGAGAAAGAGCAAAGAATAATCTGCTGAATTGCTTTGGTCCTCTCCATAAAATTCATTAAAGAGTTACTTCTGGAAGCTATGTATAACATGCATTCCCTCCCAGGACATTTTAATAGAAGCCTGTTATTTTTAATAGAAGTATTGATTTTGAGGAAATTAAATGCTGCATTTTGGATCAATTCAACTATTTATATGAGGCCAGAATATTGAGCATAAATAAGAAAATTGTACATATATAATATTTTACAAGCACTGTTGTCTCCAAATGATGAAAGGAAATGTGGGACCAGAACATTGAATTGACTGAGTCAATGCCACCTATCAGGGACAGTGCTAGGAGCAGTGGGTTATTCTCTCTATTAATCTGGCATTCTGCTTTCTGGACCTTGCTGCTTTGCAGTGTGTTAATGTTTTCATGGAATTTTTGTGACCAGCTCCCTGTTTAAACCTCTAAGACTTGAGAATTTCCTGAATTTTGTTTGAAGAAAGTCAAAGCATCTCAAAAAAAGTGAATTGAATTTTCAATTACATACAAGCCACTAAAATAATTGGCAGTTACTGTCTCATTACTGACAAATTTATATTTGATATTTTTGTCGGGTTTTTGTTAATATCAGCTGTCAGCCAATGAATCTTTTAAAAACTTTGCCTTTTCAGTTAGGAACCTCTGTTACCAGGGGTTTTTTTTCCCCATGTAGGTTTTTTGTACATTGTCAGTGTGCTCCCTTCTCATCTTCTGTTTTATAAGCAAAATTATTAGGTCTCCTTGTCATTCTTCTTTAAACAGGCCTTTATTGACTTTCATAGTTGTTCTTTGAAACCCCTTGAAGTGCAGACCTCAGCACTTCCACCAAAATTTACTAGCAGCCATATTAGCCAGGAAGTGTAATGCCTTTTTTCAGGCAATATTCTCTGCAGACAAATACAAATATTTTAGCCCTTTGAAGAACTGAGTCTCCCACCACAGAAGTGTTCACAAAGTTCTTTTTATCCTGGGTGTGTGAGTTTACATTTACATTTGGTGGTATGAACCACAAATTGCTTTCATGCATCTGGATTATCAAGGAATCCAGACCACACAGTGCCATTAAACTGTTTTCTTCATGATTATCCCTGACATCAGCTTTTATGCTATCTTCAAATTATATCTGTAATGATTTTATGTTTCCAGATGAAGATATTAAATGACATAAGGTCAAAAAATACCACCCCGGGATCTCAGGAAAAATATATGTTCTCAATAGAGTAACTTCCATTTTGAGACCTTCTTTGTTTGGGCCATGCTGAATTTCTGTCTATATTATTTTAGAATTCAAATATTTGTTCCTTTACAAAAGCTTCATCAGCACACCCTTTATCAGATATTGAGCTATATTGGCCAGCTTTGATTATATTGTGCTCCTTTAGTTTCTTATTAATAAAAATCCTGTAATGACCATCCCATTATTGCATCTAGGGACAATATCATATTGTCAGAGCTACCTGGGTTATTTCATTTGCGTTTGCTGAGTACTGGTGTTGTACTGGTTTCCATCCAGTTTTCTGGAACTTCTCTGCAGTTCTGAGATACATTAAAGATCAGCATCAATTGACCAAAGAACTGCTGGGCTATCATAAAACTCTCAGCTATGAGTTAGCTGCGTGTGTACTGATTGAAAAATATCTAACTGTAGTAGCTGTCATTGAATATCTTCCTGAGATACTGTTGAAAAGGTACTATATCCTCATCACTTGATCAGAGCAGGTTATCCTGTTGTATTTCCTAAATGCAGAAAGTAATTATTTATTGAACTTTTCAACCTCTTCTGCATGATTGGTGACGGATACGATTTATAGATCCTCTGTTGTTCCTGCCATGTCTTGAAACTCATTTAAATTATCCTTAAATCTTCCAACAATTGATTTCTTTTTTCATCTATTTGCTCCTCACATAAACTTGATACATTTCCTGGCTTCAATATCTTTAAATACTAGAATTTTAAAGTATTTTTTTAAATTAGTGTAGATTTTTCTTAGATTTGAAACGAAAGGATTTATGGACATTAGAAATAAGAATTCTAAACAGCTTTCATTTCATGTGACCATTTCTGGGTTCAAATTATTTTCTCAGTCTGATTAAGCTTAGAATTATTTTCACATTATGAAATTGGCCTTTTAAAAATATCAGATCTAGTTTTGAGTTTGGGTTGTATTTTTGTAGCCATTTTGTAGTCATTTTTGTAGTGAGTGTGTCGGCTCATCATAGCTTGACTTTTGAATTCCCTGACTTTTAGTTCCATCATCAGTCTCTATCTTCAAGATGAGGTTTAATGTGTAACTTTCCAGTGTTGATTCTCTTAATGACTTTTCTATTAAGGCATTTTAATACAGTTTTAGGAATTTCATGAACTTTTAGAACTAGCAGTTGCATGTTGTTCACATGTCACATGAGATCAATCTCTGCTGAGAAGTTGGAATTTTTTTCACCCCTTCACCATAGAGATAAGAGGTTGTGTGGTTAGTCATCCTGTTCAGCACCATGGCTTGATTGTCTGTTGTACCTAACAGTGGGGAACCCACTTTGATCCATACTACCTACTACCCATGACTGCTTAGTCAGGATCATTTGCTTCCAGCTTGGCAGTGATGTAGATAATGTTGGGATTTATTTCCAGGAAAAGCCCATACCTCTTATTCATGGAATGTCACTAGTCTGAAAAGATCGAGCATAGAACAGCAGTTCAGTAGTATACTGGAAATCACAGTTTTATCATTGTGGATTGATTTGTAAGCAGGTGACAGAAGTGGGTGCACACCTGAGCACCATAAAGACACTGAGCAAGCACAATCAGACTGAAACACTGATAGCAATGCACCCAGATTTTGCTTCAAGACTGTAAACCCTTCCTTCCACCACACAGGTTTGGTTAGCTCTGTGAGCTATCATTAGAAAAGAGGCCTCAAAGAAAAGAAATAAACGTGTTATCAGGAAAACATTAGACACTGGAGATTGTAGTTCTCATCAGCTGTAATTCTTTCATAAGTGGTGAATCCTGAGGAAGTGTGCCTTGTGCCCAGACATTTTTGTCTATTTTAGGTTTTCTTTAATTGTATCAGTTTGTTATTGGAGGAAAGAGGTCAGGATTAGGAAAGTGATTCTTCCTCTGTACACAACGCTGGTGAGGCCACACATGGAGTGCGGCGTTCAGTTCTGGGCCCTTCACTACAAGAAAGACATTGAGGAGCTGGAGCATGTCCAGAGAACCTAACAGAGCCGAGGAAGGGTGTAGAGAGTAAGGCCTATGAGCAGCTGAAGGAGTTGGAATTGTTTAGCCTGGAGAGGAGGAGGCTCAGGGCTGACCTTATCACCCTCTACAACTCCATGAAAGGAGGTTGTAGTCAGGTGGGGGTTGGCCTCCTCTCCCAGATGACAGGTGACAGCATGAAAGCAAATGACTTCAAGCTGTGCCAGGGGAGGTTTAGGTTGGACATCAGGAAGAATTTCCTCACAGAAAGGGTTGTCAAGCAAAGACCAGCATTGTCCTTCTTTCTTCGACTTCAATTGCAAATATGACCTTTCAAACAACTTTTAGTCTGCTTTAACTCAGGTGACCAGTGACCAAAGCATTAGTCAGCCACTGTATTCTACTGGTTTTGTCACTGTACTACAGTAGCAATCAAGACACATTTATGGCCTGTGGCTAAGCAATTAGGAGAATCAGTACTGGATTACATCATCTTAAAGAAGATTTGTTGTGAGTGAACTAAGTTAACTTTCACACCCCGGATATCACAACAGTTTTAATCTTTCAGTAACATCTTGTGTAAAAATTATTCATGAGATTGGCTGAATTATTTTTGACACCCAGGAAAACATTGTGAAAAGCCATTCTTGTGCAATTTTTTGGTACTTGAAGGATATGTCATAAATCTTCCCATTTTGCTTCACTGGTTGCACAATTTAATCACAATGGCCTCAGTAAATGACACGGAAGTAAAATTCTCTGCAAATTATTAAAATATCTTTTACTTAAAAACAGATAATGAATGCAACAATGAATTTGGTATCACTTTTCCAATAGAAAAAAATCCCTCATTCCTTAGCTTCAGGAAAATTCAGCTTAAAGAAACAGAGGAAGGAGTTACATAGTATAGAACGTTATGTCCCTCTTTATGTAGAAATTCTGGTTTATTTTGAAAGTTAAAAGCCCTGGCTTGTGTTTCTTCTTCTCTACTTTTTTTTTTTTTTTTTTTTAAATTTGTGCCGCATAGCTGTATAAAATGCAGCATAAGTAATTGGCAGTGAAAATTTTGTTGACAGGGAAGTTTTTACCCCAGTAAAGGTGATGCATGTCAGTGGAGTGTCCTTTCTGTCACCTCATGTGCTTGTATCAGAGACACTACTAATTTGGCAGGCAAAACTCTTCCACATCTATCCTCCTTTGGGGCTGGATGATTGCCCTGAATTCCTGTCTGTGTGAGTTGGCATCAGCCAATGTACTAACTATTGAGCTTACGTCAGTGTTATCTAAGCCTGGCAATGCACTGTTAAATCTGTGAGCATAGAGAAATCACTTCTAAAGCACTAATTCATGTGTGTTTTTAATATGCATTTTAGAAGATTTCTTGATTTGTCATGTTTATATAGCATTTCTGAAAATTCCCTAAGGTAAATTCAAAAGTTTATGTATACATTTTTAGTGTATGTAAGCAAAATAACGTCTCTCTCTCTCTATATATAATGTGTTTTATCTTATTACATGCAATATGATATGCATGTTACTGATTAAGATGCTGTTTTCTGTTCACTGCTAAAATATGGGCTGTATTCCAGAACAACAAGGTACAGTAAAAGTCAGTGGGAGATGATTAAGACTAGGAGCTCACAGTGGTGTGGCTTTTCATTTGGTTTATTGAAAAGTTCTTCACCCAAACACATCTTTTTTATTGGCAAGTAACTTTATCTGGTGTTCAATTAATACGTGAAAACTATCTACAAATAGGTAAATCTAAGAAACTTTCTAGAAACACTTCATTCTCTTTTCACGTTAATAACAATGTACAGCAGTTGTCAATAACTGTCACAAATGCTGAAAACACCACCCAAATTGCCAAGAAGGATAAGAAATTGTTGTTGTCACCATTTTTACCTCCAAGGAGGCACTCGTACTGTTGCACTTGTTTGCTAGAAGAAAGGTAGACTACTTGTTGGACTTATGGTAGGCTTCCCTGAGACTGTTTGCCAGAAGATAATTACAACCTGTTGACATTGTTTAAAAGAAGATTAAAAATGATGATATAAAATGGTATTAAAGAGCTAGATAGTTCCATATGTTCAGGGAAGCAAGTATGGGGATACATGGCTTCAAACTGAGAGAGAGAGTAGGTTTAGGTTTAGATTAGATATTAGGAAGAAATTCTTTACTGTATGGATGGGGAGGCACAGGAATGAGTTGCCCAGAGAAGCTGTGAATGCCTCATTCTTGGAAATTTTCAAGGCCAAGCTGGATGAGGCTCTGAGCAACCTGGTTTAGTGGAAGATGTCTCTGTCCATGGCAGTGGGGTTGGAAGAAGATGATTTATTAAGGTCCCTTCCAACCCAAACCATTCTATATTTCCATGATAGAAATATCACAGAAATATCACCTCACATCAGGTGATATGGTGTCGTGGGAACTGCCATTTCTTCTCTAGATGGCTGCAAGTAAGTGGTTGAAAATAGCTGTGGAGTGATGCAAGATGTGCTTTGTTTACGCAAAGTTGTCAAATGTGTGGGAAGAGCTTTTCTGTTGAAGGCTTGGCATGAACTTGGAAGAGTTATAACAGAGGAAAGTGGGTGGGTGTTGTTTCCCCTGAAAGCAATAGTGAAAGAATAAGTACTAGAAAGTTATTTGTCTGGATAGGATAACAAGGCATTTTCAGGGTTTAAAGATCATAACTTAAACATATCGGCGCGTGGTGATATTTGCAATGAATAGAGTCCTGCCTCCTGCGGGTAAGGAATATGAGAGCACATCCAAGGTTTGTAGTTGGAGAGGCAAAACACAAAAGAAAATCAGGGAAACAGACTGCACAACAGGCGACAGCAGGAAGACCCGACAACTAGGAATCGATCTAGTTCTGAGGAGTCAGGTTCAAACACATGGAGCCTGCGTTACTTTGTAAAGGGAGGGTTATGCACTGCAAGGTAAAACCATTGCACAGCAGCTCCTCATTTCAATTCACAACATTCCTCCTCATCTGTCTGCCTTTGCATCAGGCTGGCTGTGTATTTGTTCTAAACCAGGGTGTTTTGTGAGCTTTCTGCCCTGAGTAATTTTCTTCCTATCCCCTTATTTTTATACCGTGGTGGCTTTAACAAAAGCTGTCTCCTTCAGTGTTGCTGGAGAAGGTTCTCCTTCAATTGCAGCAGTTCACAGTTAATGTGTAGACAAGCATACCCTGTAAGTGCTGCACAGAGAATAAAACACCCGCCTTTATTTTGTGTCTTTATTTTGCCCTTTTTCATGTCTTAAGTGAAGATATCATTAGGTCATGATTCAATGAAATTCACATAAATTCCTAAATAGGGCTGTAAGTTTTATTACCCCTGTGAGGCAGGGGTAATAGTCGATCTTTTTAAGCAATTGAGTCACCTTTTAGAAAGCTTGATCCACTAATAAAACATCTGTGTGATAGTGAAATATGTTGTATGGTCACTGGTGGCCTAAGCAGCATGCAAAGTATTAGCCACAAAAGCAAGCAAGCTGGCAATTTCTGGCAACAGCTGGTGGAGCTGTGCTGGAATGGGCAGAGAGGGCATTACTGCCATAGCTTTATCACTGTTTGCAGGTTTTTTACCTTATCATATTCTAAGAATATCAATTGTATCAGTATAATACAGAGGTATTAGCTTATCTACTCATATGCTCTAAAAAGGTGTTACCATTGAAGTGTCATAAAGCTGTTCAAAACAACAGATATTTCTGGACCATATCAATCTTATGAATGGTAATGCAAAATTGCTGAACAGAAAAGATAATACATTTTCCAGTGAACAACCTGCAGCAAAACCAACTTAAATCTGTTGGGGCAATATAACTTTTCTGTATTCAATTGTAGTTTAAATAAGGAACAATTAAATTGCCACAGGCTTCTCACTTTAAGAACAATTTCAGAGGTATATAAATTCAATAGCATTGCCTCTTTCTAAAAGTGACAGCCTCTGGAGCTATTTTCCATGCTTGACCATACCTTCACAAGGACTCTCTCATATCAAGAGGAGAAAGTCATTCCAATTTGGGTAAGACTGATGTATCAGCCCGGAGAGAGAAAATACGTCTTCACAGAGGATTACATTCAAGTAAGTTTCTGGCATCAGGGGTTTTGAAGACAAAGGTTGTAAGGAATGTCTAGAGGATGGCTAGCCAAAGTCAGATCACTAAACTCTATTAAACTTGTAAAGACAGAAGTTATACTTCTTTTACTCAATACACAAAATCCTTCCATAGCAAACATGGGAGGGAACTTGCACAGAGTCCACATGAACACTAGAGATATATTAATTGCTGTACTGGATTGAGTAATTATTCTGTTAGATAAAATGAGTACTTTTCCAAAGCTTTTGAGTAGTTTTGCTGTGTCTGAAAACTAAGCTGCTGAAAAGTTACAAATCCCCAAACCTCATCTTTATCTCAGCCAAAAATTAATAACCGACAACATTAAGCAACTTGAATGCAAGAAAAAATTCCAGGTATTCCTAACTCATATGACCTGATACTTTCTATTATTCTCTGAAATGCCTTTCTTAGACTTTGTGTGTCTCCGTGGAAATGTCACTACTTTTGTTAAGTGGAATGATATATCCACTTACTTTTGCAGCGATTTTGTTGTGGTTGTAGTCTAACTAATACCTCCCCAAAGAAATCAGCCCTTATCTGCCTTCTCTCTGGAACTTGGTGAAGATATCATACTCTGTAGGAAATAAGGTTAGAAGTGAGCTCCAAAGGTCATCTAATCTATCCCCATTACCTCAATATCACCTTCAGGGAATATGGCAATGGCATCTACTCCTCTTTTGTATTGTAATTCTTCTCTGCTTCACGACTTACTGGTGACAGAAACAGAATTTTTTGAAAAACGCAGGTGTTATTATTCCTGGAACAACTTCTCTTTTTTATTGGAGGAAAAAATTGAAAGTGTTTCTTGTTATCTGTCTGTGGCACAAAGGATTTCTGGATCATGTAGTAACATGACCAATCTAGCCTATTCTCAGTATTTCTGATGAAGAGCAAACTAAACAGGGGGGAAGCCCTAAATGTAGAACTCAGGATTTTTTCATCAAAGTTTTCTGTATTGAAATGTGCAAGAGTGACACAAATGTATTTCTCTATGAAAAAAAATGTTAGTTTTGGTGCATTTTCTGGTTTGGAATTCAGACAAAGATTTCTGTTGTATTTTGTGTCAAAAAGTCTCCTTTAAAAACTCCCGAAATTTCAAAATTTGGTCTTCAAAACCCACCTTTACTCAGAAATTTAATTTCAGAAATAAAAATAAAGACTAGAATAATTCAATCTTTGAGAATATTTAAATATTTTCTTCAGTTGAATTCCTTTAGTTTTAGTTGGTTTTCCTTCTTTAGATTGTCAGTGTGTAATAATTTTAGACCAGGATGTTGAGTAGAATGTTTCATAATGCCATAATTTGAAAAATAACCAAACATTGAAAGAGACTTAAAAGTTTAATGACCGTTGGTATGCTATAGAACTTGAATAAAATGTTGTTTCCTAATGGTTATGTCCAGATAATATTCTGTCAAAATCACTTGTCATGTCTGCTGTAATACAGGCCTTGGTTTCTATATGCTTTCATTGAGAAGTCTTACACCAGTGTAACTGGATATACCTTAGTTTTGATTTTGAGTTTTATTGGGTAGCCATTCAAAAAGAAATACCTACATTTATGTGTATCAAGATATAGGCAGCTAGGAATTGATACTTTTGAAAATTTAGATTTTAAATAGAAGATGCAAAGCTGTTTTGGTATGCAGAAGCAAATTTTTCATTCTCAAATAATTTTGAATATGATACGTTACACATTATCAATATAATTTTGGATGTACTTTTCTTCTGTCTTTACCTTCATAGTTTCAGACTTGAAGAGATTGTTAAGATCATTGACAGTGTAATCTAAAGAAGAGATAAACATCCACACAGCTTTGAAAATCTGATCCTATACAGCCAGGGTATATCACTCTCTCATCTCTCTCTCTGATCTATTGAAATACCACCCTTCAGTGAACCTGAAGTAAGGATATTGTAATTCTTCAGACATTCCTGAAAAATTAATTTGATCTACAATCCATAAGGTGCTTTTGTTTGAAAATTGGCAAAAGAAATTAATTTTAGTAATTGTATCAAGAAGGTGTCATTGACCTCCCTTTCTAGATTCACCTGAAACCAGTATATCACAACTCAAAAGACTTCTTATAATAGCTAAATGTTTTTGTTGCCCACTGAGAATAACAGAGCATGAAAATTGCATGTTTTATTTTGCTAGTGTTTTGAATTAGAAGTTGATGGCCTTACTTTTGAAGTATTTAAAATATTATCTTGCTGTAATTCTATATTCAGTAAGATTGAATGAGAAGGTTGTGTGGTGTCACTTTATACAATTGCCTTTTAATTTCTTATTTCTTTCTTGGCAAGTAAATACAATTTCTAAATGTAATTGGTGTAATTATATGCACTGAACAACTTTATGTTGAACTTCATCTTGTATCACATTTTCCATTTATATAGTTGATTTTAACTGTAAATTACAGCCTTTAAAAGTCACTGCTTGTTTCCTTCTCTCATTGAAGAGGTTGACTGTTGTTGAACTCAGCTACATCTCCTAATTTAGTCAAAAACATTCTTTTCTATGCTGGTGTTCTTTTATCTACTTTATATTAAAAGGAATGAGTTTTTTTAGCATTCACATATCTGAAAAGGTAGCTTAATCAAAATTTTGCACGTATTTCCAATAAATGCACATAATTGTAAGCGTGAAATTTCTTAACTTTAAAAAAAATCCTATCCTGAAGATAGGAAAAAACCCCCAAACATTGATACTTCTCTAATAATTGAGGTTCAGGCTTGTAAACAGTACCTAGGTCCTGAATAGAGGAGAAAGGTGTGTAATCCCACTAGAGATCCTAGGCAGATGAAGAAAAGGCAACCTTCATCAGCTTCTGTCACAGTTGTACAGTAGGGTTGTCTTCCTTCCTTTTTCTTTGGGTGTTTTTATAGCAAATTCTAGGGTAAAACATTATAATGGACAATGTCCATTTGGGATTGTACTTTTTTACCTAATAAATGTATTTTTTTATTCTTATCCCTCCCAATTTTTTTTTCTTTTTGTTGTTGTTGTTGTGGTGGTTTTTTGTTTGTTTTTGTTTTGGTTTTTGGTTTTTTGTTTGTTTGTTTGTTTCTTGTTTGGGTTGGGGGGTGCTACTTTTTGTGCTATAATCTCCTTTATACTCCTGTTATGGAAATTTTGGTATTTAATGTAAGCTGTTCATCAGAATGTTCCTTACAGATTTCTCCTTTATTTGACATGATGTATAGTTAATTTTTTAAATTTGCAACAAAATTTATGTGAACCATTTGTATTCCACTGATTATGACATTTTTATTCCTTTGTAAAATATTTAATAGAACAGAAAATTGGTAAGTAAAAAAAACTTTTCCAAGTGCAAATACTTTATTAATCTTAAGCCCTGCTCTTTTAAAATTTACTTGGTGGGGGTCTGTATTTGGTCGTATTATCTCTAGCTTTAGGTTTAGAGTTTCTGTTAAAATTGTTTCATATGAGCTCTTCATGTCTTTCCAAAACACACCCTGTATTCTGGGGTGAGGGTGCCTTTTTATGTTATTAAAATGATATGTGGTTGAAATTTCTCATCAGCATTGCTTTTTTAAAGTCTTTGCACAGTGCACAGATACTATTCAGATACCATTGTCCTCCAGGATCTGTGTATCTACTGTGACAATTCAGAGAAGGGCAAAAAATGTACAAAACCCCATTGCCCAGAGTGAGTAAGAACATTTTCTTGCACAAAGAACAAGGGAGATAATCCAACATATGGTCAATATCCCATATGAATAGAGAAGCTTCTGTAGGTAATTCTTTCTAAGAGTAAAGTGAGTATGCAGTGTTGCTGGTGATATTTTGCTATGAACTACTGGAAATAAACCCTACTGTGTGTAATACAGAAAAAGGACAACACTGTAGGTGCTTTCATCCTGTAGCCTAGTGGCAATTTTGGTCAGGGTTAAATGGATTCATTAGGTTCCATTAAAACAACTGTTTGAAATTTCAGCAAAAAATAAATACATTTATTTTCATGAACTCTGAATTTTCATACTCTGAATCAGGACTGTTTAAAAATCAGCTTTGCAAAATTGTTGAAAAAATATGAATATAAGCATTTTTAAAATAATGAAGGCTGTGCCTCTATTTTAGGTCAGTCAAATCAATATGGATGTCTTCAGATTCTTCAGCAGCTAGCAGCAGGTGAAGGTTCAGAAGAAACCTTTTCTTCTGGAAAGGTTTGTCTGCAGCAACAGGAATGAGAGACAGTAAAAGGGTGGCAGGAGGAGGTGGATATACCAGTGATAATTCAATCTAATACAGTTTTCCAAGACATTTTATATTGACCTCAGTTAGGATGTCAACTGCAGATATATTAAGTATATTTTACACAAATGATAGATAGCACTGTTTTAAGACGATCACTTTCACCTGTTGTTCTGTAGGATTCTTCAGTCAATCTTTGCTTTAGAAAGTGCTACTAGAGAACAAATGAAACAAAACCACCCTAAAATTTCCACAAAGAGTTTGGGGCACAAAAATGGTAGTTCCAATTTTCCACGGCATGAATGTTGAGCAGTTCGACTTAAACTAAGTGTAATGTTAGGAATGTCAGTGTATTATGAAAATATGTTATTTCTTTATGTGAGCGTTGGCTGAAGATCTTACTAACAGAGGATCTATTCCCTACATTCTATGCTAAAATCTTGTGTCCAAAAGATTTTTAAAGGCTTGAAGATTTTCTTTTTCTGCTGTTCTCCAGAACTTAAATTTTCTCATTCAGCAAGAGCTGATGAATAATGTTCTCCTACAGCGTATTCCATAGACAATGTCCTTTTCCCAAAATTGCTGGTACCTCCTATTGCTCTCAATGGGATTGAAGCCACAGTTGCTCTCAGCAAAGATACACTTCTGCAAAATGACTAATGCTTCCCATTGTTTCCAATATGAGTGGAACTGCTCTTAGATGGGATAATTGTTCCTGAAGCACAGGAAATAACAAAAAGCTTTAGGCAGCAATGGCGACTATATCAGAAATGCAGGATCAAGGTGTTAATTTGTCTTTTGAAATTAGTTTTATTTAATCTAAAATTGCAAATACTGTTATATGAGAATTGTACAAAGTTGCAAGATTGGTAAAACTAAAATATTGTGGGAGATGTAGCTGAGTCCAATGATACATTATTTCTGACGTTTTCTTGGGTTTATAATTTTTTTTTAATTTGTTTTCAGTATACAGCCATGTATTGTTTTTACCTTTCATCATTATTTTACCTTACCTTTTCCACTATCTTTCATTTAATATAACATTTTTTGAGGGAGTTGTTGCCAAAAGATTAACAAAGAGGGCAAATGTTCAGGACAGCAAATTAGATTCCAATCTTAATTATTCAGAGATGTAAGAAGCAAGTTATTATATTCTACTAATATATATTATACTCATTAAAATTATCATCAAATAAACCCAAATGTAGCTCACTGACATCATTTAGATACTATAATTAAAACAAAGTATTATAAAAAATCTATTATAAATAAAATGAACATAACCTTAATTTTGTATATTGGTAGATAGTTAATATATTGGATTGTGTTTTGAGTCAATAATATCTGTAGTTCAGGGATGTTACTGCCCTAAGTCTTAGGAGTGTCACAGGGACTTGAAGCAGTTTTCCCTATTTTAGTAGCTTTTTCTCTCTCAACTTGTTTCAAGATTTAGTGTGTACCTGACAAATTGTATGAACGAAAAGCAGAGTAATCATTCTTTAAAATCATTAAGGAGTGATTAACATCAATGCTTTTAAAGGGAAAAAGAGGAATACACTTCTTTGTATGTATTTATTACTGCTTTCAGCAGTATATCTGAAAATAGAGTGTTTGCTGCTGTTTGATCTCTTGACGTCAGACTGGTTCTTGCTGGAGGCAACAGTGCCACTAGAGCGTTTTGACCTTGTTTTCTTCTATTTTGTCCTTTTTCATGCCATTTGGTAATGTAAACAGGGAATACACATATTTTTAAATGACAATTGCAAAACTAAGGCCATGCATTATTTCTAAGGTGAAGAACTGAAGAGTTTTTTTTCTTTTACTGGGGCATTTTGCTAGTGAAACTTGTATTGATAGCTTCAAAGCATATATAGTCATCTCAAAGGACTATGACATATGATCACAAGAGAAGTAATGTAAGAGTTGTAAAAACAAGGAATAAATGTGGAATGCTTCTATTCCCTGTCATTTTCATAGTGCAACTTTAATGGATCTTAGTGAACTCTTACCTGGTTTTTAGTGATGAAAGATCAAAATTATCTCCTGTCTGTTTAATTTCTTTGTTTACATTGGTAGCTTTTGGCATTCTAATAATGTAGAAGCACTAAGATCTCATAGCTGTAATTTGTGACCTCTTCTTGTGTAATTGCAAAACAATATCCTTAAAATTTCAAAATTAATTCATCAAGAATATTTAAATGCTTGGGTTTATAGATTGGACGGGAAACAGATGTCCCAGGCCAAGAAGTGCATTGTCTTCTGGGGTAATGTAACAATCAGGCCAGAGAAAGAATGAGGGGCCAAAGGGTAGAACACTGGTTTGTTATATAATAAAGGCTTTTTGGAAAGAGATTATATTTACTAACCATAGCAGAACTAAATATAGCATTTTTTCATGCTACAAAAAAAAAAAAAAAAAAGGAAGAATTAATTGGATGCTGAACTTCAATGATAAATTCATGCACACCTAAAGAAAGGATAGCATATTAGGAGGATCATGTCCCAGAATAGCATTGTGTTCACAGGGTCCAAATTCTCAGTAGTTAAAAGGATAAGCTGAAGCCAAACAGTCTGTGGTTATTTGTTTGAATTGTAATAGTTTGTCGACTGTTAAAACTCAGATGGTGAAGTTAGAGATCTAGTGACCTTTGGGTTTGTACTAGAGTCAGTGGGAAAGGTAGTTCAGCAAACCTGTCTTAGATTTCTGCTCTGATGAGCCCCTTCTTTCTACATGGACTATCTAGGAAGCCAAGGCTAAAACCATTTTGTGATATTGCTACTTAAGTAATGTGGCCAAGCATAGGGTTCAAAACCACTCTCTAGTACTTGAGCATATAGTAAGAGGTATTACCATGAAGAGCAGTAAGTGGAAAAGATAGAGACAAGGTGAGGCAGAGTCTGCCACAAAACAATGAAATGACTGTCTGAGGACAATGTGAGATATGAAGACATATTTATTCTGGAAATAGGATATGGATTCACACCTGGAATTGTGTGAAAACAATGGAATATGACAAGATCTGCCTTACACAGACAGGAAAATAAGGAAGGTGTAAGGTGCAAAGTGACTTGCTTATGGTCACATGGCCAGTAACAGATCCAAGAATTAGGTTCTCTTCCACTTACAGTGTTATGTTTGCTGTCCTGCATTGATTTCAGTGCAAATTTCTCAAAGACTTAGGATTTACTTTTGCTCTATTAAACTGACAGTTTTCTGATGGATCTGGAGCTGCTGTGTACTGCTAAATAGGAGTAATGGAATATGGCTGTATGTTTTTTTGTTAAACAACAAGATTTGTCATACTCTATCAGAAAGAACATGTCAAATTCAGTAGTGACCATTCCTCATATTGCAGAAATGTGGAAATCTCTTCCAAATTCTGTCCATTCATGTAGTACTTAATGTGAAGACTTTTTCAGAACCTGCAGTAGTCAGTGCATTGTCTTATGCATGGTACAGAATAATTTTACTTAACATGCATAATTATGATCTGTGGATCAGAAGATCTCTTTGTCTGAACTGGTTTAGATTTTTAATATCATTTATATAATTTTCTGGTGTTTACAATTTCAAAGCTGAGCTGCAGTGTTGGACATAACTCAGTAAATTCACATGTTGTTTCACTGGAAACAGTGCTCTCGTGTGGAGAGGTGAGGATCTTTTTACTATTTAATCACACTATCTCTTGCTTCCTTTTTATTTTTCCAGGTCTTTTCAGATAGTTCCATGTAGTATTTAATTTCTTCTTCAGTTGCATTCCTTTCTAAAATTACTAATCGTTAGTTCAGTTTGAGCTGTTTTCAGCAACTCATAACACTGGAATCATGTGAACCATACTTTGGGATGCTGAATACCAAAAATGAAAGGGAGGAAGGCAGGAAGGAAATATTTTTTGTTGCCTGCTAAAACCCTTTCCCATTATTTTAGCCATTATTTTTATTTGTATTTTGCTTGTTGTATAATTTTCATTGCATTCAGTTTAGGTGAGTGGAGTAAAGCAAAGTGATTTTTCTAGTCCTTGCCATGGTGTAGATGAGAGCGAAAGGCAGATGACTCATCTAATTTGTATGGTGACACAAGATTAAGAACAGGTTGCTTTAGGATAACAACACTTCTTTATTTTTAACTTTGCATTAGCATAAGGAACTCTTACATATGCCATAGTAAAGTATTGCCTTTCCTTTCATAGATGGGTGTTTGTGTGCACATAGTATAAAGCCCTGACTCATACTGGTTTGAATTTTCATAAGAGTAATATTAATGATTCTTCCTTTCTATTTAGGAGATACACAGATAAGAAACAGAATGAATTTAAGCCATCTAATATACTTAAGACTATATTGTATTGTCATAATGTGTCCCTAAATTTAATATTGACTTCATTATTTTTACCTTTTTTAAAAACCCCTTTTTTACAGTACTAATTTAACCAAGCATGCAAGTAATAAGAGAAAATGAAAGTATGTAGTCAAGGTGCATGGCCAGATCAATAACAATTTGTTGGAATGTTAAGGAAACTGTTCAATGGGATACATTCCATTAGTGGTTAATGCAATCATATGTCAAGGCATGTACAATTTCCTGGATGTTGTATTAGAATTTTTCATTACATAAACATAGAAGACGTTATATATCTCAATAATTCATTTTTCTGTCACTAATTCATTTTTTTGTCATTAATAGTATGATATTAATCTTTGATATTTAGGATTGCATAATATTTTTTTTTTTACTAGATACCTTTTAAGACTAATTCCTTGAGGGCTTTGGAAAGAACTACTCATTTTTATGTCTTCTAGAAACCAATTTTGTTGAGTCAAGACACTGGTTTTTTTGTGCTTCCAAAGACTGGCAGTCTATTGCAGTAACTCTGTGTTCCAACAAGTGATAGTAAAACCTCTGAAAACATTTTGGGATTCTGTGAGTTACCCAGAATTTGTAGTTTGAAAATATTCTCCTCAAGATGGGACCGTTCCACAAAAAATCACACTCAAGACCCTGTGTTTTGAGAATGTCACTATATGAATGGTATTTTAAACTGCTGCTTATAGAAAGTGTAGAAATCCATAATCCTTACTTAATGCACCTTGTCAAGAGCACTTTCTTGATGCCAGAACCTCTCAGGTTTTTTTTACACTTTTTCTCCTGTATTACATACAAGTAGATATTTTTACACTCTAGGAATTTTCCCAGTGCAGTACTAAATTATATGTTTTGCATAGATAGAGCTGTCCACACTAGTTTTACTATATCTATTTGTTGAATTTTTGTTTTGCAAAGTCCTCACCTATTAGTAATTTGAAATACATGAATAAAATATGCTTAGAAAATTGCTGAGAATTTGCTCTTTTTGGCTGATTGCAATGAACTGAGTCACATTTGTGATTATATCAGGTCACTCAGTTTCATGTGCATTTTTCAAAAGTACAGTGTAATCTGTTACTACTGTCATTCTTATCTTTAGGAATGGTGTCAGTAAAAGCAAGGCAAAAAAACTATTAAGAAGTTAAAAGTCTGCTTCGTGTTGTCTACTACCTGTATGAAGGGTAGGAAACAACGATGTTATAACGAATTGTGTTCAGGTTGAGTAATGATACTTCATGATTTTAGTGTGGGGAAATAAATATTCTGGGTCTTCTTCTTTTGAACTTGGGGAAAATTCAGATTTGTATATAGATTTAAGTTTACAGCCAGGCTTTCCTCATTAGGAAATCATTAATTTGACCATCAAACTAGAATATAAGCAGCTGTTTTTCTATTGTTACTTGCACTGAGAATTTTCTTTCATGATAGTAATGACATATGTAAAGTGAAGCCTAAGGAACTTACATGCACAATAATTTGCTAAAATTCAGTTTTGCTCATGCATATTTTAGAAGCTATTTCATATCTTAGAATCTAATTGACTGCACACTGAAGTTCTTTGAAGAAATATAATGTGAGTATCAGTGAGATCATTTGCTTTGCAATGGAAAGGACCAAAAGGGGTCCCAAGAATGCTTACACTTGAGAAATCATCTTTATTTTTGTGTGAACTATAAGGTTCCATTTTAATAAATGTTCTTGTCACTTAATAATAAGACTTACAGTTTCTACTTTAAAAGACAGTACATAGATGAGGAGATCAGCCGTTGTATAGTCAGATATGATTTGCAAGCAATGCAACAGTGTTCTCTAAATAACAATCCAATCTTTGTAAATTCTTAGGCAAATCTTTATAAAGTTAATAGTAAATGTTTCCTGTAATCTTTAAAATTGTTCTTCTGAAGTCCCTGAGTGACTGCTGAAATGATAGTGGCCTTTGAGAAGATCCTAGTAAAATGTTTTCTCCTAATGATTATATTCATACACAGTGAGCTAGTCAGATCTGCTATGGCAGCCGTCCAGTTTAATCGATTATGCTTCCGTGTTCATATTTTGGAGTAACAATCCAAATTATGTTTCACACTTGAAAACATTTTGCTTGTAAATTTAAAAATATTTGCAGAACTCTTAATTTTACATTTGTACATGATAACTCTTGAGAACTGATATTCAAATCCAACTTTTATTTAGTGTCTCTTGAATTTTCTGATAGTGGTGATTGAAAAATTGAACTTAGAGTAGTTGTTAGATATCCAAGGAGTCAGCTCGTGGCAAAGCTGGCCTTCTCTGCACAGCAGATACAACTTTCCAATCCACAGATATGCCAAAAATACAAGAAATGTATGCTATTTAGAGTGCTAAAGGAAGGACCCATGCTAGATTTTCCAAGAGGAATGAAGAGCTTTCAAACCCAGCTGTCTGAAAGACTCAAAAACTATTCAATACACAGAGGGAATTTTCTCCTAGGTTCTAGTACTAGCCATGTGCTCTGACATACACATTGCCAGGACTTTAGAAACAGGCTGTTGTCAAGTATCCAGAGAGCATCACTAGCATTTCCATGGGTTTCAACTCTCTCACACTCCTAATCCATCATGTTTGAAGATATAATCAGGAATGGCAATCTAATCTCCTTCTTATGTCATTGTATTCTTCTTTTCTCTTTTCTGCATTTCAAGCCAGCCACCTCTGTGAGTGATCAGTTGATGCTGAAGGCATGACCCATAAGCACCCATATCTATTCCATTTAGTTTCTCCTCTAAAACCTTCTCCTTCACTCTCCCTTTCCTCTTCTCTCTCCCACTTTAGTTCAAGGGACATTGTTGGCCAGAATGATGCTGAACCATCAAGATGCACAATGGGGTTTTGCTGGGCTGTGCTCCTCATCACCTGTACCAAATCCCGTGTTCTGTGGGGAGGCAAGGGATCTAAAGCCAAAGCAGATCTCTGCTAGTCAGCTTGTGCAGCAGCAGAGCAGATGCTGTAGCTCTGACTTCACTTAGTCTGCACCCTGGACACATGTACTTTCCCTTCTGTATTTTTTCCAAATGTTAAACCATCCAGGATGGTATCTGGAAACTACTGCATTTAGTGCAGCAGACCTAGAATTGTTCATTTGGAAGGTTTTCAGACCTGTCTGCTGGCATCTGTCACCACGTGTGCAGTACTGCCTGGGGTCAGCTTGACAGGAATGTGCACCTCTGCGCTGCCACACGGGGAAGAGGCGCCGGTGGCTTACCGGCAACTCTCCAGGTACAATTTGAAATCCTTCCTGGTCTGCCGGGTTTGGTTGCAGTTCCGTGGCTGAGAGCAGCCTAGCAGATAGGAAATGTGCTATCTTACATATCCTTCAACTGAGCAGGAGATTATGTGGGGCTTGAA
Source organism: Phylloscopus whistleri (assembly GCA_017589585.1). NCBI lineage: Eukaryota > Metazoa > Chordata > Aves > Passeriformes > Phylloscopidae > Phylloscopus > Phylloscopus whistleri. The sequence continues at coordinate 2,286,378 of JADMLD010000549.1, read as the reverse complement.
TATGCTGTCGGTAGATGTGGGAGGGGGAAACCGCCTCTAGCCTGGAGCAGTTCTCCATGAGAATATATGTAGAGACAACTCGTTTTGAAAAGGCCTGGTTGCTGGAAACATTTCTCTTTTTTTTTTTTTTTTTTTTTTCTGTTTGAAAGATTAAATAAGTTTTAATTGCCTAAAAAACGTAGTGTTAATTACTAAGTAACTATGATTTTTTAACAAATAGTCTCTCTGATGTGTAGCAGAAATAAGCAAGATACAGAAGTCTGCTTCTTTTAGTGTTTCTTCCAGTTCCATGGGAGCCCTGGTGGGAGGAATGTTAACCATTCAGCTCTTTTGATGCACAATTTCGTGGTGTGATACATTTTTACTGGGGACAGTCAAGGAGAGTAGCTACATCTCCCCTTGTTTCATAAGCATGAATAGGAGATGCAAGCATTCTACTGCAAAGGCAGTCATCACGTTCTGCAATTGTAATGCTAGCTGGACTGGAGCAAGGACAGAAGAAAACCCAGGTGTTTTGGAAATTGTGCAGTAAAACTTGGTGTTGCTAGAGTGCTACTCTGTAGTATTTAGTTTATTTATGGCTAGAGAAGATACATACTATTCTTGAATCTAAATTGTCTGTTCTCTGCTTTATCACTGACTCCCTGGAAGTCAGTAAAGTTATACAAAGGTTAAATGAAGTTGAGATTACAGTTGGAATTTTCACACTGCAGAATTATATATACAAAATTAATACTAGGTTATTAAAAAATGTCAAAACCAACATTGAACCTTAACACATGTTTGAGTTGTAAGTGGTTATTATATGTACATGCATATATATGAACTGTTAGGTACTAGGAAAGCATTCAGCATCAGTTGACTTTGTTTTGTGGTTTGTGCAGATGAACAAGATAGCAGACGTCAGTTTTAGTCATGGTGACTTGTATATGGTTTCATGATATGGCCATCTGTCTAATGCAGCAGACATTACCTGCAATTCTCTTAAAATGATGCAGTACCTACCTTAAAAATTGAGGTTGTTTGCTTTTTAAAGGAACAGCATGATAGCACTTGGCAGTACGCTCTGGTTTACTAGCTAATAGGTGAGACAAGCTAAGATGGCTCTTCTGTCCAAACAGAAGGGTTGAATGTGTTGCTTCTCTCTTATTTCTAAAGTGTGTAATCTTGTTCCACAGACCATCTGCTTGGTTGCTGTAATATTTCTCCTTTTTATCCTGCCTAACAAAACTAAGGTATACAACAATACCCAGGGGATAATTGATTGGAATGATGCCTTTAAGCCACATTTGTGTATTTTTCCTATTTTCCTGTTTTGTCATTTTGGCAACAGATACATAGTTAAGTTTGTTTCATATTTAATCTTTCTTTTCTAAGGAAAGAAAAGTTTTGTTGCCCTAAGAAGCAGTATTGCAGGGATGTTAATGTGTTCTCTCACACATATGTTCCCAAAATTTGGGGCCAGTAATAGCATTTTATTGGATTGGTTTGTTTCAACAGTGACAGCTGATTTTTTTAAAAAAAATCTGATATTGCAATGTGATATTGCTGCTTTGCTGTGACTAAATACTTGCTTTAGTCGTGTTTTGAATGAAAGTATCACACAGGTAGAGGCTACCATAATGTATTGCTCCTCTTCTGTATAGGATTGTTTGAAATTCCTGCAGTATAGAGATCAATTCAGCGGAGAAGAGAGTTTATTCCACAGTATTTATTTAATGAAGAAGAAGAAAAGAGAAAGCCCAAGCTGAACCTTTGGAATTGTTATTAAGTAAGAAGAACACATTTATACAGACAAATTGGCACGGCTTCCCAGAATGCACATCTCAGAACATAGTTAGAAAAAGAATAGTGTAAAAACATTCTGAAACTTAAGTCAGATGGCAAATCTGTAAATAGACATGCAATGCTCATTCAGGTGCTGTGACTCAGAGGTGAAGTGAGCAGAGCCGGCACTGCCGCGGTCAGGGCTGTAACACTTTGGAGCCACTCTTGTGGAAAGAGAAGCCGGAGAGGACAGAAGGTGAGCAGTGATTGCATTGGTCATGTCAGGCTGGTCCTGGGCATTTTGGTCCTGGCAGGCCTGTCAGAGCAATGACTGCCCCCGAGGAGGTTTCAATTCCGCTGGATGCTTTGGAAGTTACTTTGGAGGTATAGCTATTGAAAGAGAAGCTAGCAGTAATAATTGTGCAAACCATTGCTGCATATGAGGATTCTGGGATGGAAGAAAAATACATGCATACATGGTGGGTGTTTATATATATATGTATATATTCAAAATCCCAGCTTCCCAGATGTGCTTCTAGGTGATAAGTAGAAAGCATTTGAAAAACCATTATCCCAGTGCAACGTTTTCATTGCTAACCATTTTACTCGAGTCACTGCAGCCTTGACTCTATCAAAGCTGCCACCTTTGTTTTGTTTACGGTGTTTTTCTTGTTTGGAAAGCAGGGAAGAAGCGTGCAATTAGGTACAGAGTTTTCTGATGGAGGATGTCAGAAGAGTGTCACTGGAAGCCTTCATGTCTCAAACAGTTATCAGCTTTCTCATCTTACTAAGGCTCCCATGTTATCTTCAAAATTTTCTTAGTTTCAAATCTGGCATGGCTGTTATTATCAGTAACATTCTTTATATGCAAAAGCAATAAACTGAAAGAGGAATACAATTACTGCGGGTTTTAAAAAAATTTTAGATGGTTTCTGAGAAGTTGAAATGGGCACAGCTAAATAGGAAATTACGAGACCCTCTAGACAATGGAGAATATTTTGCTTGTGTCTTGTCACTCTCATTCAGATTTTCAAATTCTGGAATAATAATTCTTGTTGTTTCGGGTACAAAACATGGTAATCTCGATTGAATATTTACAAATATCCATTTGGTCCAAATGATTTCACAGTGACATTAATGTGTAATATTACTGAAAACAGGATAGCTTCTGCTTTTCTGTGTTTTGACTTCATTGTCCAATTAAGTCTGAAACTAAGGGGAAAAAAGAAAAGGTAAGACATATGTCATACCTCTTGCAATCCTTTTTGCTGTGCAAATCATTATTTTCTTTTTAGGGAAAATAAATAATAATAAATAATAAAAGAGGGATGATTCTATTCAAATTTGTTTTTGCAACTCTTTTGGGTAGAATCTTCTGGCCTGTGCACTTCAGATTTAACTTTACCAAGGATCTATCTTCCTTACCAAATGGATTGTAATTTTCTGAACCAACCTTTCCACTTGAGGCTAATCCTTTTAGGAAGAGGTAATTTTCCCGTTTATCTTAATTGACATGTTCCCCAAATTTCAATCTCTGCATTAACTTGACCTTAATTATGTGGCCTCATTGATAAAATGAAGGTTACTCAGGCAAGCTCCATACATGATTAATATTTTTATTGTGTTTGTAACAATTAAAAATCTGAACCCTCTTCCTAATCTTTAGCTTTAATAATTTCTAAAAATGAGTGTAAAGAATATTTGTGGTGCTTTTGGTCATTTTTAGTTCTTAAAAAGTAAGTATTATGTCTGAGATATATACTTTGATGTAGATCTCTGTATTTCCATGTTTCCTTTCATAAGAAAAGTATGCTTTGATTTTGTAAATGCCATTATTTAGTCTTGATAGGTTTCTACTGCTTAATTTTTCATTTTTTCACATTAATTTTACTCCAGTCAAACATGCATTACCTACAGTAATAGATTATTACAAGTAGAACCTATTTTAGTACTGTCAGATAGACTGGGTTAATCTTAAAATTTGAACCATTGATTCATAGCTTTTAATCACTATTTATCTGAATAAAATTTTATTAAATGCTTCTAATTTGAGCTGTAGTTACTACTGACTTTAACTTAGAGCAAGCAGTAAGTGTCTAAAATTCATGCATTAGAAATTCATTCTCACAGTCACAGAAGGCTGAGCAGTCTTGCAAGTAGGAGAGGACTTCATGCTCCAGGTGTTTTTGTCCTGTACAATTGAGTTGTTAGAAAGAGACTGCAGTACTTTGGGCAAATCTAGCACGGCTGTTATTATCAGTAACATTCACAGCTGGTTTGTAGTAAAATGCAAGACGCTCTAGTCTGTGAATAAATATCTTTCTGACTGCACAGGATGATAATTGCTCTGCCAGCACTTTCTTTGGCACCTACTTATCTCAGCTGAAATGATTGATAAAAATATTTTTGTACTGACGTTGAACACTTCTAAATTATATAATGATTTTTGTATTATTTCAAATTTACTCCGAAGAAAGTTCATGCTAAATTGAGTTTCACTGCTGTCAGTATCTTTATTAATCAGAATAGGAGAAGTATGGTGTGTTTCCCACCTTTTTGCACAAGATCAATTTTTACAGCAAGACTTCCTCTTTCTTTTCTTGGAGCGACATGGAGAGTTATGTACGAGGATATCAAGTCACTGACTTCAAACAGAAGACAAATTCACTAAAGTGAAAATGATTGTGATAGTTCTCTAATTTCCCCCACAGTGTATGTAAAACTGACTTTTAAAGTGTTTAGTGGATAATGGATCATGTAAGGTCAGTACTAGCCATAGCTGTTATGGCTATTATTTTCTCCTTTCATGGGAGGGTGCTCAGCAAAATGAGATTGTCACGCTCTTTTTTTTTTGAGAGGACAGCGACAGACAGTTAAAAGCCTCTTCATGTAAGGATGTTATTTCATAAAGACACCAGCACTGGATTATCCTCTTCACTTTAAACTTCTGCCAGCTTGTACAAAGAGATAAAACAAAATAGCCCCAATCCCAGGGGTGGAGAAGTGCTGGCCAGATCTGCCCATGTCCACAGCTTTCATTTTGATTAGTCACATGTGAGGAAAATTCACTTAGGCTGAGAGGTAAATTTAATACCGGTTATGCCCATGCTGTTCATATCACAACCATTTTCACATGATGCCACTTAATTCCCTAAGAAGCAGAAAGGTAAATCGGTGGCTGGCCAGCTAAGGTGTCATAATGCATTAGGACCAGGGCTCGCTGCAGGGGATAATGGTTCTGATTGCTGTTGACTCATGTCTCCACCAACTGCCTCATGTAAAATAAGTGACATTTAAAAGGCATCAAGATGTGAGAAGAGGTGAAAAAAAAAAAAAAGGGAAGAAGGAAAAGCGGAGTACTAAACTTGCCACTTGAACATAAAGTCCCTTTTTCACCCTAAGTGGTATAAAAATGATAACTCAACATGCCATAGGTGACCTGTGCTGTGCTTTGAACTTCCTGTCTTATGTTTTTAGAGAAAATCTGTAAAATTGCTTCTGGGAACTGCTCCAACATGTTATCATTTATTTCCCATTTAATTTTTTTTACTGTTTTTTTTTGCCCTTGGATATCAGTCTATTCATCTTTTAAAAAGCTTAAGGCTGAATCAAGTTAGGGAATGGTATACAACAAGAGGCAGCCTAGTCTCTGAAGGCCCATTTAAGTCTATTTTTATAAAAAGAATCAAATTCCAGTTTACAGTAAGCATATGCTTCAGTTGACATCTGTTTCTAAGACTTGGATGCTTTGTTTGCATAACAGGCACCAATAAATGGCCTTGTTTTAAGTCTGCTCACTCAGTTGTATTTGGGTTGTTCAGCTGGGGATTTGAGTTGCAGCTGATCCCCTACCACTCATAGCAGATACGAAAGGGAAGAAAAAAAATTCTGAGAAACAGAGTCTTATTTATTAATGCAGATTTCAGCATTCTCAATAAACCACTTCCTTTTTGTTAGGTGACTACTTAATACTTATTTGCCCAGGTAGAGAAACATTTGAAAGTATCAAGTATTAAGGATAACAAAACGATTGTTTATTTTTTTAATGTTGTATTTAATAACATTTGTATGGTTCTCAACTGACAAAGCCTGGTGCATGTAATGCTGGGAATTAAGTGGATGATACGCGTAAGAAATGCATTTGTTATGGCAACATATATTATAATGATTTTTAAAAATTACTTTTGTTTTCTTTAAGCGTCCATGCCCTACTGCTGACACAGTCTAAAATGTTTTGTAAGCAAAATTTAGTTTTATCTGCTTTCTTGGGAAAGCAAATTCTGGACTTCTCAAGGGAAAATTCAGAAGTGTATGTGTTTCTTCTCTAGCTTGCAGAATATAGAATATTTCTCTGTGAAGTGATGCATTCTGTGGCAGTTATACGATATTTCTCTCTTATGTATAACAGTTTAAACACATTTCTATGAAACCTAGGTAATGCCTGTAAAGAGTACAAAAATGTATCAGTAGTATCACAACTCTATAATTACCTTGCTTAAGAACTACTGTAGTTTTTTAAAAGCAATAATATCAGCACTGCTTTCTGGTTAGTATTTTGAACTTTCCCTCTAAATTATTGTAAAGTGCTCTCTAGTAGTGTACAGAATATGTAACATATTTCAAGTGGATTTACTTATCAACTTTTTCTAGTGGTACCAACAGCAGTAGTGTGAAATATATCTACTCCATTTACTCTTATCCATTGCACCTACTTTCTTTTTCCCTTTAATTTTTATATATGGTAAAAATTTCATTGAAGAGAGATTTTAGATGACAGGACTGTAATTTTAAAACCAATAGAAGAGGTGTAAGCAATTTGAGCTTAGCTGAAGCATAATCTTAGGTTGTCAAGAAGAAACCCATTCTCCCTATGCTAATCAATCAGTATATCAACCAACCAATCATCTCCTCAGCTTAGCATATATCCTAAGGTTTGATATATCTATTAACTGCCCATCATGCAGCTGGTCTCCAGTTGATGAGATTCCCCCTATCTTGGCATTTGGAGGCAGACAACTGAGCTATCAGAGCCTCAGATAAATACTAAAGTGGAGATTTCAATCCTGTTCCTGATAGCAAAAGACAATCCAGGAATATAGAACATATTTTTAGAAAAGAGCACATAGAGAATTACATTTTCAACAGTTTGTTATATGTGAAAATTGCATATATTTCATGATCCCTTCTTCCTCCACCCCCTCCCTTCCCAGAAGTAGCAGGAAATTACTCTTACATTGTGACTCAAACTCTTAACAGTAAAAGAGAACAACAAGAAAGTGCAAAAAAATTAGTTTTTAACTGCTAATTACTATAACGGTGTTACACAACTCCTTAAAAAAAAAAGTGATTATCCTCATTATTGCAGCATTATTACTCTACTGGTGAAGAGCTGTATGAAATTAGTTTGTCACAACACACTTAAACTTTAGGGGAAAAGTTTGAATTTCAGAAGATTATACACCTGCCTCTCTATTTGTGAGGACTGGGCTCAAAACCCATTAAATAAAAACATAAACTGGGTGTTGAAGAGTCTACCTGCTAATATGGAAGTTTGGCATGAGGTGCAAGAAATGCTGTAGAAATTGATGAGTTATTGCGTTGTGTTCGCCGTCAGTAAAAAACTGCCTCAAAAAATGAAGTGGCCTAAATTGCATTTTTTAAGAGCTTTCTACTCCCTAGAGAGAATCCTAGGGTTGCCCAAGGGCCTGTGGTCACTGTGGAATGTAACACAGGACACAAGGGACAGGTGACCCACTCCAATTGTACTATCAAAAGATGGGGCCCAGTTTCTGTGCTGGCAGATGACTGAGCAGTTCCTGAAGTCAGAGGATGTGTGCTCACTTAATTAAAAATATGATCAATTCTCTTCCCTGACCTACCAACAGTAAGCATAAGCATATTGTTGTGAGGTTAGCTTATAGGCTTTTTCATGCTTTCATTTAATTAAACTGAGTGTAATGATTTGCTTTGCTTTTGTTCCTTTGTTTCTGAGACTCAAACCACTGGATGTTCTGAAATACATTCTCTCAACACTGAAAAAGGGCATAAGTACCTAAGCTACATATCTTAGTCAAAGCACATTGTTCTTGACACAAGAGCACTTCTGTATCAGAGTGAGGAAAAGTAAGTTTTTATACAGCTCTACAGTGTTTTTCAGCAGAATTCTTGTAACACCTATCTGTGTTTTTATGCTTTGTAAAATAAAAATGTGGTCAGTTAGGTCATGGTTTATTACAGTAACATGGAAATGTGAAAGTAATCAGGGAAAATATTTCAGGCCACTTTGAAGACTAAATTCTGCTCTTATCACTTTAGTATCCTCCTTTACCATAACCCATTGAAACACTGATTTCCTGAGAAAGTTACCCTTGGATTTGACTCTACAAAATGATCCAAAGCACTAACATATATTAATATAATAAAGGCTACTTTGTTTCTCAGAAAGACCATGCATATTTTAAATCCAAGGTTGGTTAGCTGGGATACACAGGCATAATACCAGCTGAAGCTCTGGCCCACGGTATTTAGTGGTCATGAAAAGTGCCAGACCAAGAGCTGTGGTTCTTGAAACCCGTTCATGCAAAACAGCTTTGAACAATGGTAAAGTTCTCTTGCGTTGCCCTGTGAATGTATGCCCAACCTCACCTCACTTGGCCTTTGAGAAAAAAATGTAAATATTTTCCTATCATACAGATTTGTTTTAACTCTTACCATCTAAATTCATATGGAATGTGGATCCATAAATAGGTGAGAAGTCTGGTTCATCTTTGTGCAGCATTCTCACTTACAGAACTCGTTACAAATCTTATTCCATATGAGAGATGAAAAGAAGGTTTAGTGATGTAGGGAGATTTGGGGCATCTGCTTTGTGTAGACTTTTGAAAATTGCACACTTAGCACTAGTTGAAATTACCCCAGGAGAAAGTATCAAGGCCTCTTCAGTAGAGGGACCTAACAAATTTATCTAATTATGTGGAGGATGCATGGTCACCATTTGCAAGTACATGAAATTCAGAGTACTAATATACAATGTTTTGTTAGACAAATCCTGTCCAAAGCCTTGAAACTGAACTGTACCTGCAATTATTATTTCCCCTTGTACCCAGTTTATATCTCCTGGCTGTACAGAACAGACACTTTTCTAATAGTGTAGAATGGTGGAGTTTGATAAAGGAGAAAAATATGAGTCAGAAGCTGCTGGGACCAAAAAGGCATTGTCTTTGTTTGGTTAATCTGATGGGGGTAAACCAAACAACAAATCACAAACCAAACAGAAGAAATCTGAGCTCCAGACACTACTTCAGAACACAACCAAAATCACCCAAATAAATTCCACTTTATCTTGAGCATTACATAAGGGTGCATAGGGCAGTTACACAAACTTCCGTGTTCTGTATCAGATACTTGAGGAAGATAATCAATATTAGTAACCCACATTAATCTACAGGTTTTTACCTTCTCTACCTATGATATATCTCTAAACCACAAAACAAACAACCAAATGAACCCAAAGCAACCATGAAACCCCACAGGGAAAAAAAAACAAAACAAACAAACCCACAAAAAGCCCCCAAACTAGTTTCCTCACTTCATCTCTAGACAAAGTGAAACTATGATATTGGAATTGACAAAAGTAGAGCTACAAAGCTACAGCTGAGATATGGTTGATTGTATCTTTAAGCTATTGTGAATACTGGAAAAAGGCAGATATTTAATTGAGCTATCCAACTATTTGCCTGGACACGGTTCTTTAAAATCTTCCTTTCTCTATTTAGTTTCTTGTTTGTGAAACAAATAAATACGTATGCACTCCAGGTTTATTGTTACATATTTAAATGGTACAGTTCAAATATCACTGAATATTCTTTTTCTATGCTTCTCAGAATGAGTGCTCATTTAAATCAGATATTATGAAAACTGGATGACTAATCCTAAATTCAGGTGTACTACCACTCAGGCTAGGCAGATTGCTAGTTGATCATGCTAAGATGCTCCCTTATCCATTATTGGATCTGAAAAAGAGGAGGATTAAGAATTATCTGACTTCTCAGTTAATGTGCAAATCATCTAAAAGCTTCAGCTTAGAAAGGTCTTAGAAAGCCGAACAGCACTAAAATAATAATAGTGTCTTAAGAATTTTTAATAATATAAATGTGCCGTATCACATTTTTAGAGTGAAAATAGAGTTTTATGGTTTCTATTTCAGATGGTCTTTTATCTCTCTCTTCCTGTTTTTATAATGATGCATGGATGTCCTAGAACTCTACTTCTAATTAAAACTTTTTCATTGCAATTAGAAGTTGTCACTTGGGACAAACTCGCACTGTTGAAATTTAATAACAATTATAATACTTTCAGGCAGTAGTAGAAAGTAATTTGATAAATATCTTTGGAAATTAGCATTAATCTATTTACTTTTAACAAAGCATCAGGCAGGGAAGGAAAAGTATATCTTGGGAAATATATTTGTATAATGGATCTATGATCTTTGCAGGGGTTTTGTCTGTAATACATATTCCTAGTATCTTTCTCTGCTCTTGGTTATGGTGAAAAAAACCCTTCATTGAAGAGATTGAAACACTATTTTCTGTATTTTCAAGGCACAGGAGAGTCTGTGAACCAGAAGGTATCTCTTAATGTTCCCTCTTTGCATTTTTAGGCTAGTTCTGCTGTTTGCTATAGTAATATTTGTTTTAGCATTTCTATCTCTCCAATATATATACTTGCCTTTCAAAATCTGTGAAAAGTATTTAAAAAGAAAAGAGAAAAATGCTAGTATTTCAAAACCCTATTATAATGCATTTTCAAATATGTCAGACACATCTTTGTTAAAATTAAACCAAGGATTGGTTTTGAGCGAATAGCCCTATATCCTTACAGATGCTGTGGATGGATGCATCTAAGCTGCTTATTATATTGATGGGTTTTGCTGCTCTGCAGCAAATGAAAACAGGCAGCTGCTTCCTCCATCAAAGCAAAAAGCAGCCTGAGTTTTTATTAAACGAGTGTTCATTTCTTCTATTGCCAAAATTCTTACACAAAACAAAAGAGCAGTTTTAGCACATTATTGCTTAACTAGACATGAACAACTGACAGCAAGTGATAAGCCTGTCTGCTTTTCACAACTGGTAATCATTTTTGGAATAGATGTTTTAATATAGTTGAATATAAAATTTTGTAATTTACATCTACAATGGTACATAAATTTATAGATCCAGTTTTTTGCAGGAGAATGAAGGCTATAATCACAAAAGGTTTGTTCCAGTGTTGTTTAATTTTTAATAACTATTTGAAAACTAGGTACCCTCTCCCTCACCCCCCCCCAAATTCATTCATTTGAAAAAGATGTTAAAGACAATCATACCAGTAGATTTGTACAGTTGGCCAATTTTTCTTATGGAAGGGACATGCGTACATTTACAGCTTTGACTTGTTACCGTATTTCCACATCACTTCCACTGAGCTTCTTAAGTTTGTGCTCTAAAAGACATTTGCAGATTGCAGACCATCGTGTTTCCCTCCTAGTCGTGAATAATAATGAGAGTGAAAGTGAGAGATGCAGTGCTGAGGCCATTTTGCCAGGCTGAAGATCTCAGCCTGTGCTTATACATATTTTTCAATGATCTGAATATCATGAATTCTGTTTTAGATTGGAAGAGAGACAAGAGTTTCTACAAAATGTATGTGCATAGGGAAAAAAGAATGTTTCTCTTTATATTCTCTTCTATTTTTTTCTGGTGTTCTTGTACCTTTTCAAACTCACTTATAGCATTCCTGCTGTGGAAAAGTAAGCTAGCCATTCTCCCTGCCTCAAATTACTCCTCTTCACTGGACTTAAAAGGTGGTTTGCCATCTGCAAAAGCCAGGTGCAGTAAGGCACAGATACAAGGTGCTACTGTAAAGGCTATTAAATAATTTTCTTTTTTCACACTGTGTGCATTTATTGCTGAAGTTACTCACTTGTAAATACTGTTGGGGTAAATTTCAGAATGGAAAGCCTCAGATTAAACAACTGGACTTTCAAAATGTATTAGCTCTTAAAGATGCTGGCATTTGAGGTGGTCAAATGTCCAGAGGGACACAGTACTTGGTAGCTGTCCTCCTTTTGAAAATCTGGCCTCAAATTCATTTTTGTAGTAAATAATTTTACAGTTCAAGGCATACCAACTAACTTGCAATGATGACCCTTTTTTTTACCTGCATCTGCTGTAGATGGGTGTAAACTTAAAAATTAGTGTACTGGAAACAGAGTGAAACAACAAGGATTTCCTTCAGTGAGTTTTTTCCTTGCTTAGCAATTTCCTCCATTTCTTCATTTTACTAAAGTGACCAGGTTTGTCTTTGGATTATTATGGAAGTTGTTTTCTATGCAATATTTTCATTTCTCTATGCATGCATTTTATGGTATCTAAAAATGAATATTTGTAATATTAGTGTCTCATTATGTGTTTTTACATTTTTTAATTCAGTGCACTTTAGGTGGGATCTTAGGTAGCAGGGATTACTGATTATCCTTTCATCTGTGTCACATTTTGTGTGCTCTGTGAATAAGGGAATGAAAATAAAATCTTTACTTCATGGCTATACTGAGCAATATTTTTAATGGTAAAATTATATTGAAAAGTGGCTTGAGGTATGGAGTTTGGAGAAAGTTTAGAGCTGGAAATATTTTTGGGAGCTATCTATGCCAACTAACTACAGCAGAGCAATTATTTCTAGGTAATCTTTACTCAAGCAATTACTCAAATTAGAACATGTTATATATTACTACCAATGTGTATTTGGCAGACATACACTTTGCATCCACTTGGTATCTAATCTTAATTGTGCTATTCATAATTCCATGTTTTAACTTTGACTTGGAAGTGAGGTTTACTGCTCCACTGGCAGAAGGGCTCATAATATTGATTAGAGCTTAATTTTGAAATTTACTCCTAAGTACTGTGCTGTTGAACCTTGATTTTGATCTGCTCTCTTACTTCTCCAGGACCCTCAGCAGATGTATGGTGCTTCTTGCTGTGCATGGTGGTGGTGATCCACAGAAAAACTAACCAAGATAAAATTGTCGAGCTTCCCTTCCCATGTGACTTGAATACAGTCACATAGTCAGTAGAAAATAAGGTTTGATACTGTAAAATTAGGGTTGTGACAATGCTACAGTGCTCTGAGAATGGAAGAACCTTATTTGAAAATCCTAGAATTCCTTATGTTATATTCTATAATAGTTTTTTCCAGTAAATACTTTAGCTTTGGGGATTTTCCGTCTTCTCTACAGTCTTTTAGCAGAGGTGATGGGGAATAATTGCCTGTCCAGGCAGGCCATTAATTTAACACCTCTCCACAGTCTATTGTAGTGCTAAAGATTTTTCTGCTCTCCACTAACTGTGTGTCTCAGTGTGGAAGGATAAAAAGTGCCTTACTTAGGGTCAGAAAACAGTTCATCATTGCTCAGTGCAGTTATTGGTATGACTTTTGAGACATTATTCATCACTTTGCCCAAAAATGCTTTTTTTCCCTCACTTTGATGACTATTAAAGCAAATAAGGTGATTTCATGTAGACAAGAATCAGGACAAACTAGAAAGAAGATCTTTTTGAGTAGATTCATATGGGGAATGCCTGACTTTTCAAATTTAAATTGTCTTTGCTTTTGAGGGTTAAGATAGGATTTGTACAAAATTTACTTGAGGCTTCAAATGAATAGGAAGACATCTCATAGTTTAACAGTGCAAATAAAAGACAAAATCTGAATGTTGAGATCAGACATCTGTACATGTGGCTGTGAGAAGTGCCAGGGAAATGTGAAAATACTTTCAATTTGCCTTAGCTTTGAAAGTAACTTCTTAATCTGCTAGAATGTGTTAAACGGTTGTAGGACAGCTTTATACCTCCTACTCAGAGCTCCCAGGGACAGCTCACCTGTCACCTCCAGTTGCCCCTGTGTTTCCTGTGTGTAGTGCTGGCAGACAGTAGAGCAGAGTTCCCTGCACTGTCCCAGTTAAAGTAATCGGTAGCTACCGTGATTTCTTTGTACCTGTGGAGCACTGCTGAGACATAATAGCTCCAATAGTCAGATGTCTTCCTTAAAAATACACATCTCAAAGTTCTTTTCTACTGACGTGATGTTATTTAAGAACTTCACATCAGATCTCAATATTTGTTATCCAAAAGTTGACAGCATTCTCTAAAATATGTGAAATACGTGGAAAAAACCAATAGGAGGAGAGAAACTTTTTTTTTTTTTTTTTTTTAAATACTGGATAATTTACTTCTGGTAGACAATTTTCTATACTATCAGAGTATTCAGCGTTTTTAGATTTGTTGCAGAAGAAGCACAGGCTTTGTGTAGCTTTGGACTAGTGCTCCAGCTGATTGTTAAAACACAGCATCCTCAGAAAGCTGTCTACACGTGGCTTAGTCCACGTGGCTTGAAGGTTGCTTTAAGAAGCTGTTGTGCCATGACTAGTGCAGAAAGACCTGACACTTTCCAACAGCAAGCACTATGAAAGTGATAAAACCAACTTTAGTTATCTTTCTTTCCATTATTAAGATTTTTTTAGTGTTGTTCCTCTGTAGGAAGAGCTTGGGCCTTTTTTTGGTTACATCATACCTCATGGTGTAAGGATGACTTGGGTTATTTTTCTTGGCCTTCCCATAATTTCATTCTGTGTGTCTAAGTAACTTAATCTGTTTCTGTCTCTTACTTTGGTTCCCAATGTGCAGACTTGGGACAGTAGAAATTCATTATATCATCAAGTTCTTGTGAAGTAGACTCCATTGCTGTGGTGACATTTTATGATATGGTGACAAGTGCTGTAGAAATGCCTGCATTTTGTATGGCTGTGATGCATTTGTAGCATTTCTCTATTCACCATTGTATGATTTAATGATAAGATTTTTCTACTCCTTCTACTGTAATAACTATTATAAATCTGTCTGGAAGTAGATATCATCTTTCTTATGGCATTTGTAGTGAGAATCCTGGTCCATCCTAGTGGTGAAAGGATCCTTCAAGAGTTGAAATGTCAGCAGGCATGAGCTCTGTCTCTGTCCCATGTCTTCAGACGTGCCCATTCCTGAGGGTCTCCTTTGAATACCGGTGCAACTTAATATTTTTATATGTTTCAATAGAGAGTCTAATGCTTTCTGGCAATTATTCTCTGTTTTGAAGTTGTAGTTATCAAGCTGATAAAGAGTTTTAAAACCTACAGTAAATATCACAAAATTCTTATTTTTGCAAAAAGAAACTCTCATTTTATCATATAGTGAGATTTTTTTAGCCCCTCTGTCTAGGACTTGTAGAATATTTATAGCCTTGAAAATACAAGCACCATTTTTGATATTCTTTTGATATTCTTTTGCTTATCCATCTGTAAATAGTTTACTGTCATGTAAGTTATTGTACATGCAAATAGGTACCATCCAATGTTGTGTATTTATAATCAAATTCAGAAATCAAAGTGAGAATAATTTTATTTTAAATATGAAAGAATTATTTTAAGTGTGTTGATAGGAAACTTAATCCACATCCATATGTATGTGTTTGCAGGAAATAAATTATGCTTTTCACAACATAGTAGTAGTTGTTAATTCATAGGAGTTCTGCATTTCTGCATTACAGCTGTATGTTTTCTAACAGAAGCAGAACTATCTTTCCTATACTTGCAACTTCAAAATGTAGGTCATTGTGTTGGCGAATGTAGGTCAGAGTGAGGAGGAAGAAGACAGAATGCAAACTCCTCCACATGGATCTTTAAGCTTATCCCTGTTTTGAAGGTAAAGAGGCTTACCTACCTGTTCAGGCACGAGAAGCTTTTCCTTTTGCTAAAATTAACACAGGTATTCTGGCTTCTGGTTTCTTGGCTTAGCTGGGAGCACACTTGAGACTTGTTCATGAAAGACCTCCTGACTCCTGCTTCTTTAGCTCCCAGATGCTTGTACTATTGCTGAGGTGATCCTTTCTTTCCTGTGAGGGAAGGCAGCGGGAAGGAGGGCTGTGCACGTTGCTGGCATCTGCCTAAAGAAGAGCATTGTCTTTGCAAAGGTGCTTCCCCCTTCTCTCAGCACAGAGCTTTCGATACACCTGCAGTTCCAGCTGGTATCAACGTTGTAATGGTAGCAGGGGAAGGAACGGTGACCCCTCAGAAAAGCTTCAGTGACACCATTCAAAGTGCCCTCTCAATAATAACTGCAGAAAAGTGAGAGACATTTGACTGAGGGAAGTGAGAAGTCAGATGTTGAAGGATGTTTGCTACAATTGACTAGTATTTTTAAAATTCACTCAGGCTAGAAGTTTGCTATAAAAGGGTTTCAGTTTTTTATGTTTGTGGGTGTGAGGGTTTTTGTAATGTGAGATATAAGTATTATAAATGGTGTTAAATTAGCCGTGTCTTCACTAAATATTAAAAAAATCCACTTTTATTGCTTGAGTATACACCAGTCACTGCAAATTGAAACATTCTTTATGTTATACACTAAAATATTTAAACAGTTATTATATTTATTGCAAAATCTGTCATTTTAGCATATTTCAATGCTCAAAAGCATTGAAATGCTCAAAGGGAGATGAAAAACCCTGTACAATTCTTAGTGTATGTTTCACTAAAGAATGGGTAGTCTTGTGTGAGTATTTTATTTTAACCCTTAGCAAGTCTAAGCAAAATAGCACACTCAAAAATACCTGATCAGACTGAATGGTCATGAACAGGACAAATACAGGTATTGTATTAGTAGTTTTGTCATACATATGTATCATCAGTCTGGTTTTTTCCCTTAAATATCCTTGTAATACAAAAGTTATATGCAAAGTTTTGGAGAAATCCCATGTTGGCTTTTGCTTGATCTGCATGCAGTCAAGATGTTTTTAAATTTTCGTTATTTCTCACTAGGAGTAAGGGTAGTTCAGAATACTTACTGGATGGAAAGGAAAAGTTATATTGATGATGGTTTCAGTCAGGCTTTAAGTGATTTCAAGGATGACGGGTTTTCTCCCAAACTTCTGGTTCTGTTAAAAGTGTAGTGATGTTTTTAGCCTTGAGAACAAAAAAATGGTAGGAATAGTCTAAAGGATACACATACCTAGTAAGCTGCATGGAATTCAACTTACTTGTCTAGAAATATCTAAAAGATGCTCTATATGTCAAATAAGTTTACTGGAACTGTTGAAATGTCTATAGTTCATAATATGAAGTTTGTGTCTCAATTCTTAACGTGTGTGTGTTGGTGGAGGGGGAAGTAGACTCTGGATTTTACCTGTGGACAAACACACAAACATGGTTTTTCATTGCTAAGCAGCCACAGATGAAAAACACATACAGCCATAATTCAGCTGCATATGCCTTTGATTCTTTCTCCTTTAACTTTGGGAACCTTTGCAGACATAGCTCAAGTTCCTGAGTATGAATCTGTTTTTCTCAGGCCCCCTCAAGCAATGAAGTCTGGTGCCTGCAGGAGAGCATGGAAGGCACACAGGATCTGTGCTGCCCTCTCCATGGGCCACAGCATTTCAGCTGGACATTCCAGCCAGGTGGGAAACTGGCCTGGCAAAACCATTTTTATGAGAGACTGGTTTTGAAGGAATAAATTTACATGGAAGCCTCCAAGTAGTTGTCCATGTTGATGAGGACCAGTGTTGCACCCGACACAAAGAAATGACACTCACACACTGAGATGTCCAAGGCAAAAAAGGGATGGTTTATTTACAGACTTCAACATTTATAGAATTTCAGCAGTGACCATGGATTGGAGGAAGAAAATCTTCCTCTCCAACCACACTGGGCAACCCAACAGTCCATCAACAGTCTCCTCCTTATGAGAAGAATGTAGACATGGTTAGAGGGTTACAATAACAAGAAAGTTGTTTATGTAAAATCGTGTCTGACTCCATTGCAAAAAGTAAACACAGAAGGCTAAAATAGAACTTTAGAAAACTTCTTAAAGAGATAGAGGAGAACAGCAAAAACCCAGACAACAGACCAGTATAAATTTTATGATGGAAGCTAATAAATTAATGAATAATACAGATTAGGTGAAGAAAGTGTGATTGCTCCTGGCTATTTCTGTAGCACTAGGGAAATTCAAATGAAAACACCAGAGAAGCAGGTATAAAATGAGAGAGGAGGGGTTTCTTTATACAGCAGGGTGAAACTGTGCTGCTTCCTGGTGCAGCTCTGCAAAGTTGACCACAGAACAACCAGAAAAATCCTTCAGTGCCTGTTAAGAAGAACTTACCACTTGTATTTCCTCTTCTCCTTCTTCTGGACTTCTTGAGCCATAACTAGAAATCACACTTTTACTGCCCTAGTCCTGGATTTGTCCTTAGCATGTGGTGCTGGTCAGTCTTCCTTACAGTCAGACTGGTGCCTGACCTAACAAAAAGTAAGAGGAGCTAAATAAAAAGAAACTGGAAAGAAACTGAGTGACTGTAGGATGATTATGATGATGATGTAGCTAGTGAAAAATGAGAGAGCTCCTGTCCCCTGTTGGAAACAGGCTACAAGGCAAAGCTGGCCTTGCATGTGGCCTGGTACAAACAGGTTGATGTTTATGTGAATGCCTAAGTGAATTAAATTTTATATGACTTTTAAAGTCTTGAGTATTGCATGTATATGTGTAGATATATGTGTATATTTATGTGTGTTTACATGTATCCATAAATTTCTGATCATTAATTGTGATGAAATCTATGAAATACTCCAATGCTTAAATCCTAGGTCTTCTTTTTATTTTTCTTTATTCCATGTTATTATGGCAAATATAGAAAATAAAAGAGGTAGAGGTCTGCAAATGGTAATATGCATTCAAATACTATTTCAGACCAGAAAAAAATCTGTTCTAAGAAGGCAAATATCTTTGTTTTATAGGTCTCTGGCCATCTGAAGAAGTGCTGGCTTACTACTGCCTAAAGCATAATGAAATATTCAGGTACAGAGTTAAACATAAAAAGATATTTTCCAATCTCTTAGTTTTATTGTATCTGCATGGTAAAGATTGCTATGATTTAAGACTTCAGATTAAATTTAAAATGTTCAAGGTGAAAGCATGTTGCTCTTAACAAAGAATTCTGAGCTGCCTTTGGGTACTAATATTGCACAGCAAGCTTTCTGCTATATGTCAAAGACTTTTGATTTCCACTCAAGGCATTTTATTTCACTTTGATTTTTGGGAAACAAAAGTGAAGCTCCAATCGATCAGTGCTGATTGTGAAGGTCAGGAAAAATAAGATATTCTTTAAACTGACATCTGTTGCAAAAGCAAGCAAAATATTATCTGATGAAATACATAAAAATCACTGCATAAGAGGAATTTGCACCTGTGTTTAAGTGTTGTGAAACAGTTTTGAAACATCCTTCACTTTTATTCAAAACTTAGAGAAGACAGCTATCAAGGCTCCAATAGGAACATCTAAATATAAAATCCATCCTGCATCCACTTTCTTTCCCCCTGAGTATACTGAGATTTGCGCTTGGAAATCCTTGAAGTTTCATTGTCTGGAGGATGAATAGGGTGCAAAATAAAGCTGTTATAACAATGCATTTGGAGGCATAAATTGTGTCCTGCATGAGGGTGTAAGGCAAATACCAAGTAAACCAGCTTGGAGCATACAAAATCCCAATCTGTGTAAGTGTGGTGTTGGGTAAAATCAGGAAGACCAAACTGTAATTCCCTGCCCCTTGTACCAAATGAGCAACTTGCTCCTACCTGTAATCAAAGACCTGGCACCAAAGTGTGCCCTGGTCCATAAAGCCTCATTCCTACTCCATCCACCACCTGAACAAAGTGCAGCCCATTAGGGGAGGCAGCTCATACTTCTGATCTGGCAGTGCTGCTCCTTCCTCCCAGGTTGGTTGTGTGCCTTCTGCTGCTGTGGTGATGTCCCTGTAGCACTTTACTGTCTGGCCCCATGTTCGTATACTCTGCTTCTTCTCCAGGGCGTCTCACAGCAAACCTCCTGTGCTGCTCACTCAGAGGTATTTTCCTACTCAGAGACAACTCAGAGTCAAACTTCCATGGAGTAAATTGGCAGTTTCACACCCTGATTTCTCAGGATTATGCCCTTCTGACAATACTCTCAGACTAGAGTTTCTTATGTTAATTCTCATTTATAAATGTCACTATATATTGCCTGAGAGACAGATACAACTTTTAAAACTTGCTAGTAAGGGAACTTTGCACTGAAATAAATTTCATATGCATAAATATTTATGTGTATATGTGTAGGCTCATATACCTTGTACATAGAAATTTGGTTCAAAATGCACTAAAAGCCTCACACTGGCTACTTTCTGTGTTTATTTCAGTAAGTATGATTCTTATAAAGAAGTAAGTGCCTTGTAAGCCTTACATATAACCATATGTATATAGTTTCAATATGTAATACACTTGGTTTAGAAAAACAAAAACTTATTTGAGGAAAAACCTATAATCATTTTGTTTAAAAATCCAAATTGCAAATTTCCCATATTTGTTTTATATTCTTACTGGGTTTATGTACAGCTTGTTCCTCCAAACAGTGTCTTTCTTTTGTATCATTTTGATTAAAAAAGGCAACTAGACTTTTTTCAAATAAAATTTTTGGTATCTAAGAAAAATAAATCTAACCTGTTCAGACAGTGAGCATTATTATACAGTCATACAGCCTAGACTGCTCGCCTCAGTGAACAAAATATCAGCATTTGTATACTGATACTGATATGGCATCCTAGATGCTCTTCCTAAATATCAGTGTTGAGTGAGTAGGGAGGTGACCCTTTCAGATAAAAATAGATTTTCAGATATTAATGTTTCAGGGGAGAAGAAAAGGTGCACCAAAAAAAAAAAAAAAAAAAAAAAAGAAAAAAAAAAAAAGAAAAGCAACCAAAAAAAACCCCCAAAAAACCAAAACCAAACTCAACCAAACAGTTTAGCTAAAATTCCATTTTCTGCTTGTGAGAAGTGTCTCAATGGGAATGCTCCTGCCAGCTGTAACAGTTGCCGCAGATTTTGCTCTAAAGCAGCGTGTTCCTAAACTGAGGCTGTGCCTTGCCCCAGACGCTGCTTCACACACAGTTTCGGTGCAGGGTCAGCATCCCTCCCTCCTCCCCTCCTGGGGCAGGCCATGGCTCTGGAGGACATTCTTTATGGCTCCCCCTGCAAGCTCCCATCCGGCACACTCTCTGCGCCAAATTATATTTCACATGCACGTCTTAATAACAGCACAGTATGGTCTAAGTTAAAAGCAGCCTTTTAGACCATGCATTCAGCCCTTTGATCGGGCTCAGTTTAGGCTCTTGACACTAACTTCGTTTAGTTTTCTGAGGCTTAACCGTTTGCTGTTCCCATCGTTGTTCATAACAGCATTGTTTGTAGGTCACTTGCAGTTTTAAGTGCTAATTGAAGGATCGGATTTCTTCATGTGTAATTATTTTGTGGTATATGGCTTGCTTTAAAACTTCACTCTTTTTAATATAAAAAGGCTTTTAGGCATAACTGTACGGAGAGATATATAAATAATATTAATTTCCCCATTTACTTCTCTAGCTGTTTTTGCAAGAATGAATGTGGATTAACATTGTTATCCTTTCCTAACAATTATCTTTCGCTACTCTAGCTAGTTTAGTTCTAAAAGACAGAGCCATTGACAAGGGAAAAAAGGGAACCTTCTCAGATTTTTCAGCTCAGCGGTGGTAATGTTGCACTGAACACTAATGAGGGAACCCCCACTGATTTGCCTGCTTTGTGACTTTTCTATTTCATAATTATTTTTAAAACGCAAAACGACATGAGGTAGCCTAGTCATGTCTCTACAACTTCCTGGTAGCTCAGTTCTTACTGCAGATGGCAATTTGTTCTTGTAACATATATGTCTCTCTGACCATTTTCATCTAATTTGTATGGGTTCTACCATTTCCTTTCTCTCTTTCAGGGACCTTGCTGTGTGTGAGCTAGGGGGTGGCATGACATGCTTGGCTGGGCTCATGGTAGGTCTTTTCTCAATTCCAATCCCATTCAGAGGAAGAAACAAAAGGAAAAATGTTCCAGTGCCTCCAACTGCTGGGTCAGAGAACTGTCAACAGCCTCAGCTGCGGTCAAGCTGCAGAGTCTTGAGAGACCTTCTAGATTGACTTGCTTTCGTATCATATTGATTTTATGGTTGCCTCGATGAGCAGAAACATTTTACCTCGGTGTAGTCAATATCTTTTGTTGTGACATTCCAGGCCACGTACGGTCTGTCTTTCATTGCCATAGCCGAAGCTTTTTTTTTTTTTTTCAGATTATAGTCCCATTTGCTAAGATACAGGAATAGCCTGGCGAATCACAGTTGGAGCACCATGATATAGCTGCTAATGTTTTGCCTGCATTATTACACCAACAAACATGATCCAGAGCTCTCGGTAATTAGATTCTTTTGAATTAGATTGGCCATTCAGGAGAGTCGTTCACCATTCTCTGGGTTCTGAGTCATGTATTCAGGAGATATTATGTAGCAGTGCAGTGCATTAGACAAGTTTTTATGTCTCTACAAATAAAAGCATATTGTTACACTGATTGGCATTTGACAAACCTGTCGCTCTTATACAATGTGTCGAGGTTACAGCCCAATGTGCGAGCATGTCAAAGCTCACAAAAAAATTACCCTTACAAAGCCATCTGCCTGCAATGCAAAGTTATATGAAGGGCATCAGGCAGTCAGACAGAAGCAAGCTGAAAGGCAGAGTGACAGCCTTGTATGATGGCTCTACTAGATAAACAGAAGCCCGCAAATGAAAGCCTCTCAGAATACCATCATCGGCTGTCACAATGCAATTACGGAACAGAATGATAGCAAGATAGAGGCTCCCGCAAATGGAATGATAAAAGTATTGACTGATTTGATTGAATGATTAAAATAATGCAGACATAAAATGAAAAAAGATTGAAGATTGTTACAGAGAAATAGGTGAGGAAGCATGATACTGAAGGCTTGTCACTCCTGTCTTCACTTCCACACAGACAAGCATATTTGCTCATTGTTTGCTGTGCTCTTTTTTTCAGGTTGCTATTTCTGCAGATGTCAAAGAAGTTCTGTTAACTGATGGAAATGAAAAGGCCATCAAAAGTATCCTTATTCAGATAGAAAACTGGTTTGTTGTGCTCGTTCCTTTTTACTGGCTGAGTAACAATCGATATAAAGACACACAGCATGGGGCATATTAAGAAAAAGTCCCCACATAAGTAATTAAAAAACAGATGTGGCATATCTTGAACAGAGCAGCAGCTTCCCCCATTATAAATGCCACATTTTCTCCGTTAATTAAAAATGGACGTGTTGGTATAGAGCATGTACAGTAGTAAATATTTGTCTCGTGGTTGAGTGCTGGAAGATTCGTGTGTGTGTGTGCTGCACGTTACAGGAGGTGCAGCAGGGAATCAAATCATGAGCTCCCCTTCATGTATCTGTTTTGCGTAAGAGCTGGATTTTTTTTTTCCTCCTTTCAGCTACTAGCCCCTTAAAACATACCCAGCATTCATATATTTTCAGAGCTTTTCCAGTGTATGTTGAAATGTTTCATTGTTGCTGCTAAGTTATAACTGCCTACAAATTACCCATTTAGTCTGCTTAATCAATTACCGGTTTATCATTATTTCTCTTGATGTAAGATTGCAAAACTCCTCTGTCCCCTGTAGAAAGTATTTTATTGTATTTCTGATATTAGAATAAATTGCTTTTATGCCCTTCTAATATGAACAGATAGTTCATAAAATTGAACTGGACTTGGGTTAAGCAAGAGAATGAGTGAGCATAATTTGTGGCCACATTAAATATCAGCACAGAACAAGAACAGATATATATGCTGAATACTAATAGCCCTTAGAAATTGAGAGGAAAAAAAGGAAGATATCTATTTGCTTTTGTTCCTTGATAATCTTTCCATTTACATTTTCAGGCAGGCTAATTTTTCAGGTTTTGGCCACTGCAGCATCGGAATTATTTCTTTTTGAGTTTTGTATGTATTTGAGAGCTGACCTAGTGAGTACTTAGTAAAAAAAAATAAACTAATCTGTGGCTTAAAGAAATTGCAATTGCTGATGCCTGTTAAAACAGGAGACATTTCAGTGCAATCATATTAACTACTACCTTTAAAAAAGACTTTCTTAGAGGTAACTGAGGTAACTACAACTGCTGACAACACTTGAACAATTTCATGTTAAAAACAGTCAATCCTAGATCATATCTGTTAAAACTTGAAGTAAGCCTGCTAAAAGTCTCTTTTTTTTTGAAAAGGCAAGTTCTCACCTGTGTTCCAGGGATTCTTATTTTGCTAAATTCTAGTGTGTTAGACTTGTGTCTTGAGGAGGAAGTATTCGTTATTCTGTATGTTTTAACCAGCACCACCCTTTCCAATCTTTCTTCCATATCATTATGAAGATAAAAAATGTAGGAGAAAAGAAGTGTTTCAAAACTAGCCTAACAAAACAAACCCATGTTGTATAGAAGCACAGGTATTTAACAAAGGGTCATTTTATCTACAAAAAGCTTCAGGTGGGCTCAGTAATCATCAACTCAGCAAATGTCTTGCATAGCAAGACATAAACATACCTGAACTTTTTTGAAATGTAGAAGTCTTTTATAACAAGGAAAATTGGCGAGTGCTAAAATATTCACTCAGTCCTTAGAATTAAACAAATAAAAGTGCTTTTATTCCTGAAAAAGATACCGTTAATGTTATCTAATTATCACACCTTAGTTTTTCACAATATGTTTTAGAAATGGCTTATGTTCCCAAAAGTCTTACAAGAGGTCTTCATCTGTATTCACTCAGTGAATCCCTTTCAGGGAAGCGATTGGTGGACGGCTCTAACAGGAATTTATTTTTCTTTTTTAACATTTGGTGCTCAGAAGGCTCAGCATTCAAAGTGCTTTTATTGTGTTGGATTTTACAATGGGCTTAATATTAGCAGGGTGCCAAAGTGCAGCAGGCTAAGAACTTTACCATGTAGGTGAAATGTATTCTTAAAAGTGCACATAATACAATTTCTGTTGCATTTTA
This sequence comes from Phylloscopus whistleri, assembly GCA_017589585.1. Taxonomy (NCBI): domain Eukaryota; kingdom Metazoa; phylum Chordata; class Aves; order Passeriformes; family Phylloscopidae; genus Phylloscopus; species Phylloscopus whistleri. The sequence continues at coordinate 2,261,603 of JADMLD010000549.1, read as the reverse complement.
TATGGTTTATGGACTTCATAGTAATTTTATGATCTGTCTTATGGTAATTTTCTTTTGCACTCTTTTCTATGGTGACTGCCTATAATAGAAGTTTAGGCTAAATTTAGATCTGTTGCAGCCCCACCAGACTCACTGATATCAGGATAGAGTTTTAGGTGTAATTGGAAGTAGCATTCACCCCAAGTGCCACTGACTATAAATTTTTTGCTAGTTCTTATTATTGCTGATGGTATTTTTTAATTCTTTAGCACACCAAATTAAGGTAATGTGGGATAAAATACTGTTTTCTTTTCTCAATTCTGCTCTTCAGGAATAGTTAATGTCTAGTATTATGTTTTTTATGTAGGTATTATAGATTAAAAATAATCTTGTTTTAAAATTACTGTTTACATCTTCCCTTTAAATTTCTTAGGAAGCTTAAATTACATGCCAGTCATACTATAATATCCAAAAATTACTTTCCAAAAAGTAAAAGTGGTTGTCAACAAAAAAAGAAAAAAAAAATCCCTGTCAGAAGCCAGGAAATCACCAAGCAAGCCTGCTAATTATTCTTAATGGGCAAGATGAGCACATTAAGAAACAAATGAATACATCAGTGAAATGTAATTGAAAATCGACCTGGCAATAGTGCATTGCATCTGAGAATCTGCCTTTGTATTATCAACATCATCATAATTATTGTTGTTTTTGTTGTTCCTATCACAATTCAGCGAGCATAACTAACAGCTTTGCTTTGTGAAATCTCAAGCTTTTGAGGATTTGATTTTTCTTTTAATTTTTGACATGCTTCCTATTAGTCTCCATTTCATACTGCCACATGAAGTATTCACTATGAATGTTTTCAATATCTGTATTAGGATACATTATTGAAATGTTAAAAGTTAAAAAAAAATTATGAATTAATCAATTTTAAATAATTGTTGTCATTCTAGCCCTCTCATTGTGAAATATATTGCTATATTTTATATTAATCAGTGATCTTATGTATGATGTTTATGGAGGTTTTCAAAAGGATATATTATGACTTGAGTTGCTAGACCATTTAAAAAACTTCACTCTAACTCCTTTTGCTTATCATGAGCAGGTTTGAATTGATTCAATAGATCATTTATATTGCAAAATCAATAAAACAAAGACAGATGTTACTCCTTTTGCCACCTTGTGCAGGACTTAATTGTTGATTTAGTGTGTTTTATCTAAGTTCTTTCAGGATCATTTAAATAAGGAAAGTATTAGGATTAAAACTATAAACATTTCAAGTGAATAATAAAGATATACATGGGCAAAGTTATCAGATTCATCCCCCATTGTAATTTTGGGTGATATGTATTCAGATACAAATTTTTCAACTTAGCTTATATCTGTGACATAAGTCAGTCATGAACATCAAATTTTATTTCCTCAGAACACTGGAAGCATCTTTACTCACTTTGATGTATCCAAATCCAAGGATGAGGTTCATTTTAGTAAAAATGCCTGTTTCAGAGAGGCTGTGTACTTTCTGCCTTAGCTCTGTTTCACACCATGCACTGGTGACTTGAACTGCTGTCTGAAGGCATCAATAATAGAAAACATTGTTACAGTGCACTATAATGGCCATTAAAATACAGTGTATGGATCTTTCAACAGTCCGGGGAAGTTTAGGTTAGAAGGGTCATGTTTAGCCTGAATGCCTGAAGATATGGGCTCCTAAATTATTTTAAAAATCTAGTGTTAACATGTTCATAACCATTATTAATAGCTTTGCTCAGTTATGTAATTTAAGTGCAGTGTAGCTAATTTATCAACAATGTTGTTTCTGCCCCTATTTAGAAGTAGCATGATCTGCTCATGGAGTTACTTGTGCCTTCCTTTTTCTGTGCAGATATAGACCATTCATTCATTCTCATTGCATATCATGGAAATGATTTAAAAGGCACATCCAAACTACAGAGATGTGTTTAAACCAGTTTTCTGTCACTCCATTTCTAGTTTTTACTTCACTAAATACCAGTTGTCTTTTCCAGTGTTTGGATAGAGACTTTCCTGAAATAACTTTTCTTAAATAACCAACTCTGTTAGGAAGGCAAATTATGTGATTTCAGCAAAGCAAAGAAAAAGATATATCAAAGCATAGAAAAAGATATATCAATGATATTTCAAATTAGCCTGACTCTTGTATTTAATTTTCTTATAAGAGCACTTTCAAAAGATCTGACATATTTTGTGGACCTAGAAACATCCTCCTAATTAGCATCAGGTTTTCTATACCTTAAATAAAAAAAGAAGGATCTTTTACATCTTTACCAAATATGTCAGTTTAAAATAATTATTTACATTTTTACGTGAACCATTCAGAGATGTATGGATTCACACTAAATAATAATTAATATTCTCATCATTTTCACTTGCTTGCTACACCTTTTCCTTCCAGTGGCTTCTCACTAACCACGAATGATTGATTGTGACAATTATCTCTCTAGCTGTAGATGACTTGGTTTGGCTTCCCCTGAAACTTTTCCTTGATATCCTTGCTTTAATTTGCCTGAATGGCTGCCCAAATTTGTGACTTGAACTTCCAAACTACAAGAAGCTGAGACACAAGGCTGGGGTACTGTTGTGGTATCTAAGGGGAAGAAAAGGCATTTATTGCTTTGCGCTCTTTTAAGGTGGTTCCAAACCATTCTCAAGAAAGCAAATGGACTACAAACTCCTTTGCCTGTAGGTTAAGGTGCTCCTGTTGTGTGTTGGATTCACCCAGACAAGAGCCAGGAACATAGGTGTGTCTCATGTGGGTAGGTTCTTAAAACACATTAATCTCCAAAATCTCAGCATTGGGTATAGTGATAACGGTGAAAAGTGAAAAGCAGCACAAACTAGACTGGACATTCAGTGGTTGTAAAAATTTCAGTTCTCCGTGGTTGTAATTCTTGTATTTGTAAATAGTTGCTTTTTAAATATCTGAGGTATGGGACATCTTTTTTCACTTTCCTCTGTAGCTACAGGGCTAGAAATTCCTTAAATAAAAGAGTAAATAGAGGTAGGAAACTAGAGCAAATTGCTGATATATGGCTGATGTGCTGGAGTAGCAATGTAGAATGTATGCTTCTGAAAAAAGATTGACTCTTAGCACAGATTAAAGAAGAACAAACAGATAAGAACATTATGCAGGCATTAGAAATGGAAAACAGGTTTATTATTTTTATTATTGCTTCAGTTTTGTAGATAATTCTTAACAAATATACTACAGATGTAAATGAGATCATCACAAGAAACCAGAATGCCGGAGTATTTAAGGCTCAGAAAGTGTCAAGCTGGTAAGATTCTACTAAACTGTTTTGCTGATTCTTGTATGTACTCCTGTATCAATGTAGATGTGAAATGTATGCAAAAGTGTGAAAGTGTGACCTGAGTTACTGATGCTCACACAGGTGTGTATATAAAATATAAGTAGGTGAGTGATGCAAGAGAGAAATTTAAAAGTATTAAAAAGAATTAGCAAATACAGTATGATTAACCTTGGTGACAAACCCTCTCTTTCCTTTTTACCTCTTTTAATTTATGCTATGTCTCTTCAATCTGTGATTTAGTGCATGGTTGAAGTTTGTCTGCTTCAGAGTCAACACTACCCGTTGAGATTTGGAATGAATGTATCTAAAAATCTCTGGCAGATTTCATTTTAAATAGCTCTGAAAATTTAGGGTGACAACAAATCCCATTTGCCCCTGAAGTAGATGTTGGAGCATCCGTGGGAGGTTTTTTGGTCATCCTGTTTGTGTGATCATTATTGTGTTTTCACTGCAAGGACTGATGGGAACCAAGCACAGTGTATTCTCTCTTGCAGTACTTTAAAAGTAAATTATAAAGCACTTCATATTTGTGGTATAAGGTTAAGAAATAGAAAATGGTTACCTAAGAGCAAATAGTACACTTTTATTTGTGTGTCTAATTTTATTTTTTTTTTAATGACTCACATTGCAAAGGGGCACTCAGTCCTTCTAAAACTGAATTAAGGCTGAAAAGGGGGTGAGGAAGGCAAAGTGTTAATGCAGAATAAGCTTACTCACATAGAGGGTTAAACCCATATGGTTTTGATGGCTATTATTCACGTCATTTAATCCCATGCCCATGTAGCCATTCTATGGAGAGAAGTTAGTTTAAGTGAGCACTTAGGGCTAGAGAAATTCTGCCTTCATTAGGGTTGTGTGTGTGTGCATATAACTTAAAGATACATCTCTGCATCCTAATAAGAGCCTGCCAAGTAGACAAAGGCCATGTGGGTCCCAGGAATGGTCTTTCAGGTTCCATGTGCTGAACACCTCTTGTGAGCAGCCTCAGACACTCTGCTGAGGAGAGGCTGTGTGGTATGTCCATCCAGAAGCTTAGATTTTTTTTTAGATTTCCAATTGTTCTATACTTTGTGCGAGATTTCAGATTTCATCCCTTGTCAAGACTTCAAACCTGGTCTTTTAGATATCAATCAAAAGCACATTTTCTACCCTGTCCTCATTTACATTTATCTAATGCTTAAGGTCATTTGTGATCATTTGAGTGTATTTCAGCATATGGAATCAGTGAATAATAGATTTCAGCCTCACGCTGTGAAGAAAGATTGTGTTTTTACAAGACATGATGTTGTTTACTGGGTGTTAATAATCACTAATTAATAAACATATCTAGACGTCATAAGATGTTGCATTTTAAGGAGTAAAAAAGTCAAGTGTTTAACTTCTTGAGTGCAATAGCATTTGAGGCCTTATTTGCATAAATAAAATAATTAAATTACAAAATAATGTGAAGCACTATATGAAAATATAAGACTCATTATAACACTTGATTTTTAATTCTACATTCTTAAGGCTTTTGCAGATTTGTTGCAACAGTATAAAGTTTTGTAAAATGACTGTTCAAATGACTCTCTAATGGAGTGATCAGTCCTTCAGATTCAGTAATGATGTGATGCAGTAACAAAGTTACATGATCCCTTCTTAATGCCTTGAGGGAACTAAAAGGCTGATGTAAAGTCTGAAATGTTACTGTAACCTTGATTCACTTTTCCTGCAGATGAAAACCATGGTTACATAATGGTTATGGGGGGAAAAAAAAGAGGAAAAAAAACCTCAAGAAAATGAAGAAAATACAGTGTTTTGGAGGGAAGAATGCAGCACTGGTGTGCAAAGTGACATTCAGTGACTTCTTTTACATTGATCAGATTTTGCAGAAATGTATATAGTGGTGTCTGTAAGTGACTTACAGTGTGTTTAATCTGGAGAAGGCATCTTCTTTCCTATGACTTAGACAGTGTCCAGTCTTGCAGCTTCACAGTGGCCTGTGTAAAGTTAAAAAGATTCTTTCTGTATAAAAGATGATTCAGAATAGACTCTTCTCACAGCACCTTCATCTTACGTCAGGATCTTGCACTCTTTTCCTCACACAGGAGCAGAAATTATCAGTATGAGAGTCAGTTTGACACTGTCCTGGATATTTAAGTCTATGCTTGGAAAATATGCCAAAACCTGTATGGAGCAAAAAGGAACAATCTGGTATCAGCCAAGAGAAGTTAGATTAGGACAACCTGCCATACATTTATTTATTTAGATTTATACAAAGCGCAGTAAATGAGCACTTATCTAGCCCTCTGCCAAGTCTTGATTATTGTTTAAAAATACAGTAATGTAAGCCAAACTGGCAGGTTGTCATATTATGTGTTATAATGTAATAGTAGATATTCAGTAAACAGTTTACTTTGCAGTGGATATACAATTCTATTTAAGTTTTTTTTTTTCATGAATATGCCCAGGATTTCTTGCTTATGTTTACTGGAAATAGGTACAGTAATACCACCAAGTTACTAGTAATGCCTTGCCATAGTGAAGGGTATTAATACCATGTATGGGTTTGACAATTTTATTTTTTTCACAGTTCAGAAATTATCCATGAATTGCATTGTTTACCCTATAAATTAGCATATGTTTCTTTGCACCATCAGCTGTTACTGGTTTGACATGTGTTATATCATTGGTTTAACATGTCCACCAGTCATTAAATTAGCTATAACAAAGTCAAGAAATCCCTGTTCCTTGTCTTCTATTTGTTTTAATGGGGAAATCTTCCTGAAACAGCTGTTTGAGTAGTAGAAGTTTGAAAAATTGTTGTTGTTACAAATGTAATGATGGAAGAACTTCACTGAAGAGGAAGGCTTGCAATATATTCTGCTGGTAAGCAGCATATACATCAGTCTGTCCTACTGACTAGGGAATTTGTTCTTCCTTCAGATTCCCTTGTCTGAGAACATGGAAATCTGTAAAGAACAGAAGCTGTGTTCTAGTTGCTAATATGGGGACCTCTGGAGTTTTAGCTGTGGACAAGCCTATTGTTTTGCTGAAAGTTGCCTCAGAGAGGTTCCATTTCACATGAGGATGTAAACAAGGACATGTAACATCAAGCCAGTAACAGAAATTCTTGTGGCAGTGCACCCTTTGGTTTGGTTAGTAGTAGTGTATCATATACTCTTTATTCATTCCACAGTCATTCTTTAGAACCCAGATCAATAGTGAATGACCATGTAACCAAAAGGGACAATTCCTTCTGTTTAAAAATTAAGAGATAAGTTATAATTTTATTCGAGATTTTAGTGTTCCTTACCAATGTAATGCAATTAAAGGTTTCCAGAACTAAATCCATAATGAAAAAAATCTTTCAGAATACTAAATGGAATCCAGCATAACAGTGGATGAGGTCTCAATGACAGAACACTGAACTATAACATCCTGATTCTGTTCGTGTATTAGTTGCCTTTTTATAATTGCAAAGGTGAATATTTTACCTTACTGCAATATTCTTCAAATATGTCAACTTTGAACCTTCCTGACTTCAACTGGTCATATAACAGGTTCCATCAATGTGGGACAGACTTAATAGACTCTCTCTCTGTTTTCATTCACCAAAATTACCTGAGTGTTGGTAAATGAAAACTTTTTGAAAACATTTTATTGAATTTGCTTTGTTTGTCACCTTAGCGACCCTAAAGGAATCCCTTTCTTCCTAACGCTTTTCCAGTCTCCTCAAGTAATACTCTTACATGACAGCTTCTGTTGGTAAGGAGGAAGCTGCCAAAAGGAACATTTCTTGCTCTCTGGTTAGGAAGAAAAAGCTGCTGGTTCCTGCTCACTTAATTTGAACACTTCATCTATATGTGGAAAGAGCGGTTTGTGTGCTCATGTCCATTCTGAAGTTGCAGCTCTTTATCACAGAAAACTCAGCTCAGGTGGAAAGCATTCCACACCTTTGATCATACTTGCCCTGCTTTATATCTTTTTCAGTTTCAATCTACTTATTTTTAGATGACTGTGATCAGTACTGCATTCAAAGTGTGCATAAATAGGTATATGTAGTGGAATAATTACACTTTTTGTTCCCCTTCTAAAAATGCCTAACAGTGATTTGCTTTTTTCACTGCAGTTGAGCACAGAGCTAATAGTTTCATGACACTGTCTGTCACAACATCAGGAGCTTTCCAGTGATGGTCATTTTGGAGACCTTCATTTTCTATATCAAGTGAAAATTATTTTTTCAGTTGTGCACTTTGCATTTATCCACACTGAATTTCATCTGTCATTTTGGTGTCCAATTACTCAGTTTCGTCCTTCTGCAATCCTTCAGTCTGCTCTTTTCCTTACTATCCTGAATGACTTCTTAACATCAGCAAACTTAGCCACCTCGATGCTCATCTCTTGTAAACATGTTGGCTAGAACAGGTCCCAGGAGAACTCCATTGATTATGTCCCTCCACTGTGAGAATTGACCGTTTGCTACTACCCTGTTCCCTGGCTTTTGTTCTATTATTTAGCCATGTCAGAACTCTTCTTCAGTGACAGTCTATTTTCCTAGAATGTTGATAGTGAGGATCTTTGCCAAGAGCTTTTTGGAATCAGAGGCAGGCTGTGTTACCCAGATCTCCCTTATCTGAATACTTGTAAACGCCTTTGAAGGGCTCAAGGTTTGTAAAACAGGGCTTCCTTTTACATGAGACATATTAAAAAAGGCTTCTGTGCTGGAATTTCTTCAGTTTCTTCTACAGTGAAGTGAATATTTTGCACTGTTGCAAAGAATTAATTTCACCTCTCTGAAGTGTTCTTGTCCTCTGTAAGTGCCCATTCTCCATCCTGATTATCAGCTGGCAGGCTGACTTAGCACAAAAGGAAAAGTTCACTTATTTTTGACCTGCCTGATTTTATTACTGTATTTAGTTTTGCAAGTTTGTAATTCTTTCTTCAGTTGGGTGCAACTTCAGCTTTTGGAGGAGTAATTGAACAATCTTTTATACCATTTAACCATACCAGCTGACTTTCACAAAGTTTCAAGCCTCTCCTATTTGTGTATTTCACCAGGTTGTGTTGACTTAATAAAGTACATTTTAAATTGCATTATATCTTTGTCTGTCTTCTTTATGAGGCCAGATAAGAATACATAAGGAGAAAAATTGTAGGTGTTATCAAGCTTTATAAAAAAATTTCTATGAGTTTGGAATAACAGGGAAAAATGTATAAAAGTATTCCATTGCATTATTTTAAATCATTCTTCCTCAGATCTTTGACTATTTCATGATGGTCTCCTCTTAGCTTAAAAATCTTGCTCCTGGTAAAACTATTCCTCTTGTACTCTATTGTGCTGCACAAAAAGATTGGAGGAAGACCACTGGTATGAGAAGGCATAGATCTTTTTTCCTAGGGCTTTAAAAGAAATGTCCTTGAGATCTTAGGGGCAAAGGTTATTTGTTCAATTCCTTTTTTGTATCCATCGTTTCAGCCATGTTCTACGTTATTTCCTGGTTTATGTTTTTACCACTGTACTTTTGTCTACCCTTGCTTGTCTACCTTGGCTCTACATTAGGAGGCAGTCATTAAATACACCTTACACACTTTCAGTAGGTTCTCTCCTTCACTTCGGACTAATCTTTGCCATGAAAAACTTTAAATTTTGACAAAATTATGTTTACAGTGTTGTCCTTGATTATTTCATTAATATTCAGTTAAGAGTTATTCAAACATTAACCAAAGATGCTGAAAATGGATGAGGTCCAGGAAAGGGGCAGAAGAGTGAATCAGGGTTTGGAAATCAGAGAGTTAAAGAGCTCCATTTACTTGTCAAAAAATGACTTGATTGTTAAGAAATGAATTGATTTTGATCTGAAAGTCTCATGTGAATAAAAAAAAATCGTTAATAGAAGATCAGTCTTTAATCTAGTTTACAAGTATCTAACAAGATACAGAAATTGAAGCTAGGCAAATTCAGTCTAAAAAAAAAGAGATTTGACAGAATGATAATACATTAGAACATCTTTCCATGGGATGTGATAGTTTCTTGAGCAATGAATGTGTTTGAAACTTTCTGAAACTCGTGTATAAATTTCCTGAGATATATGGGCTTGATAGAGAGCTTTGAAATCTTGGATGTTTATTGTGGTCCCTCTGCATGGAGAATTTAAAAACTTCTCTGCTCTTTTAAAGTTTTCCTCCATTCAGTCCTTCTGGATCTGTCTTGTTCACTTTACATTCTTGGGGTTTTTTTTCTGGTTCCCTTGATTATCTTCCCCATGGGTATACTATTTTCCATAGAGCAAGAAATTGATCTTTCCCTACATATTTTTACACAAGTCTGATCCTGTCAGTACAGTTGTGTCACGTGTGCTTATGCTGTCTTGCACTTTGAAATTATGTACTTTTTTATACCATATCATTCTGAATTAGAATTTGAGAACCATCTCTCTTTCTTTTTTCCAAATGTGCTTCATGGCCCTTGCTAAAATCAGAATTTAATTTCCAAATAAAGGCTGATTTAGAATGTATGGATGTAGAGGAGGGATGTGAAAAGGCATATTCCCAAACACCACTGGTATTTTTTAATTAATGTCTTTTTCATATGAGATATTCTCACTTCTTTTAAATAAATAGCCACACTTGTGCTGAATGTTGGATTGTGATGTGTCTACAGAATGAAAAGATTTATTATACAACAGTTGTATTTACATGCAGTGCATTAATTATGTCCCAAAAACTTAGTAGCTTTTGATACTCAGCAAATGTGTAAGTGTTAGGACTGTTAGTTTTGAAAACAAAACTGTAATGTTCCCATCTGAATTTTAGCAAAATATGTTGTACAAAATATGAGAGAGAAAATATGTTAGAATAAGGAATAAGACAAGTGTGTAATTTTATAATGCACTTTTTAAAAGGAACTTTTAGGCAGGAAAACTTACATAGGATCATGGAATCATAGAATATCTAAAGTTTGAAGGGCCCCATAGTTGGGTGTGGTGGCTTTTTTCTTCTTTTATATTACCATGTTAATGTGATGAGTTTTAATCATGAATTATTGTACCAGATACTTTATAAACACAGAGCAAAAAGGCAGCTTGTGTTAGAGAATCTGTGATCTAAGACCAGAGAGATATGGTAAGGAAGGATAACAAGGATAACTGAAGTCAGCATGAGAGGCAGAGCTGGAGGCACAAGAGCCTCTTCTCAGTTTTTTAGGTGCTATTTTAAAGGACAGTTTCAAGGATAATGGAATAAGTTTGTGAATGTTGTGGATAATATAGCAGAAGAAAGTTGTACAGGTGCTTGCTTGAAAGGTTAAGTGGAAGATGTAGACTGACATTAGGGCTGATTAAAGAAGGGACTTCTCCTTTCAATATTGAATGAGAGATAAAAAATAGGGATGTGAAGCATTTGGAAACGACAACTTGCAACTTACCTGGAGGAGGATGGAGAAAGATGACAAGATCAGGGTTGTAGGCGAGAAAAATAACCTCTGCAGCAGCCTGCTGAATAAATATTAATATGGCAAGCCTGGGTTTTCCAAGAGCAGAGAGAACAGTATTGCGATGTTTAGATGTAAGTGATGATGACGTGGTCAGGAGGTTGAGTGGATTGGTAAGAAACTTCTTAGAGGTACCATGCAGAGAGAAAATAAGCAGCAGAGCTGAGTTGTGCAGATACAGAGAAAGGTCTAAGCTAAGCCTAGATTACAGACTAGAATTAATGGTTATGTCCAAAGGGATCCATAAAATGTCGTTACAATGCCTTGTGGTACTTTAGATGAAATGAGCTCCTCACTCACCGAGGCTCTGAAAAATACTGAATTATTCTCTACTTCGTACTGAATGCACAGTATGAAGTAGAGAAATGAGTAGGGTTTTAGCTTTTATGGGTGAGATAGCCCAGAAATAAAATTCAGAGGAAGGTTGAGGTGAAACATGGTGAAATTATGAGAAACGTGGGAAATGTCTGAAGATAATCTTGAGAAGAGCAGATTTTAAAAATTTTAAGACAATTAAAAGAACTCAAGCATAAACCAGTGGAATTAAGAATTAAAACAAAAAGCAAGATATATCGGTTTTAAGAGAGAAGAAATATCCAGGAGACTGAGAATAAAGTGCAGATATTAAGTCTAGCTGAGAAAAATCATAAGTATACTTTGACAAGAGCAAGTGACATGGAAGTTGCCAAAACCTGCAAGGCCATTGTTAGAAGAATGTGTCCATTGGCAATTGTAAATATCACATTAGGAATGCTTAGAAATCTAAGAGGAAAGGAAAAATGGTTGTACCTGTGGTTGAAAGCTTAACTTTGGTCCCTTCAAACCAGATATGCACTGTAGGGAATGAGATAATGGATAAGAATACAAAGCGAAGTGAAGCAGTGAAAGTAAGAAAGGCAGAAGGTGAAAGAAGGCGGAGAAATAAGAACAGCCTTGTGAGAATATAATAAGAAAGATGGGGAAATTATAGTAGGCAATTTTGCAAGATTCCTCGGAGGAGTTGTAATGATAGGTGTACACATTGCCTCTATCACTAGATTAAAATCCATCTTCTTGATCTTTATACATAACTAAGGACTTTCAAACCAAGATCAAGGTGGAGAGAAACACCCTGATGATACCTTTTGTTAATGTGTTAATGAAGTTGCTTGCTTAATGTCATAGAAAAAGTCATATAAGCCTCCAGACAAAATCTTTTACCTGAATCTGTATACTTTCCAATGCTAATACTTTTCAAAGATTGAAACTTAAATTAAAATATGAAAAGAAGAGGTGGGTAGATAGGGATTCTTGGTAGCTGTTCGTCTGCTAATTGGGATTTTTTTTTAAATCCTTATTAAAACTGCTAATGCATTTTGAAGCAAGTAAGGCTTTTGTCCTTTTTTTCTAATTTTGAATTTTTGTCTTTATCTGCACAACTACTTATCTGCTATTTTGAGAGCTACTCTAGCTTGTGCCATTCATCACAGGAACATCTCAGAGGGTCTTGGAAATGTTTCAAGTTTTAACAATCAGAGACTTAACCTGTTTTTTGTCATATAAGTTACCTGCCTAGACACACTAGGAAGACAAACACTGAATAACAGGAGTTGAATAATAATAGTAACGAAGAATTTTGCATGAGAAATAAAACCTGGTAAAATCAGGTCTTTTGTTGTAGATTGCTGAGATACTTTACCAGTGTAAGGAAAAGAGTGTCGACATTTGTCAGGCTATCCTCCATAAATTAGAATTACTGTACAGGAGAAGCCTTGCCTACTGTAACTATCCCTGTGACATTATTTTATTGTGGTTTTTTTTTTTTCTTTGAAATACGCGGGACTATTTGGGGGTATATTTTTGTACTTTAAGTCTCTTTTTTTCTTACTTGATCTTTATGTTCTATTATCATAATTCTTATGTCTTAACCTAATCACATTTTCTCACTTACTTGTCGATTGAAAAACCAGGGGAAAAAAAGGAAGAGTTTCTTTGATTGTTTGTGCTGTATGTTCTTTGGGGTTTTTTAAAATAAGGTTGTTTCAGAATTCTTCAGACTGGTAGAAGGTTGACAACCTAGGAAACTAAAGCATCAGTACCTCTTTTCTCAGACTATTTTGATAGCATGCTTTATCCCTGACCTGAAGAAGCCACATCTGCATGTGGTGGATGGTTCACTTTCCATAGCTCATTCAGTCCTTGTCCTTTTTGCTAGGACTACCATCAAGATTGCTAATTATAGTAGTAGATTTGTGACATGGGCACTTTTCCTCTGAAAACTGGTGAAATTCATTTGATACAAGCCATAACTCGGCCATTAGTGGGCACCAAGTTTCAGCCACCATCACTTTAACCTAAGCAGTAGCTGAACAGTGCAGTAGTGTTTTTCTCTTGCACCCTATTTCATTTATAATGTCCTTCTTGTAGCCAAAAAGAGCTCCCAGCTGTTTTATATCTCCATTGGGTCTCAGACCCTTTTCTGCTGAAAAGGCAAGGTTTTTTGCTGAAAAGGCAACTGAACTCAGTTGCCTATTTTCACTTGTAAGAAATTAAACCTGCATGAGTTAAATAAGCCAGTACAAAATAATGTTGAGTGGGCTTTACACAGCCTTAAGCATTTTGGGTTGTTTGTCTGGTTGGTTTTTTACAAAAAAAAAGGCACTGAAGTTGTGGCTTGGATAGAAATATACAGTAAAGCCCATTTCTCAAATTTGCAATGTAATTTCAGTTCTTACTACTGTAGCACCTTCCTTCAAAAGAAAGGCATAAAAATATTGTTGCTTCAAAACTTACTTTGCTGGAAGAAAAGTGACTTTAAAAAAATGTTGCTTATGTAAACTAATTTAGTATCACTGGAAAGGAAGAAGAGGAAAATACAACTAGGCTTGCATTTTCTTCATGCTGGCACTCAACATGATACTGGCGATTTAAGAGACTTTTTGTGGTGTGGTATTTTTACACTTATTTCCACTTTTTAAAAGGAAATTTCATAAAAACTGAGATTTTCAGATTTCCATTGCTACCACTTTTCTGAATTTCCTGGCAGTGATTTTTTAAAATGGAAATGCAATCAACCCTTTCTTCATGGTGCCTTCAGTATTTCTTTCAGGTCTGACCACTGAGAGTCACATCCTCAGTAATCTGTGAAAAAATTATTGTTCCTCACCCCCTTACTACATGTAGATACATACATTTAGCTACATGTCTTTACCTTTTTCAGGGTTGTTTTGCAGTATCAGTGGATTTTTCTGTACTTTACACTCAGGAATTGCATTTGGATTACAAAATATTTTTTTGGCTAGTTGATGGCATTTATGTAAGTCCTAAGTCTGATTCACTGCTTTCATTAGCACTAGAACTCAGAATAGCTGATTCAGAACCAGGCTGATTCTGACATCAGTGTTAATGGTGGAATTGTGCAGACCCTGAGCAGAATTGATTCTGATTCCCAGATATGCACAGACATGCCTGCTTTGCAGGTGCAGGTGCAGATGTTCGGCTGCAGCTCCTGCAAATCTCTGGAAGCAGGCAACAGTGTAGATAAGGTAGCCCTGGCTTAGCTACTGGAACTGTTTTGGAGGTTGCAGCCAGTACTGCATTTGACATCCCTGGCTATGCCTCCCTTACTAGTCATGCTTGCACTTAGCTAAAGATAGCATGGATAAATACACACAGCCTGCAATTCCATCTCTTCCACCAGTGTGCACGCATCTTGAGTCAGACTAGGATGAGTCCCACTAGTGTTTATTGTTTTTACAAATGGTACTTAATTTACACGGTGATTTCCCTGCAGGAATAAAGATTTTCCTGTACTTTTGGAAAATATACGGCAAAGTTCATTTTGAATTGGTAAATTTTTCATTGGACTTTGCATAATTATTGTATTTTCACGAATGCAGCTGTACTGAAGGTAGAGACCAAAAGCAGCCCTGGTAGTAGGGAGAAAGATTGGCTTATGGATGGATGTGATGCCCTTAGCTCACTCCTTTTAACAATATGGATGCCAGTCAGGTTGCACCACTGCTCATGCTCCTGGCAACTCACCAATTCCATATTTTGCTCAGCACTTTGGTTTATGAGCTTTCACCTCCTGACACAAACTCCTCTGTGCCTACAGCAGGTGTGCACAGAAAATGCTGAGTTTCAGGTGCCCAGCAGAGCCCTGACAGTGGCATGAGGGAGGGTGGTTGGGTTTGGTTTTGTTTTTTTTGCAGGAGGAGGCACCTGTGCTTCCCTCCCAACTGCATGTGTGAAGGATAGTAAATATATGGGTTTAAAAAAATCATAATTCAAATTTCTATAGTAATACTGATCAGATCTCTGTTTCTGTAGCAATGAGAGCCAAAGGTGGCCTTTTAAGGCTCACAGTTCTTCCACCAATTTCCAGTTCTGCTTCAGGATTCTTAAAGTATTAAAGTGCGTGCTTTAAACCCACAAAACTTACCTTTACCTAATTTTCACCATTCTAACCTAAGTTTCCACGGAAACAGGGTTGAAAAAGCCGCTGGTAGCCAGCAGGCAGCCAGCAGCTGAGAGTGAGAACTCTCCTTTGTCACTTTCCACTACTGGATGCCTGCTGCGTGCCAGTGTGCAAAGCTACCTAGGCTTCTAAAATCTGGATTACTTTCAATTTGAGGGGGAAAAATTAAATTAATCTACTCTTTTCTGTCTTTGGATTGTCACAGTAAATTCCAGGAGGGCAAATGGGCTAATGAGTCCTGATCTGTTCGGTTACATTGAGCCCCCACAAAATCAAAGCTTTGCCAACCAACTGGGCCTCTCCTTTCATAATTTCCATGTTTTAAAAGCACTCTGTCTCAAATTTTGTGTGTGTGGACATGAACATACATATTGTGCTACCTTAATTCTTTATGGCCCTGTGTCTATTTATCTACATAATTATGAGCCATTTTTGCATACAGCACAGTCAATGTACAAAATTCCCTTTTTTTCTTGTATACTTAAGGAACATTTCTGAATGAACACATTCTAAACTGATCCTCAGTTAAATATTAGGAGGAGGATGTGAATGGAGATGGCTTTTAACCAGAAGTAGATTATAGCTGCGGGAAGACTAAAGGGTCTGTTTGGTCAAGACTCGTACAAAACTGAGATAAGCATGCACAACCTGACAAGATCAGATTAGACCCTTCCCCCACAAGTGCTTTTCCCATAAATATTTATCTACTTTCTATTATAAATAACCAGGAAATGAAAAAGGATAGATTCCCTTTTTTTAAAATAGCCTAGAAATAGAAATGCAGCTTCAAATGTTTGGGGTAATGATATTTAAAGTATGCAGTAAATTCCAATACTAGTTGCTATTTTTTTAGATGGGAGTAAAGTGCTGAAATTCCTTATGGCAGCTACATAAATCGGCAGCATTTATAAACAAAGAAGAACTTTGCACATATGTGAATTTTTGCCTACTACTGGGTATCTCAGAATTAAATAGCTTATCACCTATGAGGGAATAGGTGTTGACAGAGTCAGCACTGCTGTATTTTTAAGCTTGCCGGAGGCAAAATAACTGGCATTGAAGTTAAGCTTGGCATTTTTTCACCCTGTCTCTCCTCCCTCCAGCCCAAGTGAATGCTCACTTCATCAATGAGAAACACAACTGAATTGCCTGCCAGATGTAACAGGGATCCATGAAATCACATCTCTTCTGCAGATGTGTGCTTCCTTCAGCTTGTCGATACTTTGGCTTTACTTCCTCATGCAGTAATGTTAAGCGGTAAAAAACTGAGGCTGTGCGTGTGCCACTCATTCAGAAAGGCATATTTGTTGGTGATCCACTCATCAGAACCTGAGTGGATTGCCTTTCTGTTATAATGAAAAATAGCTCTTTAGCTTGGAGATTTATAACCTTAAAAATGTACAGAATGACATTTTTACGTTCGCCTTTGAAAGTAACAAGTTTGCACTTTTTTAAGCACTTCTGTGTCATATAAGAATAATACTAATACTTTAAAAATCTCAAGATGAAAAATGTAAGTCCTTTTTTCTTTTCTTTTTTTTTTTGTATCTTTTTTTCCTCTAGCATTTTACGATGGGATAATGAGACAGATGTCTCTCAACTGGAAGGACATTTTGACATTGTTATGTGTGCTGACTGGTAAGTACATAAAAATCATAAAACTCACGTTAGAAAAATAGCTTTGCTGGAGTAATTGTACTGTGCTGCTTGCTGATGGCTAAGCAAAGTCAACAAATGAAGCACAAAGCCACCTTAACCTCAACAAATTAATATTCATCTCCATGTGACAGTTATAAGGTAGTCTTCTATCACACAGTAACTTCTACCACATTATTTCCCAAAGATTGATTTTGAGAAGCATTTCCATTTTCTGGAATTGCCTCTGTTTCATGCTTGACGTATCAGTAAATGGACGACTTAGGCAAATTGCAAATAATTATGGCTCAGTGAGGAACAGTCTGGAGAAAAGGGAGTTTATCAACACAAACAGCTCAATTAGCTTACTTCTTAGGAAAGATCTGACTATTGATATAAGGGGATATATTTTTTGCTCCCTGGAAAATCGTTCCAAGGAAAAAGAGATTTTCAAACCCTTTTTTCCACCCCCACCACATTCTGTTCCTTAAATCTATTTGACATCAATATTTGGAGGTATAGGCTTTATATTATTTACACAGACACATGTTAATTATAAGATAATTCACAGTAAGAAAAATAAGAGTATAGCACTTAATTTATGAAAAGGTAGATACATGTAGCAATATGGTATCTTGTTTAATAATTTATGCAAATAGATTTGATTATTGACACAACCCTTTTCTGATACTGCATATGTGGGATTGTGCTGTGCTGTATTTGCTGCATGCTAGCTTTAAAAATGGTACATTATTAATTATTATGTGTTATATAAATGTAGACAGTGTAAAAAAAAAAAAAAAAAAAAAGCTGTGCAAATTTTATTTAGGAGAGTAGATATTTTTAAACCAATCTGTCTTTCCTTCATGGATATTTGCTCTTGACCTGTTAAATGTCCAAAACAAAAAAAGAGTTGTTTATGTTTTGTGGCACATAACCGTTGTGAGAGACCAAATTCTGAAAGCAGAGACTTCCTAGGACTGCT
The DNA here is from genome assembly GCA_017589585.1 of Phylloscopus whistleri. Taxonomy (NCBI): domain Eukaryota; kingdom Metazoa; phylum Chordata; class Aves; order Passeriformes; family Phylloscopidae; genus Phylloscopus; species Phylloscopus whistleri. The sequence continues at coordinate 2,243,724 of JADMLD010000549.1, read as the reverse complement.
CAGTTCAGCAAATTTATGTACCATACCTAGAAATAGTTAAAGGAAAAGGCAAAGGGAAGTACGAAGCTGTCTATTGTTTTTTTAAACAATGTTCTTTTTAAATGTCTTCTTATATTCCTCTAAAGCTTTTGTTTTTCTTTCATGTTATGCTATTTAAGCAAACTCTTCTTTTTTCACAAAGTTGTCGGTTTTGTATAGCTCTGGAGAAAATGTGTTTAGTGATCTTTTGCCTTTTTTTAACACCTATTTGTTGTCAGAATGCAACAGTGCTTTGTTTCTCTTAGCATTTAATTTCAGAAAAGTTCTTTGTTCCCAAAAAGGACAGAGGAGGGTTTCTAACTAATCGCTGATAATGTGCCTCAGAGATGCATCATCTGATTAAAATAAGGAGCTAAACAACACCATATGATTTCAGCAAGTAATTTAGTAAATGCCTTCCTCACCAAATATTAGAATGGATACTCCAGGTTTCATTGCACAGATGAAGTTAATGCTGGACAGGATTAGATCAGATTAAGTATGAAAGTCAGATCAGAGTGCTGGCGGACATGAGCAGGAGGGCAGCAGTCTTCTCGGAGGCTTAGACAAGGCTCACATATGGATGTTCTCCAGATTATGTGGGTGAAGCAAGGTCTTGCCAAGAGATTTAGAGTTAAATTTGTTCTTCACACAAATATCAAAACAACCTGGCTGTGCTGTCTCTTGTATTCTTGATACTCACACCATGTCATCCTATTTGTGCTGGGAATACAGCAGAGTGGAGCAGGACTTAAGTTGTTTTTTTCAGTAATATTCTGGTCTAATACCCCTCCCAGTCTGTTTGGAAATAGTGTAATTTCTTTAGGAAACAAAGAATCAGACATGACAGGTAAAATACATAATGCATTTGCAATCCCTGCATTTTGTACATTTATTTTGAAGCACTTAAGATGCAGGTAAGTGTATGAATATTTATAGATTTCTAAAAAAATAAATAGAAATGTGCAGGTTAGTTTAAAAAATGTGGGTTTATTCACAAATTATTTATTTTTCTTATTGAAAGTGCCCATAGATATATGTATAGTTTAATAAACATGAAAATCCCTTTATTGTTTGTCTCTTTTAGAAATAATTCTTTTAATTATGGACACTGGGTTTTCTGGTACATGAAAAGGCTGAGGAAAGAAATGTTCCATGCTTTATCAAACTTAAATCTTCTTTTCATTTTCATGTGTTTCTCTTCAGTGATATAGAATCGGTTTGAGAACTGTTGGCAGGATTTTTGCTCTCTGAATTTTTTGGGCTGCCACTGAAGAGGGAAAAAAAAAAATCTCTTTTCTTCTAGCTTCTCAGCTGAAACCTGAAGTATGCAGTGACAAAAACAGATAGAATAGATTGCATTTAGTTTAACACCATCATATAGCTCATTGTCAGTCAATAAAATACGAGATTAGAACAGAGAACTAGAAAGCAAAAAATCTGAGTTCAAATATTAGGTACATGGATAAATTTTTATTGAAGTATTTCCAGCAAGGGTGATATTGTCTGATTCTCTGAATAGCTAACCAGTGGTACTGCTTGATCCCATTTACATGAAAACAAGCTCTATTCATGAACATATTCCAAATCCACATGGAGATTCAAGTAAAAATGTACATGATTACAGCAAGCAGCGATATGTTTATATTCATATATTTACAGTCAGACTTTCAGAAACCTTGTGTGCAGGAGTGGAAAATAAGTTATTTCCCAGAACAAACAGTCTATTAGTTAACAGCTAAATTTAGTAGCTCAACTAGATTATAAAATAAATAAGAGGCAAACTGTGAAAGCTAGTCATTATTTAACCATTCACGATGTTGACAATAAAATAGTTTCATGGTTCAGCAGTTCCAAAATAATTTTTAAAACGTCAACTATTAGATAAAAATAAGTTAAAAAATCAATATGAGGCTACACCTGGAAGAAAGATACAGTGAAAAAAACCCCTGAAATAATGGAATCTTTAGAACATATCCAGCCATCTCATATTTTTCAGGAGGAATTTTAAGGCCAAATGAGGACTGTCAGAATTTTTTATTTTCATTTGACCTACACCTGTGGATATAAAGTCATGCAGGTGCTGGAATTGTGAGTTTGAATAGAGAAGGAAAAATTACAGGTGCCTGGATGGACAGGCCAAACCCAAGATTCTTCCAAAGCTCTTGAGAGCCTCAGATTTCTGATTATTTAAATAGTGTACATACTCTTCTTTAATGAGGAAAAATATTCTGAGATTTTTAATCCAAAGAGAGAGTTAAGGCCAGTAGGATTAAGACAACAAAAAAACTTTATCTTCACATTATTGTGAAGCAAGTTTTCAAAAATAATTGGATGTAGAGGCAGTATAAGTTTTAGAACCCCATATCGTTTTGGAAATGCTATTTTTCCCCCCCATTTTATTTACTTAGAATGATTCTATTCTTAAAGTTTGGCATATGCGTAAGTATTCACATAACAGAGGCCAGGGGGAGCTATCCCACATTACTTCCACTGCTGAGATTTTTGTGAAGTCACGGGGAGTTGTGGCTTTGCCAGGAATGTAGAACTGAACTGAAAGTATTCTTTAAATACCTTAAAATATGTCAATTCTGTCTGTGTTAGTTTATTTCACTTATTATTAGGAGATCTTTTTGCAGGAATGCAGTAAGTCCTCTTGGTCTATTTTAGGCCTGATTTCTGGCACACACTTTCAAGTGCTTTGGAACCTGAGGACATGGAAATAAGAGTCTTTTTAGTTTACGTCACCTATGTAGTTGGAAGAGAACAAAAAAAAACCTGTCTATACATTAGACACTGCATATGAATGTAATAATATCTGCAGTCCACCTGTGAACTCAACTCTTTTACCAATGGCAGAGCATGCAAAAAATCAAATAGTTAACATCATAGCCTATAAAATATATGTCCTTTGTTGTGAGGCAGAAGATGAAAGGATATTAGCATGAAGCAAACTAAGAATCTGCTTGTTTTTTTAAATTTGTTTCCTTGTAGCTTACTGTTACTTCTCTGCAGTTTTGATATAAACTTTCATTTTGGCTTTAATGGCAGTTTAAAATTTTAATGAAAGAGTAAGAGAGTAGAGAGGTGACTATGTCACCTGCTTGTTCATCCAGATTTCACAGGTTAAGAGCATTGCCTAAACAAAGGCCAAATCAACCGTGTTCTCACCTTTCTACTTCTGTGATTTGAAACTTTCTTCCTGACCCAAGAAAACCTTGCTATTCCTGTCCTGAGCTACATAAACATGAAATATTACCACTAAAAAGTAATGGCAAGCTTAAGCCAAATTTGCATTGAGGTGTGAGAACTGAGTGTGAGTGGTTTAGAACAATGCATAATTTAATTTTACTGAGCTGTTCACAGAATCACACAATTGCTAAGGTTGGAAGGGACCTCTGGAGATCATCAAGTCTAACCTGCCTGCCAAGGTAGGGTCACCTAGAGCAGGTGACACAGGAACTCACATGTTGTGAGCTTTGAAGGATGCTCTCAGGGACATTTTCAGTATGCTGTGGTAATATTTAGTCATACAATTCTACTGGTAGGAAAAACTGCGTGACTAAATCTCCTTGCGTGGGCCAAATCCTTTGCTGTTCCTGTCTGCAGCACAGATTATCTAATGACTTCTTCAGGATTTTCCTCATTTAAGGCATCCCCTGACTCAGAGGGAGGGTAGAGATGTTCCCTGGAGTAGCATTGCAGTAGCTTTGCTTTCACTCTTTTCTGCTCCTTCTGGTCAGAGTAGATGGCTCACAGAGCAACAGTTTGGAAATCAAAGTATCAGAAACTATTTTCAACTGGAGTCATGTTCCCAGGGACAGGCCTCTTGGAGGGCAGGACAACTTGGGACAACTGTCTCAGGTTATCTGGGTTTCCTAAGCTAAGAGGGGTAAGAGTCTACCTCCCATACCACCAAAATATCAATAGAGTTGGACAGAAAAATTTTAAGTTCTCAGACAGTTGTTGGTAAACAAAGGCCTGTAGTTCTCATGAAAGGAACAAGATTGGTAGCAGCAGTTGAGCCCCTATCTCATTGGGGGAAAAAAAAAAAAAAAAAAGAGAGAGAATGGTATTCGGGTCCGTGAAAAGGGGATTTTAATGATGCTAAGCTGCCTCAGGATTGTGTTTCCACTACACTGTTTTCAATAAAAATATTATAAATGCACTTTTCACTCAGAATGTACTTCTGTTTACGTAGGATCCCAGGAAGTCTTAAATGTGTGCATTCTTGCCATGTTTCATGTTGAAGAAAATTAATTACCCTTTGCTATTCTTTTGGGAGAGGAATCATGTATTCCACTTCTTCTGCAGGTGGTTCAGTTCCCAGTGAAGTAGTGTCTTACGACATCTATCTGTATAGGGATCAACATGAGGTGAATGTCGTTAAAACACCCAAGAGACATCAGAGATAAGAGCTGCTTTTTCAACTAATTAAATTTAAGCATCCATGTTTTCAGTAAAGTTCTTCCAGGAAGATAAATCAAGGCTGAGGGGGAGTCATCGTGTCAATTGCTCAAGTTTAAATTTTCTTGTGAGCAAGGCTATCAGGGAAATTGTTAGCTGGTACTTCATATTCTTGAGGAGAAATTCCGAAGATCATACTTCTGTATTAAATAGTCTTCAACATACATAGATACCCATTCTACCATATTTTCTCAACAGTGTGAGGTTCTGCCAGTTTTTACTAATGACATATGGTCATTTGCAAGTTTTATTCTGTGTTGTTTTTTTTGTTTGTTCCAGAGTAGCAAAAATTCACAGTTCTTGCATGGCTGCTCAACTCTGTGATATATAATACAGTACTCTCCTTGGTAGCTGTGGAGTGTCCTTACCTAAATACCCACACATCTTCTGTTCTTGATGAAAGGCCTGTGGTTGGCAGACTACTTTTTTCTCTTCAGTGTTTCCATATATTCTTTATGTTCTTTTAGAATTTCAAGCCTAGAAAAAAAAATACCTGCATCTTTTCTGAAAAGAAGTTTGAGAATAAAAGGGAGTATATTAAAAAACCCATAGAGAATGGACAAAATGCCATGTGGTATGAAACTTGAACTTGAAACAAGCTGGCAAGCAATTTTATTACAGAGAAAATATGGGGGGAAGAAAAAAAAAGGAGAGAAAAAAAATCACATTATCTGTGGCCTGCTTGATAGAGTTTCTTATCTGAATCACCAATATAAATGCAGCCCACGGTAGTAAGGACTGAAAGGCATCACTTGCTATCAGATGGTTGTTCACTAACCATTGTAAATGCACTCATCCACAGTAACTACATGTCCACAAATATCTAGTCAAGAGTGATTGGCACCCTGGTTGCCACTATTAGTATATACATTAAGGTACTGAGGGGCATGAAGAATGAATTATCCCCTCAAATCATGAGGCAATCACACCAAAATAGGGCTGAGCGTGTTGGCAACATTGCATGGGAAAATTGACTCTGCTGCTATCCTTGCGGGACCCATGCTGGAGATGAAGGGTTGCACTCTTGAGAGATGACAACTCGCTACAATCTGGGCCATTGTATTTCAACAGCCTTGGAGAGAGGGAGGAGGTAGGGTCTTGGAAGTCTTTGTAGGGATGGACAGAGGTAGATATAGAAATATAGCAAATATGTATAATAGGTAAGAATTAATGCCAAAACTGTGAAGGTAGAAGGAAAAAAAAAATACCCTTAAGAGTAACACCTGAAATACAATAGAAAACATTTTTAAAAATTCCATCCCCCTTGTAAAATGCTAACTTTTTGTCTTGATCCTCATTTTAGATACAGTATTGTTTTAATAGCTAGCATGTATGATTGGTGAATTCCAGCTATATAGAGAGTTGTTTCATGCTGATAATTTAGCTTTAGTTTAGATTGTATTTCATTTTATGTCTGTTTAAATGTTAAAAGTACCTGAACTGCATAGAAACGTAGACCACAGTTTCTCTTTTACAGCATTGTGTAAACATATGTAATTAGCCTTGTACTTATCTGCATTAGTATCATTAGAATTGAAAACCCATTTTAATCTGGATTCTGTTCTCTTCTCAATGTCAGCCTGTTTCTGGACCAGTACAGAGCTAGCCTTGTTGATGCAATAAAGAGATTACTCCAACCCAGTGTAAGTATGTTTCTATTTTCTCCTGAACACTGGCTTCAGAATAATTAGTCTGTGCACAATGATTGAGAGAGTAATGGAATGGCAGGATTAATGTCATGTAATACTTTAATACTTATTATGTCCAACTTCAATTGAGTCTTCTAATCTATCAGATTCTTTCCTAATCATAAACTAGGAAACTTCTTATACTTGGCCTTCTGATAAGGAACACAGTGGGTAGTAAAATAAATGAAACCGCTTCAAAGATAGCGTCAGATTATTTTTATCAAAGCGTTTCTCAAGTATTTTCCTTTGATAATAATGTCTTCATATTAAAGTAAAATACGATATTGAAAGTTTTTATGTTGGCTTCTGTCATTTTTAATCCCTTCAATTGTAACCTTTGTCACTGTGTATTTATTTATTATGAAAGAATATATTTTTCTTTTCATTTATGTTTATATAAAATGAACAAATCCCTTATATGTATAACTGTGGCTTAAAACATTTTTCCAGTAAGTCAGTCCTGTGTTTACATGTTTTAAACCTTAGAAAATAATGAAATTATGCTCTTCATAAAATGATTACGTATTCTGCATGAGTGTCACTCAGGAGATATTTTGTCAATCTTAGTCTATTGGGCTGCTTAAATCAGAGAGACTTACAGGCAAAAGAAGTCTGTTACATGCATAAATAATATATATATATCTTCTCCAATATTTAGAAAGGGGAAGATATCAAAAGAATAAAAGGAGAAAACATTAAGTAATTGCTCTAAGTAGGATTTTGAAACAGAAATTTTATCATTCATGTTTAACATCCATATCTTCCAGTAAGGTATACTTTCAATTTCAAAACAAAACATTTTATGCTAGCAGTCTGTTTCTGAACTTTATTTAAAATTTGTAGTGTACTTTTTGTACAAGATTTTCTCTAATAAAGGAATAGAAGACCCAAACGTGCAAAGGCTTAAGAGCCCCAGTCATTTTAGTTGTGTAAGTAATCCCATTCTTTGCTTAGAGCGATCAGGTTTCTATTCTTGGTTCTATCGTAGACTTTCCTGAGTGACCTAAGGCAAGTTACTTAAGACTGAATTATTTTAATGAGCTGTGGGGCAAGGCTGCCAGGAAGACAGGAGAAATGTAGCCACCCTGAGGAAAAGGTTACCCAGATATTTCTGTCAGTGGCAGTAAGAAGAGGTTAAGCAGCTCCTGCTCAGAGTGATGCATTCTGACTTCCATGATGTATCAACAGTTGTCAAAGTGCAATAATTTTTGGGACCAAAGGTAATCTGGAACACAAAGCAGATCCCAGTTAAAAAAAATACAAAAAAAAATTTTCAGCCCAGATCAATGTCAGCAGCTGGTTCTTCAGGTGTTCTTCAGAGCCACTCTGCTGGCTCCATGAAAGGACACTGGGGAAGAAGAGCATGAGTGAGAGGAAGAGAAGTGTGTAAGAGGTGCCCTGGTAACTGTGGAATTGTTTGGCTGACTTTAAGCCACACCTGGCGTGACTTTGTTTCTCTTTAACCCCAATCAGCTAATTCAAATTCAGAACATGCCTTTGTATTTCAGAGCATATGAGCTGCACTCCTTTGTGGATGTGGATGGAGTAATCGGAGATGGGTTTTTTGTTGCTTCCTAGTCGTGTTTGCTTCTGCACATTGTGATTAATAGCATAGTCAGTATTAAGAACCTAGCACTTATTTGCAGTGCATTTTAGAGACAGCAAATGGTCCCTACTTCTTATCAGCAAAGTTAGCTTAAGAAATTAATTCATGCTCCATGCTGGAATTTCTGTTGCAGAGTTTTGGACCGCTATCCAAACCATATTTTTTAACTAAATTCAGTTGCCTCATTCACTTTATGAATGGCTGTATGGATGGATATCCAGTTATGGCATGGCCTTGCAAATTATTGTAATTTATAGCTAAGAGGACAGAAAACTATTGTCTTGTCCAAAAATGACATATTCAGCAGAGATGCCTTCAAGCATATGCCTGCTCATTTGGGATCCCAAAAGATGCAGTCACAAGGATGAAATAGTTACCAATTTCACTGCTCTTGTTAACCTGTATAAATCTAAGGATTTTTATCTATCTCTGACTATAATGTCAGAGGACAATTTACTAAATGGCACTATACTTAAGCTTTTAAAGGACAAATAAATCAATAGTGAGCTTATTTTCCAGTTGCAATAATTAAGAATAGTTTATGTGCATTAGTTTATGCACAAGCTAAGGCATAAACTTCTTTTATTAAATTCACTCTTCTAAATTAATTATTTTGTCTCAAATGTAGAACTTACATTTCCTTTTTGGAAATACTTTGACAAATTGATAAAATTGATATATCTACATGCAAGTCATTTTTCAAATATAACTAGGATACAACTAGTATCTGGGGAAAATAATAACCAACAATACCAACAGAAAAAGTGGAGTAAACAGAGAATAACAGATATCCTTGCAAAGCTCTCTTGAAGAAGAGATTCAGAACACATAGTCTGTTCCTACTGTTAATTTAAAATTTATCTTTGGTATTTCCTTTTTCAGTAAGAATGATATTTCTGGCTATTAGATTCTTTATGGCACAGAACAATGTGTTTTGGGTAACTTTTTGTTTTCCTTGAAACAGGACTCTGATCATTTCAATCATCTGGTTCCTAGTATTGACCACATAAACAGTTGTGTTGGCACAGGAAGAAGTTCACAGAGAGAAATGAGCAGCTCACAGAGTTACTGATGGTTGAAATTTCTATCTGAATTTGTTACAGAGGCACATGTCACCTTTAAACCCATTCAAAGGATTAGGCACAGAAATATTACATCGAAACAAAATAATCTTGAAGGGCTGTATTTTATTTCTCTCTCAATCTGCTTGGTTTGATTTGCCAACATTTAGTGGTTTTTTTTTAATATCATTAAAATTTACTTTTAATTTCAATCTCAGAATTAGCATTTGTTTGTTTTCCTATTTCCCTAATTAAGAACAATTTTTTATCAAGGCTTTGATTCTTCTGTGGCCTATCCATTCAAAATCCTAATGAAGTCAATGGGATACTGTTGAGCTGAAATTAGACCAGCAAATAAGAAGACCACATTTAGTGATAATTGATGAGTAAAGTTAGTCATAGTCACATCCAAAATATGAATGACTGTCCCATTGTCTTACTGTAGCATTTTAGTGACACTTCAAACTATCAGAACTGGCATTTCCTCTGTGTTTTGTTCACAAGTTTACTGGAAGTGTTTTTTCCATCTGAGGAAAGGCCATGTTGAATTTTAAATGTCATCCTAGAGACATTTTTGAATTAGAATTAAACTTGGAATAGTCCATCAAGAGTAGAATCAGGCCAGTGGTCTAATTTTTTATTGTACAGTTGCCAAGGAATGAAAAACATTTTATAATTAGAAATGCGAATGCAGCCCCACCACTGGTAGCAGAATCACAGAGATTGGGCAGATGACAAAAAAGCGCTTTAAACCCAGATTGTGATAGACCAGAATTGACCATGTTACCTGCCAATTGTGAGGAGATTATTGTGGTATTAAACTTTAATCATGATTTCTTGGTGAGTGCAAGATCCATGGGTGTTGTAGATACACACTAAAGTCAACAGATTAACAGGTTTTTACACCAATTAAGGAGCTGGCGAAAAGTAACTGTGTTGTGATTTCCATAAAAGCAATTCCCCTTTTTCAAAGTTATTTCAGGATTTTTTGCTAAATAAATATTTAAGACATATTTCATACCATGATACATTCTATTTGATGTAGTCCTCTTTCAAATTTAATTGAAAGTAGTCTTCAGAGAGTATGAGAAGGAATGACCACATGGACTGCTGACTCCAGATGGGGCAAAGGGGTTGCTGTAGTGTGAGCACCTCATCAGAGCTGCCGGGTCAGAGACCAGTGTAGGGTCTGTAGCTTCCAGCAGTCTCAGTTTATGAGATTTAGTGACATCTGAAGTTCCCATGTGAATTATATGGTCAGTAAGCCCTGGATGAGGGACATTTTTCCCATTACAGGGTCATGAAAATGAGGGTCTCCAGAGGAGTCTTGGCCTTCTTATGCCAGGAAGGGTTTCTGCAGAACAACATTCTGGGGAGTGTGAGATGGCAGCAGGAGGAGCAGAATCCTCAGCTGAAGGCTCCCTTTGCTGCCCACTTCTGTCTGACGACATTAAAGCATGCCAAGGATGTGAGGGAACCGATTGTGAATTTCCTGTGTTTAATGTTTTTCATCCTGAGCTGAGCCTATATTCAGACCTAGCATTTACATAAGCAATTCCAATGCTTTTGGTGGGAATTACACCCCTTTGCACCTCTTATTTTGCTCAGAATTAAAGCTACAGCTACACAAATGAATAGAAGTTGAGTTGCTTTGGACTGACTCCTTTGTGCTTAAATTTGCCATGAGAAAGATGAGGGTAACAGCATTTCCCTATCTCACTGAGCTATTGCGAGAATAAATATAGTGTTGTGGTGTTAATGATTGGAATCTTTTTAGTACACATTAGCACCATAGGTACTGACATAGCATTTTTATTGCTGCCTCACTGTGCATTGTCTCGGTGTAGGTGTGCACGTGTGAGACACAGATTTGTTCTCTGTTCTCCTCACTAAGTGTCTGTGTCAGCATTGTAACTTTGCAGCATTCCTATTGAAATTCTCTGTACAGATCACTCTTTTCCTGTGGCTTACAGATTGCATTTTCTCGAGCTAAATGTACTTCCACAGCATCTAATCCTTTCACAACTTTTTCAGATCCCCAAAAATGGTTTTTGTCTCTTTGCTTGATTACAACACCTTACAAATTAATCTTAGGTCTCATTAACATAGAAGTTAAATACAGGAACTTACAGTAATCTTCGTGGGTCCCCTCAGTGTGATATGCTGTTGGCTGATATTAACCTTTGTTTACAGCTCTTCAACCACTTTTCATTCCATGTGACAGAACACAATATTCAGCCAATTAGAATTAATTCTGCAAATAAGACTTCAAGAGATGCTCTATCAAGTAGGTTAGGTTTTGGGCAAGTACTTTGCACTGAGGGTCTAAAATCTATCAGTTCAAGGTACAGTCATTTTTGTTTTCTTAAATACAGAAGGATGAATAAAAAATTAGGTAATGGACCATAATGTATTGCCTGGGCATCATAAATGGCCTGATCATCTTGCAAGAACCAGAATTAGTATTCAGGAACATTAATTCTTGATTTAAATGCAATTTACCAATTTAAGGTCAAATTTAGTTGCACTGCTCAGGTAGTTTAAAATATCTTTGAAAAAATTACTGATCGGGTTGGACTTGCCTCCCGTTTTGCCTTTTTTATACTGTTGTAATTCCACTGACAGCGAATGGGAGGTACTCTCCTATGTGTGAGAGAGAAAAAAGAAAATCATTATTTACAGTCTTTGCATGGTCATGAGCTAACAAATGGATTTTTCACTGAGTGTGTGTTTTGTATGCTTTTTCTGTGTTTTATTTTGGTAATCCACAGACACCATTATTATATGAAAAGAAGCAGATGTATTGCAGTTGGCAGTTTCCTAAAGAAAATATTTATTTATTAGTTTCTAGATTGCATTTGTTTAATCACAGAAATCTTGCATATTTTGAGCAATTATTTATGTTACCATATTTTAGGATTTTAACAAGAGAACAATTGACTTTTCCAGCTTGAGCATATTAAAAGCTTAGTGAGGTGTATGCCATATCTGGTTCCCTTCCAGTTTTAAAAATGTATAAATTCTCTTTTTAATGTTCCAGGGAAAAGCAATGGTATTTGCTCCACTCCGAGGGAATACTTTAAACCAGTTTTGCAATCTAGCTGAAAAAGCTGGTTTCTCTATCCAAAGACATGAAAATTATGATGAACACATTTCGAACTTCCACTCCAAGGTTAGTTTTCTGCTTGTGTTAGATAACACTTTAATCCGCATTGCATTTTGAAGAGATCATGGTCCTTTTGGCAGGTAACCTAAATGTTTGATTAAAGTACTCCTTAGGTGTGCTGTTTCTGAACAGCTATTTTTGTATCTGATTATTTTGTGTGGTAGAGCCATCCTTTATCTCTGCACGTCTAGAAGAGTTTTGCAGAAGCATCTCCTGTTTACCCTTTTCATTCATAGAAATCTAATTTATGAGAGTCTTTTCTTGTTGTTGTTAGCTGCCTATAAATATACAGCACACGAGCATTTACATTTTAATAAAGAGCCTGCAACTTTTAAATAGGTTCTATACTGAAATGGACTGTAGTAAATAGGAGGTGAATGTCTAATTGTATCATATCGTCCCATAAATCCTTATCTCTGACTGCTTTATGGCTGGGTCAGTTGGCAGCTTCAAACTGCTAAATCTCATACAGAATTTCACAGTTGTGGGGTTGGATGTCAGATCGAGGTGCTACAAGATTTAGGTCAAAAGCACTTATCTGAGTGTGATTTCTAAGCTTGCTTACATAAAGCTGCTGTTATCAGTCTCCTTTTTTATTATTTATAAGTATGGAGTAATACAGGACATGAAGAGGAAGGCGCTTCACAGAAAACTTTTTAGGAATTTCTTATTTTCCTGGAGAAGCGCTTATCAAAATCATATTTATTACTTGCAGTTCTGAGATCTCTCTTTCATACCTTAAAGAAATTCACTGTTGTAGATCCACGTGACCTTAGACATAACCTCCTGCAATTTTCTAAGAATTGTCCCTGGAAAATACAGACATGTTCAAAATTGAGGTGAAATGCATTTTTTTTTTCTGTTTGGTACCACCATATGATAGAAATCAGATTATGCTAAAAAATATTCATGTGATGTTGTAAGGAACAAATATATATTTTAATGTGTAATTTCATATATAATAAAGACTCCCATTAAAGCTATCTAGGTGTGTACATAAAATCACTTAATTACATTGTTCAGATAGGTCTGAACCAGGCCACATGAAAACCAAATAAATTTCAGTCATTGTTCATCACATAAAGTGATATAAATGTAAGGCCCAATGTGCTGGATGTTTTATTTGCCTCCACCTGAAAAAGGGCATGATTTTGATTATGTTTTTTTCATGGTGGTAGTTCTCTTTCATTATCCACTGCATCCAAATCAGCTCTGCAGCAGTGAAATGCAGGAGTAATAGTTGTTATCTTCATCCAAGAGATAGGTCTAAAATGATAGAGTAGCTTATTTTGCTTAGAAAACAAATATATTCTATCTTCCTCTGGTTATATGTCTGCTGCAGTCCTTATAGTGGTGGTCAGAGCAAAGACCCATCTGAAACAGCTTTATATTAGGGAGCTCTAGACAATGCAGATCATTTTGCTTAGGTATTTCTGAGCACAGTCTGAAACTCGAGATGGACATGTACTTGAAGAGGGTAATGCTCAGCTTCATTAGTTTAAACTCAGTTTAGGAATGGTTTTTTCCACTGTAATCACAGCTGTGGCAGCGTTGTTCCTTGTTCTTCCTTCCTCTGCCTCATTTTGGCTTGAGAAAAAAAAAAATGTCCCAAAGACATATTACTGTTCAGTTGAACATACATGCTAACCCATGACACCTGATGCAGTCAAGAATAACTTTTTGTTAATTTTTTTTTTTGTATAGAGGCACTTCAATTT